>OZ004709.1:170396050-171098550 GCA_963924515.1 Vespertilio murinus | reverse complement strand
CCCCGCCCCCAATCCGTGACCCTGGCCCCCGCCCCCCAATCCGTGACCCGTGGACCAGCTCCGGCCCCGCCCCGTCCTGGCCCCCCGCCCCCAATCCGTGACCCTGACCCCCCGCCCTCCAATCCGTGACCCTGACCCCCCGCCCTCCAATCCGTGACCCTGGCCCCCGCCCCCCAATCGGTGACCCGTGCACCCGCCCCCCAATCCGTGACCCTGACCCCCGCCCCGGCCCCGCCACCTGATCTGGCTGGCGTTGAACAGCGAGAAGCCGCTCAGGAAGATGACGAGGCCCACCAGGGCGGCCGGGACCAGCATGTAGGTGTACCAGCCCAGCCAGGCGAAGTACAGGGCTATCTTCTCGCCAAAGTAGTCCCTGCGGGCACAGGCCGCGCCCCCGCCATGCCGACGGGCACGGGGGCGGCCGGGGAGAGTCTGTATTGACAGCACATTTGCTAGGGGTGTGGGGGTGTCTGTGGGGGTGCCGGTGTTTGTGGGCACATAGGTGTCTCTTTGGGGACACAGCTGTGTGTCGGGGGCACAGTGAGATGGGCACAGTGGAGTGGGCACCGTGGAGTGGGCACAGTTGGAATGGGCACAGTGGGATGGGCACCGTGGGCTGTGAAGGGACACGGTGTGGCGGGGCACAGTGGGATGGGCACAGTGGGATGGGCACAGTGGGATGGGCACAGTGGGATGGGCACCGTGGGATGGGCACCGTGGGATGGGCACCGTGGGTGGGCACTGTGGGGTGGGCACAGTGGGGTGGGCACAGTGGGGTGGGCACCGTGGGCTGTGAAGGGACACGGTGTGGCGGGGCACAGTGGGATGGGCACAGTGGGATGGGCACCGTGGGGTGGGCACAGTGGGATGGGCACAGTGGGCTGTGAAGGGACACGGTGTGGCACAGTGGGATGGGCACCGTGGGGATGGGCACCGTGGGGTGGGCACAGTGGGATGGGCACATTGGGATGGGCACAGTGGGATGGGCACCGTGGGGTGGGCACAGTGGGGATGGGCACCGTGGGATGGGCACCGTGGGATGGGCACAGTGGGATGGGCACAGTGGGGATGGGCACCGTGGGATGGGCACAGTGGGATGGGCGCTGTGGGATGGGCACAGTGGGATGGGCACAGTTGGAATGGGCACAGTCGGATGGGCACAGTGGGATGGGCACCGTGGGGATGGGCACCGTGGAATGGGCACAGTTGGAATGGGCACAGTGGGGATGGGCACAGTGGGATGGGCACAGTGGGGTGGGCACCGTGGGATGGGCACCGTGGGATGGGCACAGTGGGGTGGGCACCATGGGGACGGGCACCGTGGGACGGGCACCGTGGGGTGGGCACCGTGGGCTGTGAAGGGACACGGTGGGCGGGCAGGGTCACCTGATGTCGTCGATGGGCTGCTTCCGGAACATGCTCCTCCAGCGGGCCCACTTCCTCTGCAGGTGCTCCTGGCCCTGGCGCGGGGCTGAGTGAGGCCTCCGCCCGCCCGGCCCCCCGGCTCCCGCCCGCCCGCCCGCCGGCCTCACCTTGTGCAGGGGGAACTGGGCCTCAAACACCCCGTCCTTCTCCAGGTCCTCGTAGGAGTCTGAAGGTCACGGGAGCCTCAGGTCGGGGCGGGGACCCGGCCACAGCCTCCCTCCACTACCCCCCCATGCCCTCCCCCACCCTCCCCCCCGCCGAGTCTCACCGTCCTCACTGCCAGCTGGCGGCCTGCAGTTCAGGATGAAGCTGACGATCCGGATTCTGAAACCCAGGACGGCACCGTGTCACCGCGATGGCCTCGCCCTGCCGGCCACCGGGGAGCCCAACCCCCCCCCACCGGCCAGAGCCCAGCCCCCCCCCCATTGCCTCCCCACAGGCCAGAGCCCAGCCCCCCCTCCCGCCTCCCCACCTCCCCACCGGCCGGAGCCCAGCCCCCCCTCCCGCCTCCCCACCTCCCCACCGGCCGGAGCCCAGCCCCCCCTGCCTCCCCCTGGCCGGGGCCCAGCTCCAGGTGTCCTGGGAGCCCACCCTGGCCTCCTCAGCTCCCGCCCGGGGCAGCCACCTGCGGCTCCAGGACGGGGCTCTGTCTGGAGCGGGCCCTCTCCTCCCAGGACCCCAGAAGCCTGGTCTGACCCACCTCCAACCCCACTTCCTCCCGGGAGCACCCACAAGCCCGGGGCACACCCCGCAGCTTTGGTGAGCGAGCCCTCTGTGCATTCCTGGGCGGTTCTGCCTCGTGGGGGTGTGGGGGCGCGGGGACGTGGGGACGTGGGGGCGCGGGGAAGCGGGGATGCGGGGACGTGGGGATGTGGGGATGTGGGGGCGCGGGGGCGTGGGGGCGTGGGGATGCGGGGGCGCGGGGACGCAGGCTCAGAGAGGCGGTGACCTGCCCCCCGCACAGCAGGGAGGCGGCCCGGGGCGTCTGACTGGAGAGCCGCACTCCCCCCGGGAGACGTGGCCCCCGCCGTCCCGGGGCCCTCGCCACGCTCTGTCCACTGGGCCACACGGGCCAGGGCTCTTTTTTATTTTTAATGTATTTTTTATTGATTTCAGAGAAAGGAAGGGAGAGGGAGAGAGATAGAGACATCGCTGATGAGAGCGAATCCCTGATTGGCTGCCTCCTGCACACACACACACACACACACACACACACACACACACCCGGGGAGGGAGCCCTCAACCCAGGCCTGTGCCCGGATCAGACTCGAACCTGACCTCCTGGGCCGTAGGCCCACGTCCAACCCCTGAGCCCCGCGGGCGGCACCTGCCCACGCGGTAAGTGTGACTTCCAGAATGCTCCCAGAGGCGAGGGTGTCAGCACCCTGCCCGGCACCCTGCCCAGGCCCGGCCAGGCCTCTCCGGCGTGCGGGCGGGACCAGGCCAGGTGCAGCAGGCGGGGAGGGTGGGGGGTCCCCCGGGCGGGCGGGACCAGACCAGGCCAGGGTGCAGGGGAGGGTCCCCGGGCGGGCGGGACCAGACCAGGTGCAGTGGGGGGTAGGGTTGGGGGGTCCCCCGGCGGGCCGCGCTGCTCACCTGGTGGTGGCCCGGAGGGGCAGCGGCCGGGCGGCCTCCGCTCTGGGGGCCGGCCCCTCGGGCTCCATGAGGAGCGAGCGGTACTGGCTGAAGACCCAGCTGCGGGCTCGGATCCCGAAGTACACCTTCTCCCCGTCCTCCTTCACCTGGGCGCGGGCACGCTCCGTCCGTCCGGGACCTGCCACCCCAACCGCCCCCGCCCTGCCCGCAGGCACCCCCCCCCCCGGGCCGCCCCAGCCCCCCCTCCGCCCCCCCGCTCTGCCCCGCCCGCAGGCACCCCCCCCAGGCCGCCCCAGCCCCCCCCTCCGTCCCCCCCCCCCGGGCCGCCCCCAGCCCCCTCCCGTCCCCCCCCCCGGGCCGCCCCCCACCTTGTACTGGAAGCCCTTGCCCTGCAGGCGCTTCAGGAACTGCCGCTGCCGGGCCACGTGCCCGGGGCTCCTCTGGGTGCGGCAGTCGGCCACCAGGACGTAGTCGGCCTGCGGGGGGTCCGGGCGCTCAGGCCGCGGGCTGGGCACGGGCTGGGCACGGGCAGTGCAGTGGGCGGAGGGCCGGGGCCGGAGGGGCGGGCGCAGACTCACCTCGGGAGCGCCCATGTCCAGCAGCGGGTGGCTGTCCGCCCCCATCCCCGCCACGATCCGGAGCCTCTCTTCACCCTGGGGCGGGGCGGGGAGACGGAGCTGGTCCCCACAGCAGCTCCGTGGACAGAGGGCCAAGGTCCAGCCCCCGGAAGACGGAGCCCTAACCAGGCCCTGCCCCGGTCTGTCTGTCGTTCTGTCTGTCTGCTCCGGCTAACCCTCCTCCCAGGCTGTTTCCACGGGTCTTTTATTTATTTTCTAAATAGATCTTATTGACTTTTTACAGAGAGGGAGAGAGACGGAGAGAGAGTTAGAAACATCGATGGGAGAGAAACACCGACCAGCTGCCTCCTGCACATCCCCCACTGGGGATGTGCCCGCAACCCAGGTCCGTGCCCGTGACCGGAATCGAACCCGGGACCCTTGAGTCCGCAGGCCGACGCTCCGTCCACGGAGCCACACCGGTCAGGGCTCCATTGCTCTGTCAGGGAGAGTGGAAGGGAGACAGACCGAGAGAAACAGCCACGGGGGAGAGACACACCGAGGGCTGCCTCCTGCTCGCGCCCGGACCAGGGCCCAGGCCAAGAGGAGCCTGCAGCCGAGGTGCTTGCCCTTGACCGGAACCGAACCCGGGACCCGCTGGTCCGCAAGCCGAGGCTCTGTCCGCTGAGCCACACCCACGAGGGGCTTCACAGCCGTGGGGCACGCCGGGGAGGCCGTGGAACGGGGGGTTCAGGAAACAGGTCCGGCGGCCGGGGTGCCTGCCGCCTGTCCGCCTTCCGTCACAAACGCTCCGAGGGGCCACCGTGCCGAAGGCGGCAGGGCCCCGTGGGAGCACGCGTGGGTCCCCGCATTTGTCCCCACAAAAAACAAAACGGAGCACCCCACAGCCGCGGCGGAGACCAGGACGGGGCGCGCACAGGCGCGAACGCCACGCCGAGATGGTGGGGTGGCGCGCACCACGGGCGGTGCGTGGGCGAAGGCCCCGTGGCGGCCCCCTGGGCAGGTCGTGCCCGGGGAACCCGCGGGCCGCTCCTCCCACGAGGCACTGGGGCTGGGAGCCAGGGTGGGAGCCAGGGTCAGCCTCAGCCTCTCCCGCCACTCGGGCTGCCCTCGGCAGCCGTGGAGAGGGGGTGGGCGGAGCCAGGGGTCCCTTACGGAGGAGAGCCAGGCCGGAAGGTCAAGGTCACGGAGGGCACGTCGAGGTCAGGGTCGTGCCGTGTGGGGCGTGGCCCCCTCCCTAACACCTACAGTCCCGTGTCCGCGTGGAAGACGCCTCAGGGGCCTTCTCCAGACCCGCTGACCCGGCGGCCGAGGACAAGGAGGGACAGGGGACCTCCCGGGGGCGGGGGCCATGGCCACGGGGCCCTTCACCGACGGGGCAGGGGGGTGGAGAGCGGGCGGCGCGGAGTCGAGGCGGCCATGCTGGCTCCTCGTCTTTAAAAAACGTTTTTTATTGCCGAAGCCGGTGTGGTTCAGTGGATAGAGCGTCGGCCTTCGGACTGAAAGGTCCCAGGTTCGATTCCGGTCAAGGGCATGTGCATTGGTTGCGGGCACGTCCCCAGTGGGGGGTGTGCAGGAGGCAGCTGATGGATGTTTCTCTCTCATCAAGGTTTCTAGCTCTCTATCCCTCTCCCTTCCTCCCTGTGGAAAATCAATAAAATACATATTTTTTTAAAAATCTGACCCCCTTTAAAAAAAATGTTTTTATTGGTTTCAGAGAGGGAGAGGGAGGGAGAGAGAGAACCATCCATGATGAGAGGGGATCACTGACCGGCTGCCCCCTGCACAGTGGACCAAGCCTGCCACCCAGGCATGTGCCCTTGACCGGAATCAAACCTGGGACCTGCCCAAACCAGTGTGGCTCGGTGGATAGAGCCTTGGCCTGGGGACTGAAGCGTCCCGGGTTCGATTCCAGTCAAGAGCATATGACCCTTGGTTGTGGGCACATCTCCAGTTGGGGGTGTGCAGGAGGCAGCTGATGGATATTTCTCTCTCATTGATGTCTCTAACTCTCTGTCCCTCTCTCTTCCTCTCTGTAAAAAAAAAATCAATAAAATACATCCAAAAACAAACAAACAAACAAAAACCTGGGACCCTTTGGTCCGAGGCAGGCGGGCGCTCTACCCACTGAGCCGCATTGGCCGGGGCTGCTCCTCACTTTGACCAGGGCCGAGCCCTGGGCGCCGACGTCAGGGGGAGCGGCCCGCTCTGTATGTGTGACCCCTTCCGCAGGGGACCCCGTGCCGAGCAGGGGGGCGGGAGAGGGAGGGGAGCGGGCGGGGGACTGAGGCAGGGGCCCTGGGTCCTCCGTGGGGAGCCGGCGGCTGGAGTGGGGACAAGGTCCACAGTCGGAGCAGGCCACGGGGGAGCCCTGAGCCGAGGGGCAGGGCCAGGCCTGGCCTCGGAGCACGGAGCCACACGGCCTCTGGCGAGATGGACCCCCACCTCCTCCAGCCTCGGCCGGGTCAGGGCCAGCCCCCCGGCCCCCGGCCCCGGCCACACACCAGGCCCCTGCGGCCCCGCCCGGCGCCCAGCACGCCGAGCTCGTATGGGTGACCCGGACCTCAGCCTGCGTCCGGCGGGCGGCTCCCGGGGAGAAGGGTTTCGGGGGACAATCCAGGGGCTGAGTCCATCGGGGGACCCGCTGCACACCAACTGCTGGCAGGTCTGGGCACCCCCGCCCACCAGCCCCCCCCCCCCCCGACCGGCTTCGGCCCTGGCCCCGCCCTGGGAGGCCCGGCTCCCGCCCTCACACCAGCCGCCCACGGCCGAGACTGCGTCCTGCAGCGCCCGCCTGCCAGCCTGTCCCTCCTCCAGCCACATTCCTGCGAGCGAGTGAGCGAGCGAGCACGCCCCCTCCAGACGCCCGCCCGGACTGCCCCAGCCAGTCCGCCCCGCTGCCAGGGAGGTGCCGGCCGCCCGTCCCGTTCCCGCTCGAGTTCCAGGCAAACAAGGGCGCTGTGCGTGTCAGTGAGCCCCGGCTACTGTTATCGGGGTAACCCTTACTGGGGAGTCGCCGGCGGGACCAGCACCTCAGCTGGGCAGATGGCACCACCGCCGGCCGGGCCGGCGGGCTACACGGAGCACACACGCGTGATACCACGTCAGCTGCACACGGACGCATGGGGGCTTCCCCTCCTATCTCCGAGGGTCCCCTCACTCACCCAGCAAGGGGGCACCCTCCCTCACCCTCCCTGAGCAAAGCCAGCCGCCTCTGAGCTTCTGAAGCAGTCTGCCCCCCCCCCCGCAGCTCCCCATCTGTGTCGCCGTGGATCCCTCTGTGTGCTGTCCACCCGTGGTCCCCAGGCCTGCAGAGGAAGGGGGTCCCGTGTGGTGCGAGGGGCTCTGGGCTCAGGAGGGCGGCACCTCGGGGGGGGCCTGGAGAGTGGCCTTGGGGGCAAGAGGCTGGCCCGAGGCAAGAACGGGAGTGGCTCCTGGGAGAGGGGAGCAGGCTCTGAGGAGAGCGGCCACTGGCGTCCGGAGACTCAGCACCAGCACCCCCGAGGGCTTGGTACTCAGTACTCCCAGGACCCAGTACTCCCATGGACTCAGTACCAGCACCTCCGAGGATTTGGTACTCAGTACCCCCAGGACCCAGGACCCCCAGAGACTCAGTACCAGCACCTCTGAGGGTTTGGTACTTAGTACTTCCCAGAACTCAGTACTCCCAGAGACTCAGCACTCAGTACCTCTGAGGATTTGGTAGTTGGTACTTCCAGGACTCAGCACCAGCACCTTCGAGGGGTTGGTACTTAGTACTCCCAGGGACTCAGCACTAGCACCTCCAAGGGTTTGGTACTTAGTACTTCCCAGAACTCAGTACTCCCAGAGACTCAGCACTCAGTACCTCTGAGGATTTGGTAGTTGGTACTTCAAGGACTCAGCACCAGCACCTCCAAGGGTTTGGTACTTAGTACTCCCAGGGACTCAGCACCAGCACCTCTGAGGGGTTGGTACTCAGTACTCCCAGGACTCAGTACCAGCACCTCCGAGGGTTTGGTACTTAGTACTCCCAGGGACTCAGCACCAGCACCTCCGAGGGTTTGGTACTTAGTACTCCCAGGGACTCAGCACCAGCACCTCCGAGGGTTTGGTACTCAGTACTCCCAGGGACTCAGTACCAGCACCTCCGAGGACTGGGGAGCCCCGGGGGGGGGGTCTGGCCAGGGGAGGCACGTGCTTAGATCCAGCCCGGGGCTGGGGGCGGGGGCTGGGCCGCTGGCATGGCTCCCTGCGTCTGCCCCTGGCTCCAAAGGGTTAATCCTCTCGCCTCCGCCAAGCCAGGTGCTGCCACCCACCCACTGGAGCCAGCCCCAAGCCGCTCCCCCACCCACCCACAGGGGCCTGACCCACAGAGGGGCAGCGGGGCGCCTGGGTGTCCCCGAGGGACCCGGGGCAGGGCGGGCAGCGGGCGGAGGCGAGTGAGGCTGCCACGGGCCCACGCCTGGGAGGGCCCTGCGTGCCGTGCCGGGGAGGCTGGTTTCGCTCTCCCTGGCGGCCTCTGGCCCGGCCCGCACACTCTCTCCTCTCTCTCCTGCCGCCCGGTGCTGGCCCGGCCCCCACACTCTCTCCTGCCGCCCAGTGCTGGCCCGGCCCGCACACTCTCTCTCCTGCCGCCCGGTGCTGGCCCGGCCGGCACTCTCTCTCTCCTGCCGCCCGGTGCTGGCCCGGCCGGCACACTCTCTCTCCTGCCGCCCGGTGCTGGCCCGGCCCGCACACTCTCTCTCCTGCCGCCCGGTGCTGGCCCGCCCCGCACACTCTCTCTCCTGCCGCCCGGTGCTGGCCCACCCGCCTGCCCTCCCGCCCGCACTGCTCTGCCCCCCAGACCGGAACCCAGGCCTCCAGCCAGCCAGCCCCCCTCTGCCTGGGCAGGGCCCCCGGGAGCAGAGGGCCCGCTGGCCACCCCGGCCCCGCCCACCCTGGAGGCCAGGGCACCTCCCTCAGGCACTGGCCGCAGGGCAAAGCTGCCCGGCCAGGGAGGGGTCCTCAGGCTGAGCAGGACCTGGGGGTCCTACCGGCCCCACTCGCTCCCGGGACCCCCGAGGCGCAGGGACCCGGGACAGCGCCCTCCGGCTCTCTCTCGCCGAGGATGGGAGGATGGGGTTGGAGCCCAGGCTCAGGGCTCCGTCCGCCTTGCACCCCAGCCTGGGTGCCCGGAGCCCCCCGGGCCTGCGCCAGGGGCGGCGGGCGGAGCAGGGGCCCGGGTGGGACCCACTGCGGCCGACTCACCTGCATGCTGGCAGCCCTGGCGGTCCACCCGCCGGTGGCGCAGGTGGCTCAGCCGGAGCCGCCGAGGCAGGCGGGTCCTGCCTGACTTCCGCGTGGGACTCACCTTCCTGCTCCCTCCCCGCGGGCTCGGGGAGGAGCCAGCGCAGGTGCGGCACACCCTCCCCTCCCGGGGCTGCACCCGCACCTGCAGAGCCTCCCCAGAAGATGGGCTGCGGGGGGGGGGGGGCACAGGGAGGAAAGGGGGCCCTCGAGGGCTCCCCAGTGTCCTATCTCCCCTGCCCCCTCACGCTTCCTGAGCCCAGGATTCAGGTTTCCCAGTCCCCTGAGGCACCCAGCCCGACCCCCCCCCCCCCAGTCCAGACCAGAGGGGGCTCCCTGAGAGGAGATGGCTGGGAGGGGGCAGGGGCCCCGGGAAACATCTCCTCTGTCCTGAGCCCCTGCGTTGTGAGCCAGGCTCTGAGGGCGAGGGCACTGCTTGGGGGGGGGGGGCTGGAGCACCCCAAGTGTCGGGGGCAGGAGCACCCGGGCTGTCGGAGTGCAGCCTGTGCAGGCGGCCGTGGGCTCAGACCCGAGGGTGACATGGTCGCTGTGGGTTCCCGCAGGGATGACATGTTTCTTTCTTTTTTAATACATTTTATTGAATTTTTACAGAGAAGAAGAGAGAGGGATAGAGAGTTAGAAACATCGATGAGAGAGAATCACCGATCAGCTGCCTCTTGCACCCCCCTACTAGGGTAGGGATGTGCCTGCAACCAAGGAATCGAACCCGGGACCCGTCAGCCCACAGGCTGACGCTCTATCCACTGAGCCAAACCGGTTTCAGCGGATGACACGTTTCTGCTGGGGGCCCCGTGGTGGCTGTGGCCGGGGGCCCCGTGGTGGCTGTGGCCGGGAGCCCCGTGGTGGCCTGTGGCCAGGGGCCCCGTGATGGCTGTGGCTGGGGGCCCATGGTGGCTGTGGCCGGGGCCCCGTGGTGGCTGTGGCCAGGGGCCCCGAGGTGGCTGTGGCCAGGGACCCGAGGTGGCTGTGGCCGGGGGCCCCGTGGTGGTTGTGGCCGGGGGCCCCGAGGTGGCTGTGGCCGGGGGCCCCGTGGTGGCTGTGGCCGGGGGCCCCGTGGTGGCTATGACCAGGAGCCCTGTGGTGGCTGTGGCCGGGGGGACCCGTGATGGCTGTGGCCGGGGGCCCCGTGGTGGCCTGTGACCAGGAGCCCCGTGGTGGCTGTGGCTGGGGACCCGAGGTGGCTGTGGCCGGGGACCCGTGGTGGCTGTGGCTGGTACACCAGAAACCCCATGCCGTGGCCGAGAGAAGCATCTGCAGGCGGCCAGCCCAGGACTCATTACTATTATTGTTTTTAAAATATTTTTATTGATTTGAGAGGGAGAGGTGGGGAGAGGGGGAGAGAGAAACAAACATGGACCCGCTGCTTCCTGCACGCTGGCCCCTCGGGATGGAAGGTGGAGCGGGCTCGGAGCTCTGTCAGCCTTGCCCGGCCTGGGTCCCCGGACCCCTGGGCAGAAGCCACAGGCAGGGCCGCCCCCACCAAGGCAGCATGGCCCCTGCCACCCGCCAGTGGCACACTCCCCGCCCCGTCTTGGGCAGAGGACTCGGCGGAGGCCCACGGAGCCTCCCCTCTTCCCGTGGACCCTGGACCCTGCCCCCTGCCCTCCCTCCTCCGCCTCCACGGAGCCTGGCCGCTGTCCTCTTCCCTCGGGGAGGAGGAGCGGAGCGGGGGCAGCTGGCGGCCGGCTTCCGGCACCCCCTGTGGGCTGGTGCGGCCCCCACTCCTGCCCCGTGGGCGGCAGGCTCTCCCAGGAGCGTCTCCGCGCCGTCCTCACCTGGGAGGCCCGGGGCCTGAGGAAGCCTGGGCCCTGGGCCAGGCCATGGTCAGGCGCTGCGTCCGCTGCCCCGCCGGGCCAAATGGACACCTTCGAAGCCCCTGGCCCGCCCTGGCCGCTGGGGCTGCTGGAGGTCAGGCCACGCCCGCTGCCCAGGAAGGTCAGGGCCTCTGCGGCCCTGTCCCCGCGGGGACCTGAGCCCCGCCATGGGCCTGACCCCCGCGGCTCCAAACCCTGCAGCGGGCTCTGCGCCCGCGTGTCCGTGTCCGTGTCCGTGTCCGTGTCCGTGTCCGGAGGGAGGGGCACGCAGGGCTGCAACCAGAACGAAAGGGGGCGGTCAGGGCAGGGACCGGCGGCGGTGGGGCCCTGGCAAGCCCGGGTGCAGAGCTCCGCGCAGGGCCACTGTGGGGTGCGGGCTCCCGGGGTGCGGGCTCCCGGGGTGCGGGCTCCCGGGGGTGCGGGCTCCCGGGGTGCGGGCTCCCGGGGTGCGGGCTCCCGGGGGTGCGGGCTCCCGGGGTGCGGGCTCCCGGGGCCTGGGGGCTCCCGGGGTGCGGGCTCCCGGGGGTGCGGGCTCCCGGGGTGCGGGCTCCCGGGGCGTGGGGGGAGGAGCGCGGGGCGCCGGGCCGGGGAGGGCCCCCCACTCTCTTGTGCTTGAGTTTCTCGGTCTCTGAGCCGGAATGGAGCCAGGAGCTGCGGGTGTAAAGATCGCAGCAGCCGGCATTCCCGACCTTGGGAGCTCCGGTTGGCCCGCGGCCAGGGCTCAAAGGCGACCAACGAGCGATCCTGCCCCGCGCGGGGCAGAGGGCGCCGGGCTGTCCCCGCCCTCCAGGCCCGGCCGGCCCAGGCCAGCCTAAGCCCCGCCCACACCCACGCCTGGCCCACACAGGCCCCGCCCACCCCGCTCAGGCCCCGCCCTCCCGGCCCGGCCACGCCCGGGCCAACCTAAGCCCCGCCCACACCCACGCTTGGCCCACACAGGCCCCGCCTACAGCCCAGCCGACCCGCCCACACACGGCCCCGCACCGGTCCCGCCTATACGGGGCTACTGGACTGGAGAGGCCTTGGGGTCCCCCGTGGAGGGGGGCTCGGGGTGCAGGTTGGCAGACAGACACATACCCAGGAATGGACCCTAACAACCCCAAACCCAAGCCCGGACCCTAAGCGCCACCAGCTGGGGCGGGAGCCGGGGTCTGAAGGGGAGACGGGTGGCCAGAGGCCGGCTTGCTCTGGGCAGCTCTGGGCACTGGCTGCTCCGGAGTCCACCTCCCTCCCCCGGGCAAAGGGGGTGCCAGGCGTCTGCTTGTTCGAGGCCAGCGCCGGGCACTGCCTGCCCCGGTTCCTGCCTGCCTGCGGCCTTCAGAGTGGAGAGCAGAGTCTGGCCCTGTCTGTCCACCCCCCCCCCCAGCCTCCCGCCACTCACGCGCACACAAACTTGAGACTGACCGCAGAGACCAGGGCTGCCCGGCCACCTGGCCACCTGGCCACCCTAGGAAGGAGAGAAACATGGGTGTGAGATATGAGATAGATTGGCTGTCTCCTGCACCCTCCCCCCCTCCTACTGGGGATAGCGCCCACAACCTGGGCGTGTGTTCTGGGCGTGTGCCCTGGCCGGGAATCGAGCCGGCAACCTTTGGGTGCACGGGGACAACACCCAACCACTACATCTGTCTTTAGCACCATCACAGGTGTGTGCCCCGTCAACACAGTCCACTTAGAACACCCTCATCCTGAGAAAGGACCGACGGCCCTTCAGCAGTCACCCCCTTCCCCCCACACCCCTCCACCCCCCGCCTTGTGACCATGGATCTACTCTCTGTCTCCACAGGCTTGCTATTCTGGACATTTCATGTAAATAGATCATGCCGAAACCGGTCTGGCTCAACGGATAGAGCGTCGGCCTGCGGACTGAAAGGTCCCAGGTTCAATTCTGGTCAAGGGCATGTACCTTGGTTGTGGGCACATTCCCGGTAGGGGGTGTGCAAGAGGCAGCTGATCGATGATTCTCTCATCGATGTTTCTAGCTCTTTATCCCTCTCTCTTCCTCTCTGTAAAAAATCAATAAATTTTTAAAAAATAAAAATAAATAAGTAAATCGATTATGTAATGTGTAGTCTCTTGCATCAGTGTTTCCAAGGTGCGCCCATGTTGTAACAGGTGTCACCACTGCATTCCTCTGATGACCCAGTACTTTTCCACGGTGCGGAGAGACACAGTGTGTGTACCTGTTGGTCCGGTTGACGGACATTACCTGCTTCCCGCTTTTGGCTATTGTGAACAACTGGAGGCCCGGTGCACGACATTCGTGCATGGGTAGGGTCCCTAGGCCTGGCCTGCGATCAGGGCTGCTCTCCCCCCCCGCTGGCTGGGGCCTTCATTCTGCACTGCCCCCTGGTGGTCAGCGCATGTCATATCAAGTGGTTGAACTCCCAGTTAGTCAAACTCCCGGTCAGTCAAAACAATTTGCATATTAGCCTCTTATTATATAGGATACTGCTGCTGTGAAATCAAATTTTAAAAAGCCTCATTTAGCTGTAATTGGTTTGGCTCAGTGGATAGAGCGTTGGTCTGTGGATTGAAGGGTCCCAGGTTCGATTCCTGTCAGGGGCACAAACTTTGGTTGCGGGCACATCCCCAGTAGGGGGTGTGCAAGAGGCAGCTGATGGATGATTCTCTCTCATCCATGTTTCTAACTCTATCTCTCTCCCTTCCTCTCTGTAAAAAATCAATAAAATATATCTTTAAAGAAAAAAAGAGCCGAAATCGGTTTGGCTCAGTGGATAGAGCATCGGTCTACAGAATGAAGGATCCCAGATTCGATTCCAGTCAGGGGCATGTACCTTGGTTGCGGCCACATCCCCAGTAGGGGGTGTGCAAGAGGCAGCTGATGGATGATTCTCTCTCATCGATGTTTCTAACTCTCTATCCCTCTCTCTCCCTCTCTGTAAAAAATCAATAAAAAATATATATTTTTTAAATTCCCACTCTCTCAAAAAAAAAAGAAAAAAGAAAGAAAGAAGAAAGAAAGAAAGGAAGAAAGAAAGAAAAGAAAGGAAGGAAGGAAGGAAGGAAGGAAGGAAGGAAGGAAGGAAGGAAGGAAGGAAGAAAGAAGAAAGAAAAGAAAGAAAAGGAAAAAGCAAGCAACCTCATTGACATGGAGTCCGGAGGCCTGTAGGGGGAGCCCTCACACGTGGTTCCAGGCCAATTACACCCAATGGGAGGAAGCTCAGTTACAGGCTCAACAGGAAAAGACCCCTGGGTCCCCAGCCAGAGGCGTCCCCACCACCCAGCGGAGGAAGGCCCCAGCGGGAGGGAGGAAGGACTTCTCCTGCCAGCAGGCCCAGCCCGTGGGAACCATGGCAACGGGGCCAAGGAGCAGCCCCCCCCGCCCCCCTGTGCGGCCGGCCTCCACTCCCGCGCCTCTCTGCCTGACCTCCTCCCTCTGCCTCTGGACTCGCCCCAGCTCCCGGGATAGCATCTTTGTCCCGCACTGCGATCCTCCGCGGTTCCCGAATAAACCCACTTTTCTGGTAAATAACTGGCTGCTTTCATTTCATTTTTAAAAACATGCATTTTTATTGACTTCAGAGAGGAAGGGGGAGATAGAGACGTCCATGGTGAGAGAGAATCGCTGATGGGCAGCCTCCTTCACGCCCCACCCTGGGGATGGATCCCACAACCGGGCCTGTGCCCGGACCAGGAATCGAACTAGGACCTCCTGCTTCATAGGTCAACGCTCAACTACTGAGTCAACGCCAGTGGCCTGGCTCTTTCACTTTTTTATTTTTATTTATTTTTATTTTTTATTTTTTTATCAAATTGGGTGGGGATTTTTCTGGATTCACACCGGCTCAATCTTTTTTTTTTCTTTTTAAATATTTTTTATTGATTTTTTTCACAGAGAGGAAGAGAAAGGGATAGAGAGTTAGAAACATCGATGAGAGAGAATCATCAATCAGCTGCCTCTTGCACACCCCCTACTGGAGATGTGCCCCCAACCAAGGTACACGCCCTTGACTGGAATCGAACCCTGGACCCTTCAGTCCGAAGGCCGACGCTCTATCCACTGAGCCACACCAGTTTCGGCTCTTTTACTTTTTTAAATAACTGGCTGAGAACGTCTAGGTATAAGCTTTGTGAGCACATTTTAACTTCTCGTGGGCATGCCTAGGAGGGGAAGTGCTGGTCATATGGTAACTGTGTAACTGAGTTGTTGTCAGACTGTTTCTCAGAGAGGCTCATGGATACAGATTTTAAAAATATATATATATTTTATTGATTTCTTTTTCTTTCTTTCTTCCCTCCCTCCCTTCCTCCCTTCCCTTCCCTTCCCTTCCTCCCTCCTTCCTTCCCCTTCCCTTCCCTTCCCCTCCCCTCCCCTCCCTTCCCCTCCCTTCCCCTCCCCTCCCCTTCCCTTCCTTTCCCTTGAGAGGAAGGGAGAGGGATAGAGAGTTAGAAACATCGATGAGAGAGAATCATCCATCAGTGCCTCCCCCTACTGGGGACGTGCCCGCAACCAATGTACATGCCCTTGACCGGAATCGAACCCGGGACCCTTCAGTCCGCAGGCCGACGCTCTATCCACTGAGCCAAACCGGCTTCGGCATGGCTACAGATTTTTTTTTGGGGGGGGGCACTCTAGATCAACAAATTGAGTCACCCCAAATCAACACGTCCTCGTCATTCCACGAGATCCCGCAGGCTGGGGTCCGGAGGCCCCTCGTGGCTGGGCAGGGGGCCCACCAGGAAGGCGCTCCCGGAAAGCGCGGGCTGGGCTGGGGGCCGGCTCCGGGGTCAGGCCCCCGGGGGGAGCGGGGTTAGGGCGGCCCGAGCACCCGGCGGCTCTCCGCCTGCCGCAGGCGGTCACCTAGCAACCGGGCGGCATCCTTCCCGGCAAGCACCGCTTCTAACCCGGGCGGCCGGAGACTACGAGGCCCAGCAGGCCCCGCGGCCCAGGGGTGCGGACTACACGCCCCACAATGCACCGCCTACCCTTTCCTGGCCGCCCCCGGCCCCGGCGCTCCGGAGACCCCGCCGGCGAGCGCGCGACCCCTTCCCTTCCCGGCGCCCCGTGCGCGGCGCGCGGCCCTCGCGGCGACCCGGGAGCGTGAGGTCGGGGCGCGCGGCGGGGCGGCTCGGGCCGAGGCGCCATGCGGCGGGGCGAGCGCAGGGGCGCCGGGGGGCCGCGGCCCGGGTCCCCCGCGCCCGCGGGCAAGGCCGCGCTGGAGGGGCCGCCGGACGGCGCGCCCGCCGGCCGCCGCAGCACCGAGTCCGAGGTCTACGACGACGGCACCAACACCTTCTTCTGGTGAGGGGCGGCGGCGGGCGGCGGCGGGCGGCGGCGGCGGGCGGGGGCGGGGGCGGCGGGCGGCGGCGGCGGGCGGGGGCGGGGGCGGCGGGCGGCGGGCGGCGGCGGGGGCGGCGGGCGGCGGCGGCGGGCGGCGGGCGGGGGCGTGGCCGCGCCGTTGGGCTCGAGGGGCCGGGCCGGGGCCGCCCGCGCCCCCGGGGTCCCAGCCTCCCGCGACCCTCCCCGGAGCGCGCAGGACGCGGCCCAGCCGCACCGGGACCGGCTGTTCCTGGCCTCCCGGCGCCGCGGCCGCCTCTGCCGCCGCCGCCCGCCGCCCGCCGCCCGCCGGGCGCGGGACCGGCCGGGCCCCGGGGTCGGCCGGCTGCCCCGGGCTTTGGGGGGCGGCGCCCCGGCGGGCCGCCCGGGCTCCCGCCCCGCGTGGGGCTCCCGCGTGCCGGAGGGCGGCCGGCGGGTCCCGGCGCGCCCGGCCGCCGGCTCTGACCTTGGTCTAACCCTTCACCTTCGCGCCGGGGCCTCCCGGCGGGCGGAGACGCCGCTGGCCCGAGAGCCCGGGGTGGGCTGGGCTGGGCCTCTGCCCCCCGGAAGCGCAGGCAGAGCGGCAGCCCTGGCGGCCGGGGTGCCCCGGGAACGGCTCCCCGGAGGAGCCCGGGGCGGGAGTGGGGAGCCGCCGGCCCGCCGCCCCCGAACCCCAGGGGGCGTGTCGGGGTCGGGTCCGGCTTGGTGTGTGACTCCGGGAGACGCGGGGGCCGGTGTGGGGGTCTCCTGCGGGGAGACTGCATGCTGGGCTGGGTGGGGTGGGTGGGGTGAGGGGCCAGTCGGAGGGAGGGACGGGTGCCTTGTCCATGGGGGTGTGGCCCAGAGCTGGGGGCCCCGGGCTGCCGGTCCTGCTGGACACGCGTGTGCTCAGGCCCGCCCAGCTGTCCTGTCAGCTGCGGGGGGTCAGGGGGGCGGTGACCCCGGGAGACAGGTTCTGGAGCCGCGGCTGGGTCCCTCCTGGGCGCCGGTGCCGGTTCTGGCACCAGCCTGGTCTCATGAGGCACAGCCCAACGGAAGCCGGGAGCACCCCTCTCCCGGAGCCCGTGGGGAGGGGGCACCCAGACGGAAGCCGAAGCTGAGCCCAGCCCGCCTGTGCGGAGGGCCACGGGTGCCACGGCTGCCACGGGCAGGCTGGGGTGGGGGGAGTGGGGTGACAGGTCTGTGCCCGGGTCCGGGGCTCGCCTGGCCGCCCGTCCCCTCAGAGCTTGGCCACGGGACCTGGGCGTTCCCCTCGCCGACTGTGCTGGGACTTTAAGAACTCCTACCTTATTCCAGGGTTTTCGTGGGGACTAACTAGAGATAAAAGCGTGCGCTGTGGAAGGCTGTCCCGCCTCACCTAGGTGTGGAGGCCAAGTCCGAGGATTTGGGTTTCTCTGTTACTGCTTGTCAGCCACGGGGCGTGGGCTCCCCCAAACCGAGTCCCTGGGAGGAGGTGTGAGGACCCTGCTGCCTCTGCTCATTGTGGTCTCACGTGGGAGCCTCCAGCGCCACAGACACGGAGGAGCCCCACAAAGCCTGTTGGGGAGCCCCAGGAGAGGTGCCGGCAACGCCCCCTGCAGGTGGCAGGCCGTGGTGTCAGGCTTCCTGACCCCTGGGACATGGGAGTGCCCCACACTGCCCTGAGGGGAGCACACGCCGATGACACCCGCCTGCAGTGCCCGCACCGGAGCCGCAGGGGGTGGGGTGCCGAGCACCCCTGTCTGTCACTGTGGGGAGGTGTGCCGCCTCCCCACGCGTGGGAAGCGTGACGCCCAGCTGTCGCCTGTCGGTGTGTGGTCAGCGTCAGCCCCACGCCCCCTGGCCGAGGCGCTGGGCACGTGTCTGGCCGCACCTGTGTTTCCTCGGACGGGGTTGGCAGGCCTGGTGAGTGGTGACTGGCAGCCGGGCATTTTCCACCGGCGGGCAGAGCGCCAGCTGTCCTCACGCCCTCGCCCTGCTGAGCGACCGAAAGTCACAGGGTTTCCAGCTGCAGGCCACAGGGCCACACCTCCCAGTGACGCCCGGGCCACCAAAGCACAGGGTGCGTGCCTGGCCCGTGGGGGGGGGGGCTGCCTGCTGTCTCCTCAGCGCCCCTCCCCCACGACTTCCTTCCACGCGAGGGGAACGGGCGTGGGCAAGGCAGGAGCCTTTCCTGTAGTCAGTGCGTGGGTGCTCGTGAGAAGAGGCGTGAGCGGCCCAGGCACACATGCCACGCCATGGTGAGTCCACACGGGAGGCGCCGTACAGCCCCTGCTGCCGCGGAACAGCACTCGGCTGCACTCGGCTCGTGCGCGGGGCCTGGGGGACCGAGGGGCCTGCCTCTGAGGTCCAGGGCTGGCCCTGCCGTGGCCCCATCCCCACCCTGGACGCCTGGCCTCGTGTTTGTCCAAGACACCTGCCCAGCATCCGACCCTCCGGGCGGGCGGCTGTCAGTGCCCCGGCTGGTCCCCGGAGGGCAGCTCCTGCGGCCGGTCACTCCGTGGGCCGTGTGTGAGGCCAGGAGCACCGTGAGGTCGGTGAGCGCTGGCCCAGCGGGTCCTGCTCCCCGCTGGCCTCAGGGACAGTCTGTGGCCGCGCCCTGGCCTGCTGCCCACGGGCAGTTCCATACTTTCCCTCCGTGACCACTCAGGGACACCGAGTCCGGCGTGCGCTTCCCTGAGCTTTCGCTCCCGTGGCTGCTGTGACCCCCTCACAGGAGGTGCAGGCTCTCCCCTCCCCAGGCCCGGCAGCTGTGGCCGGCGTCTTCGTTGGGTCCTGTCATCCTGGCATTCCCGGGTTCGAGTGCTGACACGCTCGCACCCAGGCCCGCTCTTCCGCGTCCCCTTGCCGTCCTGCCTTCTCTGCAGTGTTCCACTCAGCCACGGTGTTCTTATCTTCTCCTTTAAAAAATACGTTCTTATTGATTGTTAGAGAGGAAGAGAGAGAGAAACGTCGATAAGAAAGACATGCGTTGGCTGCCTCCTGCACACCCACTCCTGGGGATGGAGCCTGCAACCCGCCTGTCCTTTGGCCAGAATAGAACTGACCTCCTGGTTCGTGGTTGACACAACCACTGGGCCACACTGGCCGAGCACCATGCTGTGTCCTGCCTGGTGTTTGGAGTTGCTCTAGGGCCGTGGTCGGCAACTCCTCAGTCAGCAGAGCCAAATAACAGCAGCACACGATTGGAGTTTCTTAAACTTAAACTTCTTCTGACGCCACTTCTTCAAAATAGACACACCCAGGCCGTGGTCTTTTGTGGAAGAGCCACACTCAAGGGGCCAAAGAGCCGCAGTTTCCCAACCACGGGTCTAGGGCTTCGGTGAAAGCCCCTGACCCTCCCACTCAGCCGCAGCCGGTGAGGGCCGCCGGCTGGGGCTCCGCTGGCCGGAAGGGCGGCCGGCCGCCGGCGCTCTCCCTGGTGCTGAGACGCGGGCTGTCCCCCGGCCGGAGCAGCTGGTCGTGCGGACTGAGCGGCTGCCCTCCGCCCGCCGTGCCCCTCAGCCCCGCGTGAGGCCCAGCGCTGTGTCAGGTCTCCCCTCCCCGGAGCGGTCCCTCCCCGCCCTGGCTCTTCACAGCTGTGTGTCGTGCTGGGTGCCAGTGGTCCGGCCTGGTGTTGCTATGGCAGCATGTGCCTCAGGATGCCCTGGGTCTGGGCTGGCCTCACCTGTAAGACAGACATAGTGCTTTGATGCTCTCCTTCCCGAGCTGCAGCAAAGACTAAGAGTGAAATGCAGCCCTGGCCGGTGTGGCTCAGTGGGTAGAGTGTCGGCCTACGGACTGAAAGGTCCCAGGTTAGATTCTGGTCAAGGGCATGGACCTTGTTTGCAGGCATGTCCCCATAGGGGGCGTGCAAGAGGCAACTGATTGATGACTCATTGATGTTTCTAACTCTATCTCTCTCCCTTCCTCTCTGTAAAAAAATCAATAAAATATTTTTTAAAAGAATGAAATGTGGTAAAAAGAAGAGTGTGAGCATGCACACACACACACACACACACACACACACGGGAAGAGTCGACTTCACGTGCATGTCTGGTGCCCTCTCCTCGGTCCTGGTGACGTGGCGCCCATGGTGCTCCCCCTCTGCCGCGGCCTCCAGCAGTCCCCGGGGAGCAGGTGTGGGCCGCCTGCCGCACTCCCCGTGAGAGCCTTTCCTTCCGGACGGTGCTCGCTAGGTAGACTCCTCCTGAGGGGAGCATCTCCCGGAAATGGAGGCCCGCCGTCCCTGCAGGGACCCCTGGGAGCTGGGTGTGGCGCCTTCGAGGGGCCCAGGCCGGTGTCTGAGGGGCCCCTGGGCCCTCCCGGGTGAGCCGCCAGGCCGGGCCCACGCCTCCCTCAGCGCCTCCAGCCCCTGCGTGCAGGCTCCGGAGGGGGCGCCTGTGGCCCACGCCTCCCTCAGCGCCTCCAGCCCCTGCGTGCAGGCTCCGGAGGGGGCGCCTGTGGCCCACGCCTCCCTCAGCGCCTCCAGCCCCTGCGTGCAGGTTCCGGAGGGGGCGCCTGTGGCCCACGCCTCCCTCAGCGCCTCCAGCTCCTGCGTGCAGGCTCCGGAGGGGGCGCCTGTGGCCCACGCCTCCCTCAGCGCCTCCAGCCCCTGCGTGCACGCTCCGGAGGGGGCGCCTGTGGCCCAGGGCCCCGCCTTCCTGTCTTCTTCCTGGCTGTGTCCTGGGACCCCAGGGGCAGTCATGGCATGGCCCACAGGCTGGCCATCGCGGCTGCCTGCCCGCCCTCGCAGCAGCACACGGCGCGGCCGGTCCTCTGAGTGCAGCCCCCGCGCTCCAGGGTGCTGAGTGCTCCTCCCGAGGGCAGGGTCTCCCCGGCGAGGGACGCTCCGCCCTCTTTCTGAGTCGGGTGCGAGTCTCACGTGAGGCCTGACGCCCGTGTGTTTGGTTCCAGGCGTGCGCACACGCTGACCGTGCTCTTCATCCTCACCTGCGTGCTGGGCTACGTGACGCTGCTGGAGGAGACGCCGCAGGACACGGCCTACAACACCAAGAGGTGAGCCGCCCGCTGCCTGCTGGGACGAGGCCTGGCAGTGCCAGAGACCGCCGGTCAGCCGCGTTGGCGGGACGGGGAGCCAGCGCCGGCTTTTGTCCGTGAGGTCACCACCTGCCGAGCGTGCTGGGAGGTGAGGCCAGGGGCTCCTGCCAGCTGTGGGGGGACTGGGGAGCCACCTGCAGCTGTCCCGTCAGCAGGGGCCCCCAGGGGTCCGGCTCCCTCAAGGAGCCCTGTCTTGTTCGCACCGAGGGCTTTCTGCCCCTCTCCCACGCCGTCTCCTGTCAGCGCTGCGGGCCCTCCTGCTTTGCCCAAGCCCGCACCGCTCCCCGGCTCTGCCTCCTGCTGCTGTGCCTGCCCCGGACCCGGACCCGGACCACACTCCGGCTGCGGCAGGCTGTCTGGGCAGGGGTCCTGCCGGAGGAGGAGTGGCTGTGCTGGGCCCGTGGGCACGGGAGACCCGGGCCGTGGGCAAGGGAGGCACGGGCTGTGGGCACGGGAGGCACGGGCGGCACGGGCTGTGGGCAGGACCACGTCTGCCTGGAGGGGATTTCCAAGTAGAACTTGGTCTTTTCGGTGACTTGGCTGGATTTGTTGACTTTAAAAAAATAAGCAATTTGACCAGAAAAAGTGGGTTTCTTTGGGAACAGCAGAGAATTACAACTAGAAGAGCAAGTCCTCCAGTGGGAGGAGCAGAGGAGAGAAGCGATCTGTAGGGAGGAGGCCGTGAGGGCGGAGGCTGCGGGCGGCCCTCCCCGAGCCCTGGCCGTGCACTGGACACGGTTCTGTTGGGCTGTACCTGGCGATCCTTCCTGTGGTCGGGTCACCTAAGCCCAGGGGAAAATGGGTATTTACATTACGATTCATACAGCAGCAAGATTACAGTTGTGAATAGCAGCGGGAATAGTTGTGTGCCTGGGTCACCACCACGAGGAGCTGAGCGCCATGAGGGTCGGCGTCAGGAAGGCAGAGGGAGGACCGCTGCTCCAGAGCCTTCCCGGCGTCTGAGGGACAAGGGGCTGCGTGAGGGCGCCCCCCTGGTGAGACCCCGCACCAGCCAGGTTTCCGGTAGGCGTCCCCCGGTGTGGAGGGTCCTGCACAAACACTGAACAGGAGTGTCACTGGGCCTCGCCAGCAGGTGGCAGCACCTGGCCTGGGCTGTGCCCGGGGCCCTGGGCGGGCAGCTCCCTGCAGGGCTGACGCTGCTCCTGTTCACACCCTGACCCTGACACCGTGGGAATGGTCCTCCTTAGGCCTCCACTGCAGCTGCCTGTGCCGTTCGTTTGGGTTTAACAGGCACTGTCACCTTGGGGGGAGGCTAGTCTTCTACGTGAACCACGTCATCGGGTGTAATTCACACACGGGCCTCCTCTTGCCCACGGTACAGCTCCAGGGGGTCGCCACTCAGCAAGCGCCTGTGGCCGCTCACAGGACACCTCTCCGCCCGGTTCCTGCTGGGAGTGCCGCCGGCACGCACGTGTCCGTGGCCCATTTGCCTGCTGGTGGCGTGGACTAACACAGTGGCATTAGTGCACAGATGGTCCCCTGAAGACAAGAGGACTGGCCCGGACTGCCCAGACCTGTCTGTAGAGCCTGGCTGGCGGAGCTGAGAGGTCAGAAGGGTCTTGGGTTCGATTCCAGTCAGGGCATGTACCCGGGTTGCAGGTTTGATCCCCAGCCCCCAGTCGAGTACATGCAGGAGGCAACCAATCCATGTATCTCTCACCTCAATCGGTGATTCTCTCTCTCTTCCCTCTCCCCTCCCTCCCTCCCTTCCACTCTCTCTAAAAATCAATGGAAAAAGGGTCCCGAGGTGAGGGTTAACAGGCTGGTTATTAGTGGAAGAGGGCAGTTTCCGGAAGTGCCTGTCTGTGCACAGGGGCAGCCGGTTGGTGACTAGCCACTCAGAGCAGCTCCATGCCGAGCTCCACCTCGGCCAGCAAAGCCACGGCGAGGACTCCCTGTGCTTGTCCATTGGCGCGAGTTCCTGACGCCTCCAGGTCCCCAGACTGCTTTCCTGCACCTGCCAGGGAATAATGTTCAGTTCTGCTTGCAAAGGTGCCGCTTACCGGATCGCTCTAAGTCGTAGCGTTTTCGTTATGTGTGGGAAGAACCGGCGGTGTTCCCAGCGAGCGTCACAGAATCGGCCGTGGAGGTCTGCTCGGCTGGGCCCGGCTTCCGTAGCCTGTGGCCTGTGTTGGTCGAGGTGATGGGGGCTAGCCGATTCCAGGGGTGTGCAGGCTTCCGGACGCTGAGTGCTCCGAGAGGTAGGCCGCCGCCACGGGGGGCCGTGGGAGGCGTGCCCCACGTGGAAACCGTCTTCCACCAGCCCGGGCCTGCGAGGCCTCCGCCCCAGCAGTGGTGCACGCAGCAGCTCCTGACCGCCCGTCCCGAGGGCAGCGGCGTGGGGGCCAGCGCACCCGCACTGCACGGGCAAAGGGTGCTGTAGACACCGGAGTGGGCGGCCAGGGTGCCCATAGCTGCCGCTGTTCAGTCACACCCTGTCACCCATCCTCCTTCCTCTGATCTGGCCGTGGCGGGCGTCAGGTGGCAGGCTGGCACGCGGCGGGAGGAAGGGACGTGGCCACAGATGCAGCAGCCCGCCTCTGCCTGTTGTGGCTGAACCTCTGCGTTTCAGACGCAGATTCGCTCCCGCTGCGGAGAGCGGTGCTCACAGAGTGACCATACAGTGGGCTCACGAGCCGCATGCTCTCTGCTCCCTGCAGGGGGTTCAGTGTCTCCTCGACCAGGAGGCCGAGGCTCACGCTGAAAAGCCCTCCAACCGCTCCTACCATCTTGTCACACAGAGGATCTCCCAAGAATTCTCTTCCTGAACTTCCCACAGCCTCTCTCTCCCTGTAGTTCACACAGAGGATCTCCCAAGAATTCTCTTCCTGAACTTCCCACAGCCTCTCTCTCCCTGTAGTTCGGCTCTTGTTCTCTGACTCACTGGGGAATCTCAGGACAAAGCCACTGCCCTGTCCGTAACGAAAACGCATCTCCACGCCTCCCCCATGTTTAAGCCAAAACGCCCTATTTTTCTGCTGTACACAGTTGTTTTCCCTGCTGTTTTTAACATCATATTTTATTGATTTTTCACAGAGAGGAAGGGAGAGAGATAGAGAGCTAGAAACATCGATAAGAGAGATACATCGACCAGCTGCCTCCTGCACACTCCCCACTGGGAATGTGCCCACAACCAATGTACATGCCCTTGACCAGAATCAAACCTGGGACCCCTCAGTCCTCAGACCGACGCTCTACCACTGAGCCAAACTGGTTTCGGCCTTGCTGTATTATTATTACTAGAGGCCCAGTGCATGAAATTCATGCATGAGGGCAGGGGGAGGGGTCCCCTCAGCGGTGTGAGCCCCGGTGTCCAAAAGGGGGTGCCCTGCATCAGGGCAGTGAATGGGGTACAGTGCTCGGCCAGAGCAGGACTCTTCTAGCACCCTGCCTCCCGCCCCCTGCCCGCGAGAAGCGGGGACCTGCGCTCACTGAGGGCTGTTTGTTCTTTGTTCGCAGAGGCATTGTGGCCAGTATTTTGGTTTTCTTGTGTTTCGGAGTCACACAAGCTAAAGACGGGCCATTTTCCAGACCTCACCCAGGTAACTCGCCACTGCGTGTTGTGTGTGTGCCCGTGTGGTTCTGCTCTGCGTGGCTGCTCTGTCTGTGTGCTGTGCGTGCCCTGTCCGCCCGGCCCGCCCCCGTGGCCTCGGAGGAGGGTGAAGGGGTGCTCCTGTTCTTCCAGGCCCCCCGCCCCCTGCTCTGCCGCCCCTGGTGCCTGCGGGAGGGCCGGACCCTCCAACGGGCAGCTGTGCCTTGGGCGTGAGGCGTCGCCCTCGTGGAGGCGCTGCCTGTGGCCCGGGGTCTGTCCCGTCCCCAAGTCGGGGGTCCCGACAGCCCGGGCTCCGGCTCCCTGGGCAGCGGCTTGGTTTTCCGAAGGGTTACATGTGCTGACACGTTTCCTTTCCTCTCAGTAGGGCATGTATTTATTGTAGAAAACGTGGAAAATGCACAGCTATTTTTAAGTGAAAATAAATACCCGCCAGCTGACACTGCTGAGCTATGCTGTGTTGTAGACGTCTGTGCGCACGTGGTTTTACACGTTGGAGGTGTGAGATGGCCTCACGTCATGAGTTTCCACGCCGCTGACATAGGCACCTCCTTTGTTTATTGGGCCTTCCCTCCCCCCGCCTCCCCCCCTCCCCCTCCCCCGGGGACATTTCCCCATGGACTTTTTTTATTTTTTTGTTTTTTAAAAAATTTTTTTCATTTAAAAAAAATTTATTAAGGTATTATATGTGCACATAGCTTACCATTGCCCCCTCCCCCACCTCCCATTCATGCCCTCCCTCCCCAGAGATCCGCGCTCCTCGGTTGTATTTATATGCATGCATACCAGTCCTTCGGTTGATCTCCCATCTCCCCCCAGGTCTCCTTCCCCTCCCCGCTGTCATTTGGCAGTCTGCTTGTTTTATGGTGACTATCTCAGGACCACACGAATAGAGTCCGCTCCTCCTCTGGTTCTCACACCCCCCCCCCCGTCCCACTGCTTCCCCAGGGCACACGGCTCTCCCGGGGCACATGTCTCTCCCGTGACACACGGTCCCCCTGGGGCACACGGCTCACCCCGGGCACATGGCTCACCCAGGGCACATGGCCCCCCTGGGGAACATGGCTCACCCGGGCCATGGACTTTTTTTAGAGAGAGGCGAAGGGAGGCAGAGAGGAGGGGAAAGAGAGAGAAGAGATTGACGTAAGAGACACATCGATGGGTTGCCTCCTGGGGACAAACCTGCAACCAAGGAACTTACCCATGGCCAGGAACCGAACCGGAGAACCTTCCATCCTCGGGCCGACGCTCTGACGCCAAGCACCGGCCAGGCTGGCGGCTGGACATCATGGCTGCTCGCTCAGCCGCCACGGGAACACGCCCCTCGGACCAATTCCGTGAGGCTCCCTGGCCTGGAGCTGCAGGGAGCTTCCCCCCCTGCGCACACTTCTGGGCTCGCCGCCGGAGCCCGCGGGAGGAGCCGCGAGGTGTTGGAGGCCTAGTGGGCACCTGTTTTTTGAGCCCTCACAGCCGTACGAGGGCCCGGGGCCCGAGGCAGTCCCCTGGAGCTGCAGGGCCGGCCCACAGGTCTGCACTCGCCTCACGCCTCCTGACCGGGTGGGGGTGGGAAACTGCGGGCGGTTGTGGGCGATCTGGAGGGAAGAGAGGCTGGCGCGGAGCTCGGCCTAAGCTGGTCTGTGCCCAAGACCCCGTGCACCCCTCATGGCACGGGCACAGACGCGGGTGAGGGGGCAGGTGCTGCCCTGGCACTCGGCCCCGGTCACCTGTCGGAAAGCTGCCCTCTGGTTGCCTTGGCAGGTGAGCCTGCAGCCGCCCCTGCACAGGGCCCCCGGGCCTGCCCAAGCTGGCTCTGCCCTCCTGTCCCGGCCGGCTCTGCCCGCCTCTCCCAGGCAGCTCTGGCCTGTGCGGCACCGGGGCGGGGCAGGGCGGGCTCTGGCCCACAGAGCAGTGAGTGGGGTGTCCCTGGGATGGATGGGAGGAGGCTCTGGCTTCGCACTCAGAAAGCCTGGCTTCCCGGAGAAGGCACTTTCCTTCCCGTCTCTCCCTCCGACAGCACGGCCAGGTCCGATGTTGGGGCCGGGGACCAGCCTCCTGGTGTGGAAATGGGGCGCTGCTGGCTGTCCGGGGAGGGGTGGCACCACAGGTGGCAGTGAGGGGCTCGGAGGGGCCACCCTCTGCCGGCAGGCGGGGTCTGGGTGCACAGCAGCAGTGCTTGGTGGGGGCCCATGGGGAGCGTTGTGTGGGGCGCATGTAGCCGGGGAGGCCCCAGTTCTTGGGGTGAGGGCGTTCCCCATGATTTCACATCAGCCCAGTAACCGCTATCGCAGCCCCTGGACCAGGGAGAACTTTCCGAGCTTTTGCCGCTGAGCGCCTTCGCCTCGGCTGCTCTGCCAGCCCCGGGCCCAGCGCGCCCCAGACCAGCGGCCGGCAACTTATTAGTCCGCAGAGCCAAACAACGGCACAAGGACTGACATTTCTTTTTTTTTCTTTTTTTTAAAATATATTTTTATTGATATTTTACAGAGAGGAAGGGAGAGAGATAGAGAGCTAGAAACGTCGATGAGAGAGAAACATCGACCAGCTGCCTCTTGCACACCCCCTACCGGGGATGTGCCCGCAACCAGTGTACATGCCCTTGACCGGAATCGAACCCGGGACCTTTCAGTCCGCAGGCCGACGCTCTATCCACTGAGCCAAACCGGTTTTGGCTGGACTGACATTTCTTTAGAGAGCCGGATTTTTTTTTCATTTTTTAAAAATGTATTAAGGTATTATATGTGTACATAGTTTTCCATTGCCCCCCCCCCAACCTCCTATACATGCCCTCCCTCCCCAGAGTTCTGTGTTCGTTGGTTGTACTTATATGCATGCACACCAGTCCTTCGGTTGATCTCTTATCTCCCTCAGGTCTCCTTCCCCTCCCCGCTGTCATTTAGCAGTCTGCTTGCTTTACGGTGACTATCTCAGGACCACACGAATAGAATCTGCTCCTCCTCCGGTTCACCCCACCACCACCACCCCCCCCCCCGGGTCCCACCGCTTCCCCAGGGCACACGGCTCTCCCGGGGCACACGGTCCCCCGGGGCACACGGCTCTCCCGGGGCACACGGCTCTCCCGGGGCACACGGCCCCCCGGGGCACACGAGAGCCGAGAGCCGGATGTTGTAAACTTAAACCGTATAGGTAGTCACATTGTTATTAATTTAATGAGGCTCCTCCTAAGCTGGCCTTTGCTAAGAACTCCAGGGGCCAAAGAGCCGCATGCAGCTCGTGAGCCGCAGTTTGCTGACCACTGGCCCAGGGCACTGCTTTCTGTGGGCGGAGGGTCTTCAGCGGGGGGGGGGGGGGGGGGCTGTAACACCACACGTGGGACAGGAAGCACCGCAGGCATCTAGGAGCGGCCCCCCGGGGCCCAGTGGCCCCACACGAAGAGCCCTCACTCCCGCCGGCACCTCCCACCCCCCACCTGCCAGCACCCCATCCCAGCCTCGGGGCGGGCTGGAGACCCCAGACGGCCAGCAGCCCCTCCCCTGGCCCGGGCCCAGCAAGCAGTGAGCGCACCTCTGGTCCCGGCTGGCTCTACGTGTCGCTGGGGCGGCACCGCCTGCAGAGGGCGGGAGAGTGTGGGCTCCATTCAGCAGGCTCCTGAGGGCACCCCGCTCCCCTTTAGGAGAGTTTTAAATGCCTCCCCCCACCACCGTGACCTCCCGCAGAGAAAAGCCGGCTTCCTGCTTCCTGGGTGACAGGTGTAGCACATGCAGGGACACACGTACACCACACACACCGCACCATACACATATACCGCACCATACACACACACACACACACCACGCCACACACACACCGCGCACCACACCATATACACACATACGCCACATCATACACACCACACCACACCATATACACCACACAACATACAGACATACCACATACACACCACACACACACACACCACACACACACACAGCAGTCTGTCCGTGTGGGCGCTGCAGTGAGGATGGACGGACGGAACGGACGGGGGAAGGGAGGAGAGCCTTGGAGAGAAAGCGCTCCTCTGAGTGGGTCTTGCTCCGAGGGCCTGTAGCCTGGGGGCCGGGACACGGCGTGTGCAGCCCTGGCAGCTCCTGGACCCTGCGCTCTGTCTTGCAGCGTACTGGCGGTTCTGGCTGTGTGTCAGCGTGGTCTACGAGCTGTTCCTCATCTTCATCCTCTTCCAGGTGAGCTCCCGGGGCGCACGGGGCTGTGGGGGCGGCCGGGAAGAAGGCGGAGAGGGGTTTGCACGCACCTCCAGCTATCAGCAGAGTGCGCTGCGGTGGGGGAGGGGACCCCACTCCGGATGGCGTGCGAACGGGGAGCCGAGGGCCAGTGCCTCCCGCGCCGAGGAGGGCTGTCCCCGCAGAGCAGTCTGACCGGGCAGCTCGGTGCGCAGCCTGCGGTGGCTGGTGTGGTGTCAGCCGTGGGAGCTGTGCTGTAAGCTGGCTCCGCCGCAGTCCCTGCAGTCCGGAGGCCCAGGCTGGCCACGGCTTGTCCCTGAAGTGCCGTCGGCCCACGGAAATGAGCAGAGGCCCGGCCGGTGCGGCTCAGTGGTGGGGTGTCGACCTGTGAACCAGGAGGTCACGGCTCCGTTCCCAGTCGGGGCACAGGCCCGGGTTGTGGGCTCGATCCCCCATAGGGGGCGTGCAGGAGGCAGCCGATGGATGATGTCTCTCCTCGTGGATATTTCTCCCGCTCCTTCCTTTCTCTAAAAATCAATAAAAACTCGTTAAAAAGTGAGTGGAAGCTGTGAGGGACCTGGAACGCCGCCTCTCGGCAGAAGCTTTGTTGTAAGCGAGCAGCCCTTCTGGGCCTCGGCGCCGGGCGCTGCTGGGTGCGGCTCTGGGAGGCTGAGGCCCAGCGCTGGGCCAGGGGCACACCACACACCAGCGCCCGGCGGCCGGCGGTGCCCACTGGGCTCTGCTGCTGGCTGACCAGCTGTGGCTCCGTGTGTGTGGGGAGTGGTTGCTCCTGCTTCTCCGGGTGGTTTGACCCTACGAGGTCTCTGGTTGCAGGTGCCTGCCGGGCCGTTTCCATTTCTGTGGCGGCAGGCGGGGTGGTGACGGCCCAGGGGTGTAGCTTCCCCGGGCTCGGCGCTGGCCTTCCTCATGGTTCCGCCTCCTGGCGTTGCAAGCCGGAGGCGGGCAGACGCTCAGTTCCATGTGGCTTTGCTGAGACGGCTCGCTGGTGAGCGTGGAGCTCGCTGAGCTGGCTGGTCTGACCGTCTTGGCTGCTGTTGGGCGGGTCCGGGGCGTCCTGTGGGCACGGGTCGCCCCGCCGGCTCCAGGCGGTCCTGTGCCCCCCTCGCCGCCGCCGCAGCCCAGCCTCAGGGGAGAGCCTCCTGTCCGTCCCCGGCGCCCCTGCAGGTGGAGGCAGCCCCGCTCCTAAGTTGTGAGTCTGTGACCTGACGCGTGTTGGGCTCGTCAGACGAGGCGAGCGTGTGGGTGTTCCCTCCGTGGCGTGATGTCTGCCTTCTCACTGTGAGCCAGCCAGCGTTTCGGGGACCCACCCGGGCACGGGGCAGCTCGCCCTCAGACGTGGTCACAGCACACGTGCCCTCAGCTCTGCAGCACAGCCCTGTCTTTGGGACACTCCAGGGAGCCCAGGCCTCAGCCGGGGGCAGACACAGTCTCGCTGGGTGCTCCTTGGGTAAGGTGACCAGACGTCCCGATTTTTAACAGTTTGTCCCGCGTCCTGCGGCGTTTTAAAACAGTCCTGAATCTTTCCAGAAATCAGGACTTTTTAAAAACGTCATGGGACGCGGGACAAATTGTTAAAAATGGGGACGTCTGGTCACCTTATCCTTGGGGAGGGTGTGGGACAGGGTCTGTGAGGAGCCCAGGCGTCCGCTAGAGGAGGGGCTCCCTACGCCGTGGTCCTGGGGGGCAGTGAGACAGCAATGTGAGACCCGGTGCTAGGCCACCCCGTCCCTCCCACGAGGCGCCCCTGTGACCCACGGCATGGTCCCGGGGGCGGAGGTCACCAGGAGTCTGCTCAGCCCGAGGAGGGGACGGCGTGTGGTCGACGGCAGTGTCCCCGGAGCTGGGGCCGCGCTGGGCGGGCGGGCGGGCGCTGGCACTCACGCCGACGCTGGCCTTGCAGACGGTGCAGGATGGCCGCCAGTTCCTGAAGTACGTTGACCCCCGGCTGGGGGTCCCGCTGCCGGAGAGGGACTACGGGGGCAACTGCCTCATCTACGACGCAGACAACGCGACAGACCCCTTCCACAACGTCTGGGTGAGGGCGGCCGGGTGCCGTGTGCAGCCGGCCCGCACGGTGGGTGGTCCCATGGGAGGGGCACCCTGTGTCCTCGGGGTGAAGGTTAGGGAGCCTCGCGCATGTGTGTGCGGCCCCAGATGGTCCCTGGGCCTGGCAGGCGCTGTGTGAGGGCGGCCCGGGCTGTGCGGGTGTCAGGGGACCGGCCGGCCGGGCTGGGCCGCACAGGGTGGGGGTGCAAGGCCTGCGTCTCGCCCGCAGGACAAGCTGGATGGCTTCGTGCCCGCACACTTCATTGGCTGGTACCTGAAGGTGAGGAGCTGGTGGCTGCTGGCATGTCCGTGTGCCACCCGCCCGGTGGCCTGGCCTTTGCCGGTGACGGGTGACGTTCAGAGCGGTCTGACTGACCCCGCCGGGCGCCGTCCATCCGTGTGGTGTGGGGCATGGGACCATGGAGAAGGCCCGGCCCTCCCCCATGCTCGCCCTGCCGCCCCGTGAGCACGGCTCCGGAGCGGCTGACGCGGCGCGTGCCTCCGGCCCGCAGACCCTGATGATCCGCGACTGGTGGACGTGCACGATCGTGAGCGTCATGTTCGAGTTCCTGGAGTACAGCCTGGAGCACCAGCTGCCCAACTTCAGCGAGTGCTGGTGGGACCACGTAGGTGCCGTGGGGGCTCCCGCTGGCCTGGCCTCGGCCTCCTGTCCGGCCCAGGCCCACCTGCCTGCGGGGGGGGAGGGAGGGGACACTCAGGAGGCGACGGAGCTGCAGGCCCACGGCTGCCTCCCGCCTCCAGTGGATCATGGACGTGCTGGTGTGCAACGGGCTTGGCATCTACTGCGGCATGAAGACCCTCAAGTGGCTGTCCCTGAAGACCTACAAGTGGCAGGGCCTCTGGAACATCCCGACCTACAAGTACGTGCCCTGGGTTTGACCCCGGGTTGCCGCGGGAACCTCGCCGGCCCTCCCAGGGGCAGGGTCGCAGCCGTGCAGCCTCATGGCGTGGGCAGGCTCTGCCATGTTCATTTTGAATTGAAAAGAAAGAAACGATCAGGAAAAGGCCTGTGAGGCCGGACGGGAGTGGTCTCTGCTCCTGTCCGTCATGGTGCTGGGCTGGCTCGGGACTGGGAACCTGCTGAGCCCCCACCCCCTCCGCCCCAGGGGCAAGATGAAGAGGATCGCGTTCCAGTTCACGCCCTACAGCTGGGTCCGCTTCGAGTGGAAGCCGGCCTCCAGCCTGCGCCGCTGGCTGGCCGTGTGCGGCATCATCCTGGTGGTAAGGCCGCCGCCCCCCACGCTCGGCCCGCGGGGCGGGAGCCGGCCGCCCACACCCCCCTGTCCCCCAGTTCTTGTTGGCAGAGCTCAACACCTTCTACCTGAAGTTCGTGCTGTGGCTGCCCCCGGAGCACTCGCTGGTCCTGCTGCGGCTGGTCTTCTTCGTGAACGTGGGCGGCGTGGCCATGCGTGAGATCTACGACTTCATGGACGACCCGTGAGCTGGGCGGGCAGCGGGCGGCGGGCAGTGCCCACGCGGGTGCCCGGCACCTCAGCCGTGTGCTCCCTGCAGGAAGCCGCACAAGAAGCTGGGCCAGCAGGCCTGGCTGGTGGCCGCCATCACGGCCACGGAGCTGCTCATCGTGGTCAAGTACGACCCGCAGACGCTCACGCTGTCCCTGCCCTTCTACATCGCCCAGTGCTGGACGCTCGGCTCCGTGCTCGTGCTCACCTGGACCGTGTGGCGCTTCTTCCTGAGGTGAGGCCCCTACGGGTGGGGCGCGGGCGCTCCTGGTGGCTCTGGCCGCCCACTCAGCCGACTGACCCGCCCTGCCCCCCCAGGGACATCACCCTGCGGTACAAGGAGACCCGGCGGCAGAAGAAGCAGAGCAGCAGCGACCAGGACAGCTCGGCCGGCCACGGGGACAGGAACCGGACTGGGCCGGACAGCGCCCCGGAGGCAGAGGAGGAGGAAGCACCGGCTCTGAACTGACCTGCCCCCACCCCCTGGACACGGGTGGTCCCCTCCTCGGATTCCAGCAGGAGCCTCCGCAGGCCTCCCTCTGCCCAGCGACAGCGCAGCAGGGGCTCGGAGGAGGCCCGCCCCTCGGGCCTGGTGTGCGTGTGGCATGCGTGCCCATGTGTGCGTGCCCTGGGCTCTGGGCTCATCGGACAGTGTGACTGGGCGCGCCTGGACAGCGGTCCCTTCCGGTGTCTGCCCACAGGCCTCGGGCCACCCCAGGCCCTGGCGCCTAGAGGGCCGGGCCAGCCCCCCGCCCCGTGCGCTCCTGAGGTGGCCGAGACGGGCAGACCCACGCTGCAGCCCTGAGCCTTTTCCTCGGAGCCTTCCTCCGGCCCGCTGGCGCAGAGGGCGTGGCGGGGGGGCGCCTGTGCCCAAGGTTGGAGGAGGGGCCCACGTTGGCCATCCCCAGAGCAGACAGAACCAATAAATGGCGGTGGTCTGAAGCCCGCGTCCTCACCGACCCGCCCCCGCCCTGGGGCCGTTGCCCGGAGGGGCCGGGCACAGGAGTCACTGCTCTGTGTGTGTGTGCCCCTGGCGGGGCCTGCATGGGGGCATGGCCTGGGAGCTGGTTCAGGTCGGGGTGGGGGCGGTGGATGAGGTTCGAGTCCCGCCTGCTGGGAGGGCGGTGTCCTTAGCTGTTGGACTGTCCGCTCCTCCCGGGGGTTTCAGACCCAGATAGCGAGAGGCTGTGGAGCGCCGTGGCCCCAGCCGTCCCTCCCCGAACCTGTCCCGGCGAGAGCCCACGTGGCCACGGGCTGCCCACTAGAGGAGCGTTGGGATGGGCTCGCTCTGCTCTTGTCCTGAGCGAGACCCACTCTGCGTGTCCCTGAGGCTGAGCCGCACCATGGCCATGCCTCCAGCTCCCAGCCTCCCTCCTCGCTGTGCCGTCCCCATAGTGGTGGCCGAGCTCCTCTGGTCCTGGCTGGGCCTCTGGCAGCCCCGGGCTCTCCTGCACCAACTCAGGTATCGGCTCAGCGGCTGTGGCCAGGGCACCTGCAGGCACTCGTGCTGGCAGGCAGGGCCCGCCGGGCAGTGGGGCGTCAGGAGAGTGCTCGGGGTCCGCGGTGCTGAGGCTACGGCCACAGGTAAGCCGGGCCGAGGCCGAGAGCACCTGGTGCCCCGAGGCAGACCCTGCTGTCCTCTGGGGCCCTGGGGCACACTGGCCAGGCCTGCAAGGCGTGCACGTGGTTTGGCTGCCACGTCGGGGAAGGTGTGGGGTGTGAGGCCGCGCTCGTGACAGTGTCACCTGCGGCCAGAACCTCGGACACAGGAAGGACAGGACTGCTACCCAAAACACTTTAATCTGAGTGTCCCGGGCGCGAGCAGAGAGGTCTGCGCGTTTCTCTTGGGTCAGGGCTAAGGCACTGGGTGAGCTGGCGGCCGCTGGCGTGGGCGCGGGGCGGGGCTCAGCAGATGATCTGCAGGCCCGGCTTCTTCTCCTCCACGGCCCGCAGCAGGTCCTCCGTCTCCTCCGTCCAGTAGATGTCGTACAGGCTGAGGGGGCAGGGAGCGTGTGGGCCGGGGCACGCCAGGGTCCCACCCGCGTCCTCCCTGGTCTGGCCTCCAGGGTCACTTACACCAGCTTCTCCAGCGGGCAGCTGGGCTGCTGGGCGCTCTCCACCAGCTTCATGACGCCCACCTCGCTCATGCAGTTGTTGCTCAGGTCCAGCTCGAGCAGACTGTGGTTGGCCAGCAGGAGGGCGGCCAGGCTGGTGCAGCCCTGGTCCGTCACCTCGCAGTCCCCCACCCTGGGCGGACAGGAGGGCAGAGGTCAGGACGGAGGCATGCCGCAGGTGCCACCGACTGGCTGCGTGGCCTGGGCACGTGAGCCACGAGGGTGCACACTGCCACGCCCCGGAGCCCTGAAACCGGCCTGCCCACCCAAGACCCCAAGGCGGAGCCGGCCCCAGGGAAGCACAAGCTGGACACAGAACAGGACGACGTGGGGCGGACAGAAGAGGAAAGGGGCAGAAGGGAAAGCGGAGGCAGAGCCAAGAGCAGGCACGAGGCCTGACGGCGCTCCTGAGTGCACCCGGAGCCCCCGCCGGACACCAGCAGCCCCCGGGGCCTGACACAGCACCCCGAGCCCTGACACTGAGCACCCCGAGCCCTGCACAGGCCAAGCAGGACCCGGGGAAGGACAGCCGGACAGGACGGCATGGGGCCCTCCGGCGTGCTGGGTCACACGCGCGAACACACACACACACACACACACACACACACACACACACGGCGCTCACTCACGAGAGCATCCGCAGGGTGGTGCCCGGCTGGCCCAGGCCCTGGCACAGCACCTCCATGCCCGCGTCGCCCAGCTTGTTGTTGCTCATCTGCAGCTCCCGGAGGCTCCGGTTCTGGGCCAGCATCGCGCTGACGTGCGGGCAGCAGGCGGCCGTGAGGCTGCACGACTTCATCCTGGGACGCGGAGGAGACTGCACCCAGGCCCTCGGGCACCCGGGGCCCCCATCCTCCTGGTCCTCAGCCCCCAGCAGGGTCCCCACCAGGCCGCCCCTCCTCCGGGCCACGGCCTGCGGTGCCCTCCCTCCAGGCGGCCCCGGGCGGCGCTCACCACAGGGACTCCAGCCGGCAGCCGGGGTCCTGCAGGCTCTCGCACAGCAGCCGCGCGCCCTCGTCCCCCACCTCGTTGCCGGCCACGCTGAGCTCCCGGAGGCTCTCCTTGGCTCCCAGCACCCGGCACAGGTCCTTGCAGGCATTGGCCGTGAGGTCACACTCCCAGAGCCTGCAGGGAGGGGACCGTCAGGCGGCCGGACACGCCCGTGCAGAGCGGCCCCCTCATTCCCCCACCCGGCCCCCGCGGCCCTCCGCCCGGCCCTCCTCGGCCCCCCGCCCGGCCAGCTCACCACAAGGTCCTGATCCTGGAGCCGGGGCTCAGCAGCCCGGGGCACAGCTCGGCGAGGCCCGCGTCCCCCAGCTTGTTGTTGCCCAGCTGCAGCTCGCTCAGCGAGGCCTTGGCGGCCACCAGGCCGCGCAGGTCCGCACAGTTGGCCGCCGTGAGGCCGCAGCTCTCCAGCCTGGGGGACAGGAAGCGCTGTGGCCGCTGCAGCCACGGCCGCCCCGCCCCGCCCCCTCCCCAGCCCGGCGCTTACCGGAGGGACTCCAGCGGGCAGGGGGCGTCGGCCAGGCCCCGGCACAGCGCGCGGGCGCCGGCCTCGCCGATGTCGTTGTTGCTCACCCCCAGCTCCTTCAGCTCCGGCTTGGCCCTGAGCGCGGAGGCCAGGGCCTCGCAGCTGTCGGCCGTCAGGTTGCTGTACTCCAGCCTGGGGAGGGCGGGCGGTCAGCCGCCCCAGGAACGCCTCCTCCCTCCCGGGCCCCCCTTCCGGAGACCACCCCCCCGGCCCGGGGACCCAAGCTCAGGAGGAATCCAAGACCCCCAGCCTCCCTCCCCCCAACGCCGAGCCCCGCCGCGGTTCACAGTGCCACGCCGCCCGCCACACAGGCACGTGTGGGCCACGGCCAGCTGCAGCTCCGCTGAGGTCACAGCCTCAGGCACCGAGGGGCACGTGCGAGGGCCCCTCCTCCAGCCTCCCGCACCAACGGCAGGCAGCGGGCATGGGGCCAGCGGGCACTCACTGCAGCCTCTCGACGTGGCACTGCGGGTCCAGGAGCCCCTCGCAGAGCAGCTTCAGGCCCGAGTCCCGCAGCTGGTTGTAGCTGAGGTCCAGCTCGCGCAGGGAGGGCAGGGAGCGCAGCACGCTGGACAGGGGGCCGCAGCCCGCCTCCGTCAGGTTGCAGTTCTGGAGGCTGTGGGGGCGCATGTCCATCACGGGGAGGCCACGCCCACCGCGGGGAGGCCACGCCCACCACAGGCTGTGTGGCCAGGCTGGTCAGGGCGCAGGGCCCAGGGCCAGGCCAGGAGGGGGAGAGGCCTGGATCACTGTGCGCCTCCCTCGGGGGCAGGAGGGGCCACGTGCGCCTCCCTCGGGGCTGCGGCCGGGGCTCACCTGAGCTTCTGGATCTTGCAGGCGGGCTGCAGGCCCTGCAGCACCAGGTGTGTGCCCGCATCGCCCAGCTCGTTGGAGGAGAGGCTGAGCTCGGTGAGGGCGGCGTTCTCCCGGAGCGCGGAGCTCACGTCCTTGCAGCGCCCCTCCGTGACGCCGCAGTCCACCAGCCTGCGGGCGGGACACGCGGTGGTCAGGCCACGCAGCAGCTCATGGCCCGTTAGTGGGCGGGGAATAAGGGAGTGGCCCCTGGACGTTTCAAATGGAACAGGAAGAGTGGGCGGGCCGACTCGGGACATGTGGGTGGGAGGCATTGGCCCCCACGCGGATGTGTCGCTGCCGTGGCTCGTGGGCGTGGCCAGCTGCTCTCAGCTCCCGGGAGGAGTGCCCAGAGGGCACGGGGGAGGGGGGTGACCTGAGCAGCACGAGGGTCCTGAGACCAGCACCCCGATGGCACGGGGTGGGGGGCACTGACAATGTACAAGGAACTGAAGGCCGGGCAGCCAGGCCGCTGTGACATCTGGGCACAGTCCCCCGGGGGATGCCCATGTCCGGAGGCAAAACTGCACAGAAGCAGGGCGTGAGCAGGGCCCGGCCCGCCGCCCAGCGGCTCATCGGTGACCGCGGCAGAAGCAGTGGCTCGGGGGACGGCTGGCAGACACCCCAAGCCGCCAGCAGGACCGCCGCCTCGTGTCTGCGTATTGCCGCCAGAGCCGTGGGGCTCAGCCCGAGACCCGCAGGGACCTTCTCCGGCCGGACGGGCAGGCAGGGAGGGGCATCGGCACGTCCCGATGCCGCCCGGATCCTGCTCTGACCGGCGGAGGCCAGCGGGAAAGCCGTGGTGTGGGGTCAGGCGGCTGTGCCGGCTCCACACCTGACCACAGCCTCAGGACTGGGCGCTGCCTGCGGGGGCAGCGGGGCAAAGGGCACCCAGAACCCTCCTCCCAACCCTTCTGCGACCGAAACCCATTTAAACTGGTTAAAGAGACCCCAGCAGGGTGAGGCCCGAGGAGCTGCTGGCTCAGGACCTCCGGCCGCCCGCCGAGGGGCGGTCCCCGAGGAAGGGCCGAGGCAGAGACCCGCCCGCTGCTCTGCCCACCACCTTCAGACCCTCCGTGCCCGGTCCGCCCGCTGGCTAGAGCCGGGGATGGTTTACAGTGTTAAATGTTGCGGGGAAACAAGAACATTTCAGCCGTGTGGGAATCGGCTTACACGGCGCCCCCGACAGGAGGCGCTGCCACCCCCGACAGGAGGCGCTGCCACCCCCTCCCCCGGGGCCCGGGCCTACCTGACCACCTCGGACTTCCGCATGAGGGGCAGGAGCTCCGTCCACCGGGCGTCGCCCAGCTGCTGGTAGTGCAGGTCGAGACTCATGGTGAGAGGCGAGTGTGCTCTGGGTGGACGGAAAGGGAGAGAGGGGGACACGGCGCCAGATGTGGAGGAGGGCAGAGGGAGGCTGCACCCACTGGCCCCACTGGCACAGGCCCCAGTGGCCACACAGCCCGGGGCACGGCGGCCACAGCCCGAAGACACGGCGGCCACACAGCCCAGGGACACTCGGCCACGCGGCCTGGGGACGTGGCTGCGGGAGCAGAGGCTCCATTCACCTCCGGCCTCTCACCTGCCTTTGGGGTGCCTCCAGCCTGGGAGAGGGTGGGGCATGGGCTTGCCACGTGCCACGTCTCATTTGCCCCGGCCAGGGCAAAGATGGGTAAGGAGGGTGGCCTGTGGGCCTGGACATGGCAGGGGGACCCCAGAGGGGGACGGGGATGGGGGCACAGGACTGGCAATCTGTGCTGCGGGAACCCTGCCTGCTGCCTGCTCGGCCAGCTTCCCCTCTAAGAGCACCCCAAAGCCAGAGCCCTCCCCAAGAGCACCCCAAAGCCAGAGCCCTCCCCAAGAGCACCCCAAAGCCAGAGCCCTCCCCAAGAGGCGAGGACCGAGGCCCGCCCGCGAGGCCGCTGGGCGGGGGACAGGAGCCTGCGGCCCGGCAGCTCTCCCTGCACCCGCCGAGCGCCCAGCATGGACACGCAGGTGGGTGCGGCCTCACACTGTCTGTACTCTGATCCCCTCGGGGGTACACCTTCCGCCACCCTGGGTGAGCCCGCGGGGAGCCAGGTCACTCAGCGAGGGGAGGTCACGGCCCTGAAACCTCCCGGGGCCAGCGGGGCCTGGGCGAGCCTGCGGCCGCCGGGCTGAGGTGGGCAGGGCCGGGCCGTGCCGGGGGCGGGCGGGCGGGGACGCCGGTTCATTCCAGAGCGAAGGGGGAGCGGGAAGTGCAGTGACTGGGCTGCCGGCGGAATGCCCGGCCAGCCGGGCTGAGTCATCCCGCGAGGTCCTGGTTCCCCAGCCCCAGGCTTCCTGAGAACTCAGCCTCCCTCGAGCCCCCACACCCACCCCCGTTCCTGAGCGGTCTCCGCCGGCCTGGCGTGCGCCCGGAGCCTGGCACTGCCCAGCCTGGCTGAAGGGGCCGCCCCTCCCGCCGCGGCTGGACCGGGGCCCGCCAGGGGCCGGCGGCCAGCAGTGACGCCCAGCGCCGGCCCACGGCCTGATGGAACTGGGTCGCGGCCGGCTGGGGCGGCGGCGGTGTCCCCACGGCAGTCACCAGGAGCCGGGTCTGCCCACTGCCCAGAGCACGTGAGCACCAGGGCACCCACCCACCCTGGGAGCCAGGGTGTGGTCACCAGACACTGACTCAGAAGCCACCCTCACGCCCCCCCCAGCGGGAGGCAGAGAGGCCAGGGCACCCATGCCCACCCCTCCCGGCCTAGGGGACCCCCTGACGCCCCCTCTCCCAGGCGCACACCCTCCAGGAAGCCAGGCAGACATGGGGCTCCACCCACCCACAGGGGCTGAGGTTAGGACAGACCCGGGAGGACACCCATGGGGGCGCCCCACCCCCAGGCTCACGGTGCAGGGGCATCCCTGCGCTGGGCCTGAGAAAACCCCAAGAAGCGCGCGTCACCCCCCCAAGAGATGCCCCAGGCAGGACCCCTAACCCGCCCCCTGGCCGCTCCGGGCGCCCGGGGACCAGAGAGCCCAGGCCCCATCTGGTCCCACAGGCCGCGGAGGGGCCGCCCGGCGCCTGGGCTCGGGCCTCCGCTGGGGCGGCGCCCTCGGCCTGACCCAGGGGCTGGGGTGGGGGCCCGGGAGCACCAGCCGGCGCCGGGGACCGTGGGCCCCTCCGCAGCGCGGAGTCCCCGCACGGCCCGGCGCGCGGCTGCGCCTTCCGGGGCCGGGGAACCGCCAGAGCCCGCCGGGGCCGCCCCCCGAAACCCGCCGGCCGGAGCCCCGACCCGGCCTCACCTGGTCCCCGACCCCGGCCTCACCTGGTCCCCGACCCCGGCCTCACCTGGCGCCGCGGACCGCTCGGCTCACCAGCTGCTTCCGGCTGCGACGGGAGGAAGGCGGCGGGCGGGGCCTGCGCGGCCGGAGCCGGTCCTCCCCCTCCCCGCCCTCCGGCTCCCTCGGCCCGCCTCTCCAGCAGCTGGTCCCCCGGAGCCCAGGCCGGACACCGGGCCGGGGCCGAGGGCAGCGGGAGCCCCGTGCGCGCCCGGACAGCGGCGTGTCCCCCGCGCCTGGCGACCGTCCGGCCCGGACCTCGGCCCTGCGCAGCGGGGCGGCCTGACCAGCACCGGGCGGTCCGAAAAGAAGCTTTAGCCAAAGGCGGGCGGTGGGCACACACCTCCCAGGCCGGCACGGCCACCGACAAGGGCGCCTTCCCCTGAACCGAGCCCACCTGCCTTTTGGCGTCTGCCTAGGAGAAGGGGACCAGGCGCCCCCATTCCTAACCATTTGGCCCGCGGCCCGCGGCGTTTAAAATGGGACAAATTGTTAAAAATCGGGGCATCTGGTCCCCTTAATCCAGGATAACGTATCTGTCTGGAAATGTCCGGGTAGCTGGTAACCCCTGGGGGCACCACCTCACCCTCACGTGCTGGGCGAAAGCAGATACCACAGACTCCTCCATTCTCACACCAGCTGTCCCTGCACCTCCATCATCTCACTTTTTATCCGATCCCAGGGGTCCCCCCCCCGCCAGCTTTGCTGTCTCCTGCCTCCCTAACCTATCAACAATGGATTTTGTGTCCCCTCCTTTGATTGCCAGATATAAAAGTAGATGAATTAAAAAAAACGCCCTTCTCTGCAGTATTCCCCAGTCCATGAGACGCTGCATCCCAGCAGCTGTCAGCAGTCTGGCTCAAATAAACTCACATTCTTCACTTCACAGGTTTGAATGTTTTCTTTCTCTCTCTCTCTCTCTCTCTCTCTCTCTCTCTCTCTTATGTTTCCACGTTAGCTCCACACACAGACCTCTAAGAAAAACCAATCAATCCCTGACGGAGCGACCTCGGGGCAGGCAGTGGAATGTCAAAGCTGCATCACAGACACGGACATTGTTTGAGACACCCAGGGGCACGCCACCTCCCCCGGCGCCCGAAGGCGGACGTGCCAGCCGCTGAGGTGGCTATCAGGTGACCCCTCCTGGCGCGGCCCTGTCCTCTCCTCACTCCGGCAGCCGCTCGGTCAGCCGTTCCCCGCACGCCGGCCGCCGCCGCGTGAGCCAGGCAGGGCCAGTGCTGGTGGAGCTCGGGGTCCAGAGTGGGACGCGGAACTTGAAATACGGCAGCAACCTTACTCAGGTAGAAACTGCTGTTTGGATTTTCACCCTTCTGGCCTGGGTCCTGACCCTGGTTAAACGCAGGATGGTTACCTCAGCTTCCCCAGGTGGGGAGACCCGGAGGCTGAGGCAGTTTTCCCGGGCCTGGACCACAGGAGACTAATTCCCTCTGACTCAGTAGCTTCAGGGGTAGAAACTGCAGATGACCTTTAGAGACTAAGGGCTGAGCTCTGCTCCTGTGCTGTGCTTTCGCAAGAGAGGGCCACATTCCAACGTCCAGCAGGAGGTGGCTGGAAACCAATCTTTAGAATTTAGAACAAAGGAGAATTCTTGTGGTTCGGGCCGTTGAAAGGACTGCGTGCACCGGGGGACGGCTAGGTCCTGTGGAGTCCACCTGCGTGTGGCGCTCTGGCAGCTTTCCTGGCCAGTTTTCCAGTTAAATCCTTGCCTGCTTTTTTTAATCAATCATCAGCCTCCGGTGGTCTTATTCTGAACCCAGGGTTCCACCCCACAACCAAACTCAGAAGGAAACTGACCGTGTTTGGACTGAGGAAGAGTGCACAGGGGGTGATACTGCGAGTAAAAGGGAACCCCTCCCCTCCCCTCCCCTCCCCAGCTCTGCTCAGAGGAGCACGCGCCGGGCCCTCTTCCTCTACGTGGTTCCTGAGCCTCGGGCGCCACGTCAGCTCACTTCTGCTACCTCTGTAACTTCCTAAATAAACATTCTCTCGTATTTAAAAAAAAAAAGGGGGGGGGGGTTGGGGAGATGGGTGCTGCTGGAGCAGCGGGCCGGATGACAGCAGCCAGGGGGCGGGCTGGGGAGCTGTTCACAGCCTGGGGGGTTAGGACGGTGCCGGGTGGTCTGTTCTCTGGAGGGATCCAGGGGAGCGGACAGTCCGGCTGGGCCAGCCCTTGCTGTGAGGCCACGGGGTCCGGAGGGCCCAGGAGGGGCGGGCAGGCCGCCAGGCACAGGCCCTGTCCGGGAAGCCACCCCACGGCAGGTGCACGTGGTCAGCTTGAACTTCAACGTGGCCTGTGTGCCAGGAGCAGGATGTGCTCTTGGAGGAACCGGTCGGAGGCGGGCAGAGGCAGTGAGGTGGAAAACCCGGGCGCCATCCCCTGCCGCGTGTGCACGGGCTCCTGTCCAGCACGAGGAGACGCGAGGCGTGGTGGGCAGAACGGCCCCGAGGTGGCCACGTCCTCATCCCCAAGCCTGGCGGCAGGTCCTCCACCTGGCAGAGGGGTCTGTGGCTGGTGAGGGACCCCAGGGGGGAGGTCGTCCTGGGTGACCTGGGGTCCCAGACGAGGGGGATTGGCAGCGGAAGCAGAGCCGCAGTGGTCGCGCTCTGACGGGGAGGAAGGGCCCAGGGGCCGGGCCGGGGCCAGAGGCAGATTCTCCCCGGAGTCCCCGGAAGGAGCGCCCCGCGGACACTTTGATTTGAACCCGCAGCCCATGTTGTGTTTGCTTGTTCATCCGATCTCAGAGGTGCCCCCACTTCTGCTTTCTGCCGCCCCCTTCATCTGCCACCCGTGGGCTCCATGTGACCCCCCTGCACCCCCTCCTTTTATCCTAACTTGCAACTCAGGCTGCAAAGCTGCCGTTTCGCGGCGTTTCCTCACGCGGAGATGCTGCTGCAGGCGGAGCCGTCAGCTCGGCTCCATGAACCATAAGAGGCCCCGGGGGCGGGGACGTCTCTTACCTCCACACCAGCCTACAGGGGGGCCTGCCTGGCTCTAAGGCGGTCCCGCCAGGCTGCACAAGTCCGCCGGCTCGCCCCGCACCCGCGCGCCTCCACGCGGGCGTGGGCGCTCCGGCCGGTGCCCGCCCGGTACCGGTACCGCCCGGCGTGCGCCCCGCGCTCCCACTGCTGCCCTCCTCGTGCCGCCCGGGCCCCGCGGCCCCGCGGCGTGCCGTCCCAGTGACGCCGGCTCTCCCCGGCCCCAGGCGCCGGCCCAGCGCCCCCCAGGCTCTCAGGGGACCTAACGGGACCGGGGCCCCCAGCGGGCACATGGCCGCGCCAAGGCCGCGCGCCGGGCCAGACCTCCGCCAAGGGAGCCCGCGCCGGGGGCCGGCTCCTCGGGGATGAGGCCGAGGGTTACGGGGCTTGGGGAGACAGTCTGGCTCAACCGGCCTCAGTGTGTCGGGGGGGAGGGGGGGCCCCACACCGGGTTTCAGGGAGGCACGCACCACGATCACGCCAAGGCGCAGCCACGGGAACGCCGCCCCCCCCCCCCCAGCGCGCAGGCGCGGCACCGCGGAGCCCAGACTCCCAGGGTGCCCCGGGAGCAGGGCCAGTGCGCACGCGCAGAGATGAGTCGGACGCTCTGACGTCCTCGGGGCGCGCCGACTTCCGCCCGCTTCGCCCGCTTCGCCCGCCCCGCCCCGGAGCCCGGCCCACACCCTCTCCCCGCCCCGGGGCCTCCCACCGCCTGGCGAGCGCGTGTGGCGTGAGCAGCATGACCGCGTCCACCGGCGGCCCTGCCGAGGCCGGCGCCGGTGAGGGCTGACCCCGGGCAGACCGCAGCCTTATTGGGCCTCGGGTGGTCGACTTTGCTGCACAGCGAGAGGCGAACGGAAGTTGACAGACTGGTAGGCCCACCCCGGAGGAAGGATCGTCGCTATCGTGTAAGTTTCATTCATCCGGCATTGTCAGTGCGAACGTATAAAAACACTGAAACCTGTAAAGAATTTGTGTGAGTTTATTTGAGCCGACCTGACAACATATGCTGGAAAGCAGAACCTCAACGGATTGAGATGACCCTCCGGAGAATGTCGGGTTACACCGGTGTTTATACGTTGCCATCAAAGGAGGGACACGGGTGGGTTACATGGAATCCATTGGTGATGGACTTAAGGAGGCGGAATAAAACAAATCGGAGGAAACACCTGGGATTGGATAAAAAGTGAAATGACGGCCACTTGCTTACGTGGGCGCAGGGACAATGAACATGGTAACGAAGGAATCTGTGGTCTCTGTCCTGGTGCCACCACATTAGGCTGTGCCCCAGGGGCTCCAGAGAAAGGGGAGTTTCAGGTTACCCAGACATTTCAAGGGTGTGTTATCACAGGTGCAAAAAGACAGGTGAGCTCAGTTTGCAAGACGGTCAGGCAGGCCTCCCCTGAGCTGTCAGGCCAGCACGGGGCCCCTCCTGTCCACACCCATCAGTGCTGGAGATTGTCTCACCTGAATGCCCTCATGCACAAACACCGGTCACTCCTTCGTGCTGAGGGTTCGCCATGGAGCAGAACAGACAGGAATCCTGAGAGGGTTGCCTGTGGTGTGAGCTCGCTGGGGAGGGGTCCCGCCAGTCTTGTGACCCGAAAACGTCCGTGTCTTCTGCGTGTGAGGGGCGTTTTCTGGGTGGATTTACTGGCCTGCACACACTCCTGCCGGCACCCTCTGGCTCCCAGGCTCTCGGCCAATTACTCCTTGGAAGATGGCATGTCTCCTGGGTGCTGTGAAGGCTTGTCAGGGTGGGGCAAACGTAGATTTACAGGTGGTTTTTTAAAAAAAAAATTATTGCTATATTTTTACTAGAGGCCCGATGCACGAAATTCGTGCAAGAGAAGGCCTTCCTTCTCCTGGCTGCCGGCACCTGCTTCCCTCTGGCACCCGGGACCCGGGCTTCCCTCGCCGCCCTGGTTTCTTCCGGAAGAACATCCGGTCTAATTAACATATTACCCTTTATTATTGTAGAAGATTGCTTCCAGAGAGGAAGGGAGAGGGAGGGAGAGAGATGTCAAGGATGAGAGAGAATCATTGATTGGCTACCTCCTGGAGGCCCCCTACTGGGGATGTGCCTGCAACCAAGGCACATGCCCCTGACTGGAATGGAACCCAGGACCTTTCAGTCCGCAGGCCGACGCTCTATCCACTGTGCCAAACCAGTTTTGGCAGGGATTATCTTTCTTCTTTTTTAAAAAAAAAATATATTTTATTGATTTTTTTACAGAGAGGAATGGAGAGAGATAAGAGTTAGAAACATCAATACGAGGGAAACATTGATCAGCTGCCTCCTGTACGCCCCACACTGGGGATGTGCCCACAACCAAGTTACATGCCCTTGACCAGAATCGAACCAGGGACCTTTCAGTCCGCAGGCCGACGCTCTGTCCGCCGAGCCACACCGGTTTGGGCAGGAATTATCTTTCTTTTAAATCTTTTTACTGTGTCACTTCATTCCTGCTGTGTCTGCTCCACGTGAGGGACGGAGGTGCTTTGGAGGTGGGTTCCAACTGATGGAAAACAGCATCACGTGGCACCGAAGGAACACATCTCCGGCAGAGCCCGAGGGCTGCCTGTCCTTGGCTTGCCCTCAGAGCCCTGTGGGGGCTCGGCAGTGGATGGGCTGAGGAATGGGTGGGACTCTGTCCGCGGCCCCAGCTTCTGTGTGGGGCAGGAAACTGGCCGTGGCCGGCGCTGAGGAGGAGGGGGCTGCAGTGAGGAGCTGTGCATGGGGGAGAAGGTGGACAGGACCTGCACGCAGCGGAGGCTCTGCCCGAGTGGAAGAAGGCCGCTCAGGCAGCCGCCAGAGCGCGGCCCGATCTGGCTCCGTCCCTGGTCAGCCCGGACGAGAACCACCAGTGGACACACCCACAGCAGATTCCTGGCTCTCTCCCCTTCCTCTCTCTAAAACCTATTTCTAAAAAAAATAAAGGGGGGGGGGGTGAAAGGAAAGATACAGTGCGGGCTGGTGTGGCTCAGTGATTGAGTGTCAGTCTGTGAACAAGAGCTCCCTGTTAGTTCCTTGGGGCACATGCACGGGGCTGCGGCCACATCTCTCCAGTAGGGGGCGTGCAGGAGGCATCGGATCAGTGATGTTTCTTTTTTTTAATTCTTTATTGTTGAAAGTGTTATGTAAGTCTTCTTTTTCCCACATTGGTCTCTCCCAGGCCGCCCCCAACCCCTGGCACATGCCCTCACCCCCTACTGTCTTTGTCCTTCGGTTATGCTCATATGCATGCATACACGTCCTTAGGTTGATCTCTTACCCCCTCACCCTTCCTCCCACCCCCCACCCTCCATCCCTGCCTTCCCTCATAGGTTGGACAGTCTGTTCAATGCTTCTATGACTCAGGTTATATTTTTATCAGTTTATGTTGTTCAGTGATGTTTCTCTTTTATCAACATTTCTATCTCTATCCCTCTCCCTTTCTCTCTAAAAAAAAAGAAAGAAAAAAAAATTTTAAGAAAGCTACAGAGTGAGAAAATATTTGCAAACCCTACATCTAATAAAGGAACGCACAGAACTGGAACAGAATACTGTTAAAACTCAATAAAACAAATGACCCACTACAGGTAAGCTATGTACACATATAATACCTTAATGAATAAAAAAATAAAATAAAGAATAGTATAAAAAATGGTCCTACGTTCTGAACGGATACGTGGACGGACAGTCCTCGGGTCACACTGGACTCGACCGCCGTCCGTGGCTGCGTCGCCATCTCCCAGCCAGTGGCCGGCGAGAGGCCAGCCCTGCCCGGTGACCACAGAGGACAGACCCCAGCGCAGCGGGGGCCGCCCCACAGAGCCCCACGGCCTGGGCCTCCCGTCGGCTGGGGAGCTGCCTCCACGGCCTCGGGCTCTGTGGCCACAGCTGAGCCCTCTCCATCCCCAGCTCCGGCCCCCGCACCCGCTGACCCTCTGGGCACCCAGCACCTTGGGCCGGGGCTGGACAGGCCTGACCCCTGAGCCCGGCAGGTGTCTGCACTGCCCCTCAGAGCTGGGCCCCCCATGCCCACGGGCCATTGTGGGGAAGGGAAGCCAGGGCTGGGGTGCCTGCCCTCAGCACGGGCGCCCCCAGAGGGGCCGCTGCCTTTGGCCCCTCGGTCCTCTCTGAAGGAGGGGTCGGCACTGGGCACACACCGCGGGAGAAGGCTCCATCTGTTGGGGGTCCCGGGGCCTTTCAGCCGCCTTCAGCCCGGGGTCCCGGCCCCTCGTGAGCTCATGAGGGAAAGCTCTCTCAAAGGGGAGCCCACTGGTGAGCACAGCCCCCCAGGGCTGGCCCAGGCACCCCCATACACCCTCTGCTCCCCAACAGGGGGCTCCTCGGGGCTCCTTAGGGGTGCGGCTGCCCAGAGACCAGTCAGGATGCCACCCCTGGGCCCCGCTCTGCCCAGTCCCACCCAGCCTCCCAGCAGGGCCTCGTGGGCGCGGCGGGGCGGGCGAGGGTGAGGGCAGTCCTGGAGGAAGGCGCCTGGGTCCTGGGACGCTCCTCCGGCTGCCGGAAGGGGGGGGGGGGGACGACAGCCCTGGCCACTTGGCCGCCGGGGCCAGGCTCAGCTCCTCGGGTCGGGCCGTTCCCACTGAGGGGCTCACGCCGTCGCCCCGGTTCCCAGTCGAGCTGAACTGGCCTCCGAACCCGAGTGCCCCTGGGGGGACCACCTAGACCAGAGGCCTCTGCTCTGCTGGCCGCCTGCCCACACCTGCCATCCCTGCCCTCACTCACCCTGGAGGCAGCACGACCCTCGGCCCCGGCGCAGCCCCCAGGTGCACAGTGACCGTGAATGCGATGAGAGCCCGGGCCACGGCGCTGCCGGCCGGAGCTGGGCAGGGCCCCCTCCACGGAGGCCACAGGAACGGGGGGCCCCTTGCTGCCCCCCCCCGGCCGAGGCACCTTGGGGGGCAGGTGGGGACTCTCTCAGCCGGCACGTGCCCACACCTAGAATGCCTCCTGAGCTGCCCCGGAGGCCAGCCGGGACCGGAGCACGGTGCTGGCTCAGGCACCTCAGGCCTCGATGGCGGAGCTCCGAGGGCGGCAGCGTGCCCTCCCTCCCCCGGGCCCCGCACACGGCCCGCTCATTCACCCCTCGGGGTCCCAAGGAGTGGGGAGAGCCCGGCCTGTGCACCTCCTCTCCTGCTCGGATTTGGGAAACCAGTTGGGGCTGGGCATCAGGCTGGACGGACCCTGCAGACTCGGGGTCAGCAGCCTGGGGGTAACCAGTGCCAACGGGCCAGCCCCGCGCCAGCCACACGGCCCAGGAAGGAGCTCACCCAGCTGCTGGCTTCCAGCGCGACCTGCGTGCCCGTGACGCCCTGGGCTGGAGGGCAGGGCACCCTGACGCAGGCTGGACGAGAGCGAGCCCCGTGGTGGAGGACGGCCCTCGGAGTGGTATGTGGCCACCTGTGCCCACAGCCACCTGCCCGGTGACCGGAGTCCGCTCTGGGAGCGACAGGCCACCTGGGACGGGGGGGGGGGGGACAGGCAGGCCAGGCCCTCAGCAGAGAGGGCAGCAGGGCTGACGACTCGGGCCCAGGGGCCACTGGCTGGAGGAAGCTGAGGTCCGAGGCCCCCACTCCCCAGCCCCACCCCACGAGAGACCGCACACCATAGCTGGCCAGACGCCGGGGTCAAGACCATCAAATAATTTACTGCAATGGAGCCTGCGGCCAGGGGGCCGGGTCGGGCGCGGCTGGGGCCGGCGGCCTCAGTTCTCCAGTCTGTGCAAAGCGTCCTGGGAGGTCCGCGGTCACTGTCCCAGCCCCGGACGGCCAGGCTTGGCAGCGCTTCTTCCTTCCTGCCTTGCCCTCCTCCCGGCGCCCGGCGCCCCCGGGCCCCTGAGCGTCAGGAGAGCAGGCACTTGCAGCTCATGCAGCCGGGGCCGCCCTCATCCGGCGGGCTGGGCTTGGGCACCTTGTGCTGCCGGATCTCGCGCACCAGCGTGTAGAAGGCGTCCTCCACGCCCTGGGGAGAAGGCGCCGCTCAGAGGAGACACGGGGACCGAGGGACCCCGCCATAAGCTCCAGCAGGACCCCCCTCCACCTGCACCACAAACAAAGCCCTAGCTGCCCCCCCCCCCACACACCTGCTCCTCAGCAGCTCCCCCGGGCAGGGTGGCCCAGGCCTGGCTCTGGGCTGACCACCCTGGTCCCCAACAGCCCTCCCGCTAAGGGATCGAGGCGCCCGGGGCAGAGGGGCTGGGCCCAGGGTCACCGCTCCGGCCTGGCTCAAGGCAGCGCTCTCCAGGGACCTCCTCCTCTACCTCCCGCTAGAGCTGGTTCAGCCCTGACCGGCCCTGCCTCCCTCGCTGCCCCGGAGACTTACAGCGCGAGGGGCAGAGGGTCCCGGGGGTCCCGGAGCCAGAGCCAGGGCCAGAGCGGCTGCCCTGTGTTGAGGGAGAGGGGCAGTGAGCAGGCTCCCGGGCGGGGCGGGGTGGGCGGCGGGGCCCTGGCTGGCTGAGGGCGGGGCGCCGGCTCACCTGGCGCGTCTTGGCGGAGGTCTCGATGTAGGGGATGCCGTAGCTGCGGGCGAGGTCCTGCGCCTGCCGGGACTCCACGGTCCGCGCGGCCAGGTCGCACTTGTTCCCCACCAGCACCATGGGCACGTCGTCCGAGTCCTTCACCCGCTTGATCTGCTCCCTGCGAGGAGGACGCGTGAGCCAGCCGGCCGGCGGGCTGCGGGCGCACACCCTGCAGGGCCAGCGGAGGGAGGGAGGGCGGGCGGGCGGCCTGGCTCACCGGTACTGGTGGATGTCCTCGAAGGACTTGGTGTTGTTGATGGCGAACACGCAGAGGAAGCCCTCCCCTGTGCGCATGTACTGGTCCCGCATGGCGCTGTACTCCTCCTGGCCCGCCGTGTCCAGAATGTCCAGCAGGCACGTCTCCCCGTCAATGACCACCTGCTTCCGGTAGGAGTCCTGTGGGAGGACACTGCTCAGGGGCCCCTCCGGTGCTCCCCAGGCCCTCCGCCGAGGGGGCCCCGCCAGGCCCCCGAGAGGGCGCGGTGCCGGGCGGGGCGCGGCCGCTCACCTCGATGGTGGGGTCGTACTCGTCCACGAAGTGGTTCTGGATCAGCTGGATGGTCAGGGCGCTCTTGCCCACGCCTCCGGCCCCCACCACCACCAGCTTATACTCGGTCATCGTCCCGGGGGCCTCCTGTCCCACCTGCCAAGGAAGGCCCGTCAGCCACGCCCAGGCCCCAGGGGCAGACCTCCGGGTCAGAGGGGTGGCAGTGGGAACACCGCCGGCCCACCTGCGGCGTCTGCAGCCGCGCTCGGTACCTTCGAGGGCAGCAGGCTGACTGTCCGTTGTCCCCCCCCCTCGGGCAGGGCGGACAGCCGGGAGCATCTCCCCACCGTGCACCCGAATTAGAAGCGGCTGGGGAGGCAGAAAGCCGAAGGGAGGCGCCTCGGGCTGAGGTTACAGGCCCCCCCCCCCCCCCCAGGAACAGGTCCTGCCGCGGCGCGGGCCCAGCAGCGTGCCCGGGCAGGCCAGCGCCAACCCTCGGCCGCCCGGCCCGCCGGGCGCTGGGTGCACTCAGCAAGCGCTCCCGGGAGCCGTTCCGGCACAGGACGAACCCAGCCCCGCCTGGTGGGCTCGTGGGCTGCGGGGGGCCCCGCGGTTAGGCCAGGGGAGCCGGGGTGTCCCCCTGCCGTGGGAACCTAGGAGGAAACCAGGCGGGCGGACGCGGGGGCCGGGGGCCGGGGGCCAGAGGAGGCGAGGGGGCGGGCGGACAGGTGGGAGTGAGAAGCGCCTGCGGCCACGGCCCCGCGGAGGGCGTCCCCGACGGCCGACGCTCCCTGGGGGTGCCCTTGTGGGACGGCCGGCGCCCCGAGCTCGGACTGGCCGCCGGCCCAGCCCTTCGGGGAGATCCTGGGACCGGGGCGGGCGGGAGACCCGCCTCGAGGGCGGCCAGGAGGCCTGGGCGCAGGGCGGCCCGCACACCGCCGAGGGCACTTGGGGGCCAGGAGGACGGAGCCCGAGGAGCCGGTCCGGACCAGGCACACCCGGCGCCCCGGCGCCCGCAGCCCGGACCCCGAGCCGCAGCGCCCCGCCCGCGGCTCACCTGCGCCCCCGCGCGCCCAGCAAGGACCGCGGCTCCCGGCTCCCGGCTCCCGGCCGCCCGGCCCGCCGCCCGACCCGGCACCCCCTCCCGCCGCGGCCGCCCCGCCGCACTCACCGCTCACAGGCTCGACTGCCGCCGGGGCCGGCGCGGGGCGGGGGCCGGAGCGCGCGACTCCCCCGGGGCATGGGCTCCGGCCGCGGCGGGTGCGGCTCCGGCTGCGGACCGAGGACTCGAGCGCGGGCGGCGGACACTCGCCCGGGCCGCGCACGCCCCGCCCCGCCCCGCATCCGTCCATTAGCCCAGCGCGGCCTGCCATTGGCCGTGCGCCCAGGGCCCTGCCTCCAGCCCCGCCTCGCCAAGCTCCGATTGGCCTGCCGGCCTGTCCGTCAGGGGCGGCGGCGGGCGGGGCTTCCGGGAGCAGAAGGCGCGGAGGGCGGTGCCGGGTTGGCTGGCCCTCGTGGGCCGCGGCCTCGGGGGCTGTCGCCGCCGGCGCGGGGGTCGGTCATCGGGGCGGGAGCCGAGGGTCCCGGGCGACACCTTCTTGGGGAGCCCCCGGCCTCTCCCGGAAACGGCGGGCGCCCAGGGAGACAGAGGCGTGCCGGGAAGCGAGTCGGCGGGCGGGTGTGGTCCGGGGCGGGGTCGCCCCGGGAGCCGCGCGCCGGGCCCCTCCGCTCCTCGACGGCGCGCACGGCCGCGTCCACGCCCTCCGAGGTCCTCCCGGCGCCGCGCAGCCACCGAGGGCCCTGGAGCCGAAAGCAGCACCCCGGGAGGGTGGAGCCCGCGGGTGGGCACCATGGCGCCCCCCAGGTTCTGCTGAGAAGGCGGAGGGCAGGAGCCGGAGCTCCTCGGGGCCCCGCTGTCCTGCACCCCCTTCCCCGCAGGCGGCTCGGGGACGGCCGCTTCCTCCCTCCCAGGACGCTCGGCAGCTCCCTCGGGGACCGCGGGCCGGGCAAGGTCGTGCACCCGGGGCGGGGCGGGCGGGGCAGGAGCGCCTGGTCAGAGCCGGGGCGTCCGAGCCCGCAGACCAGCGGGTCCGGCTCCCTCTCTGCCCCGCAAGCACCGGGGTCTTGCTTCTCACGTAGCGCGCGGCCCCGCACCCCCTCCCGGACCTCGCCAGGTCGGGCAGGCCTGCCAGCTCCCCCAAACCCCGACATCCAGCTCGCGGAGTGGCCCGGTTCGCCAGCGGCGCCCCGCGGACCCAGCCCCAAAGTTGCGGTGGGCTGAGCGCTGAAGCGTCGCCCTCGCACGCGGCTCCTTCCGGGACGTGTTTCCCACCGGATTTAAAACGTCAACGTAGCGCCGGGCACCCCTATCCACCGGAAAGAGGGGCGATGCGCGCTCCGCCAGCACCCACGCCTCTCCGCGCCACCCAGCCCCTCCCGCAGCTCCCCCCGCCGCAGGCCTGGACCTTGGGGCGCCCCTCGGGGCCGTCCCGCCCCCGCGACGGCGCCGCGGCCAGGACCGACGCGAGTCAAGGCGGTGGCAGCGTCCCGCGTGGACGCGGACCCGGCCTCCCCGTCAGGCATCCGCCTCCCTGGTCCCCGGGGGTGGGGGGGGGGGTCCTGGCCCGCAGCGCTTCCCCTTGAGGTGACCCCAGCCGCACCTGCAGGCGGAGGTGAGCCCCGCCCTCGGGCGGCTCTCACGGCGCCCCCCAAGATCGCCTTGGCGGGGGGCGGGCCCCGGGCCGGCCGCGCGCGTCTGGCCTCCGTCTCCGCCCGAGGGGCGCCCTCGCACGTGCGGGGCGCACCCGCCCGGAGCCCCTCCGCGGCCCTCGCCCCGGCCCTGCCTCCCGGCCCCGCGACAGCCTGCCGTAGCAACCGTTGCCAAGGGGTGTGTCTCGGCCCCGCGGAGCCTTAGACGGTTCGGCGGTTCATGAATATTTGATTATTCAAATGAGGCCCTGCCCCGGTTGCTATGGCGCCCAGGTCCCGCAACCCCGCGGCCGGAAGAACAACCCGGAATCGGAGAGAGCGCCCGGCGGCGGCGGAGGGTGCCCGGGGCCGAGCCGGCTGGGCCGGGCGCTGGGGCGGAGCCCTCAGGTGAGGCCGGCGCGGCTGGGGGCCCCTGGCCGCGCCGTCTCCGGTGCCGCACGCGGTGGACCGGACAAGGGCGGTGCGAGGATTAAGCTGCAAAGTCAGAGGGGGGCTCGGCGATGCCCCCGAAGTGAAGTCTGGTCTCTGGGGACCCTGCCTGCACCCCCTGTCCCTGGCCGTGTTTGAGAGGCTCCCGGCACTGAGATGGGGGGGGGGGGTGCGCCAGGCCGTGCCCCTGGGGCGAGAGGAGGCGATGGCAGACCCGCGGGGTGGGGTCTCCCTGGGGGGACTGGGGGGAGTAGAGCCTCTGGGCGTCGCAGTGGAGGAGGGAGAGGTCAGGGGCCCACAGAGCTGACAGGGTGGGAACAGGCCCCGACCAGTGAGGACAAGTGAGGGGACAGTGTCAAGATGGGAGCCACAGCCTCCAGCCCGGGCCCTGCGGACCCCAGTGGGACCTTTGGGCCAGGCCGGACAGACGCTCTGGCCCTACCCCAGGCAGGCCCTCAGCCAGGGCTCTCAGGCCCACAGGGAGGAGGGCGCCGGCCGCTCCAGGGCTCCCTGTGAGCACCCAGGAACTGGGCTTGGCAGCCTGCAGCCCCCCGGCGGCCCGAGGCCGGCAGGATTCCAGGCAGGGTGCGGGGCTGGCCGGTCAGTGAGTCCGGGGTCTGGGCCCAGCACAGGCGCCTGTGTCTTTAAAGAGGGAAGCCAGTGAGCCAGGTGCGGGTGGTCCCCAATACCGCAGGTGCAGGGGGGGCAGGAGGGGCAGGGGCTGCAGAGGCTAGCCCCAGGGGATGGACAACAGAGCCAGAACCCCTTTTGGGGAGAGGGGGGTTCAGGGTAGAGGAAGTGGGGGTTTGGATGGGGGCCAGGCATTAGCTCTCACCCACCTGGCGGGCTGCCTCCGGGGCCAGGCCAGGCCCCCCACCAGAGAGGTGGAAGGGAGCAGGCTGAGCCCTGCCATTCTGCTCCTCCCCGCTTCTGGCCCGTGGCCCTGGCCAGCCTGCCCGGGTCCCCGGGGCACCGTGCCCTGGGCCGGGACCCGGCTGGCCCACTCCCCTCCCTCTCGCAGGTGCCACCTGGGGCCACATGCCACCCCCATGCCCCGATGTTTGACCCACAGTGGGAAAAGACTTCTGCCTCCAGGTGAGGGCGAGGGGCTCCTTGGGCACAGGGGTGGGTGGAAGATACGCCCGAGACCCCGGGCCTGGGCCCCCAGGCTCAGAGCCCATCGGGCGGAGGAAGCACAGCACAGGCTGAGGGAGGGTCTTGCTGCTGGTCACAGCGGGCAGCTAAGCACATGCTGCCCGAGCGAGAGTCCTGCCGCGGGCCCTGGAGGCACCCAGGGAGTGACCTGCCCCGGCGGGTGTGAGCCAACGCCGGGGAGGGGCGTGAGGCCGCCAGCAGCTGGGGGGTGAGGACCCCACTGGGCCTTCTCAGGACCTGGGCTGTGCGGGGCGTGGGGGCCGTGCGGGGCGTGAGGGCCAACACCCCCCCCTCCGCCTTGGCCCCCGCAGGTTGGACGTGGATGGGCCAGGCCCGGAGCAGGCCCCCGGGCCTCCGCCCAGCATGGCTCGTGTCCTCGTGCGGGAGCTGAGCTGGCCGGGCCCCTACAACCCCCGGCCAAAGAGCAAGGCCCCGGCGGCGGCAGAGCAAGTCCACGGCCAGGGCACGCGGCTGATGGAGGAGTGCCTGTCAGCGGCCCGGCTGGTGAGTGGGGGGGCGGGCCGGGGCTCCGGGCCCGTGTCCCGCCCGCTGGCCTGGCCTGTTGGAGGGTGTGTCCCCGTGCCCGCTGCGCCCCGGGGCCGATGTCGGGACCCCAGCAGGGGCTGGCGAGGTGGGAACTCCCCTCCCCGGGCAGGCGTGTGCTGAGCACCGCTGTACCTGGGCTCTCAGGACTGAGGGCTCGGCCAGCAGGTGCCAAGTGCGGGCAATAAAGGAGCCGAGAGCCGGTGGGGTCGTCCCTGGGGCAGCTGATGAAGGCTTTGTCCCAAAGCGGGGCACCTGGGTGTCCCTGCCACCGCCCTGCCCTCAGGCCTGCAGCTTCTACTGACCCTCTGACTACAGGTCCCCGCCCCGCCCCCCCTCCCGCCTGGCCTCGCCTGCCGTGCCCAGCCCTCCATCGCCGCACCCACACTCACCCCGGAGGGCTCCTTGGGCCGGCCCACTGGGGTGACGCACCCGCCAGCCCGCAGCCTGGCTGCCGAGGTCCCCCTCTTCCTGAGCAGCTGGAGAAGGGTCCTGGTTGTCCGGTCACTGCAGGCGGACGGACACTCCCACCAGGCCCGTCCCCGTGCCTCCCGCTGCCCACACCTCCCGGTGCTCCCGACCCTCAGGCAGCTGTCACGTCGGAAGGGGTCCACCACCAGCGCCCCTCCTTCGCAGCCCCCACCCCGGACAGAGGACAGGGTGGGACTGGGTCTGGCCTGGCCTTGCCCAGGGAGTGCCAGGAGCAGGGTCCGGCCGGGCAGTGACCCCCGTGGCACCTTGGCTGGGCCTGGGGTGCACATGGCCTGGTCACCTGCCCGGCGCCACACCCCAGGACCGCTCACAGGCAAGGCGGGACAGGCCAGGAGGGCCCAGGGCGGGGCGCCGGGCGGGGGTGCCCGCAGTCCAGCCCCAGGCTGAGCCCCGTGTCCTGCAGCAGGCCCTGGCCCAGGTGGACGACCTGCGGCTGGTGAGCACGCTGGAGATGTGCGTGGACACCCGCGAGCACAGCCTGGGCAACTTCGGTAAGAGCCCCGCCGTCCACCCCACGGCCGGGCCTTCTGCCCACCCACTGCACCCCACGGGCCTTCCCTGCACCCACAGGCCCGCCCCCCATTCCTCTTCCCAGGGGCTGGGGGCTGTCTCAGGGCCAGCGCCCGGTCCCCGGTAGGAGTCAGTAGCTCAGAACCCTTTCCCGGGACTTTGGGGTGCTCAGGGACACGGGCTGGGGGTGCCCACGGGCGGGCCTTGGGAGGTGGCTGGGGGTGGGACCCAAATTGGGTGGCCCCGCCCGTGCCCGCCAGCTCCTCTCCTCCAGGCCAGCTCCTGGAGGCCTCCACGTGGGCCTGTTGGTTCAGGTGCGCCTCCTGCACCCCACGCTGCACCCCTCATTTGAGTTTTGCACCCACCTCGGAGAAGCCCCGGCAGCAGGGGCAGAGGGGCCGGGAGGGTGCAGGGAGGGGGCTGGGGGGGTGGGCGGGCGGCCTCTGACCTCCCCGTGGCCCACAGGGGTGCACCTGCCCAACCTCAGCCAGCTGAAGCTGAATGACAGCCGCCTGGGCTCCGTGAGGTGAGCGCCCTCCCGGGGCCACGGGCGGCCGCGGTGCACTGCCCTGCCGGCGAGGGGAGGCGGCTGAGTTGCCGGCACAGCGGCGGCCCGGGCCCTCCATTCTGCCTGCCCGAGGAGGCCAGGGCTGGGCCCTGAGGGAAGGCAGCGAGCCCTCCTTCAGCCTGGAGGCTGCCACGAGCCACGCTCACACCCGCGTGGACCCGGGGACAGCAGGTGTGGGTGTGGCTGGGCCCCAGGCATGGCCCGCCACCCTGGGAAGCACTGACCACCCAACCCTGCCCCCTGCAGAGACCTGGGCACCTCCCTGGGCCGCCTGCAGGTGCTGTGGCTGGCGCGCTGTGGCCTGACCGACCTGGACGGCATCAGCTCCTTCGTGGCCCTGAAGGTGGGCGTGCGGTGCCCGGGGCTGGGGAGGGCGCCGCGCCGGGCCCGGCTGAAGTCCCCGTGCCGCCCCAGGAGCTGTACGTCTCCTACAACAACGTCTCGGACCTCAGCCCGCTCTGCCTGCTCGAGCAGCTGGAGGTGCTGGACCTGGAGGGCAACAACGTGGAGGACCTGGGGCAGGTGCGCTACCTGCAGCTGTGCCCGCGGCTGGCCATGCTCACCCTGGAGGGCAACCTGGTGTGCCTGCAGCCCAGCCCCTCCAGCCAGGTGCGTGCGGGCCAGCCGGCACGTGCGAGGGAGGCGGGCGCTCTGTGGCTCAGGTCCTCAGCCCCTCCCGGGGTCTGGGGGCCACCTGCACCCCGTGGCTCCTTCACTGCGGGCAGCTGCCAGTGCACCCTCCTGGGCTGGACACACCCCTCAGGACCACGTGCACAGGCCACGTGGAACCACGCACGCGCTGTACCTTTTCCACATAGAATTGTGCGTACACACATCACACACACACACACACACTCACACACACACAGCATGCAAGCCTCTGCACACCCACAGTGGCACACGCCTCTGCACGCTGTGCACACTGCAGCTCACACCCCCTACCCTGCCAGCTGCCATCTGCTCTGGCCAACTGGGCCCGCACCATGAGCTCAGGGCAGCCCCGCAGGCCAGAGCGCGCCCCTGGACCCTGGCCGTGAACCTGGGCCGTGAGGGCGCCCGGGGGAGAACCCAGGCCCTGCCCGAGGCCAGGCACCAACCCCACCCCACCCACCGGGGGCTGGGGCAAGTGGCCCTAGGACCCAGCCTGCCTGAAGGGCCCACGGCCCCAGGCCTGCCACCCCTCTCTGCCCGCAGGTACCCCCGGGCTACAACTACAGGGCACAGGTGAGGAAGCTCATCCCCCAGCTGCAGGTCCTGGATGAGATGCCCGCCACGCAGACCCGCCTGCCCGCCGCCCGAAAGCTGGACCAGGACTGGCTCCTGGTGAAGGAGGCCATCAAGGAGGGCAGTGTCCTGGACAGCCTGCTGCCCAGGCTGGGTACGCAGCCCCCCCCCCTTCCCGCCCCCGCCTCAGCAAGGGCTGCCCAAGGAGAGCGCTCTGCCCGGGCCTCCCCTGAGACAAAAGCTCTCACCGCCAGCCCCCCACGTGCCCCGGCCTCTCAGAGCTGGGCCGCCTCAGGTGCCATCTCTTCTCAGCCTGAGCCAGGCACCCCAGAGCCCTGCACACCTGCCCCCCACCCCCCCACACACACACACCCAGGACACTCCCTGTTAGCAGCGCCGGGCTGGGCCCCCACACCCATCAGGAGAAGAAGAGGAGGTCCAAAACCTGGGCCCCGGGACACACAGATGTTGGGGGGCCGGGGGGCCTGGTCTGTGGACAGAGCCTTGGGGGGCCCTCGGGCTGGCCAGCGGGCGGGGCCGTGGGTGACCTCTGATTTTGGCCTTGGGCAGATCACCCGCACAGAGACCCCATCGGAAGATTCGGCCCTGAGCTGCCCCGGCCCCAGCTCCAGCCCCGGGCGGCCCGGCCTTGGCCCCTCTCCCTGCTGGCCGCTGGGGGTCCCGGGCCCGAAGCTCTGCTGCCCAAGGACACAGCGCCAGAGGATGACACCAGCAACCTCACCCACGGTAACCGGCCCGCCCCCTCGGCAGGAAGTGGGCCCTGCAGCCCCTCCACCCGCCCGGCCCAGCCACTCTCCTTCCTCAGGCTCCAGCCGGGTCCTCTGCGGGAACCCCACCAAGGGCCTCCGGGAGCGCCAGCACCGCTGCCAGGTACGCCCCGACCCCCAGGAGCCGGGCCGCAGCACGCACAGGGCACCCGCGTCCCGGGCGCGCTCCCCAGAACGGACTGGCGTCCTGGGCTCTCCTAGGAGCGGACAGCGGCCCGGCCTGCCGGGGCCCGAGCGATAGCCACTGCGGGGCCAGGCCCCGGCTCTCCCACGCCCTCCGCAGCCAGAACGTCCTCCTCCCCCCCGCCTGCTGCCCGCCCAGTCCCCTCCGTGCCCCCAAACCGGCCCTTTCCCTTCTCAGACCTGGGTGCCCCCAGAGCAGCTGCCCCCACACAGGCCTGAAGACCTGGCCACCAGGGCCTCCACCCCAGACAGCCGGGACCTCCTGGCACTGGCCGGACTTCGGGCGTGGAGGGAACTGCATCTGCGGTGGGTGCTTGTCCCTGCACGGAGCGCTGCCATGTGCGTCCTGCCTGGTGGGGGGTGCCGGCCGGGGCTGCGTGGCTGAGCAGCCACTGGCCCCAGGACGGCCGGAGGCGCTGGTCGTGGGAGCCTGCGGCGGGGTGCCCTCACAGCCCCACTCACTCCACGCCGGCCCTCTCCCCGCAGGCGCCTGGAGTCGGGGCCGACAGGGGCAGCAGCGCGCCGGGGCCCTGAAGAACATGAGGACGAGGCTGAGCCCAGCTCCCCAAGCCCGGCCCCAGGTACCGAGAGCCACAGGCCACGCGGGATGGCCTCCTCCCCCCGGCCCCGGCTCTGAGCAGGCTACGACCCCGAGGTCCCCTGGGGGGGGGGCTCACAACGGAGGGGACAGTCCCCAGTGCCCCTCCCCTGAGCCCATGCTCCGTGAGGCCACCAGGGCTGGACGGGAAACAAAGGCCCCCAGAAAAGGGCCGGGGGCGGGGCGGCTCGGGGGGCAGGTGCCTCTGGCGGCGGGGGACAGGAGACCGGCCTGGGAGGGGTGCCTCCCTCCATGGTGCAGGCAGGTGAGTTCCTCCCCAGGAGACACTGGCTCCCGAGTGGCAGGGCAGAGTGAGCAAACCGGGGGCTGCGACGCGGAGCCCCCCTCCCCCGGGGCAGTCCAGGGAGGCTTCCTGGAGGAAGGGGGCGGACAGCAGGATGGCCAGCCCGGGCAGGGCCATGGTCAGCAGGAGCGCAGGCTGAAGGCTGGCTGAATGGCTCTCCGGCCCGCCGCCCCCACCCCCATCGAGGGTACAGGGCCCAGCGCTGCCCCTCCACCCGCCGGTCTGGGGGGAGGGGCAGGAGACCGCGGGCCCTGAGGCCAGCTGGTCAAGAGGGGTCAAAGGCCAGCTGCCGAGTGGAGGGTGAGCAGCCACCAGAGAAGACCAAAGGAGTGAGTGGCCGGAGTGGTGACGGACACCGGGGGCTCTGGAGGAGGGGGGGAGGGGTATCAGAGCCCCCCCATTCCAGGCTGGGTCCAGGTAGGCACTGGGTGACCCCAGACAGCCGCCCAGTCCGCCAAGGTGGGTGCAGGCTTCGGTCTACAGCAGAGGTTTAGGAACTGGCCTGTGAGCAGGCCCTTGGGGACAGGACCTGGTGACGCCAAGCCAGAGCCCAGGAGGTGGCCTCAGCTCAGGCCAGGGTCAGGGGGACCCCGAGGAGCAGGAGTAGGGCAGAGGGGCGCTGCGTTGGGGAGGAGCCCCCGGGGATGCTGCGGCTCCGCCTGTGGCGACCCCCACCCCCTGACCCCTTGGGGGCCCTGGTCTGATAGGCTCTTTTCTTGGTTTCCAGGGCCTTCCAGGACCTCGGGCTGTCACCTGCTGCCCTGTCCCCCCAAGGTCCCCATGCCACCTGACTCCAGCGGCAGCTCCTGGCGGTCTAAAGACCTGCAGTTCCGGGGGCGTCGGCTCAGAGCCCTGGGTCGCCCGGGGCCTGGCCTGGGTCCGGGGCTGGCTGCGGTGGCTGCTCTAAGATCAGCCCTGGAGGTGGCCACAGGCCCGAGCTCTCCAGCCCAAGGATTTCCGGGCCCCAGGCCACCGCCGGACCCAGCAGCCAGCCCGGCAGCCCTGTGGTCTGCCTCCCCTGAAGCCCCTCACCCCAGCCCAGTCGCACCCCTAGTGTAAGCCCCACCCACTGCCTCACCCCAGCCCAGTCGCACCCCTAGTGTAAGCTCCGCCCACTGCGGGCTGGCTGGGACAGGGCCTGGTGGAACCCAGAGCATCTGGGAGAGGCGGTGGTGGGGAGGAGGTGGGCCTGGCACAGGAGAGGCCCCACTTGCTGGAGAGAAGTGGGGAGTTGGGACCACCAGGGAGGAGGCGCAGGAGAGACCCCAGACTGCCCAGTCCCCACTTCTGTGGGGCAAACCTTCCCAGGCCTGGGAGAGACCAGATGGGGCCCAGGCCCAACGGGTCCCCTCCAGCCACCCCGGAGCTGTGGCCCGGGCCAAGCGCCTGCCTTGGGCGTTACAGCGGGCGGCCAGGCCCCCCATCCCAGACGGGCCGGCAGGGACGGGGCGGGGCCCCCGGGAAACCAAGAGAATCCTTCCGACTCTCAAGTGTACAGAATGCAGTTTACTTCGTAGTGACGTTGGTTCAATAAATTACGCAGCTGGCACCGCCTGCCTCCCACGGCTGTCTCCCGCGGCCCCGGCGCCCGCCCCACGCCGCCACAGTCACGGAGGGGCCGCCCCGCCCGGCTCTACACCGGCCGGCACGCGAAGACGGGGATGGGCGGGCAGCTAAGGAGGCGGAAGCCGAATCTCTTCTCGGACATGCCCTGCACCGACAGCGCCACCATGGGGCAGTCCCGGTCCACCGACTTCCGGCTCACCTGGGGGGCGCGGGCGTGAGCGGCCGGCCGGGGCCCGGGCGGGGCGGGGCCGGAGCGGGGAGGGCGGGGCATGTGGGGGCGGGGCCGGAGCTGAGTGGGGGCGGGGCCTGGGTGGACGGGGCGGGGCCTGAGTGGATGGGGCGGGGTCTGGGGTGGACGGGGCGGGGCCGGAGCTGAGTGGGGGCGGGGCCTGTGTGGACGGGGCGGGCCCGGAGCTGAGTGGGGCGGGGTCTGGGGTGGACGGGGCGGGGCCGGAGCTGAGTGGGGGCGGGATCTGGGGGTGGGTGGGGCGGGGCCGGAGCTGAACCGGGGCGGGGCCTGGGGTGGACGGGGCGGGGTCAAGACGGAGCGGGAGGTGGGGCGGGGCTGCGGTGGAAGGGGCGGGGCGGTCCACTCGCGACGCCCCACCCGCGCGCACTCACCCGGACCCTCTGCTCCTTCTGCTCCTTCCCCGCCTGGTAGCTTGCGGGGTCCGGCCCGGCCTCTGCGGGGGACAGTGGGGAAGGGGGCGTCGGGCCGGCCTCGCCCATCCAGCCGGCCGCCCGTCCCTCCGGCCCCGCGCCCGCGCGCTCACGGGGCAGGCCGGGCAGAGGCGCCCGCGCGTCGGTCTCCGCGCGCGGCGGGGGCGCCGGCACCTCCTCGGGGCTGAAGAGCTTGCTGGGGGTCAGGCGCGGCAGCAGGTTCCGTTTCCTGGAGGGGCGAGGGGCTGTGAGGGCCGCATGGCCCGAGAGGTCCTGGCGAGGGCGAGGGCGAGGCCCGCGGGGTCTGGGGGACGTTGGGGCGGGCAGGGCCTGGGGAAGAGGCGGAGGTCCAGGGGCCCGCGGTCTCCGGCGGCGCCGGGCCCGGGCCTCGGGCACCCGATGGCTGCGCGGGGTTCGGAGCGGGCGCCCCGGCTCCGGAGTGTCGGCCGCAGGCTGGTCCTCCGGGAGCGGGAAGCGGTCGATGGACACGTTGGTGTTGTCCTCGAAGGTCGTCGGGGCGGGGGTCACGCTGTGCGGAGCCCGGTACTGGCTGAGGACCTGCGGGCGGGGCGCTCGGTCACCCCCCGCCCCGCCTCGCGAGCCCGCCCTCCCGCCTCCCTGCCGGGACCCGCACCCACCTCGCCCTGGGGGCTCAGGAGCAAAGTCACGAAGCTTCCGCCGGCGCGGAAGTGGCCGGGCCCCGGGCCCGCGGACGAGGGCGGCGGCTGCTTGGCGCCGCCAGACGCCTGGCCCCGGACCTGGCGACCGCGCCGGGCGCGCGCGCGCGCGGGGGGCGCGGGGGGCGCGGGGGGCGCGGGGGGCGCGGGGCACACCGTGAGGTGGTGCCGGGGCTCCAGCAGCGTGTGCGGCGGGAAGCGGTACAGGTACACCGGGAAGTCGTGATCCAGCTGCTGCAGCGTGTAGCCCCCCAGGTCCACCGTCTCCTCCACCGACTGGTTGAGGATGCGGATGAACCTCTCGTGAAGGTTCACGGCCACGATGCTCAGGCAGGAGCCCTGCGGGCTGGGGCGGCAGTGGCTGGTCAGGGCCCTCCTGCGGGGAGATGGCTCCTGCCCCCCCGCCCCCCCCCCCCTCACCTCCAGGGGTGCGTCAGGATCAGCGGCCAGGATTCGGAAAACGCACGGGCCTTGCGCACCGGGCCGAGCGGGTCTGAGAGAGAGAGAGAGGTGGGGAGATCTGTTCGGGAGCCAGACCCCACAGGGAGCGTTTTCTGGGGGCATGTCCGGTGGGGCCAGCTGGCCTGCAGCGCCAGGGGTCTGGCGCAGGAGGGGTGGCTGGACCCCAGGGGCTGAGGGGAGCAGAGGAGGAGCTCCCCGCACTTGGAGGGGTCCGAGCTGGACCGAGGCCTGCAAGACCCCTAATCCCTCCAGAGAGGCGGAAGGAGCCGCCCACAGCCTCCCCCGGCGGGCGGGGACCTGGCTTAGGGCACCGGGCGGGATCCCGGGGCGCTGCAGGGCAGGAGGGAGAGCGCGCAGGGAGCCGGCCCCAGCCACCTTCAGACTCTGCCTTGGAGTCCTTGGTGGCGGTCTGGAGGGAGCTCCTGGGCCGGGCGTCCACGTCCACGAACACCTTGATGAAACTCCTGGCGCGGAAGTCCTGGGCGTCCCCGGGGAGGCCCCCGGCGCCCTCGTGGTCCCAGGCGAGGCTGCGGACGCCGTCGTCCCCGACGGGGCTCCTGGCCGGGCTCCTGGCGCCCTTGTCCCCGGCGGGGCTCCTGGCGCGGAAGTCCTGCGGCTCCCCCGGCATTAAGCTGCTGGGCTGGTAGTCCTGGGGGCCTGGGACCCGAGCCTGGATCTGCTCGGGCCAATCGTGGCCTGGCACCTGGGGCGGGCGCCCGGTCACCTTGTGGCGGCGGCGGCGGCGGAGGCGGCGGTGGCTGCGGCTTCGGGAGTCCGGGGAGCTCTCCGAGCTCCCCGAGCTGCTGCTGCTGCCCAGGATGGGCAGGGAGCTCCACTCCACACTCTTGCGTTCGGATTGCTGTTTGCCCAACCGAAAGTCGCGTTCCTCTGAGGGCTTTTCCAGCCAGGAGCAGCGACTTTCCGGTGTGATGGGCCGGAGCAGCGAGGTCTGCCGGCGCCTGCAGGCCACAGACCGCTCACCAGCTGTGGGGCTGCTGCCCAGGACCCAGCCCAACCCCCCATGAGCCTCCCACAGTAGGCGGGGCACCCAAGTGGTGGCCCAGGGCCCCAGGACTCAGCCTGGGAAAAGGGCACTTGACAGTCCCCTGATGGCCCAGAGCCCTTCCCTCCACCCTGTCCTAGCCGTCAGGGGACGGACCCTCAAGACTCAGGTGACTCGCGCAGAGGGTGGGCCTTGGACTCTGGGGGAGGCGAGGGGCTGCCCAGGCCAGCGCTCCGGCCCCCGGCCCCCGGGGGCATCGCTCCCTGCCCAGCACAGTCACCTGAACTCCGAGCTCGAATGAGTGGTGGCCAAGAGGTTGGGGTATCGGTGGGCGATGGCGTTCCAGTCCACGTCCTCCATCCGGAAGCCCTGCCCAGGAAGCAGCAGGCATGTGGCCCTCCCCTGGCTCGGAGCCGTGGGCGCCCCCGGGGGACCTTGCTCACCTCGTGCCTGGGGAAACCCTCATCGTGCTCAGAGGCGTCGCTGGGGTCCAGCAGGGTCTCCGCAGTCACCACCTGCAGGAGGGACCAGGGGCCAGTGGGCGGGGAGGCACCTGTCCCCCCGAGACATCCCCCCCTTCGGCCTCGCCAGCACCCGAGCCAGACACAGCTGACCGCCAGGCAGGCCCTGGGCCCTGGGCTTGCGGTTCCTCCCTGTCTCAGGCCACAGTCCCGAGGGGGGGGAGGGCGGGCTTCCCCAGCAAGCCAGAGCCCCCCTCCCCCCAGCAAGAGCCCAAATCCAGGTCGTGCCGGGTGGGGAGGCAGGAGGGTGGGCGGGGCCGGGCTCACCTCCACGCTGCCCGTGGAGGACCTCAGCATGCGGCCCACCCAGGAGGAGCTGGCCAGCGTCACCAGGCAGGACTTGTGCAAGGTTTCCAGCTCTTCCTCCAGTTGGCGCATCAGCAGCTTGGTCTCCTCCAGCTGGTCCTCCAGCTGCTGCTTCTCCTGCGCCAGGGGGGGGGGAGCCCACCGGTGGGTCGGGGCCTTCTCCGGCTCTGCCCCTCTCTCCAAAGCCAGCCCCTGCCCACTGCCCCCGCCCTCTCACCAGCTGGGCCTGCTCCTTCTGCTTTTTTAACTCCAGAGCCAGCTTCTGGACCTGCATGTGCAGGAACTTCTCCTGATTGCGAGAGCTGGGAGAAGGGGCGCGCTCAGTGCCCCCCCCCCCCACTACTGGGTTGGCCGTCAAGGAGGGGAACGGGAGGGGCCCCAGACCAGTCAAGACTGAGAGGTCGGGGTTGGGGGGCCGGCCCTGGTTGGGCTCAGCACCCCCTGACATGTCCAAGCTCAGGGTCTAGGCGGGTGGACAGCGTGACAGCGTAGTGAGTCTCTCCGGATTAGGTTTGGCAGGAAGTAGGGTTAGGTAAGGGTCAGGGCGGGGTCAGGTTGGGTTCTCGGGCAGCCTCAGGGGTGGAGTTGGGGCCAGACCAGGGCTGGGCTGGGCTGGGCGGGGGCCTAGCTGGTCCCTGCTACCTCTTCCTCTCCGGTGGAAGCCTCGCCACCTCACGCAGGACGCGGGAGCGCCGGACATCCCGCTGGCTCCAGAGGGACCGCAGGGCCTGGACCTCCAGCTCCCGCTGCCTCCACAACAGCCGCAGGGTGTGGGGATCCAGGGACTCGGGGGCCAGTCTGCAAAGCCAGCACAGCCCCGCTGCTTCTCAGGCCCTGCCCGCCGGCCGGCTGGCCCGGTTTCCGAGTGGCCGGCCGCCTCCCCCAGCCTTCCTTACGGCAGCTTGGGGGAGGCCACGTGCGTGGGCCCGGGCTTGGTGTCCCTCTGGCTGCCGGGAGCCGCCGGGGCTGCGGGTGTGTCTGCCGGAGGCTGCCGGTGGCCGCTGACTGGCTCTCCGTCCGCCGGAGATGGGAGAGCCTCTTTCTTGGCTTCTCCAGCCCCCCGGAAAGACTTGGGGGCCATTTTGGATGTTCTTGGAGAAGCTGAGAGGGGTGGGGGGCTGTGTGCCCTGGATGCCAGGGGCACCCATTCCCGCGGGGCTCTCCTTAGCCACGTGCCCGGCAGCACCCCTGGGGTGGCTCTGCTCCAGGGGACACCGGGCCGTGGGTCGTGTGTGTGCCCACGCCCGTGTGTTTCTGACCGCGCCAGGGCAGCCGCTCACACCTCTAGGCAACATGTCGCCTGCGTTTCCGCACCTTCTCTGGGGTCCCCTCGCTATCAGCTATCAGCGTTGCCCTCCAGGCTCTGGGGTACCCACCCCAGCCTACAGCCTACGGCAAGGGTCCCGGAGGTTCTGGTCCTTTACCCATGATGCCCATGTCCTTTCCCTCCCACACACCCCCTCCCCCAAGACCCAGGGCCCTGCCTCTGACACTCACCTGAGGCCCGAAACCCAAGCAGACCTGGGGGAGAAAGGCTCTGTAGCATTGCCACGGAGACCAGCACCCAGAAAGGGAGGGGCTGTTTGTTACCAGGAGCCTCCAGGGTGACCCCCAGACCATGGCCCCGAGTGAGCCCCAGGCCCCCCGCCTCCTCTTCCCGGAGGGCTGGCCCCGCCTGGAGGAGAAGCCGGAGGTGACTTCGGAAGGCCCAGGGCACTCCGAGGGCCCAGCAGGGCCCGCCATGGCCGCCATTCAGCCCAACACCCCCACCCCAGCAAGCCCATGGAGCTCCGTCAGTGAGTGTTGGGGGGACTGCTGTCGCCTGAGCGTGTCCGCACACCAGCAGGACCACACTCCTGAGAATGCGGGCCCCGCGGGAAGGGGGAGAGGAAGCAGTGGGTGACCCCAGGAGCTGGGGGAGGGGCTTGCTGAGTGCCTTCCACAGTCCCTGCTCTCTGTGCCCAATGCCTGCCCACCTGACCCACAGCCAGAAGCCTCACTTTCCCCTGCTGTCTCCACCACCTCCTCCCCGAGGGACGCCTGGGGACGTCCCCATAGTCATGACAAGTGTTCCCTCTGCCCTGGAACAAAGGTGAGGCCCAGACCTGACCCACAAGGCAAATGGCCTCCAGCCTTGACCCCCCCCCCCCTTCACCCATTCAACATCCGTTTATTCAGACCTTCAACTTTTGTTCATGGGGGACCTCCTGTGGTGGACAGGACATGGGCAGGCAGGAGGACCGCCCGGGGCCCTGTCTGATTAGGGCAGAACTGGTTCTTTTTTGAAAAATCTTCACCAGAGGATTCCCATTGATTTTTAGAGGAAGAGAGAGGAAAAGACAGAAATATCAATGTGAGAGGAACACGTGGATTGGTTGCTTCCTGCATGCACCCCCATCGACCTGGGCCCCGGCCAGGCAGGACCTGGAACCTGCAACCGCAGTTGGTGCCCTGGACCGGATTCCATCCCGGGACTCTTGGGTCTGCAGGTCGACGCTCTGTCCACTGAGCCAAACCGGCTAGGGCAGGGACCGTGGCTGAAGAGCTGGCTTGGGCTCTCCCGTGGGACAGCAGGACTGGCCAGGCAGAGGAGCTGTCCACAGCGCAGGAGGGCGCTGGGCCCCACTAGGGACAGGAGGGGTGGAGAGAATGGGGCTCAGACAAAGAGCCCAGGGCCTTTGTCACCAGCACCTCCGAGGGCGGGCCCCTTCCCCGACCAGGACGGCCGGCCCGGCTGCAGCGAGAGGGCCGGCGGCCCCCCAGCCCCCCGGCCCGCAGTGTCCCAGGACTGCCGCCGAGGCCCCGAGGGAGCAGGACGGGGGCCCTGGCGCGGGGGGCGCATCTGGCGGGGTTCTCTGCGGGCGCTGGCGGGCTTCGGGGACCCAGGCCCGGCCCCCGCCCTGGATGGGAGACGCGTCGGGCTGGGCGGCTTCTGAGGCCGTGGGCCCGGGAATGGGGCCAGACACCTGCCCCACGCGCCGCCGCCTCGGGCTGCAGGCTCGCGCTTCCGCGTGGCTCGCGGGCTTCGGCCGTGAGTGGACCCGAGCTCCACCGGCCACGCCGCGCCGCCAAGCCCCGCCCACACCTGGGCGCCGAAGGGGGCGGGGCGGGCGGGGAGCCAATGGGGAGAGGCGTGGCCCAACGAAGGTGGCCAATGGGGTGCTCGAGGGGGTGGGCGGGCGCGCCAAGAAGCCAATGCGAGCGCGCGGGGCGGGGCTGGGCGAGCGGGCTGCGAGCCAATGGGAGGCGGACAGGGACGCTCCCGCGGCGCAGGCGGCGGCGGCAGGTTGCGCGGCGCCGGGTGCGGGGAAGGAGTCAGTTGGAGTTCGGGTCCCGGAGGCCGGCGGGCGCCCCGGTGAGCCGCGCGGAGTCCGGGAGCCTCCCGAGGCCGGCGGCAGCTCCGAGGGCGGCTCAGGAGCCGGCCGCGCGTGGGGGCCACACCTGCGCCCGCCCCGCGGCAGGGACGGCGGCCTCTCCAGCGAGCGCTGCGATCGGCGGGAGCGGGCAGGGGCTGCCTGCCCCCGGCTCGGGGGGTCCGCAGCGCCGAGGTCAGTCCCGGGGCAGGTGCGTCCCCATGGCAGCGGGGTGCAGGGTTGGCGTACGGGCGCCCCTGGGTACCGGGGACGGCGCCCCGCGGGAGTGTCCTCCGCGCCAGGTGACTGGGGGGGGGGTGTGTGTGTGCAGGAAGTCCTGCATCTGGTTAATGATTCTCCTTGTTCCGGGAGTGGGGCGGGGCCAGAGGAGGCTGGCAAGTGGGGAAGCCTCGAGTGCTCCCGGAGGGCCGACTGGTTCCCCGCTTTGGGGGGCTGGTCCTGACTTACCCCCACCCCAGGAATGTGTGGCCTGCGGGTAGGGCTGGGCACAGGATAGCTGGGCGGCAGCTCCGTCCGAGCCAGTTCTGTGGGTGAGGGACAGGCCAGGGGGAGCGAGAAGGGAGGGCCAGGCAGGGCTTGGCATTGTGGCCCTCCCCTGCAGGACTGGGGCATGCCCTGCGGGCCCGCCGCCATGGAGCTGAAGGTGTGGGTGGACGGCGTCCAGCGAGTGGTCTGCGGCGTCTCGGAGCAGACCACCTGCCAGGAAGTGGTTGTCGCACTAGCTCAAGCCATAGGTGAGTCCCCTCAGGGACAGACCGGCCCAACAGGTGGACCTGGGGTGGGGCCGGGGCTCGGGTCCCACCTTCCCCCAGGGAGGGTGGGGCTCCTTGCCCGTCCCTCTCGCCCTCCCCTTGCTTCTCCATCTGGGGGACAAGGGGAGGGGGGGAAGTAGGCTGACCCCGCTCCCCCACCCCAGGCCAGACGGGCCGTTTTGTGCTCGTGCAGCGCCTCCGGGAGAAGGAGCGGCAGCTGCTGCCCCAGGAGTGTCCCGTGGGTGCCCAGGCCACCTGTGGGCAGTTCGCCAGTGATGTCCAGTTTGTCCTGCGCCGGACAGGGCCCAGCCTCGCTGGGAGGCCCTCCTCGGACAGCTGCCCACCTCCGGAGCGCTGCCCAGTCCGGGCCAGCCTTCCCCCAAAGCCCAGACCAGCACCGGGCCACGAGCCCCAGAAAACACTGACCTTCGGCACCGGCCACCCCAGACTGGTCTCTGGCCCGGCGCTGCCCGAGCCGGTGGCCGCTGTGGCACCGCTGCCCGGCCACGGCGGAGACCTGCAGGACCTGGAGCGGAGGCTGCGGAGGAACGCCGCGGAGCTGGGCCAGGAGGCCTTCTGGGAGCAGGAGCTGCGGCGGGAGCAGGCGCGGGAGCGGGAGGCCCGGTCCCGGCTGCAGGCGCTGAGCGCGGCCACGGCGGAGCACGCCGCGCGGCTGCAGGCCCTGGACGCCCAGGCCCGCGCCCTGGAGGACAAGCTCCGCCTGGCCACCGAGGCCCCGGGGCCCCCTCCGCCCACGGCCTCGGCCGCCGAGCGGCTGCGCCAGGACCTGGCCGCCCAGGAGCGGCAGAGTGCCGAGGTGCAGGGCAGCCTGGCCCTGGTGAGCAGAGCCCTGGAGGCCGCGGAGCACGCCCTGCAGGTGAGCTCCTGGGGCCGGCGCTCGCCCTGGGCACGCATGGACGTGGGGTTGGTCTCGGCCCCGGCCGGGTCCGTGGCTGCGCCCACTGAGGGTCCCCGTGCCCCAGGCCCAGGCCCAGGAGCTGGAGGAGCTGAACCGGGAGCTGCGTCAGTGTAACCTGCAGCAGTTCATCCAGCAGACGGGGGCCGCGCCCGGCTCGCAGGTCAGAGCGGTTTCCCAGGAAGGCCGGGCTGGGGGGGCCGGGAAGCGGGGTGCAGCCCAGCTCCCCGCCGACCTGCTTTCCCCACAGGATCTCATGCCTCCAGCCAGAGGACAGCCCCTCCCAGGAGCCCCCCGGAGTCCTGCCCTAGTGTCCAGTCTGAGCCCCGAGGGTATGTCTGTCTGCCCCACTCTGGGTGGGATGGGGTCCTCCTGTGGCCCCCAACCCCCTCAGCCTGTGTCCTCTCCACAGTGTCCCCCGTGAGGCAGAACTGGAGGTAGCAGCACCCGCCCCTGCCTGGAATGAACATCCGCTGCCGGCCCAGCCCTGGGCTCTGGTGACGCGAGCGAGGGCAGCCAGGGCCAGCCGAGCCCTGACAACGGAAGGGTCGGCGGCCATGGAGGACTCATGCCCCCATGCAATCGGAAGCCTCGGGCCCTACGCTGAGGCACAACACCCGGACCCGGGCCAGGAGGAGGCTGAGGACCCTCACCTGGTACCTGCCAAGCCTGCCGAGCCCCCCGGAGAAGCTTGGGGCACGGCCAGCTCGGGACTCGCCAGGCCCGAAGGCCACAGCTCTCTGTGGGGCCAGGAGACGCGCGGTTGCTGTTTTTAGTCTGCAGGTCTGTGCTTGCGTGTGGGAGGCATCCTTCCGTACGTGTGCGTGTTCAGGTGCGTGTGTACACGAGTGTGTGAGTGCTGCCTCCCCCACCGAGACGCTGAAACCTCAATAAACCGCCAGAAGCGGCTGGAGTGTGTCCTGAGTGGCCCCAGGCGGGGTCTATGAGGTTTGCCACTGGGGACCCCACCCAGGGCCCCTGGGGCGTGCCCTGAGCTGCCGGGGGCTGGCCACAGCCGGGGTTCCTGAGAAGGGGGGCTCCCAGGGTCAGTGGTCCCCTGGGTCCAAGGCTGGGGGTCCTGGGGCCTTCCGTTCCAGGCTGCCCTGCCGTGCCCCCCCCCCCCCCTCCGGCCCTCTGCCGCCCGATCCTGGTGGTGGGGTTGGCCAGGTTGGAGCCGGGGCTTGGTTTTACCGCCCCCCCCCTCCGCTCCCCTCCCGGGGTCCTGCTCCTCCCAGCAGGAGCTGCCACCCACACCGGGGTGCCCGGAGAGGAGAGGAGGACTCGGGACATGCCAGACCTGCCTGTCAGGTTGACTAAGGCGGAGAGCTTGTGGGTGGGTCCCAGGGAGCTTTGCCCAGAGGAGCATTTGAGGCCCATGAGGGTGTGGCCGCCTGCCTGCCTGCCCACACCCCCTCGCTCCCCCGGGGGGGGGGGGGCCTCTGCGGGGAGCCGGAAGTCGGGGAGGGCCAGCTGCCGGCTCCCTGTCCTCCCTGGGCGGGGCCACAGCTCGGCTCTGCGGCTGCGGAGACGACCAGAGGCCTGTGTGACGGACGGCCAAGGCTCGGGGGGGCTCTGCCTCCCTCGGGTGCAGCCACGGGTACTGGGGACCAGGATGGTGACATCCTAGGTCAGTGGTCGGCAAACTGTGGCTCGAGAGCCACATGCGGCTCTCTGGCCCCTTGAGTGTGGCTCTTCCACAAACATACCAAGGCCTGGGCGAGTCTATTTTGGAGAAGTGGCGTTAGAAGAAGTTTAAGAAATTTCAATCGTTGTACTGTTGATATTTGGCTCTGTTGACTAATGAGTTTGCCAACCACTGTCCTAGGTCATGGGGGTTTGGACTGAGTTTTGGGATTTGCCACATTGGGATGGAGTCAGCCTTCTCCTGGGGTGGCCCTGAGTCAGGCCTGGTGCTCCCCACTTCCCCTGGAGCAGACTGTAGGGGGGACTTCCTGCCGAGACAGCACAGGTTGGGGTGGCGGGTGCTCCAGGCGGCAGGAGGAGACCTCTGCGAAGCCCCCAGCCCGGCCACACTCCTGTCCAAACTGCACAGCTCAGCAGCCTGTCCGCACCCCAGACAGATCCAAGCACAGGGTCACGTTGAGGTAGCCTTCTGGAAAGGCTGCTCCCCTCACCCACAGCCCCTGCCCTCTCAGGAAGGTGGGACGGGTCTGGGCCCAGCCCTGAGCCCTGAGCCCTGCATGACTCACCTCCTGAGGGTCCCTGCCGAGCACACAGGGAGCAGCGACAAAGCCAGGTGCCAGCAGGGACCATCCTACACGCACGCACACGCAGCATGTACACACGGGACGGGCAGGACCAGCCCTTGCCCTGCCCAGGTCATGACTCCCAGCCCCGAAGGGAGCGGGCACTGAGCTCACCCCCCCCACCCCCCCCCAGGGACAGGTGTCTGCTCCTGGCTCTCAGGCTCAGTGCCCACTTCAGAGGGGTGCGCTCTGCCGGCAGCCAAAGTGAAGGGGGGAGGCTAATTCCAGACACACGAAATCCCACCCACCAAATGTCACGCAGCACGCCTTTGGCTGAGAAGTTTACTTTTGAGTTTTCACTTACACGTGGAAAACAGCGATGCACGCCTTGCTGAGGCGAGAAGCCCAGCTCCCCCCACGGGTCCGGTGAATGGCAGGGCAGGACCGGCGGGGCCGGGCCAGCTCCCGGGGGTGAGGCAGGACCTGCCTGGGCGAGGATGGACAGCGCTCCTCCCCGGCCGCCCAAGGACCTCAGGGCGCTGGTTCACCCTCGGGCTCCCGGAGGGCCACCACAGGAAGTCACTGCCCAGTGGCCCTAAATCGGCTCCACGGGTCCCAACCCCAAGGCAGCCACAGCCTCCCTGCCACCTGCAGAACCCGGCCACCCAGCCTGCGGGCGTGACACCACAGCGGCCATCAGCACAGGGTCCTTCCGAAGTGAAGGCCAGGCCCACCCAGTCCTTCAGGCCTCGGACAACAGCCCCACCCCCGCTGCCCGGAGAGGGGCAGGGACCCGGCGGCTCAACGTGTCCTCGGTGCACCGGGCGCAGCCCGCAGGGGAGGCAGGCCCAGCGCTCAGGCCCCAGACGTGCCAGGGCCCCACCTTGGGAAGGGGGACGGGGTACCCCGCTGGGCACCACACGCGGGGCCTCGCCGTCCTCTGTGGCCTCGCTGAAGTGGTCGAAATGCGCAGAAAGCCACGCCGGGCACCGTCCTCCTCCAGGTTCCCAGCGGGGCCCTCAGAAGAGGGTCCTGGAGCTCCAGCCCGAAGACCATCCCGGGAGCGCGCTCGGCTGGCCCCTGGCACACACGGGAAGAAAGTTTCCTCCCGGCGGAGGGCACTGCTCCCGCCGGAGCCCTCCCTGGGGGCCGCGAAGCCCGCTCAACGCCCTCCTTTCCCTCCCACCCCCGGGCGTCTGCTGGCCGCGAACCGGCAGGCCCTTCCACAGGGGCGCCCCGCCCCCCCCCCACCCGGGCGCGCGCCCTCCGACCCGCCGGGGCCTCCCCCGCCCGCCCGCGCAGGGTCGCCGGGGGCCGGCGGTCGCGCTGCCCAGGAGCAGGTCAGCCGCTGTCACACGCACAGTGGGTCCGGAGCAGCGCAGTGTGCGGTGGGCAGGGGCTGCCCTGCGCCCGGAGGGACGCCGCGGGGCGGGCGGAGGGGTCGTCCCGCACCCCAGCCCTCCCTCCCTCCCTCCCACCGGGGCGCCCGGGCCCCTGCGCGGGCGAGGGCGGCGGCCGGCGGGATGCGCCCCGGCCCGGGACCCCCGGCCCGGGACCCCCGGCGCGGACCGCCGGCGGCTCTCCGCCAACTTCGGCAGCGGCCGCGGCCCCCGGGCGCCCCGCGGCCCCGCGCCCCGCGCCCCGCGCCGGCCCGTATGCAAATGCGGGGGCCCCGCAGCCAATTGCCGGCCGGGCCGGGCCCGTCCCGCCACGCCGCAGCCAATGGGAGCGAGGCGGGCGCGGACGCCACGCCCACCGCCGCGCGGCCCCTCGCGGGCGCGGCCGGCGCGTTCCTTTCCGCACGTCGGCCTCGGGGCGGGGCCGCCACCTGCCGGGCGGGGCCTGGGCCGCCCGCCGCCCGCGGCCGCTCCCGGCCCGCCGCCCGCCGCCCGCGGAGCGACCCGAGGCGCCGGGCCCGCCCCCCGCCCCCCGCCGCTCCCCGCCCGCCGCCCGCGGAGCGACCCGAGGCGCCGGGCCCGCCCCCCGCCCGCCGCCCGCCGGCCAGGGCGCCCGCGGGACTCGGCGCACGTAGCCGGGCGGACCCGGGGCCGAGGAGGGGCCTCGGCTTCGGGACACCCGCGCCGCCCGCGCCGCCCGCGCCCATCCCGGGGTCTGGCTGGCGGGACCCCTGCAGGGGTCACTCGGTCTGTGGTCGTTGGTTGCAGAGGCCCCCCCTCCCCCGGGCGCTGCCTCTGCCGGTTTGTCCGCGAACCCCGCGCCGGCCCGGGGCGCCTGGACCCTTCCGGTGGGAAGGCTGGAGTCCCCGGGCGTTGGAGAGGAGTAATCGGGGGAGCCGGCGACTCCTCCGGGAGCCCCCAGGGGACCGCAGGGGACACTGGGCCTGGGCCCTCCTCTGCCCACTCCCTCGTGCCCCCCGTGCCCCGTGGCCCCGTGGGTCCCAGGGCAGAATCAGGTCATCCAGGCCCTGGCTGCTCCCTTCCTTCCTGGTCCAGGGCGTCCTCCTAAGCTTTTGGTGCCCCCTCCACGGTCAGCAAGGCTCCCCCCCCCCACCTCCCTCAAACAACCAAGCCTGGCCCTCCCCGGAGGCCCCTCTCCTGGCTCCGGGCAGCCCTAAGGTCCCCTCGGCTGGCTCTCCGAGGCACCGCGGCCCTGGCCCAGGGCGAGGGCCCCACCAACCCTGGCCGCCTGGCTGCCCTCCTCCCGCCCTCCTGGGCCTCCCTGCCCCAGGGACTAGTCTGCATCCCTCGCCAGTCTGGGCTCAGCCGCCACAAACCCAGCAAGGCCGCTGCTGGCACCTTCACAGGCACTTTTTATTTTATTTTTAAAATATATGTTTTATTGATTTCAGAGAGGAAGGGAGAAGGAAACGTCGATGATGTGAGAGAATCATTGATTGACTGCCTCTTGCACGCCCCCTACTGGGGATCGTGCCCACAACCCAGGCATGTGCCCTTGGCCAGAATGGAACCTGGGACCTTTCCATCCGCAGGCTGACGCTCTATCCACTGAGCCACACCAGCTAGGGCCACAGTCACTTTATTCCTTCCCTCGAGACTGTTGCCTGGGTGGCTCCGGGCTGGGGCCTCAGGCGGGTGGGAGCGGGTGCAGGGTGCTGTGGGATGTGGCCACCTGTGGATGATGAGTGGATCAGCTGTAGTGGGTCAGAAGTTGAGGGGTCACCAAGGCCTGGATCACCTGGGTCCCTGCGGAGGCCCACACCTTCAGACAGGGCAAAGGTTCGGAGGGGAGAGGTCTGGGCCTCCAGGACACGGAGAGGCCAGAAGCCAGGGTGACTCCCGTTTCGATCTTGTTGGTGCAACCGCAGCTGTGCCCCCGGTCCCGGCAGTTCCAGTGCACCGTAACCACGCCCTAGTGGGCTCCATGGTGGTCCCTCGAGAAGATACGTTCGGCCTATCCAGTGGCTCAGTGGCTGAGCGTTGACCCTTGAACGAGAGGTCAAGGTTCAATTCTCTATCAGGGCACATGTTGGAGTTACAGCCCAATCCCCGTAGGGGGCGTACTTGAGGCAGCTGATTGACGTTTCTGTCATCCATGTTTCTATCTCTCCTTCTGCCTTCCCCTCTCTAACAATATATAAAAATACATATATATATATATATATATATATATTATATATATATACTTTGATTTCAGAGAGAAAGGGAGAGGGAGAGGGAGAAACATCTATGATGAGAGAGAATCACGGGTTGGCAGCCTAACACCCTCTCTCCTCTGGGGATCAAGCCCGCAACCCTGGCACGTGCCCGCGGCCAGGATCGAACCCAATCCACAGGCTGTCGCTCTACCCACGGAGCCAAACCAACCAGGAGGGAGAGTGAATTTTTAGAAAGACATGTCCATGTCCTAATGCCAGGGGTGGGCAAACTTTTTGACTCGAGGGCCACAATGGGTTCTTAAACTGGACCGGAGGGCCGGAACAAAAGCAACCTGACCACGCTGGCACTCTCCTCTTGGGCTGCTGGTGAAGGAGCGGAGGAGAGAGCAAGAGAACCCTCCGCTCTTTCGGCTCCGCGGGCCGGATAGAACAGCCGAACGGGCCGGATCCAGCCCAAGGGCCGTAGTTTGCCCACGGCTGGCCTAGACCCTGTGAATGTGGCCAACTGGGAAAGGGCCTCTCCATTCAGCCCGGGACTTGAGCTGAGTCACCCTGATGGTCCGGGCAGGCCTAAGTCCGTGTCCTCGGGCGGGTGAGACAGACACCCAGGCAGAGGCCGGTGAAGGCAGAGGCAGAGCCTGGGGCACCAGAGGAAGCCAGGGGAGCCTGGGGCACCCACACCCAGAAGGACAAGGCGGGGTTCTCCTTACAGACGTGGGAGGGAGCGGGCGCTGCCAGCCTTGATGTCGGGCTTCTGGCTTCCCGGGTTGAGAGAGAATACATTTCACTGAAAAGACGTCTCTTCTGCCGAAACCGGCTCGTCTCAGTGGATAGAGCGTCGGTCTGGGGACTGAAGGGTTCCGGGTTTGATTCCGGTCAAGGGCATGGACCTCGGTTGCGGGCGCATCCCCAGTGATGGGTGTGCAGGAGGCAGCTGATGGATGTTTCTCTCTCGTCGATGTTTCTGGCTCTCTGTCCCTCTCCCTTCCTCTCTGTAAAAAAAATCAATAAAATATACATTTTTAAAAAGTCTCTTCTGGGATGCCCCAAATGTGTCCTCAGGTCCCCCCAGGGCCTCCCCGGAGCGTGCCTCCCATCGTACCCGGGCCAGGATGGTCCCTGAGGGGGTCACTCAGCCTGTGGTCGTTGGCCAGAGAGGCCCTCGGACGCGAACACAGCCCCCCGGAGCCAGGCACACGCCGGTCCTGCCGGCGTCCTCTTCCCGCGCCCGCCTGTGGGCACAGGGCCGCCCAGGGCTGGAGGGAGCGGGGAGGCTCCTGGCCCAGATCTACCCTCCCTCCGGGGCACATGCTGTTTGTCCTGGAGGATGGGGGCAGGGGTGCCACACACCCTGGGGACACAGCAAGGACTTCACAGGGTGCAGGTCGGTGAGGGGCACGTGGGCACCCCTGCGTGGTGCTAGCACGTGAGAGGTGGCAGCTGGGTGGCTGGTCAGGGTGGGCCAGAGGTGACCAGGGGGCGTGTAGGGAAGGTGTCTAAATGTGTGTGTGTGTATTTGTTTCAACAGGTGGGGGTGGGGTACAGAGACGCGCCTCTGTTCTCAAGGGGCAACACCTGTGCTCAGGGTGAGCCGGACGGCAGCACTGGCACAGTTTCCTAGGGACACGTCTCACAGCTGAGCACAGGCTGGCGTGGCTAGCAGGCTGCCCCAGCTCAAGGGTGCCTGCTAAGGCAGTGTGCTCTCTCCTTTTTCTTTCTTGATGTATTTTTATTGATTTCAGGGGGAAAGGGAGAGGGAGAGGGAGAGGGAGAGAATCACTGACGGGCTGCCTCCTGCACGCCCCACACTGAGGATGGAGCCTGCAACTTGGGCACGCGCCCTTGACCGGAATCGAACCTGGGACCCTTCAGTGCAGGCTGACGCTCTACCCACTGAGCCACACTGGCCAGGGCCAGGCGGTGTTCTCTGCATCTCATCCACGGTGCACGCGAGAGTGTGTGCTATGATAATCCCCAGCGGTGAGAAGGGAGGCCCTCTCCAAGGAGACCGGAGTTGGTCACGAGCTGCTTGTCCAGTTCCTTCCCAGCAGCTCAGTCTCTTCTGGGATGTCCCAAGCGTGTCCTCAGGTGCCCCAGGGCCTGCCCTGAGCATGTTCCCATATTGACCTGGGCCAGGACGGTCCCTGAAGGGGGTCGCGGAAGTGGCCTCCTGACTGGTCCCAGGCCAGCTCTCGCCGCTCCAGCCTCTCCCCAGAGGTTCTTTTCAAAAAATATATTAATTTAATTTTTTATAAATCTTTATTACTCAGATTATTACAATTGTTTCTCCTTTTTCTCCCCCAAAGCTTCCTACCACCCAGTTCCCATCCCACCCTCTGCCCTTACCCCCTCTCTCCCACCACTGTCTTCATCCATTAGTTATACGATTTCAATCCAGTCTCTCACTGCTCCCCCACCCCCTTATCCCCCTGGTAATTAGCAGTCCACTCCCTTTCTTTGCCCCTGATTCTACTATAGGGAAATACAACAAAGTGTTCTGTAGCAAATGGCTGCAGACTGTCCAAATGTCTCAGGACCACACGAATAGAATCCGCTCCTCCTCCGGTTCATCCCGCTCTCCCGGGGCACACAGCTCCCCCGGGTCCCGCCACTCCCCTGGGGCACACGGCTCCCACCGCTCCCCCGGCCCCTCCCCGGGCACAAGGCTCTCCCGGGGCACCCCCGGGTCCCACCGCTCCCCCTCCCCAGGGTTCTTATAAGCCAATGCATGTCCCGCTGGGACCCCCCAGCTCCGCAGAGCCCCTGGCCCTGCAGGGCGGCCTCTCCGCCACTCGGACCGCCTGGCTGGCCCTGTCCGCGCGCGCAGCCCTCCGTGATGGTCAAGTCCATCCTCATCCCCTAGCTGCGCCGGGGGCCGCCCTGCTTATCGGCCGCGGCGCGAGTCCGTTGGTCCCACAGCACGCGGGGCACGAGGCGCCGCGGCCCCCAGCGCTGGTGTGCACCGGGCGGGGCCGCGCGGGGTGTCCTCGCCAGGGCGGCGCACAGAGGGCTCGTCCGGGCTCCATCCGCGAGGGGACCGGGGTGCGAGGCTGCCAGTCGCCGCGGCCCTGGAAGGGGCGGGACCGCGCTCTCGGGGGCGGGGCTCCGTCGGGGGCGGGGCCCCAGGTGAGGGGACGGCCGCTCCCATTTGCCCTGGGCGGCGGGCGCGGGTCGGACTGTACCAACTCCCGGCCGGGGGGGGCGGCCCGAGACGACCCAGCTGCGGGGGCGTGGACACCCAAGCTCTCCCCGGAACCGGGTCTCCGGGCGTGCGTCCTCAACAACACAGTGTTTCCAGCGCCCCTCGGCCCGAGACCGGGAAGAACGGCCTCTTCCTCCGCTCCTAGCCTCTCCTGCGCTCCCTTGTCTGTGGTTCCCGCCAACGGGCGGGGCGGGAGGGACCCGGAAGTCGGCTCGTGCGCTTCCGGGTCGAGGGGCGCGCGGCAGCGGCGGTGGTGGCGGCGGCGGCGGCGGCGGCGGCGGCCGGGCCTAGTCGAGGCTCTCGGTCCGGTAGCGGCGAGCGCCCGGGAGCGGCTGGCAGGGCTCGAGGTTCCCGGGTACGTGCGGGGGCGGCGCCGGCCCCAGGGTCCCTGCCGCGTCGCGGCGCGCGGTGGTTCCCCGGCGCCGCGCGCTTTGTCTGCGGCCTGCCGGGCGGAGCGAGGCCTGCGTCCCGGGCGGGCGGGCGGGCGGGCGGGCGGCGGCGGGGAGGCCTCGCGCCGGGGATGGGGGCCCCGCGGCCTGCGGGCGGGTTTCCGGGGTGGCCGCCTTCCTGCCCGGGCCGCGGGGAGCCCCCCCGCCCCCGCCCCCTCCTGCGACTCCCCGCCCCCGCGACTCCCACTCGCCGTCCCGTTCGAGCCAGCTGTGACCCTCCGCCAACTCGTTTCCAGCTCTCGGCCCACGTTGCCGCGTCGGCCGCGCCTGCGTCCGGCCAGGCCGGTGCGGCAGGGGACGGTCTCCTCGTCCTGAAGCCGTAGTTGGTGACAGTCTTTCGGGAGGAGGAGCGATCACCTTGAGCCCAGAGAGGTTGGGGAGCCCCCAGTGCCCCCGCACCTGGGAGTTTAGACTCTGCTTGTCCAGCAGCTGAAGGGGACCTGCCCGGTGACCCACCGAACCTGAGGCTCGGGTGAGGTTTGACGTGGGGTTCAGCACGTCTCCCCTCTCTCTGGACCTACAGGAGGAATGTTGAGTCCGGGCAGCTGCTGCCCCTTCTGGCCCGATCCCTGCACCGGGCGAGCCCCTGTGTGGCTCCTCGGTGGCATCTTAGCTTTCTGGGGTCCAGGGCAGGTAGTTTCCCGGTCTCGCAGCAGGTGAATAAGGAACGGCCCACCCAGCCCAGGCCTGGCCCCGTTGCAGTCACCGCCCACCGGAGACACCGTTCTTAGCAATGGTCGGAATTGCAGGGGGCTTGGGTCCCTGAATTTGAAGAGGGGGGAAATTTCTTCCTGCTTTAACCCCTGCCCCCACTGGAGGCTGAGCAGGAGAACCACTGAATGCTGCCGGCACCCGAAAGGCAGCCAGAACCCCGGAGGGGCCAGGGGCTTCCCCGCAGAAATGGCCTCTGGCCGGGCTCTGGCCTGTGGGAGCTGGGCCGCTGCTGGGGTCCCTGGCTGGGGTCTTCCTTGGCACTGGTGTAGGGGCTGGCTCCAGAAAGTACCTTTGGAGGCTACCCAGGTCCTTTCTCGGGGTGCAGCCAACATGTACTCTTGTGTGATGATGAAGGCAGGGGTGCAGCCTCAGGACCGGGCCCCCTGCCCGGGTGCAGGGGTGTGCGGAGGCCTCTGGAGGGACAGCTAGGCCCGCAGGACTTTGCTCACAGATGCAGCCCTCCTCGAGGTCAGACGCCTTCCCTGGCGTTTCTGGCAAGCCCTGTGTGCCAAATCCATCATGGCCTCCTTGTCCTCTGAGGCAGGCCCTGCCAGGCGGGCCCCGGGGAGAAGCCAGGTGCTCCCGCGGCCGAGCTCTGCCTTGGTGGCCGCGGTGAGGACTTGCCCCTGCTCTGGGCTCCTCACGCCCGCAGGCGAGTTCCGCAGCCCTGGCGCCTGTGGCCTGTCCCCTTCGGTCTGCGGTCTTCTGCAGAGGTCGTGGCCAGGTCGTCCTGCCGCACTGCCCGGGCACCAAGCTGGGCTGGGTTTCTTAATTTGGGGCCACTCGACTTACGGGCTGACAGTTCCACAGAACCCTGAGGCCACTGTTCCCAGGAACCCGCACCATTTGGCCGTTGGCAGTTTGGCCACCTTCAGCACCTCGCTGCTGTCCCAGAGTCTGGAGCGTGGCGTGGGGAGCCGGCTGCTGTGGGGACCGGCCCTGGCCCCACAGGGCTTGCTCCCTGGGAGCTCAGTGGTCAGAGTCCCACCGATGCCTGCACCCCGCTGCCAAACCCATCATGGCCTCCTCATCCTCTGAGGCAGCCCTGTGGGGTCCGAGCATGAGGGCCTTTGGCTCCTGGCTGGGCACTCTGCTGCCCCCCCAACCCCCCAATTTTGCTTGGTGCTCTGAGAGCAGGAACCTCATTTGGGGACCAGCTTTGGAGGCTCCGGTGTGGGAGGGGGAGTGTGTCTCGATGCACTCAGAGGCCAGGCCGTCTGTCTAGGTCTGTGTGTTATCCGTGCAAGAGGGCCGACAGGTGTCCCCCTTGGAGATCAGGAGCCGGGAGAGTAGACATGGTGGCTGAGGGCGGAGCCTGACTCCCATGGCCCCTGCTGCCCCCGGGATGCTCTGGCGAGCTAAAGCTTATGGTTCGGGGTTGGCGGGTGTGTGTGTGTGTGTGTGTGTGTGTGTGTGTGTGTCTGGAGCAGAGGCTGCTGGCAGCCCTTGGCTTAGCAGGATCTGCCCGGGGTTGCCCTGCTTGCCACCTAGGCCTTTGGGTGACCCCTGTGGAAAGCCGCTTTGCCTCAGCTCCTGACAGGCCACTCCGCCCCAATAAACACCTGCTGCCAAGGCTGTGTGGGCTCGTGCAGGCAGAGATGGGACTGAGCATCGGTGGACAGAAGCTGCCTCTGCTTGCACACAGTGCTGTGCCCGGGCGGCCGCCTTTCTCGCCCTGCAGTGGACATGTGTCACCAGGGGCATGGCGGGCGCAGCCAGGGTTGATGGCTCTGGTTTCTTCCTTCAGGCCAAACCCCATGTCCCGCGATGGATGAGGACAGCCTGGATGAGCTTGTGGACCGCAGCCTGGGACTCAGCGCTGCCCCTGAGGCCAGTGATGCTGGTGAGCCGCCCCCCCCCCCCCCGCCCCCGCCTCCTGTCAGAGCCGAGCGCAGGCTCAAGGCCGGCACCTTCACCACGACCCGGGCTCTTGAGAGCTGAGCGCCCACTCAGCCCGGGCCTGTGGCTCAGTTGGAGCGTTATCCCTAAGCCAAGGTTCAGTTCCATCTCCCTGGGATGTTTCCCTCCCCCCCCCCCCCCCCCCAAAATGATTAGAAAGAAAAGCTGAGTTTCCTTTGGCCCTTGTCTGAATGATGTCTGGACTCTGTTTTTAAGTTGCAGAAGTGGTACGTTTTTTTGTCTTTTCATTTTTTAATGTTTTAAGATAATCTTTATTGTTGAATGTTACAGATGTCTCTTCTTATTTCTAACGTAAGCAATACAGATGTAAATAGAGCAAAAGGGCTTTGCTTTTCCCACTTCTGTCCCTACCAGCCCCATGTCCCCACCCTGCCAGCAGCTGCTGGCCCCCGCCCCCCGACTGTGCCTGCTGCACCCCTCCTGCCTCGGTGTGACTGCCGGCCTCTGTTTGTCCTGTCGTGGTCTAGAGAGAAGCAGTGACGGTGCCAGTGGGGGCTCCGAGGACACGGACAGTGAGCTCGGCGACTGCTCCGACGGCGAGGAGGAGGGGGACCCTGAGGACGGATCTGGTGAGTGCTGCCTCGGAGCGGCTGCCGGGTCTCCTCGCTGTGAGGGCGGCTGGTTCCAGACAGCCCAGGGCCATTGCTGTGACCGCACTGGCCGCGGAGGGGCGGAGGTGCAGAGCAGCCGATGGGGCAGTCCCCTGTGGGGTATCCTCCATGCCCATGGGGTGATGGCTCACTGCGGTGTGATACTTCCTTCCATTTGGTGACGCCATTTGCTAGGCCTCTTCTCTGGTGAGGACAGGAGATTAAAATGTACAAGAGCACAGAGCAGCCCTAACCGGTGTGGCTCAATGGATAGAGCCTGCGGACTGAAGGGTCCCAGGTTCAATTCTGGTCAAGGGCATGTACCTTGGTTGCAGGCACATCCCCAGTGGGAGGTGTACAGGAGGCAGCTAATCAATGTTTCTAACTCTCTATCCCTCTCCCTTCCTCCCTGTGAAAAATCAATAAAATATGTAAAAAAGTAAAAAGGAAAATATTAAAAAACAAACAAAAGAAGAGCATGGAGCAGCAGGAAAGGCGGTTTCCAGGGAGACCACCTTCCATGGCACCTGCCAGAATGGGAGCGCGTGCCCCTTCCAGGCCCTGGGTCCCAGGGGCACAAGCACGCTTTGGCCCAGGCTTCTGGCCAGCTCCTCGCTGCGAGGGGCTCCTGCCTGTGCTCGCTCTCATTTCTTTTTTAAAGATTTTTTATTGACTTTTTTTTCCCACTGTATTTTAAAAAAATATATATTTTATTGATATTTTACAGAGAGGAAGGGAGAGAGATAGAGAGCCAGAAACATCGATGGGAGAGAAACATCGACCAGCTGTCCCCTGCACACCCCCTACCGGGGATGTGCCCGCAACCAATGTACATGCCCTTGACCGGAATCGAACCCGGGACCCCTCAGTCCTCAGACCGACGCTCTATCCACTGAGCCAAACCGACCTCGGCTTTCACTGTATTTTTTATTGACTTTTTTTTAGTGAAAAAGTCACTAAAGTCAATAAAAGAGAGAGAGAGAGAGAGAAATACCTATGTGAGGTTGTACTGTTTGGCAGCTGCTTCTTGCATTCTCCCGACTGGGGATCGAGCTAGTCTCCCTACTGGGGCATGTGCGTGACTGGGAATCGAACTACTGACCTTTTGTTGCATGGGACGACGCCCTCCTCCAGGGTCACCGCTTGTTGGCAGAAGCCCGGTGTCGTGCAGGGCTGCAGTCCGGTTTCTGGCCGGCTGTTGGGCACTGGCATCCCTCCTGGCGGCCAGGGGGAGCCTCGTTGGAGGGCTTGCCTGAGGCAGTCAACCCGACCCGGGAACTGCTCTGCCACGGGTGGTAGCGTGGTGGGCACAGGTACTGCCACATGCAAAGGGGTGACCGGGTGGAGTCCTGGGACCGGCGATCTGTCCTCTGTCTGTATGCACTTGGGTCTTGTAGAGGCACGTGGGGAGGACAGAAAACTGACCACAGTGACCGTGTGCAATCCAAGCGTCCCTTACATCTCCGCTCGGGACCTGTGCTCTGCCCAGGAGGGAATGGGCCCCAGGACACTGCTGTCTGAAGGCGGGCGGGCGGGCGGGCAGCTCTTTCACACTTGCCATGAGAAGGTTGGGAGTGTGCCGCCGCTGGGGGCGCTGACCTCGTCATGCCCGGCCGGTGGGGTCTGACTGCTCGGGGCTGGAGCTGTGCTGTGCCCCTTAGCTTGGCAACGGCTTGAGGTGGGGAGCTGGGTCCCCTGCGTGGCGGTCGCTCACGTGTGTCCTCTTTCTCGGGGTTCCGAAGAGTCCGAAAGCGACGACAGTGACGATGACGTGGAGGTGCTGGTGGCAGCCGATCCGCAGGGGAAGCTGGTGGCCAATGGCACGGGCGATTCTGACGACGACGCCGAGAGCTGCCCCATCTGTCTCAACACGTTCAGGGACCAGGCTGTGGGGACGCCGGAGAGCTGCGCCCATCACTTCTGCCTGGACTGCATCCTGGAGTGGGCCAAGGTGAGGGCCCTCTGAGGCCGCCTGGCCCCTCGAGGGGCTGCTCCGCGGGCGCGGGGCTCGGGGTTCCTGCCTGCGCCCTGGCTCTCGGGCTGTGGGGGATGCGCACTGCCAGGCGGCAGGAGAGGAGCGGTCCCGGCAGGACGGGGGCCGTAGGGGCCGGGGGGGCTCAGGTGCACGGTGCCGCGTGAGGGACGGGGTCCCAGGTGCGAGTCCCGGGGCTGCCAGAGAGCCCCGGAGCCTGTGTCTCCTGCGGACGTCACGGCCCTGCTCCCGCTCTCTCCACGTGAGGGGCTGACAGACTGGACGGTGTAGCCTGCTGACGGTCCTGGGCCGTTTCCTGTGCCTCAGGCCACACTCATCCCCACCCGTGACGCCACGCCAGCACGTGCACGGCCGGGACTGCTGGCTGCAGGGCTGACCCTGCTCACGGTGGGAGCGCACTTGGTCGGCCGGCAGAGGAAGGGGCTGGAGCGGCGAGAGGGGGCGGCCGTTCTGCGCGGAGGCCCCACACGGAGGGCCCGGCGCTCCATGGGGAGGAGCGCCAAGCGAGAGTCGCTCCTGGGCGCGGCACTTTGTCATTGGTGGTGGCTACGCGGGACGTGGTTCGGGGACGAGTACCCGGTGGACACAGCCTCGCCTTGTGGGCAGAGGGGCTCCTGTGAGCAAGTGCGGCCAGGCAGCTCACAGTGCCGGCGGCCTCCTCGCCCTCAGGGAGCCGCAGGGGAGGCCGCGGTGAGGCTCCTGGACGTCCTGGGAGGGATTTACAAGTGGACAGTGAGCACAGGAGCCGGCGGGATACCGCTGTGTGCACCACAAGGCCATAGCCCTGCACAGCCCCTGGGGGCCCACGGGAGGCGGAGCCCCCGGCCCGGGATGGGGTGGGTGGGCAGGCAGAGCCCAGGGCTGTGCCATGGCCTCCCACAGTGAGGGCACTGGAGCCAGGGGACCAGCTTCGTCCGGCAGACATGTCCGGGGTGTGCACAGCGGCTCCGCTTTCCCCCGCAGAGAGCCAGCAGGGAGAGGAGCTGCGGGTGCAGCCCCGAGTGCAGTCCTGTCCTGTGCTGGCCAGAGGCGCCCAGACCCCAGGGGGCAGGGGGGCTGGGGGCTTGGTGGGGCTGTCCCAGGATATGGAGGTTCACAGCGGTAAGTGCACTGCGTTGTATACCGTGTACCTGGTAAAGGCGTTCAGTAGAGCTCACATGGGAAACGCTGTTGGCAGCGTACCTGCCGAGGGGACGCTCCGCGCTGAGGGAGCAGCCCATGGGGCACGGGCACAGGCTTTGAACAGAGGGGGGCTCCTGTGGCCCCCCCTGTCCCCTGCGCGCCTTCTCGTCCCCTCTGCTTCCTTCACGCCTGTGAGCACCCTGAGCTCACGCCCGGCTCCCCTGCCGCCTCTTCCTTGAGGCAGCAGCGCCTGCCTTAGCTCAGGGCCGCACGTGGAGACGGAGACGTGTCTGGCGGGGTTCGAGGGCACGCTGCAGGCTCTGGGCAAGTACTTGTTCGTGGGGCGTTAGTAGTGCAGCCGTCCCTCAGGGTCCTGACCCCATTCCTGTTCCCACAGAATGCCAACTCCTGTCCAGTCGATCGGACTCTGTTTAAGTGCATTTGTATTCGAGCCCAGTTTGGTGGGAAAGTCCTGAAGAAGGTGAGTGTCCACGCTGTGGAACCCCCACCACTCGTGTTCATGGCGTGCTCTCTGTCCCGTGGGAAAGCATGCTTTCAAATTGTTTTCCTAAGAGGAGTGCGGACCGGCCCCATGCTTTTTAGAAACCCACCAGGTTGCCATTCTCAGTCCTGACGGCAAGCCTGTGGGCGAGGGTACTGCCCTGCCTGTCGCCACGTGGGTTCTGGGGGGAGGGCCGGTTCCCAGCGCCCGTGGCCCGCATGCACCTCCGATGTCTCCGCTGCCCGTGGCCCGCAGCCACAGGGGGGAGCGGGTGCAGCCGGCCTGGAGGGGGCCCTCTGGGTGGGGCTGGGCCGGCTGGCTGCTCTGCTCTGCCGAGCCTGGAGGGCCCGCGCCTCGGGCCCCGGCGAGCAGTAGAGGCTTCTAGAGGTGCCTGAGGGCTGGGCACCCGGGCGGCCCGCAGCTCTCTCTGCAGACCCACTTCTCGTCACTGAACACCGACCCCGAACCACAGGGGCGGGCGCGTGAGGTGCACGTTTCTGCTGAGACCACGTCCTTTCTGAGGCGGCGGCCTTGAACCCGAGTCTGCCGCCGGGGCCTCGCTGTGGGCACTTTCCCTGCAGCACCTTGTTCCCTGGAGGGTCTGCCTGGTGTGACGGAGATGCAGGGGGAGAGCCCACCAGACCGGGTCCTGCTTGTCGCCCGTGGCTGCGGACAGCTGGGAGGGTGCTGGGGGGGCAGGGGCGGGTCCACAGCCTCTCCGAGGACCGGCTAGAATACAACAGCTGGTTTCCTGTCTCCGTTCGGTCACGTGGCTTTTTCCGAGTGGTCTTGGTAGTGCCTGCCGCCTGAGGCTGCTTTCCTGTTCTCTCAGTTGCCCGAGGGTGGGGGGCCCCCATGGCACCGTTTGGTTTTCGGTCGAATCGCTTTTTCTTCTTGATAAACGACCTTGAAATGGTCCCCAACACAGACCCCGTGTGCTTGAGTCCCGGGTCTCTGGGGGGGCTAGGGGCACGGAGACGCTTTCGGGAGCTGGGGGAGCGGGTGCCCCGTGAGCAGCGGCCCTTCCGCCCCCAGGTGCCAGTGGAGAGTGCCCGGGCCGGAGAGGAGGAGGACGACCCCACCTTCTGTGAGGTGTGCGGCCGCAGCGACCGGGAGGACCGCCTGCTGCTCTGCGACGGCTGCGACGCCGGGTGAGCGGCCTCTGCCGGCCCGGCCGCCGACTCGCCGGGAGACAGACGCCCGGTGCGCGTGGCCCGCGGCTGACGGCCCTGCCCCCGCAGGTACCACATGGAGTGCTTGGAGCCCCCTCTCCGGGAGGTGCCCGTGGACGAGTGGTTCTGCCCAGGATGTGCCAGCCCCGGAGCTGCCGGCCTCCCTGCAGGTAGTGCTGCCGCCTCAGCGACCTCGCGCCCAGAGCGCCCGCGAGCAGGTGGGCTCCGGGTGGGAGCGGCGCCCGGCGTCGGCCCAGCATCTCCGTCTTCCCAGATGCGGACCCCGTGTCTGAGGAGGAGGTTTCTCTGCTCTTGGTCGACGTGGTGCCCACCGCCAGCCGGCTGCGGCCTCGTGAGGGGCGGACCCGGGCCATCGCCAGGACGCGGCAGAGTGAGCGTGTCCGAGCCACTGTGAACCGGAACCGCATGTCCACTGCCCGGAGCATCCGGGTGGGTGCTCTCCCCGGGGGGGGGGGGGGGCCTCCTGTGGGAGCATTACCGGGCGGGGAGCGGGAGGAGACCAGGGGCTGCCTGCAGTCTTTCCGGCTCGTGTGTGTGTGTGTGTGTGGGGGGGTGTGTGGCTCCTCTGCTCCCTGTGCTCCTTAGCCTGCCTGCCCTCCTCCTCCTCCTCCTCCTCCTCCTCTTCCTCCTCCTCCTCCACCACCACCACCAAGCCTGCTCCCCGGGAGGCCTCCCCTCCCCCCGGACTGGTCCCCATTGGTGGGAAGCACCCACTCTCTGTGGAATTGAGAGGGTGGTGCCAGCTGATGGGGTGGGCCCAGGCTGAGGGTGTCCTCACGGCGGCCTGGCACTCACCAACCCCCGCTGCGTGCAGCATGTCCCGAGGTACTTGATGTCTTCCTTGCTCGACGAGACCATTGAAGCTGTCGCCTCTGGTCTGAGCACGGCCGTGTATCAGCGCCCCACGACGCCGCGGGCCCCCGCCAAGCGGAGGAGGAAAGCAAGTAAGCCAGGCCGTGTGGCCCTCCCCTCGGTGCACGGCTGGACAGGTGGTGCCGTTCCCACGGGGGCACCATCGCAGCCGCGGCTCCGGGCCAGCCTGGCGTGTGCGGCTTCTCTGGAGCGAGCTGTTGGGCACTGTGGCCCCTGGGCAGCTGGGAGCGGTTACACCGGTTCTCAAGTTAGAATTCGGCATCGCGGCTCTCATTTCTCGTGTCCCATGTGCGTGTCTTTTCTGATGTCATGAGCCCGGGTACCCTCCTGACATGTGTCTCTCGCTCGCTTCGCCCCCTGCACGGAGGACAGGCTCTTATTGGACACTCCGGAGCTGCCTCGTCCCCATGAGCGTCCTGCTGGGACGTGGGTGAGGTGGCAGGTGGCTGTGTGTGGTTACGCCTCGTTTGTTGTATCCGCTTGAGCGTTGGTCTGTTTGTTTGCTGGAGAAGTTGTGGCGGGGGCAGGTCAGACGCACTGTGGTCGGGCTGCAGAATGGGGCCCGCAGCCCGCTCAGCCCGGCCCCCTTGTCCGCACCCAGCACGTGTGCCCGTCCTCGCAGCGTCCTCTTCTCCGTGAGTGTGGGCTGTGCCCAGAGAGTGAGCAGGGTGCTCGCCATGAGCAGTGTCACGCGGAGTTCTGACGGGTCACAAAGGCCGCAGTTCTAGAGCGCAGGCCGTGCGAGCCCGCAGCCGGGCAGGGCTGCTGGTGTGCGGTGTCTGTCACGTATCGACGTCCCGGTCCTGTGTGTTCTGGTCAGCACTGCCTGCCGTGCCGTGGCCATCCCTGGCCGTGCTCGGGCTGGTTCTGTGGGCCCGCAGGGATGGGGGGGGGGTGTCAGAGCTCGGGGCCAGGACACTGGGGCCGTCGGGGGGGCTCACCCACACCAGCTGCACAGCTTCAGGGTCTCCACCCCTGGGTGGGCCTCAGTGCAAAGGCCTCAGCCGCTGGGGTCACTCAGGGTTCAGCACCATTGTGAGCTCACAGGTGCACTGCGTGCGGTGGTGAAAGCTTGCACTGGGGGTCGGTCCCGCTGCCTTCCTGGCTCCCTGCTTCCTGCCGAGGCTCCGCTCCTCCCACTGAGCAGCCCTGGCAGCTCCAGGGCGACAGGTCAGGCCTGGACGCGGGCTCACCGGTGGCTGGTGGGACCCTGAGGTGGCCCCGGTGGTGTGGAGCCAGGTCCTCACACTGCTGGCCGCAGCTTTCCCTCCGGTGCACGGCGCCACCCTGGGGCGCAGGGCCCTGACCTGTAGTCCTTTTTCCCACTGGACGCCAAGTGCGAATGGGCGGCTCCCCTGCTGAGCCCCGGCGGGTCACCCTCCGGGCCGCCACGGCCCGTGAAGCACAGGCCTCGGTGTCCTCCGCAGGACGGCGGAGGAAAGTGCCGACGAAGAAGAAGGCCCGGCCTGGCGCGGCCTCGAGGAGCAGGAGCTCGGGGACAAGGCCCAAGAGACGCCAGGGCCGCGGGAAGAGGAAAGGACAGAAGCTAAAGGTAGGTGCCAGGCCCTCCACGGATCGAGTGGTGTCCTGGGACGGCCTCCCGGCGTGAGCCACGTGGCGGGCACATGGCTGCAGCGCCGAGTGCAGGCGGGCGGGCTGTGCGAGCCTGGGACCCGGGTCCTAGGCCTGAGGGGCAGGAGGCTCCCTGGCGATGCCTGGCTTCAGGGGCCCGAGGGGCAGGCTGTCTCGCCCTGGCCCAGGCCCCAGGTCCACCCTCACGGCCGGGACCTGCAGGGGCCTGTGGATGTGGGGGGTGGCCTTCTGCACTGGTCTGGCGTGGCCTCGGCCGCCACTGCGGTTGCCAGCTCCCACCAGATCCACGCGTCTCACATGGGCGGTTCTTTCCCTCCGAGGCTGCTCAGAGCGAAGTCACAGCTCGTGGGCGCATCGCACGGACTCTGGGCCTCCGGAGGCCCGCCCACGGGGCCTGCATCCCGTCCGTGTGCCGGCCTGCGGACCCCTCCCTGGGGCTGATGCGAGCGGACATCGGGGCTGCCTCTCTCTCTGTCTTTGGAGACCCCTACGAGCTGGACCCTTTCGACAGGTGACTGGGGGCGGTGCCGCAGGCACCTCTGCAGAATGGGAGCAAGCTGTCCCTTCCCGTCCTCTCCCTCCCAGGGTGACTGGGTACCCACCCCTGTGGGGGCAGGTGGAGCCTCAGGCGGCCACTGGTCATTGAGGGAAGCGACTGCTCAGGCACTGCCTGCGCTGGCCAGAGGAGCGTGCCGCTGGGCACAGGGCAGGGCTGGAGGGCCGTGGGCCTCGGGCATGGGTCACCGTTCCCTCGCTGTGTCCTTCCCCCAGCAGTGAAGAGCCGTCTGCCAGCCCCGCCTCCCCTCTGAGCGCCAAGAGGAGGGTCCTGTCCCGCTCAGCCCTGCGGTCCCACCAGCCCGTGGCCAGGCCCGTCTCCATGGGGCTCTCCAGGTGGGTCTGAGGGCCGGGGCAGTGGGTCTCTAGCACCCAGACTCCCCTTGGCTTTCCGTTGGAGAGCGAGGCCACGGGGCAGCCCCATCAACGGGGGTGCTGGGTGCTGGGTGGGGGCCAGGCTGCTGGGCTGTGCCTTGGGCTGGACCTGTTCTAATCAGGGAGCCTTTGGGGGGAAGAAGCACCCTAACCCAGTGGTCGGCACACTCATTAGTCAACAGAGCCACATATCCACAGTACAACGATTGACATTTCTTTTGAGAGCCGAAAACCGACTTCTGCGCATGGGCCACGAAGTTTCAATCGCACTGCACGTGCGTGCCCACATATGGTATTTTGTGGAAGAGCCACACTCAAGGGGCCAAAGAGCCACATGTGGCTCTCGAGCTGCAGTTAGCCGACCACTGCCCTAACCAAACCCCCACGGTGGCAGAGCTGCTCCCCTGTGCTCTGGCCTGTGTGCCCCACAGATTATCTCCCGCCCCGTTTGCAGGGGAGCGGCCGGGTGGGCTCCCCTGGGGGGGGGCGGGGGGCGGGCCGGGGGAGCCATGGCAGGGCCTGGTCTGACCTGCAGGAGAAGCATTCCCGCCGCCGCGCCCGAGCCCGACGTGGACGAGGCCCCTGTCCCCGACCTGCTGGGGAGCATCCTGTCGGGCCAGAGCCTCCTCCTGATGGACAGCGCGGACATCACCATCCACCGCGACGGCTCGCTCAGCGCCAAGCAGGCAGGTGAGGCCGCCTCCGCGGGAACGGGGACTCGCTCTGCTTGGCCGGTGCACTTGCCACGGAGGGCAGGTTCCTCCTGTTTCCCCTCGTGCTCTGGCAGCGTTCACGCGCGTGGCCCCCTGTTCTCCCCCGGGAGCCCGCACTCGGGGCTCTCCCGCTGACTTGGGTCTGGCTTGGTGGTGGGGTCCAGTGTGGGGGCTGGGCAGCAGTGACGGCAGCGCTGCGGAGGCGGGCGGCCCTCTGTCCTACCTCCTGCCAAGGCTGTCACCAGCTTGGGCACTTCTTGATCCCACAGCAAGCCTCCAGCTGCCCAGGGCGCCCATCGGTCCCTACGCCCCCCACAGGGCTGTCCCCCCACAGGGCTATCTCCCACACACAGGGCTGCCCCCCCCTCCCCCCTCACACACACACAGGGCTGTCCCCACCAGCAACACCTAGGAGGAACTTGAGATGCACAGGAGAAAGCCACGTGGTGAAGGCCAAGCAAGTCGTGGGGCTTTGGAAAGGAGGGAGGGCACCTGATGGCCGTTTGCCTTTCTGTCTTTTAGCACCTGTTTCTGTGCAGCGGAACTCAGTGGGTCTGTCCCAAGCGGGAGAAGGCCCCGGGCCCCGGGGTGGCCCCCAGCCCCCAGCCCCGAGCCTGGGGCGCCCGGGAAGCCGGGGCTCGCGTAGTCAAGGCAGGTCCGCCCCGTCCCACGTCCCTGAGCTCACGTCGGGCTCCGAGAGACTGGACTCCTCAGCGACCCCTCGGCCAGGCCCGGCCCAGAGTGCATCCAACGTGAGCGGTCCTGGCATCAGACGGCAGGAGGGCCCACGCTTCAGAGGCGACGGTGAGCGGTCCGGGGCTCCGGGACTCACGTCTAGGATCTCAGACGGCGGCTCTGACGTGCCAGCCACCGGCGGGGTGCTGGGCCAGGCCCCGCGGCCAGCGCCACGGAGAGCGGACATCTCCCAGCTCCCCCGGATACCAAAGATGCGGAGGGACGGCGGCAGTGGGTGGGCAGACACAGCCCCCGCCCCCGCCCCCGCCGGCGGGCAGCATGTGGAGCTCCCCAGCTCCTGCATCAGCCGGCTCACTGGCAGGGAGGGCCCGGGGCAGCCCGGCCTCGGGGCCCGGGCGGAGGGCTCACCCCGGGGCAGGGGCTCGCAGGAGCCCAGCGTGCACTCGGGGGGCAGCACTCAGACCCCCGCCCCGCTGGGACCCTCGAGGGGGAAGGGCGGCAGTTCGACCTTCGAGAGCTTCCGGATCAATATTCCTGGGAACGCGGCGCATTCCGGCAGATTTTCTAGCCCTGGCTTCTGCCACACGTTCCAGCCCGTGGACAACAAGGCGCAGAGGAAAGAGAATCCCGCCCCCCTCTTCTCCCTCCGGAAGACGAAGCAGCTCAAGAGCGAGATCTACGACCCCTTCAACCCCACGGGCTCAGACTCCAGCTCCGCCGGCAGCAGCCCCGAGCGCCTGGGCCCTGGCCTCCTGCCCTCGGAGATCACCCGCACCATCTCCATCGGCAGCCCCCGGGCCCCGCCCTCGCAGACCGTGCGCTGCGTCACCTCCTACACGGTGAAGGCGGTCTTCGGGGACCCCGAGGCCTCTGAGGGGCCTTCCTCCGGCCGGCTCCAGCTCCGGGCTGAGGAGCCCCCCGGGGGCCTGGACTCGGCGCTCCGGGGGCGAAGGCCATCCCCCCGGGAGCCCTGGGAGGACGAGGACCCGCCGCCCCGCAGCGCCTTCTTCGGGTCTGAGGAGCGGATGGTGACCTGCGTGACTGTGGAGGAGCCGGACACGCCGCCGACCACCACCCACAGGATCGTGGAGCTGCGGTCCCCGTCCCGCTCCCGCTCCCGCTCCACGTCCAGCTCCCGCGGCAGAGAGAGAGACCAGCAGAAGCAGGCCTCTGCCCCGGAGCCCAGGCCGGCCCGCGCCCGCTCCGGCTCCCGCTCCGGGGACAGGAGCTCCAGGTCGCTGTCACCGCTGGTGGGCGAGGACCAGGCCAAGAGGCCCCCGGCCAAGGCCCGGCCTCGGCGGTCTTCCAGTGACCGCTCCAGCAGCCATGAGCGGGCCAAGCGGAGGAAGGCCAAGGCCAAGAGCCGGGAGAGGAAGAGGGACTCGCGGGGCCGGGGCCGGCGGCGCTCGCGCTCCCGCTCCCGCTCCGGCAGCCCTGGGAGCTCCTCGCACGAGCATCGCGAGAGCAGGAGGAGGAAGAAGAGGCGGTCGGGGTCCAGGTCTCAGGGCAGGGGGTGCTCTCCCCCCAGCAGCCTGGAGAGGGCCCGGCGGCCCCGCCATCCTAGGGAGAGGAGCCGCGAGCGGCCCCGAGACAGGCGGGGCTCCCGGGAGAGGAGGTGGCACAAGTCGCGGTCGCCCAGCCCGGAGCACCGGTCCCAAGAGCACCGGAGACCTCGTTCCCGGGAGAGGCGGCCTCGGCCCCGCTCCCCCGCGAGGAAGCTGCCCTTGACCGAGGCTCCCCCGGCGCCCCCGCCCCAGGAGGAGCTGAGGCTGGGTGGGGAGCACGCGGAGGCGGGGCTGCAGGCCACAGCAGGAGCTGATGGGTGGCCGGAAGGGGCTGTGGTCGACCAGGCCCCCCCAGCGGCACCCCCCGCGCCAGAGGTGCCAGCGGAAGGTGCCCCCGAGGACCTGGACTACGTGGACTCCGTGGAGGCGGGGCACGTCTTTGACGACTTCGCCAGCGAAGGCCTCTTCACGCAGCTGGACGACATGAGCTCGCCGCCCTCCCCGGAGAGCACGGACTCGTCCTCGCCTGAGCGCCAGGGCCCCCCGGCCCCCCCGGCCCGCCAGCAGCCGGACCACAGCCTGGCTGCCATCAGGAGGGAGGTGTCGCTGATCCACAGCGAGGACGCCGAGCAGCCCCTGCCCTGGACCAAGGGTCCCCATGAGAAGGCCCCGTGCCAGCAGGACCCGGCCGAGGCGACGGTGCCAGGTGCCCCGGGAGGCCCGGCCGGGGGTGGGGCGCAGCTGGGGAAGGAGGGGAGCCCCTGCCCGACCTCCGTGCTCCGGGCTAAAGCCCCAGTGAAGAGAGTCACCTGGAACCTGCAGGAGGCGGCCGGCGGCGCTCTGGCTGAGGATGGGGGCCTGCGTGAGTAGGGGCTCCAGCAGCACGCACGGGTGGGCTGGGGCAGCGTGGGGGGCATGTGGTGGCTCCTGGCCTCCGTGGTCACCCTGGTTGGAGGTGGCTGCAGCTGGGTGCTCCTCTGGAGCTTTCCAGCCGGGAAGGAGCCTTCGTCCTGGGCGGCCACAGGACACCCACTTCCCCCATGTTGGCCCTCAGGGACCCCACTTCAACGGCCTCAGCAGCCCCAGGACGAGGCCTGGGAACCCGGAGACAGGGGCCTTGTGGTGGACGCCCAGCAGGCACCCTGCCCCGAGCCCCCTCCTGCTTACTCGCTTCCAGAGCCCGGCTTTCCCCCCACGGACCCTGCTCAGGTGGGTGCCGGGCTACAGGGAGGGTGGTGACCTTGCGCATGGCCACTGGGCCTGCACCGGCTGGGGCACCGGGCCTCACGGCTCTGCCCCTCTGGCCAAGGTCTGTCCTTCGGGAGGGGGTGAGGGTGCTGCCGGCATCGAAGCTCCGCTCAGCCGACTGCTCTTGCCCAGGTTTATGGCTCCAGCCTGCCTCCCGCCCTGGCTCTGCCCTCCAGTGTTCCGCCCTACGCACCGGTCAGCCAGCCCACGGTGCAGGTCATCCTGCAGGGCAGCCTCCCCCTGGCGGGCTGCGGGGCGGCGCCCAGCCTGGCCCCCGTGCCCACCGTCCTGACCACAGCCTCCGAGCCGGCTGGCCACGCTGCTGCCACCAACTCCGAAGAGAGGACAGCCGCTCCCCGGCCGGCCCCGGAGAAAGCCAAAAACGAGGAGGTGAGACCCCCGTCACCCAGCACCTCACGGAGGGGAGCGCCTGGCGGCCCCCAGGGCCCCAAGGCCTGGGCCGGCACTCACCCCACCTCCCCCCAGTACCTGAAGAAGCTGCACGTGCAGGAGCGGGCGGTGGAGGAGGTGAAGCTGGCCATCAAGCCCTTCTACCAGAAGCGCGAGGTCACCAAGGAGGAGTACAAGGACATCCTCCGAAAGGCCGTGCAGAAGGTGGGCGCTGGCCCGCGGGCTCGGCCTCGGGTCTGAGGGGGGAAGGGGCCTGGGGGGGGGAGGGTGCTGGGGCAGCGGCCTCCTTGCTTGCCGAAGAGGCTCCATCAGAGAGCGATACCCTGCGGGCTCTGGCCATCATGGTGGGACCTCAGAGGCCTGGGGGTGGGTACAGCGGGCCCCCAGGGCCCAGTCATGGCAACTACTGAACGTGTCTGGGTATGCAAGGGCCTCTGGGTAATTGTGCCTCCCCCTCCCCCAGATCTGCCACAGCAAGAGCGGGGAGATCAACCCTGTGAAGGTGGGCAACCTGGTGAAGGCCTACGTGGACAAGTACAGGCACATGCGCAGGCACCGCAGGCCCGAGGCCGGAGAGGCGCCCGCCGCCGAGGCCTGAGCCAGCCTGGCCCCGCGTGCTGTGGGCGTGACGGCAGCAGAGCTTGGGGGCCCCAGCACTGTGTCCAGGTTCCTGAGATCACGTGTGGTCTGTGCCCGCCCTGCGCGGTTTAAACTGGACATTACGTGTACATTGTAGATACACCTCATTGTGTTCTAATTTATCAGAAGTGATTCTCTTTAGAAACTTCTCGTTGACTCAGTACTTGAAAGGGGGCCTCAGATGGGAGGGGGCTGCCATCTCTCATTTAGGGAACCCCCCTTTGCTGGTAACGTAATACAAACACGGCTCGTGTGTGCCTGGCTCCATGGCCTTGTGGGGGCAGAGGCAGCGGGTGGGTGTAGGGCCGGGATGGGCCTTGGCCCAGGTGCCAGCACATGTGGCAGGAGGGAGCGTCGTGTCCTGTGTGATGTCTCTGAACTGTGTATGTGTGTGTGTGGGGGGGGACCGCCCCTCCCTGCCCCGGCCCCACACACAACACCGGCTCCGGCTCGTAGCGCTTTTATTGGTCAGGGCGGCCGTGGGGCCTAGGCGCACTGCTCCGCCTCCATGAAGTGCTCCAGGTAGCGCTCCAGGTCCTCGTACAGGCTGTTGAAGCTGGACAGGCAGAGGCTCAGGCTGCCGCTGTCCAGGGAGGACACGCCCTCCCTCTGCACCCACTCCAGGTAGGCCTCGCACAGCCACGGCTCCACCTGCAGGGCGGGTGCGGTCAGCCAGGCCTGGCTGTGGGGGGCAGCCTCCGCCACGGGGACCGTGCCCTCACCTTCACCAGGACCAGGCTCCTCTCCTTGGGCCTCCCGGCCGACAGGTCCTGCCCAAAGCCCAGGTAGATGGTGTAGTGCGGGGAGTGCTTGCGCTTGCGAGCCTGGAATTCCGCCAGCTCTGCAGGTCGGGGCTTGGTGAGTGCAGGGCCCGCCCGGGACAGGAGGGCGGGAAGGACGTGGGTCCCAGGACCGGTGCCACTGACCTCGGAAGAAGGTGCCGAAGTCGAATATGCAGGTGTCCCGGTTCCTCTCCAGCAGGCAGGCGGGGGCGGAGGGGCTGCCGGAGCCCAGGGGGCTGCCCACCTCCCAGTAGATCTTACACTTGCCCAGACGCTGGGCCCACAGCCCCGTCGTCCGGAGCTGGAGCTGCAGGCCGGGCGCCACGTGCTGCAGCAGCTTCTCCGTGTAGTGGAGCTGCTTCTGGTCGGGGAGCTGGGCGGGGCAGGGGAAGGCCACCAGCTGGGGCTCCGGGGCCTGCGTGGCACAGCCGGGGGGCCCGTACAGGAGCACGCAGCTGGGGCGCCCCACTGTCTCCTGCAGCACCGGGCGGCCCTTGTACATGATGGTCACGCGCAGCAGCCCCAGGCTGGGCTCTGTGTGCGGGCCGAGCTGTGGCCAGGGGAGCCCCACCAGGGGGGTGCAGGGCTCCGCCTCGGGTGGGGGCTGCCAGATCTCGGGGGCTGGACCTGCGTGTGGGGGAGAAGCCCTGAGTTGGCATCTGCCCCTCCAGCCTCTCCCTCGCCCACTCATCCCCTGGGCTCCTCACCTGTCGCTTGGACCTGGGGCAGGGACCTGGGGCCGGGGGCCCCCTCCACAGCCCATGGCAGCTCCAGCTCCCCGGCAAGCAGCTCTGGGCCTAAGGACGGCAGGCAGGCAGCTGTGGTCGCTCATGAGCCGGCACCATCCCCGTGGGACCGCCCTCCCCTCAGCAGGCACCGCCATTCAGCAGCCCCTCACCACAGGCCTCGGGAGGTGCCAGGTCTGCCGCCGGGGCCTTCAGCAGGTGCTCCAGGCAGCTCTGCTCCAGGGCCTCCTGCACGAGGTCCCCGGCACAGGCCGCCAGGCTCACCAGAGGGCTGGGGGCGCTGGGCACGGGGCTCCACCTGGCTGGCCCAGGACTCTCACCGGCATCTGCCAGGCATGGCCCAGGGAGCGCCCCCTGCAGGGGAAGATAGTGGTCGCATAGCAGCCCCCAGCCCAGGGAGGCGGCACACCCCACGGGTGCCAGGCAGCCTTACCCTGGTGGGTGGGGCATCTTCATAAGCCCTGTGGTTCCCCTGGCCAATGCCTGGACTTCCTGAGGGGGAGTGGGGGGGGCGGCATTGGGACCTGAGACATGAAGCTGGTCCATGCACCCCCTTCCCTAGTCTCAATAGTACCCCTAACAGCTTCCTCCCCCCTCCCCCTCCAACCGGGCACCATCCTCTCCCACACCAACTTCTAAAACCGCAGGTCAGAACAAATCCCAGCACCCCCCGCGCGAGGCCTCCGCCCGGCACAGCTTCCCAGGTCCCACCTCCGCACCCCTCCTCGGCGCTGAGCGTGAACACTTTGTGCGGGTCGGTGGGGTCTGCCGAGTTGTCTTGCAGCAGCACGAAGCGCTTGGTGCTGCTCAGGGCACAGCGGAAGGTGGTTTTCCAGGACGTCAGGAGCTCGCCGTTGGGGGCCGGCAGGTCACCTGCGCCTCTGCTGGGCGGCCACCTGCCGCGCGCCAGGGCCCAGGCCTGGGGAGGGAGCCGGAGGGTGGGCGGGGGCGACCGGGGGCCGGCCGCCAGCCCTCGCCCCGGCCGCGCGGCCCACCTTGAAGATGCCGGCGTCGGCCTCGCCCAGGTCCTTGCGCGCGAAGTGCTTCCAGGGCACGCGGAATTGCGTGCGGGCCTCGTCCAGCCACCGCAGCCCCGCGTAGCGGCCGCTGCTGACCTCGCCCAGGAGCCACTCCGCGAACAGCACGCGCGGGGCGGCCCTGCGGGCGGGGCGGGGCGGGGCGGTCAGGGCGCGGCCCGGGGCGGGCGGGCGGGGCGGGGCGGGGCGGGCCGGCTCTCACCTCTCGGGGCCCGCGGCCATGGTCCCGCCGCAGGGCTGCCGCCGGGGCTCGCAGGCAGCGGGGGGCGGGCTGCTCCGGCCGCGCAGGGCCCGGCGGTGGCCCGGAGTGCGGGCCGCGGTGTGCGGGTGCAGGGCTTCGGGCCACCGGGGCGGAGGGGCGCGGTCTCCGGGCGCCGGGCCGCGGTGTGAGGACGGGTGTGCGGGTCGCAGGCGGGCTCCCCTGCGCCCGCAGGTGTGGAGCCAGCGCCCTGGCCTGGGGGTCGCAGGCCGGACCCTGCGGAGACCGGGAGCCGCCGCTGGAGGGCCCGGCGCCGGGAAAGCGAAACCGCGAAGGCCCGCGCCGCCGGGAAACGAAACCTAAAGCCTGACCGCCCGCCGCCGCGCTGCGCCTCCGCCTCCGCCTCCGCGCCGCCCGGCGAGCCCCGGCGACCCCCGCCCGGCGACCCCCGCCCGGCGACCCCCAACTCCGCCCGGCGACCCCCAACTCCGCCCGGCGACCCCCGGCGACCCCCGACCCCGCCTCCGCCCGGCGACCCCCAACTCCGCCCGGCGACCCCCAACTCCGCCCGGCGACCCCCGCCCGGCGACCCCCGCCCGGCGACCCCCAACTCCGCCCGGCGACCCCGCCTCCGCCTCCGCCCGGCGACCCCCAACTCCGCCCGGCGACCCCCAACTCCGCCCGGCGACCCCGCCTCCGCCTCCGCCCGGCGACCCCCAACTCCGCCCGGCGACCCCCAACTCCGCCCGGCGACCCCGCCTCCGCCTCCGCCCGGCGACCCCCGGCGACCCCCGACCCCGCCTCCGCCCGGCGACCCCCGCCCGGCGACCCCGCCTCCGCCCGGCGACCCCAACTCCGCCTCCGCCCGGCGACCCCCGCCTCCGCGCCGCCCGCGGCCAGCGCCGCTCCGGCTCACACGGGCCGGGACCCCGCGCACCTGGAACCGGAGCCGCCGGGTCGGGAAATTTCCTCGCGCCGGAGCGCGGCGGGCCGCCTTTTATGCCGGGCGCCGGGGGCGGGGCGGGGCGGGGTCACGTGCGGGGGCGGGGCGGGCGGGGCGGCGTGGACGCGCCCGGCGGCGGGGGGCTGGGGGGCCGGCGGGGGGCTGGGGGGCCGGCGGGGGGCTGGGGGGCCGGCGGGGGGCTGGGGGGCCGGCGGGGGGCTGGGGGGCCGGCGGGGGCCCCCGCCCCGGCCCAGCCTCCGCTCCCGGCTCCCGCCACCGCGGGCGGCGCCCCAACCCGCACGGAGGCCCCTGTCGGGCTGAGTGTTGGCCCCGCTGGACCCACACGGGGCACAGGCGGTGCCCCGAACCCCCGGCTCTGTGCCCCCCGAGTGCCCGGGAGCGGCTCCCGAGCCTCCCCCACGGCAGGCGCCTCCTCGGCCTGGGACCCCCGAGCGGCGGGGGGACGCCCCGCGCCCTCCGCCCCCCCCCCCGTGCCAACCGGGCGCAGCCGGGGTTCGAGGAGACGCTTTATTGGGGGGCGGGGGGCGGGCGCTAGATGTAGGTGGAGTCGGTGCCGGGCGCCTCGGCGCGGGGTCCCCAGCCCGGCCCCGCGCCCGCGCCCTCGTCGCCGCTGCCCTCGCCGCCCGAGTCGCCGCCCGAGTCGCCGCCGAAGTCGCCGCCGGAGTCGCCGCCGAAGTCGCTGCCGGAGTCGCCGGCGCCGTCCGCGTCCACGACGGGCGCGTTGAGCACCACCACGTCGGCCTCCGCCCCGTCGCTCCCGCCGAACCACACGGCCTTGTAGCCGCCCTCGGGCCGCCGCTCCTTGGTCAGGATGGACCGCACGCCCGCCGGGGCCGCGGGGGCCTGGCCTTGGCCCGGGGCCGGCGGGGAGGGCGGCGCGGGCGGCGGCGGCGGCGGGGAGGGCGGCGCGGGCGCGGGCGGGACCTCGGCCGGGGCGCCGCCGGGGCCGGGGCCGGGGTCCGGGCCGGGGTCGGGGCCGGGGTCAGGGCCGGGGTCGGGGGCCGGAGACCAGCTGGGCTCGTGGTCGTCGGCGAGGAAGGCCTTGTTGTCGAAGCCATAGGGCTCGGGCTCCTGGGGAGCAGGCGGGAGCGAGCGAGGCATCAGCCGGGACCCTGGGCCTGGACGCCCGGGCCCTGCTCTCCCCGCCCTCCCTGCCCGGGGCCGCTCACCAGGGCTTTGCCGGCGCAGCAGCGGCCCCGGAACCAGGCGCCGTAGTGTTTGTGCACGAGGATGGCCAGCGCCAGGAGCGCCAGGAGCAGCAGCGTGCCCAGCACCCCGCCCAGGGCCCCCATCTCCGCCGCCGAGAAGCGCCGGTCCTCCCCGCCGCCGCCGCCTCCAGCCCCGGGCGAGTCTGCAGACCACACCGCCGCCCCGTCAGGGCAGCCAGCACTTCCCTCACCAGGGAGGCCGGCGCCCGGCCCCCAGCTCTCCTGCCCCAGGAGCTGTGTTCCCAGCCCCCCAGCCCCCGGGGCCAGGCTGCCCAAGGGAGGGAGGGGGGAGGTGCAGGGGGGAGGCGAGGGCAGCGCTGGGCCAGTGGGGTGGCCTGCACTGTGTCCCAAGTTGGTTTCTGGCCTGCCCCCCCCACACACACACACATACACCCCAGTTCACCTCCCCACGGCCCTCCCCCGTGGGTTTCAGTCCGCATGGCCCTGCTGGTCCCACCCGGGGCGGGCGGTCAGGGAACAAGGGTGACCCCAGGGCCGGGGTGCTATGGAGGGGGAGGGGTGCTCCCGGGCCTGGGCACGTGGGAGGTACCTGGCTTTGAGGTCTGCTGTGAGCCCCCACTAGAGGAGGCCAGTGAGGGGGAGGTGCTGGTTCCAACGCTCGAGGGGCCCCCAGGCGTGGACAAGGAAGGTGGCTTCAGCGTTGTGCCTGAGGGGGGGTGCGGGCCCGAGCTCGCCCCAGAGCTGGTCGTGGGGGGCCTGGGGACTCCCGGAGTGGAGCTGCTTGAAGGAGGGCGCGGGGTGGTCCCCCCAGAGCTGGTTGTGGGGGGTTTCTGAGAAGTGGAGCTGCTTGAAGGGGGGCGCGGGGTGGTCCCCCCAGAACTGGTTGTGGGGGGTTTCTGAGAAGAAGTGGAGCTGCTGGAAGGGGGGCGCGGGGTGGTCCCCCCAGAACTGGTTGTGGGGGGTTTCTGAGAAGAAGTGGAGCTGCTGGAAGGGGGGCGCGGGGTGGTCCCCCCAGAACTGGTTGTGGGGGGTTTCTGAGAAGAAGTGGAGCTGCTGGAAGGGGGGTGCGGGGTGGTCCCCCCAGAACTGGTTGTGGGGGGTTTCTGAGAAGAAGTGGAACTGCTGGAAGGGGGGCGCGGGGTGTTTGCCCCAGAACTGGTTGTGGAGGGTTTCTGAGAAGGCTTGGGGGGGCTGGGGACTCCCGGAGTGGAGCTGCTGGAAGGGGGGTGCAGGGTGCTGCCCCCAGAGCTGGTCGTGGGGGGCCTGGGGGCTTCCGAAGTGGAGCTGCTTGAGGGCCGGGTCGTTGTTCCAGTCCCGGGGGGCGTTGGGGAGCCTGAGGGGCCTGGGGGCCGAGGACACAGCTCCGCTCGCCTCTGTCCCCAGCGCGCCCCAGGCACACCCCTCCCCGAGGTCCCCGGGCCGGCACCCACCTGTGGGGGGCGGCTGCTGCTCCGAGACCCGGACCTCCAGGCTTGTGGTGGCCGAGCCCCCGGTTACCGTGTTGATGGCCTCCACCTGGGGAGGCAGCGGGCTTGTCCTCCTGGCCCCCGGGGACCCCCCCCCCCCCCCCCCCGCTGCCCGCGCCTCACCTCCGCGTAGAAGACGCCGGCCCGCAGCAGCGGGGCCGCCGCCCGCACGGCCTCCCCGTCCATCCGGAAGTCGGAGTTGTTGGTGATGCGGTAAGTGATGGCCGAGTTGAGGTCCTGGACGTGGCCCCAGTGAGCCCTGGGCCCAGGCTGCCCCCGCGGCCCCCCACCCTCCCCCGGAGCCGGAGGGGAGGCCCGCCCCACCCAGGGGCCCGGCGGCACCCACCGGGAAGTCGGGGTCCTGGGCCTGGATCCTCAGGGGCTGGGAGGGGTCGGCGGCGTCGCTGACCGCCACGCCCGGGCCGGAGCCCAGGGGCACGGTGCCCCGGTACCAGCTCTCCGGGAACCGCGGCGAGCTCCCCGCGGCGTCGAGGGCCTGCACCGTGACCTGGGCCACCGCGTACCGGGCCCGGTCCTCCTGCTCAGCCTGGGAGGGGAGGCGGCAGTGACCGTGGGTCCCTGGGCTCAGGGCGGGTGCCGGGGCCGGGCCGGGCGCCCACCTTGACCAGCAAGTGGAAGGTCTTGGGGCTGGGGACGCTCCTGGCCATGGTGAGGTTGCCCGAGTCGGCGTTGATGACAAACGTGTCCTCCTGGTTTCCTGGGGGGCGGGGGGGGGGGGCGGAGGGTTTGGCGGCCCCTGCAGAGGCTGCGGCCCAGGGTCCCAGCGGCTCTGCCCGGTGGGGTGGGGGTGGGCCTGGGCCTGGGCCGGGTGTCCAGGGGGATGCGGGGCCTGGCCCACTCACCCTGCAGGATGCTGTAGAGGATCCGCTGGCCGATGCCCGGGTCCCCGTCCACGGCGTAGATGGGCCCGGGTCGCAGGGTGAGCGGGGCTGGCTGTGCCACAGCGGGAGGGGGGAGGCCGTGGGCGGGGGTGTCCCTCCAGCACCCGGGACACTCCACGCCCCGGGCCTGTCCCCGCAGGGTGACCGTGGCACCCTCATGGGCCCATTGCTAATGAGTCATTTCGCCCAAAGACGTGGGATTGGCCTGAGCAGTGGGTGTCTCCAAGGTGGCACCCCTGGGGGCGGGCAGCTTGAGGGGAGGTCTGGACCCCCTCCCGAGCCTCTGCACCGGCCCCCGGCCCCGCACAGGGTCTGGCCCGGCCCCGGGACAGCCCGGCCTGTCCACCGCGTTCTCCTCGCAGAGGGGTTCGAGCACCAGGCACCGGCGTAGGGTGGGGCCGGGTCACAAAGCGATGCTCACTGGTTTAAAAGTGCCCCCCCCCCCGACTTGGCCCCAGGGCCCCGCCCCCGCCCCCCGTACCAGCTTGTGGCCGGTGGGGACGGCCCCGAGGTACTGGGGTGCCACGCAGACGGTCCCGTCCGAGTAGAGGCAGGGCAGGAACCAGGGCGGCCGCCGGTCCACGGGCTGCACCTCCAGGACCAGGGTGGCCGTGGCGCTGTGGCTGGGCTCGGCGTTCTCCTCCGGGGTGTCCTGTGGCCAGAGCCCCGCGGTGAGCCTGAGCCGGGCTGGGGGGGGGCCGGGGCCGGGGGCCGGGGGACCCCCCAGGGCCGCTCACCCGCACGCGCAGCAGGAGGGTCATGTTGCGGCTCCGGTCGTAGTCCAGGGGCTGGTCCAGCCTCAGGGCAGGGCGGTTCACGCCCACCAGGGAGAAGACGCTCCCGGCACCCTGGGGGGGGGGCGCAGCTGAGACCCGGGAGGCTGTGGGTGGCAGGGCGCCCCGGAGGGAGGGAAGGGCTGGGGAGGGGGGGGGGGAGGGGCGCTCACCGGTGTCACCTCCTGGAGGGAGTAGAACAGGATGTCGCTCTGGTCTCGGTCCGTGGCCGCCAGCTCCTCCTGCGGGATGACGGTGGTGCCCACTTTCGTGTCCTGGGGGACAGAGGGTTGGTCTGGCCACGCCTTCGACCCCGGGACCCACCCCCAGGCCGGGCCGGGGTCCCCCCTGGCCCCCCGGCTCCCCCGAGCTCACCTCGGGCACCTCCTTCCGTTTGACCGTGAAGGGGAACACGGGAGGGTTGTCGTTGACGTCCAGCACGGTCACAAACACCTTCAGCTGGGCCACCTGGGGGACAGGAAGTGGTCAGCACCCCCTCCCGCCCCCCGTGCGTGCAGGGGTCCCGGACAGCTCTGCTGGGCAGGGCCCAGATCCCCCCAACTTGTGAGACACCGGGAAGAAATAACGCGGGGGGGGGGGTGCGCACAGCCAGCCAAATCCCGGGAGGACAGGCGGGCGGTTCCTTCCAAAGGCACCAGAGCAGAGCGCGGGGAGCGGCTTGAGGGGGGGGCCTCAGCAGCACATCCGGCACCCCCCCTGAGCCCTCGCCGAGAGGCGCCCTGTGACCCCGGCAGTGTCTCCGGGCCCTTACGTTTCAGAGGAGACACCCCGAGTTCTACAAGGTGGGCGCTGGGAGGTGTTTGGGGGGTACAGCTGGCAGCCAAGCGGCAGGAGCGTGGGGCTCCCTGGCCATCCTCTGGCCATCCCCTCCATGTCTGCGTGATGGCCACCTCCCTCCGCTGGAGGGTCAGGAGCTGAGGGGCCGGGCAGGTGGGGTTTGCCAGTCTGCAGCTCAGGGGCAGCCTGGCCGGAGGAAGTGTGGGCGTTGCCAGCACAGGCCGCTGGGTGAGGTCCCTGGAGAGGCCGGGGAGCCCTCTGGTGTCCCAGGGAGGGGCACTCACCACAGTGTCCCCTCGCCGGCACTGCAGGTCTGCCAGCAGGATGGGCGTGTCCTGTGGGCGGAGGTGTGTCAGGCGCCGCTGCCCGGAGGGGCCCGCAGCCCCCACCCCAAACCCCGTCCTCGGTGAGAGCGCACAGCCCGGGGCCCCGGTCCCCTGCTCCGCCCGCAGCCAGGCCTGGGGGCCCCAGAGGGGTCAGTCCCGCCTGTGGGCAGAGCCTCCCGCCCCCCCCGCCGGGCCGTGGGGCGCCGCGCACCTCATAGTCGGGCGTCACGTTGAGAAACAGCTGGTTCCCCTGGATCCGAAAGGCGTTGGGGGTGGACAGGGGCCCGAGGGTCACCTGCTGGCCCGGGGGGACCTGGATGTCCACCAGGGACCCATTGGGCTTCGTGTTCTCCTTGATTTCAAAGACGGTCTGGTTCACAGAGCAGCCTGGGACGTGCGAGCGGGAGGGTGAGGGCCTTCCCTTCCCGCCGCCGCCCAGCCCACCACCCAGCTCCCTGCCGCCTGCCCAGCCGTCCACCTGGCCCCCCGCCGCCCGCCCCACCCTGAGCCCGCCCGGCCCCCCACCCAGCTCCCCGCCGCCGCCCAGCCCACCCTGAGCCCGCCCGGCCCCCCGACGCCTGGCCCACCCTGAGCCCCGGCCACGGCCAGGAGCAGAGGCAGCAGCAGGGCCCAGGCCCCCATCTCGGGCGGCGGGGTCGGTCGGAGCCCCGCGTCCAGGGCCTCCCAGCGGTGCAGTGCGGTGCCGTCTGCCCGCGACCTTCGCCCCCTCGGGCGGCGCCGCCCCGCTTTATGGCCTTTCCGGCCGGCCTCCACCAGGGGGGCTCCCGCCGGCCGAGCGCCAGGCCTGCCGGCCGCTGGGCAGGAGCCAGGTCACATGCAGGGCTCAGCCCACACACGGGCGCCGGGCGGGGAGGGGGAGAGCGGGGTCCCGGGTGGGGGGGCGCCGGGCGGGGAGGGGGAGAGCGGGGTCCCCGGGTGGGGGGGCGCCGGGCGGGGAGGGGGAGAGGGGGTCCCGGGTGGGGGGGCGCCGGGCGGGGAGGGGGAGAGCGGGGTCCCCGGGTGGGGGGGACGGGGACGGGGGGAAGAGGACTGGGAAGGCGCTGGCCTTGGCTTCTGAGGTCGCTGTACCCGCCCCCTCCCGCCGCCCCTCTGCTGGGCCCTTCGGCCAGAATCATGTTGGGGCCAAGTCCCTGAGGCAGCCGGCGAGGTGGGGACCCCGGACCCCGGCTTCTCCTCTGGGCCCCACCCCTCCCCACACCCCCGCCCCGGTCTGGGAGGGGAAGGCTGCGGGTGTGTGGGGACCGAGCCGCCGGAGCCGGAGGGCCGTTCCTGGGGAAGACGGTCCCCACGGTGCCGCCCGCGGGCGGCCCCCAGCTGCCCTGCCCCGCCTCTCCCTGGACCCAACCCCACGTCCAGGGAGAGGCCGCGGGGTCAGGGGGCGGGAGGGGTCCTGCACCCCAGCACCGCCAGCACTGTCCCTGCTCCCAGGCCACACACGGACGAGCCGACTCCTGGCCTCTTGTGACCCCTCCCCGCCGGTCACCTCTCCCGGCCCACCCGGAGGCCCCTGACGCTGCGGGTGGATGACAGGGGTGTGTGCGGGTGGGGGTGGGGAGCTCAGCCAATGGGACAGGAGATAAGGAAGGGAAGGCGAGGGCCCAGGTGCTCCCGGGCTTAAAGGGCAGGGGGCGTGGCCAGCGCTGGCCTCCGGGGTGCCCCCCCCAGCCCTGCCCAGAGTCGCTCCATGGTGTCTTGGGGGACAGTCTGTCCATGGTGGAGTCACACACACAGGCGCTCACAGGCAGGGTCTGAACTCCTCCTTTATTGGTGCCAAGTGCAAGCCCTCCCGCCCCTGCCCCCCTCCCCGCCCGTCCAGGCTCCCGGGTCCGAGGTGGGAGGAGGGGAGGGTCCTCGGTCCTCACAGCCGCATCTGGGTCTCCGCAGGGACCCCCGGGCGGGAAGCCAGGACTGCGGACCTCTGTCCAGGAGGCAGCCTGGGGGACCAGGCCTGATCCAGGGGGGCCCTCAGGGGTGTCCTGCAACCACAGTCTGGTTAGGGGCGGGGCTTGGGCAGAGACCCCGCCCACCTCGGGGAGGGAGCCCGAGGCACTCACGCTCAGACCCCTGGCCCACAGCTGCCAGAGGCACCCCTGACCAGGGTGCCCCCCCTAACCCAGGGGGCCCGCCCTGACCCTGGGGTCCGCCCTGACCAGGGGACTCGCCCTGACCCAGGGTGCCCGCCCTGACCAGGGGGCCCGCCCTGACCCAGGGGGTCCGCCCTGACCAGGGGGCCCGCCCTGACCCTGGGGTCCGCCCTGACCAGGGGACTCGCCCTGACCCAGGGTGCCCGCCCTGACCAGGGGGCCCGCCCTGACCCAGGGGGTCCACCCTGACCCAGGGGCCGGGGACAGGGGCAGGGCGGGGCGGGCTCACCAGGCCTGCAGGGCGGGCACGTTGGACCACAGCAGGCAGAAGGGCCCCTCGGCAGACTTGGTCCAGGACGTGCTGTTCTGGGGGTCCTGCTCGCTGCCCCAGCCCCAAATCAGAGTTAGTCCGGGAGCTGGAGGCGGGCCTGCCCCCCAGGACCCCGCTCCCCGGCAGCCCCCTCACCTGCGCTTCCCGACCAGGCCCTGGAGCAGCCGCTGCAGCCGCGCGCTCTCCCGCAGGCGGCTGAGCTCGCTGGTGAACGTGCCGTCCGAGTGCCGGGGGGCCCTGCGAGGGGGCGGGAGGGTGAGGGCCGGGGGGGCCCTGCGAGGGGGCGGGAGGGTGAGGGCCGGGGGACCCTGCGAGGGGGCGGGAGGGTGAGGGCGGGCGGGGAGGGGTGCCGCGTGGGGGCCGGAGGGGCGCGGGGCTCACCTGGGGGGCGCGGGGCGCGCGGCGGAGCCCCCGAGCAGCGGCAGCAGCGGCAGCAGCAGCAGCAGCAGGGCCCGCGGGGCCATGGTGGGCGGCCCGGTGGCTGAGCTCGGCTGCCGGGCCCCAGCCCGCCCGGCCCTTATAGCCGGCCCGCGAGGGGGCGGGGGGCCTCCGCGCCGCCCCGGCTCCGCTCAGCCCGGGCGCGCCCCATCGATCCGGGGAAGGGCAGGGCCGCCCCCCCAGCTGTCGCCCCGGCTTTCCGCCACGTCGGCGCCCCTGGGCGGGCTTGGTGGAGGTCAGCGGAGCGGACGGAGGCGGGGAGGGGGGGTGGCAGGAGGAGGGGGTGACGGGCTAGGCACGGGCACCTGGCGCCCAGGGCTGGAGACGGGCTGGGAGGGGCTGGGCTGGGCTGGAAGGCAGGCGATCCTGGTCTCGGGGTCCCTGGGGAGGCCCCGGCAGGCTGGCGGGGGACACAGGGGGGGGGCGAGCGCCCCATGAGGTCACTGCCATCGGCCGCGGACGGTTTTGGGGGGCACCTGTGACCTCACTGGCACTGGCTGCGGGGCGGGGCAGGGGGGTGCAGATCCGCACCTGGGGTGCCTCGCCGGTGCCCTTTGTGTTTTTCCGGGCAGCAGAGGGGTGGGGCCGCAGGAGGTGGGGGGCAGCGGGGATCGATGGGGATTAACTGGGGCTTTTTGACAGCCCGGCCGGACGCAGGAAACCTTCACGGCCGTCTCCTCTGGGAAGCAGGCCATAAACTGGTCCTGGGCCCAGCTGCGGGGTTCGGGTGCAGCCGCAGCAGGTCCCGGAGCGGCTCCCGCCCCGGCCCCGGCCCTCGGGCTGCCTGGGACGGAGGAGCCGGGCGGGTCCACGACTTTCTCCGCTGGCCGGTGTCGGGGGCCATGTCCACCGCCCGTCTCATTGGGGAGCTTCCCACCTCTGCCTCCCCCACTGCACCTGTCCGCCCCCCATCCCGGCCCCGGGGGTCCCGGAGTTGGACCCACAGTCTGGGCCTCTCACGTGGACACCATGATTGCTGTCTGCCCACCCCCGGGATCCGCTGTGACTCCCTGGGCCGCGGGCATGGTCCTCTCTGCCGGGCTGCGGTTCGGGTTGCTGGGTCTGTCCCGGGTTTTGTGTGGGTCCACGAGCAATACTGATGTGGACTTAGTTCTGAGAGTTTTGTAGACAAGTCGTTTGATAATATTTCCCCCTATCCTGTGGCTGAAAGGTTTAATTTTTTTGTTATTACATGAGTACATATCTTACCATCTCCCCCCATCCCACTCCCACACATGCCCTCACCCCGAAGTGTTCTGCGTCTGTTGGTTATGCTCATGTGCATGCATCCAAGTCCTTCAGTTGATCTCTTTTCTCCCCCACCTCTCCCTAACCTGGAAGGCTTAATTTTAAAATATATATATATCTTTATTGATTTCAGAGAGAGAGGGAGAGAGAGACAGAAACATCAATAATGAGAGAAAACCCTTGATTGGCTGCCTCCTGCACGCCCCGCACTGGGGATGGAGCCTGCAAACCTGGCCTGGGCCGTGGGCCGGGTTCAAACCTGGGACCCTTCAGTCCGCAGGCCGATGCTCTGCCCACTGGGCCAAACTGGCCAGGGCTGGGGGGTTTAATTTTAATGAAGTCCAGCTTGCCTGTTTTTGTTCATGTTTAGGTCATGCTTTGGATGTCACACCTAAAATCTCTGCCTCCGCCCTGGTCACAAAGATCCCCTCCTCCCCCTTCTTCCAATTGCTGTTCCAGTGTCAGGTTTATATTGAAGTCTGGTTCATCTCGAGGTCGTTGTTAAGGAAAGCGTGAGGGTGAGGCCAGGGTTTGTTTTGCTGTTGCCGTGGGGTTTTTATTGCCACGGGAAGTTAAACACCGTCGCCCTAAGAGGCCCGCGGGCCACGAAGAGGTTCCACGGAAGAGGTTCCGTGGAGGGCGAGGACTCGGACCCGGGCATAACTGAGAGCAGGCACAGGTGGGCCGCATCGCAGAGGGACCCTGGGCGTACAGGCTCAGGTTAGACAGAAAGACAGCGGCCTTTTAAGGAACTGGGGAAAGGGACGCTCAGGACAAAGCCAGCAGGAGAAGGGAAATGACAAGGATGAGAGTAGAAATCAATGAAACGGAAAACAAACACGTAAAAAAAAAAAATCAATGAAACCAAAGGCTGTTTCTTTGAAAAGAACAATAAAGCCCTAGCCGGTGTGGCTCAGCGGATAGAGCGTCGGGCTGCGGACTGAAGGGTCCCAGGTTCGATTCCGGTCAAGTGCATGTGCCTTGGTTGTGGGCGCATCCCCAGTGGGGAGTGTGCAGGAGGCAGCTGATGGATGTTTCTCTCTCATCGATGTTTCTAACTCTCTATCCCTCTCCCTTCCTCTCTGTAAAAAAAAACCCCAATAAAATATATTTAAAAAAAGAAAAGAAGACTCCAGGCCTGATGCCTTCAGTGGAAGGGTCCGAGCCAAGCTTATGCAGTCTCTCGCACAACATGAGGGGAAGGGCGCCCTCCCGCTGGGTCCTGGGAAGCGGGCACTCCTGCGGGACCCCACCCAGAGGCCCCGTGCCAGGGGCCCGTGCTGCCGGGCGGTCCACAGCGAGCCCTCTACTGGAGACTGTCCTGCGGCTCTGTCTGCGCCGGCTCTCAGCAGAGGGCAGACGGCGGGTGACGGGGCAGGGCCGTCTCACCGGCGGCACCAGGCCCCGCCCTCCCGGCTCCAGGCGGTGTTGGCACGTGGGGGATGGAGGCCTGGGGGGTGCAGGGTGAGAGGGGCTCACGGCTTTTCTTTTCTCGGCCACAGGCATCGCTAAGCTCCCGAGGGCTTATCCCCTTCCCCCCCTCCCCTCTCTCACCTAAGGCGCAAGGTCAGGCCAGCTCCCGGCTGCCAGGCTGAGGGGGTGCACACGGGCTCAAGGGCACAGGCCCCCAGGTGAGAGAGCAGGTTTGGGGCTGACCACTTAGCTGCCTGCCTGGAGGTTGGAGGGTCAGGCAGGGCCGGGGGGTTGGGGGGTCCCGGTCCCGGGCGAAAGGCTCCAATGGGTGCTGGGCCTTTGGGGAACCGAAGCGCCGCTGCGGGCGGGAGGCAGTTCTTGCAGGGGAGGGGTCAGAGGGGTGTGGAGGGAGGGTGAGGGTGGGCCTTGGGCCCCAAGCACCCAGACCCAGGATCCTCGGGGACCCAAGGGGGCGGAGCCTGAGAGCCCCAAGCCTGTGGGTGGAGTCTCCCCCTGAGAAGTGTGTCCTCCCACGCCTGGTGGGCAGGGTGGAGTGAGGACCGGCCCCCCCAGCGCCTCCACGCGTGTCCCTGGGGGGTGGGCCCAGCTTGGGCACTGGGGGGACCCGGGGATCCCCGCGGCCGGTGGGGGTGTGGGTGCCTGCGCGCCTCGGGGTGTGGCTCGGCCGGGCCTCCATCCCGTGGGTTTCCCGGAGTCAGACCCGCGGGCCACCCCCACCCCCGCCCGGCCCCGGAGGGAGGGGGGACGCAGGCCCCGCGGGCCGGGCCGGCGCTGTCCGCGGTGCTGAGCGCGGGCGGCGGGCCATGGGGAACCGCAGCGCCGCCGGGGCGGGGGCCGGGGCCGGGGCCGGGGCCGGGGCGGTGGCCGGGGCCGGGGTCGGGGCCGGGGCCGGGGCCGGGGCCGGGGCCGGGGCCGGGGCGGGGGCCGGGGCCGGGGCCGGGGCGGGGGCCGGGGCCGGGCTGCGGGGCGCGGGGGCGGCGGCGGCGCTGGCGGGCGGCGGGCTGCTCATCGGCGCGGTGCTCGCGGGGAACGCGCTCGTGTGCGTGAGCGTGGCGGCCGAGCGCGCCCTGCGGACGCCCGCCAACTACTTCGTGCTGAGCCTGGCGGCCGCCGACCTGCTGCTGGCGCTGCTCGTGCTGCCGCTGTTCGTGTACTCGGAGGTGAGCGCCCCGGCCGGCCGGGCCTCCGGCTCGGCTGTCACCGCCCGGGGGCCCCGTCCTTCCGGCCGGGCCCGGCAGCAGAACTGGGGAGTCCAGAGCCCCCCCCCCCCCCGCCTCCCAGGGAGCCCACGGGACGGGGCACAGACACAGCACCGCACAGGCCACAGCCGCGCGACCAGGAGCACACGCCGCCGGGCAGCCCCTGGAAGGCGCCCCACCCATTCCTGCAGGACGCCGCCCCAGGGGCAGGGGCAGGGGCAGGGGCAGCCCCAGGGGCAGGGGCAGGGGTGGGGATCGGGGAGGCCGGAGGTCGGCCGGGGGGGGACAGCAGAGCTGAGGGGGTGGCTGTGGGGTCCGGAGGCCTCGCGGAGGACGGGGCCGGGTCTCCGCTCCAGACTAAGCCTGGCCTGGGTGGGCCCCGGGCCGAGGGCCGGGCGGGGAGGCGTGGTTTCTTTTTCTTTTTCTTTCTTTCTTTCTTTCTTTCTTTCTTTCTTTCTTTCTTTCTTCTTTCTCTTTCTTCTCTTTTTTAAATATTTATTTTATTGATATTTTACAGAGAGGAAGGGAGAGGGATAGAGAGCTAGAAACGATGAGAGAGAAACATTGACCAGCTGCCTCTTGCACACTCCCTACCGGGGATGTGCCCGCAACCAAGGTACATGCCCCTGACCGGAATCGAACCCGGGACCTTTCAGTCCGCAGACCGACGCTCTACCACTGAGCCAAACCGGTGTCGGCAGGGAGGCGCGGTTTCTAAGGGAGACGGTGCGGGGGCAGGGCTGGACACGCATGGCCCGCGGTCCCTGAGAGCCCAGAGCGGACGTCACCGCGAAGGTCTTAGGCTGCTAATCGCCCCAGATCGGCGGGACGGGATTGGGGGGGGGGGAGACGGACTGTCTGCTCCGCTGCCCTTGGGGGGCGCCGGGCAGTGAGGAGGCTCTATTTTTAACTCGTTTCTCTCCGACGCTTTCACAGGTGAGGGCACAGGGAGAAGCCATTTGTCCAAACCCGGCAGTGGCAGCTAGTCTGCACAGATGGGCTCTCAGCAGGGCTCTGGGGAGGGCATGAGCCCCCTGGTCCCCTGGTCATCAGAGACCAGGGTCCACTCCCCCTGCACCCCGACCTCCAGGCCTGTCCCAGTTCTAACAGGAGGAGGCGCGGTGGGGGGACCCGGCGAGGGGCTGGGGGGTCAGCGCGGCTCGTGCCCCTGGTTGCTGCCCCGCCCCCTCCTCTCGGCCCAGGTCCAGGGCGGCGTGTGGCTGCTGGGCCCCCGCCTCTGCGACGCGCTCATGGCCATGGACGTCATGCTGTGCACCGCTTCCATCTTCAACCTGTGCGCCATCAGCGTGGACAGGTGGGCGGCCCAGCCCCGGCCCGCCGCCCCATCCTTCACGGCTGGCCCCGCCCCCACCCTGGCCGCGACCCAGACCCCGCCCCATATCCCCTGGCCCCGCCCACTTCCCATGCCCCTCTTAGACAGCCCCGCCCCAGTCCCCTGTCCTGCTTCCCTAGCCCCGCCTCCCAATGCCCCGCCCCCACACATTGGCCCCGCCCCTCTTAGATAGCCCGCTCCAGCCCCCTTTCCCCCTCCTGGTCCCACTCCACTTCCCTGGCCCCGCCCACCGCCCCTCTCCTCTGGCCCCGCCTCCCAATGCCCCGCCCCCACACATTGGCCCCGCCCCTCTTAGACCGTCCCAGCCCCCTTTCCCCTCCTGGTCCCACTCCACTTCCACTGGCCCCGCCCCTCTGACCTCGCCCCGCCTCCCTGACCCCGCCCCTCGCCGTCCATATCCTCTGACCCTACCCATCTCCTCCGACCCCGCCCCTCGCCGGCCTCTCCTCTGGCCCCGCCTCCCGATGCCCCGCCCCACACCCTGGCCCCGCCCCTCTTAGCCCGCTCCAGCCCCCTGGCCCCCTCCTCTGGTCCCACTCCACGTCCCCTGGCCCCGCCCACCGGCCCTCTCTGGCCCCGCCCACCGGCCCTCTCTGGCCCCGCCCCTCTCCTCCGGCCCCGCCCCAGCCCCCCAGCCCCGCCGCGCTCCCTCCGGTGCTCCCGCAGGTTCGTGGCCGTGGCCCTGCCGCTGCGCTACAACCGCCCGGGCCGAGGCGGGCGGCAGCTGCTGCTCATCGGCGCCACGTGGCTGCTGGCGGCGGCGGTGGCGGCGCCCGTGCTGTTCGGCCTCAACGACACGCGCGGCCGCGACCCCACGGCCTGCCGCCTGGAGGACCGCGACTACGTGGTCTACTCGTCCGTGTGCTCCTTCCTGCTGCCCTGCCCGCTGCTGCTGCTGCTGTACGCGGCCACCTTCCGGGGCCTGCGCCGCTGGGAGGCCGCGCGCCGCGCCAAGCTGCACGCCCGCGCGCCCCGCCGGCCCAGCGGCCCCGGCCCGCCGCCCCCGGAGGCCGGCCCGCCGCTCCCCGAGGCCGGCCCGGCCCCGCCGCCAGCCCGCAGCAGACGCGCCCAGATCACCGGCCGGGAGCGCAAGGCCATGAGGGTCCTGCCCGTGGTGGTCGGTGGGTGCCCGGAGGGTGCGGCGCGGAGGGCGGCGGCCTGGGCCCCGGCTCTGCAGGGCCCGCTCACCCCCGCACCCCTCGCCAGGGGCCTTCCTGGTTTGCTGGACGCCCTTCTTCGTGGTGCACGTCACGCGCGCGCTGTGTCCCGCCTGCGCCGTGCCCCCGCGGCTGGTGAGCGCCGTCACCTGGCTGGGCTACCTCAACAGCGCCCTCAACCCGCCGCTCTACTCGCTCTTCCACGCGGGGTTCCGCTCCGCCTTCCGCAAGGCCCTGCGCCCCTGCTGCTGCTGAGGGGGGGGGGGCCCTTCTCCCCACCCCAGCGCCCAGGAGCGCCCCCCGCCTCAGGGACCAGCGCTGGCAGGCGGCCTCCCAGCACCCTGGGGCTCGGGTCAGCGCTGGGAGGGGCAGGATGGCCCAGTCTCCGTGTGGCCGGAACCGAAGGGACGAGGCTGCACGCGGGCAGGCTGTGACTTCCAAACAGAACGGGCAGCTCCGCGGCCTGCGGGAGGGTCCCTGGGCGGCACGGCCCTCGCTGCTCCAGCCCCTGGGTGACAGCCGGGCAGGCGGGCGGGCGGATGGCTGCAGGGTGCACTTCCTGTGGAGGCTTTCTTACCACAAGATCAGGAGGAGAAACTGAGGCAGGCCAACCCGCTCCCCAGTGTCTGGAGGTGAGAGCTGGGATTGCGTTAGGGATCGACTTTAATGAGACACATATATATACACGCGTGTTACACACACAACACACCCGTGGGTAAGACCGGACCCTCGTGATCCAAGAATAAAAAAGCACCGTGAGACGCCCCTCCGCCCGGCCGCCGAGGCCGGCCTTCCCGGGGCGGTGGGGGCTCACTTCCAAGGACACAGGTCACCCCCCACTCTGTTCATGACTTGGCCAGCAAGTGTTTGCCTTCTCCACACCCCGCCCGGCGGCGAAGTCCTCGAGGGGAACCGGCCGGCGGGGGGCGCTGGTGCACCCTCACACGGCGACCTTCTCGATCACGCCCTCGGCGACCTGGACCTCGTCCCCCTGCACGGTGACCGATGCCGCCTGCCCGCACATGTGCTGGTGGTCCTTCCAGTCCTGCGGGGAGAGGCACCGTGATGGGAGCCGACTGGCCCACGGCGTCAGAGGGGCCCGGAGGAGCCTCGGACCCGAGGTCCTGAAGGTGTCCAGGACCAGCACATGGTGACGTCTGTGCCACCCGGCTGGCGTGACTCAGCGCTGAGGCCCGGCGATTCTTGGTGGGCACGTGCCGTGCAGGAGGCAGCCCTGATGATTCTCTCTTCGCTGATGTTTCTCTCTCCCCTCTCCCTTCCTCTCTGAAAGCAACAGAAATACATTTAAAAAATAAAATAACGTCCTTCCGAAGAACACTGTGTCTGCGCTGCTGCCACATGCAGTTTACAATCGCGACCACGAAACCACAGCTGCAGCCCGGGGCGGCGGAGGCTGGGGCTCCCGGGAGGACGGGGTGGGCGCTGCCCCCAGCCCCCCGCACCCCCAGGTGGGCATGGAGCCTGGACCGGGGCTTGCAGGAGGCTGGACACAGGGAAGCCGTGTGCCACGCTGTCCCTTCAGGCAGCCGTGGCCTGGCCCAGAGCGAGGTGAGGGTGTGGTGCCCCGTGGCGTGACGGGGAGGTGGGTGGACACGCATCCCCGGAGGAATAGGGACCGGTGCTGGCCTGGACGGGTTCCCGGTGGGGTGGACGGCTCTGCGCTGTCCTGCCCACTCTTCCTCCAGTGCGGGGAGCAGGCCCGGCCTCCCTGTCCCCACACCGAGCCCGTGCCACACCCACACCCCACGGCCCTGCTCGGTCACTGCCCGAGGGCCCCTGCAGAGAAGGGACAGTGCTCAGGCCCACGGTGCGGGCCTGCCCGGGGGAGGCGGAGTGACGTGTGAGGCTGGTGTGGCGCTCTCCCCACCGCCATCCTCTGTCACGCAGAAATCCCCACAGGCCGAGGCGCGAGCGGGAAAACTCCTCCGAGGGAAGGCCCAACGATGGCTGGGCGCTGACCACAGGCCAAAGGCCAAAGGCCAAAGGCCAGGGTGAACACCCCCCCCCCCCCGCAGCCTACCTTGCGCTGGCAGAAGGTGGAGCAGTAGTTGACCTTGTGGCAGCCGGTGCACTCGCTCAGGGCCTCCCGGCCGCAGTTGACACAGGACTGCTGTGAGGACAGAGCCGGTCAGGGCGGAGGGCCGGGCCAGGCCGCACCCGCGCCCGCGCCCGCCCCCTCCAGGGCCGAGGACCAGGCTGGGACAGAATTCTCCACGGGAGGCACCATGCCCAGCCCTCCAGCCACGAGGCGCCCGGGAACGTATGTGCGTTGTGTAAATTACGGCTCGGAGCTTCCTCTCTGACCAGCTGAGGGCCGCACACAGGGAGGCAAGCCTGGCCCCGGCGGACCGCTATGGCACGACCGGGTGCCAGGGCAGACACGCCCTGAGGCCAGCTCCCAGCGCGGAGCAAGGCAACAGCCAGCAGGCGGCGCACGCCAGAGCACGCATGTCAAACTCGCCGGCCGCATGCCGCCCATATGTAACGGTGTGTAAGAAACACGTTAACCCCCGGCCGGTGTGGCTCAGTGGACAGAGCGTCGTCGGCCTGCGGACCGAAGGGTCCCGGGTTCGATTCAGGCCAAGGGCATGTACCTCGGCTGCAGGCTCCTCCTTGGCCTGGGTCCTGGTGGGGTGCAGGCGAGAGGAAACCCATGGATGTGTTTCTCTCACGCCGGTGTTTCTGTCTTTTCCTCTTCCTCTCTCTCCAAAGATCAATGGGAAAATATCCTCCGGTGAGGATTAAAAACACACATTTTAATAAAAACCTTGTAACTCAATGTTGACAACATCCTGTTACACGTGGTTAATAAGGAACTACAATGTTCGCTAACGACTGTGACTGTAACCGTGCTGCATCCATTTCCCTCTTGCGTTCTCCCCACTGACACCCGTTCTCCCCACTGACACCCGTTCTCCCCACTGACACCCGTTCTCCCCACTGACACCGGCAGAGAATGTTCAGCCTCGACGGCCACACCATTGGCCCGAGACTGGCTTGTTCGGTGCGAGCAACCGGAGAACGAGAAAACAGGTTTCCTACTACACTGATCAACGCGCGCTCCTCGGTGTCTGTGCGTGCATGGCTGTTATCCAGGGGCGCTAGCCGCAGCTCCTGTGTCCCAGCCCTGTGTCTGCACGTCCGTGGGAACGAACCCGTTTCTGTGAAAAGGAAGCTTTGCCTTCCGCGGCCACACGAGCGTGCACCTGTCTGTGTCCACACGAGCGTGCACCTGTCTGTGGCCCGGGCGGCCGTGGGTGTGATGAGCTTCAGGACCTGCCGGCAGGCGGGGCCCCGGGCGGCGTGAGCACCCACAGGCGGGCGCTGGGCCCTGTGGGCAGGGGGCTCAGCCTGACAGGGGTGAGGACCTCCCATCTCGGGCTCCGTGCTCAGCTTTCAACAAAAAGCCGCTCTTTTTATTGAACGTCCTGGGGTGGCACTGGACTCAGGATACAATTCTACACTCGTCCCCTGTGCACAGGTCACGTCTCCTTCCCTCACCACTTACAGTGACCCTTCACCCTGTCTACCCCCCCCCGGCACCCCCAGTCACCCCGGCACCGTACTGTCTGTGCTCACGAGGCCACAACTGTCCAAGAATGACACAGCCTAGCCTGGCCGGCGCGGTCAGGGGTTGACCCTCGACCTATGACCCAGGAGGTCACAGTTTGATTCCCGGTCAGGGCACTTGCCCGGGTTCGGGCTCCATCCCCAGTGTAGGGCGTGCAGGAGGCAGCCGGTCCATGATTCGCTCACATCACTGATGTTTTTCTCTCTCTATCCCCTTCCTCCCCTTCCTCTCTGACATCAATACGGAGATATCTATGTATATGTATATGTATATGTATATGTATATGTATATGTATATGTATATAAAAAAGATGACACGTTGTACCTACAACCCAAGAGAAAGGTCCAGCGTGCCTGACAGCCCATCCCCCTCACAGGCTGAGCCCCCCACAGGCTGAGCCCCCCTCACAGACTGGGCCCCCCACAGGCTGAGCCCCCCACAGGCTGAGCCCCTCACAGGCTGAGCCCCCCACAGGCTGGGCCCCCCACAGGCTGAGCGCCACCCCCACAGGCTGAGCCCCCCACAGGCTGGGCCCCCCACAGGCTGAGCCCCCCCACAGGCTGAGCGCCCCCCCCACAGGCTGAGCCCCCCTCACAGGCTGAGCCCCCCACAGGCTGAGCCCCCCCACAGGCTGAGCCCCCCCCACAGGCTGGGCCCCCCACAGGCTGAGCCCCCCCCACAGGCTGGGACCCCCACAGGCTGAGCCCCCCACAGGCTAGGACCCCTGACAGGCTGAGCCCCCCACAGGCTGAGCCCCCCACAGGCTGAGCCCCCCCACAGGCTGGGACCCCCGACAGGCTGAGCGCCCCCCACAGGCTGAGCCCCCCACAGGCTGAGCCCCTCACAGGCTGAGCCCCCCCACAGGCTGAGCCCCCCCCACAGACTGGGCCCCCCCCACAGGCTGAGCCCCCCCCACAGGCTGGGACCCCTGACAGGCTGAGCGCCCCCCTCAGGCTGAGCCCCCCACAGGCTGAGCCCCCCTCACTGGCTGGGACCCCCGACAGGCTGGGTCCCCCCTGACAGGCTGAGCCCCCCTCACAGACTGGGCCCCCCACAGGCTGGGCCCCCCACAGGCTGAGCCCCCCTCACAGACTGGGCCCCCCACAGGCTGAGCCCCCCATAGGCTGGGCCCCCCACAGGCTGGACCCCCGACAGGCTGGGCCCCCCACAGGCTGAGCCCCCGCAGCAGAGGGCCTCGGAGAAACACGGAGCCCCCTTCCCGGCTCCTGCCGCCTGGGCTTGGGCCCTGGGAAGAAGGCGCTGCGCCGTGGCTGTCACTCGTGGGAACGGCACGTGGCAGCAGCTCCCGCCCGCCCACGGACACACGTGGCTGCAGTCTGTGTCCACCCCCGCCCACGGACACACGTGGCTGCAGTCTGTCTGCTCCCGGAGGGAGCTCAGGGCGGGGTGGGGGGGTGACAGCAGGAAGAAGATGTGGAACTAAGGGGAGAGCGTTCCCCTTTCGTTTCCTCGCCGGCCCCACGTCCAGATCCCTGCGCAGCGGGCGCCCCCAAACCCGAGCTTCACCTGCCCCCCCATCCATCCGTCCATCTGGGGGAGTGGCGGGTCCCCACACCCCGTCCCAGCAGCCTGGCGAGGGGACTGGGGACCATTCCATTCGGGTCATTCTAAGTGATAACCGGAGTCTGTTCCCCGGCCCATGCTCCTCCGCTCTGAGCCAGACAGGCCACGGCCCTCCTGCCGCCGGCGCCCCCTCACCCGCGGGAACTGCCGGCGGGCGGGGCGGGCAGCCAGGTGCAGCCCCCTCAGGCCCCTCAGGGCCGCCCTTAGGACACACACACACACACACACACACACACACACCCGCTCACGTTGGCAGCTCGTGTACTAAACTGACCGGCCCACGGCCCTGCGCGAGGAGGACACGCAAATTCGTGAAGCATTCCACGATAAACAAAATAATAATCTCCAAAGCCCTGGCCGCTTCCTCGCGGTTAGAACGTCGGCCCGGGAGCCAGGAGGTCACAGTTCAGTTCCTGCAGGGCGCGGGCCCGGCAAGCTCTCCCAGGGGGGCGACTCGGGGGCGACGCAGAGGAGGGGGTGATAGAGGAGGGGGCGATACAGAGGAGGGGGTGACACAGAGGAGGGGGTGATACAGAGGAGGGGGTGATAGAGTTGGGGGTGATACAGAGGAGGGGGTGACACAGAGGAGGGGGTGATAGAGGAGGGGGTGACACAGAGGAGGGGGTGACACAGAGGAGGGGGTGACACAGAGGAGGGGGTGATGCAGAGGAGGGGGTGACACAGAGGAGGGGGTGATACAGAGGAGGGGGTGATACAGAGGAGGGGGTGATGCAGAGGAGGGGGTGATAGAGGAGGGGGTGACACAGAGGAGGGGGTGACACAGAGGAGGGGGTGATACAGAGGAGGGGGTGATACAGAGGAGGGGGTGATACAGAGGAGGGGGTGACGCAGAGGAGGGGGTGACACAGAGGAGGGGTGACGCAGAGGAGGGGGTGATGCAGAGGAGGGGGTGATAGAGGAGGGGGTGATGCAGAGGAGGGGGTGACGCAGAGGAGGGGGTGACGCAGAGGAGGGGGTGATGCAGAGGAGGGGGTGACGCAGAGGAGGGGGTGATGCAGAGGAGGGGAAGCAGCTCCCAGCACAGGCCGGTCACACGGGCCAGGCTGTGCCCGGCGCTTCCTCCCAGCACCTCGGCGCAGACACCGGCTGCGGAGGCGGCCGATGGCGGTGGAGGGAACCCGCTGGTTCCCTCTGGGCACGGCTTTCACTTCTCCCCGGAGGAGCAGGTGCTGCCGCTCCACCAGCTGCCGGCGCTGGGTTTCATTTCTCCGCCGGGAGCTCGGCCGCTCCCGTTTTCCCGGCATTGGCAGTCTCGCCCCGCGGGGTCCACGCTGCGGGGACGTGGAGAGCCAGCAGGTGGCCACGACGTGGCTTTTCCTTTCAAAGCCCACCGCCCGGGGTGGGGGGCCAAGCCGCGTTATCTGGGTGAACAGCCATCGGTCCTCTGGTGCCCAAGCTTTCCTCTTTCCTGAGCTCGGCTTGGGGCCGGCGCCGGCTGGCTGTGCGTGCTGCTGTCCGCACCGGGCGTCCCACGGCTGTTCACACGGGGAGGCGGGAGAGCCGCACGGACTGGCTGCCTCCCGGACACGGCTCTGCCCCGACAGCCCGCTCCGGGGCCCACGCCCCGGACGGGACTCGGACCTGGACCGGCGTGTGCAGGCCGACGCCCGGCCCCCGGCCCGCCGGGCTGGAGTGACACTGTTTACATCATCTCCCTCTTCACGGGAGAAGCAGCGTTTTTCTTCCCGGAAAACAAATCCCTCGCTACGGCGTCGGGGAGACGCCTGATGAGGTACAGGAACGTCTAACCCCTGAGCCACCCCTGGCACCGGCGTGATGTCAGCGGTCAACTGCCATCAAAACACTCAAAGGAAAACAGCTAACCACACGACTGGAAGTCACTTAGAGATTCACCGTGAAAGCTCGGCTACCCTTTGACCCGTGAGAGGCAGAAGTAAGCGGAGACGATTTCTTGCACAGGTTTTCTCTCTTGGCAGACTTGGTGGAAGCAAGTCAACCCGACTTTTGCTGGCGCACCCCACGCACACCTGCTGAGTGCGGAAGCTCAGCTAACATCAGGTCACCCCCCAGCACGCACGGCACGCAGCGTGGACCCCCCTCCCGGTCCCATGCCTCCCCCATGAACCCCCATGCACTCCCAGCCCCTCCCAGCCGGGCGTGAGGAGGGCGGGACCCCGTGCCCGGCTCCCTCTGCCTCCACCCACACCTGCGCCCCAGCCGGCCGGCTCGGCACCCACCGTACCTCCTTGCGCTCGGCGTCCTGCGCCCGGGCCTGGGCGGCGGCGGCCTCGCGGTAGGAGCTGGCCTGCTTGGCCTGCTCAAACAGCGCCTTCAGCTGCTGGGCCGTGCTGAGCAGCGAGTTCACCATCTCCTCCAGGTACAGCCAGCTCCGCGGCTCCGACAGCTCCAGCCCGTTCACCATGGCGGGCGACACGGCCTTGGCGGGGTGGGAGGGCGGCACGGCCAGCGCCGGCAGGGAGGTCAGCACTGGGCGTTTGGAAAACAGGACAAAACCCGGCATCAGGGCGGCAGCCCGCTCCCCACGGCCCGCCCGAGCCGCCTCCCCGACCAGAGGCGGGGCTGCCGGAGGCTGAATGCCGCGGGGCCTGCCGGGGCCTGCGCGGGACGCTCCCATGGGGCCACTCGGCCTCCTCCCTCCTCCGCCCGGCGGCAGGCGGGCAGTCCGGTGACAGACACAGGCCGCGAGCTTCCCGCCGGCAGCGGAGGGGAGGGAGGGGCTCCAGGCTGAGCCTCCCAACGGGAACCTCAGGACCCGGAGTGGGGCCAGGGCCAGGGCCGGGGCCGGAATGGGGCCGGGGCCGGGGCGGGGTAGGGGACGGAAGCGGGCCTCTGCGGGAGCCGCGACGGGAAACAGCACATCACGGGGTGGGAGTGGGGGTGGGGGACCAGGGAGTCTGTCAGCTCAGCCCCCGCGGCTCAGAGGTGAGCGGCAGCCTGGCCGGCGTGGCTCCGCTGGCGGGAGCCGATCCGCACACCAAAGGGTCACAGGCTTGACTCCCGGTCACGGCTCCTACCTAGGCTGCGGGTTCGATACCCGGTCGGGGACAGCGAGAGAACTGATGGATGTTTCCCTCTCTCCCTTCCCCTCTCTCTGAACATCAATGGACGTGCCATTGGGTAAGGATAGAAACAAAAATACAAAGCCCTCACTTTCACGTTGTTTTTATTATTATTGTCCAACCCTCACCCGAGGGTATTTTTCCATTGGTTTTTAGAGAGAGAGGGAGGGGGGCGGAGGCGGAGAGAGAAACGTTGATGTGAGATGCACTGACAGGTGCCTCCTGCCTGTGCCCGACCGGGCGGGGAGCCTGCCACGGACTGAGGGGCTCGCCCTGGACCGGGAATCAAACCCTTGGCCCCGGGTAGGAGCCACAGCACCAGGGAAAACCCTCGTTTCAGGGGCGGGCGGAGCCCGGCTGCAGGGAGCCTGGGAGCCTGGCCGTGGTCGCGCCCACTGATGGGGGACGGGAGAGCCGAGGCTCCGGGTCCCAGGAGACAGCGACGAAGGCGGAGGAAGGGAACGGACCCTGTGGCCTCTGTGCTTTGAGCGAAGCGGACACCAGCCACAGCCGGGGCGCAGGCTGACCCGGGGAGGGCGCGCCCCGCCCGGGTGCTGGAGGTGCCGCGGGGAGGGCAGAGGCAGCGTGATGCAGGGGGCAGTTTACACGGGACAGGGGGGATGGAACACGCAAGGGAGACTGAGGCCAAGGCTCCCAGTACGGAGCGTGCCGGTCCTCAAGGGGAAGGTGACCGGGGCTTCTGGGTCACACGGTCTCCGTACACACGTGTGCCCAGATCCTCATAAAACCCGTGACAAGCAGGCGGTGGGCACGGCCCCGACCCGGGCCCAGCAGACAACGCCAAGCACACGCTCCTCACGCAGGCTCCCGGCCAGCCCCCCGACTGACCTATTTTGGGGTGCGAGGTCGGCAGCGCAGCTTCCGGGAAGGGTGAGACCTGGCAGCTGTCCTGGTAGCCGGGGTAGTGGGGCTCCCCGTGGCCCACCCGGCACGGGGGCTGCACGCCCGCCTCTTGCACTGCAGCGAGAAAGGGGGGCGCTGGTGACAGGCCACGCAGACGGGCCCCGTGGCGCCACCCCCCAGTTCCCGCCACGCGTGGCAGCGGCTGAGACAGAACTGGGTGAAGCAAAGCACAGCAAACACCAGTCCCCACGGCCCCTCCCCAGCATGGCTGCTAGCATGCACACCGCACACGTGGTCACGTGTGTCCCCACGGGCCACGCTGGCCTAGAGCGGGCTGGGCAGCTGAGCTTTCCAGGCAGCCTGGTCCTGCCCTGCCCACAGCCCCCCCCCCCGCCCCCCCCCCCCGAGATCCCCATGCCCCGGCTCACGCCTCCCGGTGCCACAGGGCTGCCCCGAGGACCCCTTGCTGCGCAGGGCGGGGCGGGCGGCGCGGAGGCCACTTGCCTGTGGCTCCCGCGAAGACGTCAGCCTGGGCCGGGCTCTCCGAGATGACGGCCGTGGCCTCCACAGTGGACGCCCGGTCGAAGGTCAGCGCGCCGGAGGTAGCGATCTGTCCTGAGGGGGTCACAGTGACTGCGGGGGCAGAGGCGGCTCTTACTGCGGGCGGGGCCGCGGGGACCCCTCGCAGCTGCAGACTCCTCCGCGGCCAGGCCAGCCGGGAGACACGGGGACCCAGCCTGGGGCGCTGCGGCCGCGGAGGCGGCAGCGGGGAGGACTCACAGGTGGTGGCGGCCGTGGCGGGGAGCAGCGTGATGTTCTTGGGGGCCTCCTTCTTGCCCGGGGCGGCCGGCAGCTCGTTCTCCTTCTTGCGCCGCTTGTAGGGGACGAAGAGCCGGACGGGGCCGCTCTGCGGGGAGCACGGAGAGGGCGCTGGGTGGGCCTGTCTCCCGTCCACGGGCTAAGTGGGATGTGGCTCCCCATCCACGGACTAAGTGGGGCCTGGCTCCCCGTCCACGGACTAAGCGGGGCCTGGCTCCCCGTCCACGGACTAAGCGGGGCCCAGCTCCCTGTCCACGGACTAAGTGGGACGCGGCTCCCTGTCCACAGACTAAGCGGGGCTGGGCTCCCCGTCCACAGACTAAGCAAGGCGCGGCTCCCCTGTCCCCGGGCTAAGTGGGACGTGGCTCCCCGTCCACCGACTGAGTGGGGCGTGGCTCCCCACCCACGGACTAAGTGGGACGCGGCTCCCTGTCCACGGACTAAGCGGGGCTGGGCTCCCCGTCCACAGACTAAGCAAGGCGCGGCTCCCCTGTCCCCTGCAGGAGGCAAGCGGCACTCAGAACCCCTCTGTAGGCCCGGGTGCTTCGGAAGGACAGGTGCCGCCAGAAGGAGCACAGGAGAGACTGTGGTGACAAGGGGAGTGTGGTCAACGCACAGGGCCGGGGTGTCCAGGAGCCCGAGGAGACGAGGGGCCACGGGAAGGAGAGACCGCAGGGCCTGTCCCCACCGGGAAGAGGCGCTGGGCGACCAGCTAGCAGGACCGGGACAGGGACCCAGGAGCGGGAGGCCCAGCCTCAGGGACGCTGTCCCGAGGCCCCGAGCGCCAGGAGGGCCCCCGCCTTCTCGGCCGCCAGCTGGGGAGCCGGGCGTTGAGTCTAGAGCATCTCTCTGGCTCCCTCGGCACTTCCACGTCTTACTGCGCCCCCTGACGAGACACAGCCATTGGAGAGCGCCTGGCCCGGCCCCGGACTCGGCTGGCTGAGTGTCCATCACCCGTACACCGGCGGATTCGGTGTGATTCCCGTGCGGGCGCGTGAGAGGCAACCGATTGATATCTCCCCCCCACACACCTCCTCTCTCTGAAAAGCAACAAAGTGTTGTTGTTTTTTTTAAGTGTCTGGGCCTGGCCTGTGTAGCTCAGTGGTTGAGCGCTGACCTATGAACCAGGAGACTCCTGGTCAAGGGCATGTGCCCAGGTTGTGAGCTCCATCCCCAGCGGAGGGGTGCGTGGAGGCAGCCGGTCAGTGATTCTCTCTCACCATGGACGCTGCGGTCTCTCCTTCCCTCTCCGTCTGGTTTGGGGGCTGGCTCTCCATGATCAGGATGCTTCTGCTGATGTTCCCCGAACAACCGATCTGGCCGACCACACGCCCCGGCCACGGCCTGGTCCCCAGAGGGGAGCTTGGAGACGGAGTTGGGGCGGAAACTGGTCCGAGGGTGCAGGGGACCCGGCTGGGGGTGGGGAGACACCCGAGAGGAAGGTGCAGAGGACCCGGTGGAGGGAGACACCCGAGAGGAGGGTGCAGGGGACGGGACACACACACACACACACACACCCGGGAGGAGGGTGCGGGGCCCGGCGCTCACCAGGGTCATGTCGTCACAGCAGGCGGCACAGGTGCAGGAGGCCGCGTGTGGGTTCAGGATCCCATCCTGCAACGGGAAGGTGCCGACCCCCCTCAGACCGCCTGATCTGAGCTGTCCCTAAGGGCCAGACCCTGTGCTTTCTGGAACCTGCCTCCCTCCACGATGTGGCCACCCCTTCTCTCCCAGGATGTCGGTTCCCCCCCCGCACCCTCCTGTATCCCGCCCAGAAAGCCCAGCTGGGCATCGGCCGCTCGGGGCATCGGGGGAGGAGACACGCGGCCCGTGACTGCCCCGGGGCGGCGGGAGCGCCCTGAGGCGGTGGGGTGGGCCGGCGGCGAGGGCGCACCTGGATCAGGCACTGCAGCGGCCGGCCCGCGTAGCGGATGCTCCGCTTCCAGTCCTTGCTGCTGGCCCTCCCGGCCATGGCCTCGAACTCCGTGGGGCTGTACCAGTTCTCCCCCTGCTTGATGCACCGGCCCCGGCCACCTGGAAAGACAGGACGGCCGGTTCCCGCCTCCGGCCCGGCCGCTCCGGGCCCGGGACCGCGTCCTGGGTCTGCAGCCACTGCCCACGCGGCCAGCTCCAGGCAGCTGCCCGGCCAGACCCGCTGCCCGGGTCCCCCTCGGAGCCAGGATCGGCCGCCTCGGCCGCCTCTCCCTCGCTGGGCCACCCGCTTCCTGTTTACCCTCCCGCCCGCACCCCCGGACCTCCGGGGCGCCCCGGCCTTCGCCGCGGGCCGGCGTGCTGGGCTGCCACGGCCCGGCGCGGCGGCGCCCACCTGAGCCCAGCCGGTTCTTGTGGAGCGTGCCGCTGATGTTGCGACAGCGCACGGGCAGCTCGCTGTCGTACACCGACGGGTCCCAGTTGTACTTGCTGCCCCCCTTCTCCTGCCCGGGCGCCAGCGGGGTGGGCGGCGACTGGGGACCTGGGCACAGAGAGCGTCCGGCGGTGAGACCCGGCGTGCCGGGAGGAGCCGGTCGGTCAGCGGCCTCGCCCGTTCCCACGGTGGCGGAGGCGGTGGGTCTCGGTGCTCCCTGGTGCTCCCCGGTGCTCCCCCCGGCACTGCCCTCCACTCCAGGTGGGGCCCGCGGGCAACCCTTCCTCAGCCCAGAAAAGCCCCACTTAGTAATGGCTGCTGTTCCAGCCCCGGCCGGGGTGGCCCAGTGGATAGAGCGTCGGCCTGCGGACAGAAAGGGCCCGGGTTTGATTTCCCGTCAGGGCATGAGCCTGGGCTGTGGGGTTGATCCCAGTGTGGGGTGTGCAGGAGGCAGCCAATCAGTGATTCTCTCATCGCTGATGTTTCCCTCTCCCGCTCCCTCCCTCTCTGAAACCAATAAAAACATGTTTTAAAAAAATTAATAGCAATTGCTATTCCAAACTGGCCACAGAAATAAGCAAGGCCCCCAGCCCCCCCCCCCGGGCCGTACCTGGGGTGAGCGGGGCAGCCGGCCCCTTCAGCCCCGCGGTCTCCACAATGCTCCCGTCCGTGTGCACCACGATCAGCGTGGCCTTTTCGGGGTTCAGGCTGTCCCCGATCTGCAGGGCGGTCCTGCCGGACTAGAGGGTAAGGGCACCCCAATCGTCTCCCTAACTGTCACCACGGGGACGCCTGCAACCCCCTTCGGAGATATCCCCGAGCCGCAAACGCAGAGCCACCGACGAGAGAGGACGGCAGCTGGTGTGGCCCCGAGCTCACCGGAGGCCGCGCTGCCGGAGCCACAGCCTCGGCTGCTCCAGAGAAGCCTGCATCAGGCCCCGGGAGGGAAGGCGGGCAGGCCGGGCGGAGGCTGAGCACTCCCCCCCCCCCTGCACCCAGGCCCTGCACGGCCACCTGGGAGGGGGCGGGAGCGCTGTCCGCTGTCTCCTGACCCCGGGGCTCCGAAGGGTCCCTCCACCCGCCCGCATTTCTCGACTGGTCCCACTTCCGCTCTACCCCCCGAAGCCCCCGAGCCCCCCTCCCCGACAGCAGCCCCTAGAGCAGGAGCCGGGCTGGGGAAGCCCCCCCACACACACACACACACGGCTCACGGCGGCTTACCAGGACGTGGCCCGAGAGCGAGGCGGCGTTGGCCACCGAGGTGGTGAAGACGTTGTCCGCCGAGGCGCCCACGTTGGCCACCGTCACGGTGGTCACCTCTGCAACACAGCAGCCGGCTCAGCGCCACCAGAGCCCGGCCTGGCAGCGCCGGGGTGCCGACGCCGGGCTGCTCCCCAGCGCCGGCGCCGCACGAGGCCCCCGGCTGTGGGGGCGCCCTCTGCTGCCGGGAAAAGCACCCGGGAGAGCCTTCCCGCACCCGGTGGGCCCCCAGCGCCCCGCTCCGGCCCCCTTTGAGGAGAAAACACGGCTGTCCACAGCGACGCCCAGACAGCGGCCGCCTGCAGGAGCTCCGCTGGCTCTGCCCTCCGCTGGGGGCTCCCGGCCCCGCCTCCCCCTTTACTCCCATAGAGTCCGGAGGGAGCCTGTCTGAACGCACGTCCTAGTCTGAAGGCCACTCAGCAGGCCTCTGCCCAGCGGGCTGCCTCACGGGGCACCTAGAACCGCCGAACCGATGTCAGTGTTACGGCTTCAACACGAAAAACACAACCACAGCCCGGCCGGCCAGCTCAGGGCTGAGCATCAACCTACCGTGTTTTCCCGAAAATAAGACCTACTTCATGGAAACATAATACACCCCCTGAAAATAAGACCTAGCGCATCTTTGGGAGCAAAAATGAATATAAGACACTGTCTTATTTTCGGGGAAACAGTAGGAAGCAGGAGGTCACGGCTCCACTCCGGGTCGTGGAGCTCCACCCCCAGTGTGAGGCGTGCAGGGCGCAGCCAATCAATGATTCTCTCTCATCACTGATGTTTCTCTCTCTCTCCCTCCCTCCCTCTCCCTTCCTCTTTGTGATCAGTAAAAATACATTTAAAACAAACAAAAACCACAACCATAAGGTTTTGCAGGAAAAAAAAAAACATCACATTTCTGCACTGGGATATCTGTGTGCAAAAAGAACAGAAACCTGAAGGAAAACCTCACGGTGCAAAGTCCCAACGTCAACCCAGTTTAGCAATGAAAACGGAACCCTGAGAGCCACAAAGCCTCCGGGGACCCTGCACAGACCACACTGAGGCCCCCCAAGGGGCTAAATGGTGACCTAAGCGAAAGCACCGCTGGTTCACCCGTGCACACACACACCAGGACCACACGCCAGGGACACACACACACACACACACACACACAGGGGCCAGACAGACAAGGCCAGCTGGGCAAGGGGTAGATGCTGAGAAGGTCCTGGGAAGAGCTCAGAGTGCTGAACAGGAGGGGTGGGCTGGCACAAGGAAAGGGGTCCAGGGAGCAGATGTGCACGCTGGGCCAGGTGTGCAGGAACCGTTCACAGGGCACAGGGCAGGTGTGAGGCCGGTGCGGGGAGGGGTGGGTCCAGGCGAGCGCGGGCAGGTGCGGGTGCGGGTGAGCGGGCGGTGGGCGCGGGGCAGGCAGGGCCTGGCCCGCAGAGCAGGTGCACGGCGGGCGTGCGGGCGGTGGGAGCTGGTGTGCGGGCTCCGCGGGGTGCGAGTGCGGGCTGGCCGGACGGGTGCGTGGGTGCAGGTTGTGTGCGGGGCAGGTGCACGCGGGGCCGGCGTGGACAGTGGGCGGAGGGCGCGCGGGCGGGCGGGCGCGCGGGCCGGCGGCACTTGCCTGCGAAGGCGGCGGCCGCAGCAGCCTCGTCGGGGCCGGGCAGGGCCTCGGCGCCCATGTCCATGTGCCGGGGCTCGGCGGCCATCACCGCCACGGCCGTCACCCGCCGCGTCTCGCGCTCCGCCTGCGCGTCCCCGTCCTCCTCCGAGTCCTCGTCCCTGCGCAGCCCCGGCTCGTCCGCCTCGCTCCCCGCCGCGGCCGCGGCCGCCGCCGCCACAGCGGCCGCGGCCGCCACCGCCGCCGCCTCGGCCAGGCCCAGCTGCTTGGCGGCCGCGTCCGAGTCCTCCATCCGGACTCCGCCGAGCCCGCCCGGCCGCGCGGCGAGCCGAGCCGAGGACGCCCGAGCGGAGGCCGAACCGGCACGAAGGGGCCCAGTCGAGCCGAGCCGACGGCCGGGCGTCCGGAACCGAGCGCCGCCGAAGGTGCGCGAGCGCGCGGCGCGGGGGATGCCGGGACCGCGGCGGACCGGGGGCGGGGCCGCGCCGGCAAGATGGCGGCCGCGCGGCGCGGTGAGGGCGCGGGCGCGGCTGCGGGCGCCGGCGGGGCGCGGGCGCTGGTCCCCGGGTCCCGGGCGGGGGGCCGGCGGCGGGCGGGCCGGTGCTCTCCGGAGCCGGGCGGGCCCCCAGCCCGGGGCGGGTCGCCTTGGCGGCTCCGTGGGGGGCCTTGTCCGCCGGGCCCGGGCTGCCCGAGGCCCCCCTGTACCCGCCGCGCCGTCCCTCAGCGGGGCGTGGACCGGCCGCGCGCGGGGCCCTCCCATAGGGGCCTGGGGTGGCCGTGGGCTCCGGCGTCCCTGTGCGGCGCCGCTCGGGGTCCGGGGGGCCCGGGGAGAACGCCGGCGCCCTGACCCCGCTCTCTCCCCCAGGGAGCGCGTCCCCCACGGCCGTATCCTGCTGCTGCGCCCCTTCCTCCGGCGCCGTGGACCCGCCCGGCTTTGGGGCCCCTGGACCCCCACCCGGCCCCCTGCGCCCGAGGGGTGACGGCTGCTGGAGGAGGATGCTCACGGCCCGGCTCTGCGGGTCGGGGTGACTTCCGAAGGAGCGCTGGCCCCGCACCGCCCGCTCCGCTGCGCCCCGGAGCGGGGAGCGGGGAGCGGGGAGTGGGGGCCCCCGGGGCTGGCCGCCAAGACGCCCCCATGCGCGCAGCCCCCTGGCATGAGCACATCCCGAGTGTGCGGAGCTCCCGAAAGTTGGTGGCGGGGATTTAACTGCTCCCCAAATGAGGGAAGTGGACTTTATTCCAGGAAAACAAAATCCCTCTTTCTCCCGGTCTTGTAGCTGGGGCCGTGGCTCCTGCCTGCTGCGCCCAGTCCCCTGCTCTAGGCCAGGATGTCCCTGTGAGGGGTGCCCCCTCCCCAGCCCCCCACTGCTCCCGGGACCCCGCCCCCTGCTCCCAGGACACACACTCCCCTCCCACTGCTCCCTCAACACCCGGGGCAGTATTGATGGGAGCCTGGCGGGCGGGACTCCAAGGCACCACAGGTGCCTAAGCTGGGCCACCGTGTTTGTGGCGGCCTGGCAGCCCCTCTTGCCTGGCCGGCGCTGGGTGGGCGCCCGGGGCAGCACGGCTGCTGGACGGGATCCTTAACGGCTTGCCAGCTCTCCTCGGTCCTCCTGCAGATGCTGCTCTGCCTCAGCGGGGTGTATTCCGCCCTCTACCTCCTGGCCACGCTCCTGCTGATCGCCTACAAAAGTGAGTCCTGCGTGCAGGGGCGGGGTGCGGGTGGGGGGCTTGGGTGCTGCCGCTGCCGCTGGACCCTGAGCTCTGGCCGGTGCCCACCCTGCAGGCCAGGCGTTCAGTTACCCTCAGGACCACCTGGTGCTGGACCTGACGCTGCTGCTCCTGACCGGGGCCCTGGAAGCGGCCCGCTGGCACTGCGGTGAGTGGACTGGCCGGTGGGGGGAGCGGACCAGCGGGAGGGGGGGGGCAGACTGGCTGCGGGGGGACTGACCGGCCGCAGGCAGCTTCCGGCTCTGCGACACAGACTGCTGGCTGCCCCGTGACCTCTGAGCAGCGCAGCTCTTGGAAACGCTTGAACACGCTCAAGTGCTCCGCCGGCTGCCTGCAGGCTCGCCTTACGGTGAATGAAGTATTAATCCATTCATTGAGAAGCCTGGCCGAGGAGGCCCTGGGAGACAGCCGCAGGGTAGCAGCACTGCCCCGCAGCCAAGCGCTCTGCTCCCCCTGCTCCCCTCCTGAGCCGCAGGGGTCTGTCCCTCCCGCCAGGACGCAGGCTGCAGGCCGGGGGTGGAGCCTTGCAGAGCTTCTACAGAGGCACAGCAGCCCTCTGCCCTCCGCCCCTCCCCAGCTCACCTCCAGGGCCCGATTCCAGCCTCACTCCCAGGCAGGCATGCTCGCTAGCACCTCAGGGCCTGGTGTGTCCCACCCTGCCACCCCCCGACTGGCCCAAGGGGCTCAGGGGAGATAGTACGTCTCGGCCATCCTGCTGAGTGCGCTGGGCCTTCGTGTCCACTGTCACAGGCCAGCCCCCTGCCGTGGGCGAGTGGCGGGTGGCAGTAGAACTGCCTGCCCACCCAGGCTCCCCCCGCTGTGGGCATTTTCCATGATTGCCCCCTTTGTGAAATGCATTTGGTTTTTTCTAACTACACATTCGTTTTCCTGGGCCTTAGCCCAGAGTAAAATGCCTTAGGAAAAGGCGTGAGAATGTGCTTGGGATGGTTTCCCCACCCACTCAGCTGACCCAGAGGTCAGGCTGAGGTCAGCTGCGGCCGGTCCTCACCCTCCTGAGGATGATGCTCCCTTTGTTTTGCTTCCCGACACCGAGCCCCGGGTGGTAGGTGGTCCCGCGCTGCCCGCCCGCCGAGAGGTGCCTGCAGCCTCGCCCTCCGGTGCACGGGTGGTAGGTCCCGACCAAGTGCCCGCGGCCTGGCACTCACCGTGTCTGTTCTGCTCCACAGGCACCAAGGGCAACCTGACAGAGACGGAGCTGCCGCTGGCCGCCAGCCTGGTGCTCACCATGGCCAGCTCCCTGCTGTCCGTCTACTTTCTGCTCTGGCAGACCCTGGTGCTGTGGGCGGACTCGGTCCTCAGTGCCACGCTCCTGGCGCTGCACGGCCTGGAGGCCGTCCTGCAGGTGGCGGCCATCGCTGCCCTCATCAGCTAGCCGGGCGCCCGAGGCCCGGGCAGCCTGGCCCGCTGGGAGCCCGCGGCGAGGGAAGCATGCTCCCAGGGGGTCTGGGCGGGTTACGAGTCTTGGGGGCAGGACCAGGGCAGAGCCAAGTGTGGGCGATGGGGCCAGGTGCGGGCTGAGTCAGGGGCTGGCTTGGACAACCCTCGGGGTGCCCCCCCGAGGCAGCAGGGGCAGTGGGCTTCACCGGGCACCGCCTAGGAGCCTGGCCAGCTCCCTCGAGGGTGTGCCCGGCCACGCACATTTTCCCACTGCGGCAGCATCCTCCGTGGGGCCCCGAGACGGGGAACAGCTGGGGTGGCAGGGAGCCCCGGATCCTCAGCCGCTCAGACCAAGTCCCGTGGAGAGCTCAGGGTGGAAGGTGCCGGAGCTGGTCAGCGCAGTGGGTGCCCGTGTGGCCGCAGCTCCCTCTCGGGCCTCCGGCTCCGCCGACCCAGGACAGCGCACCTCTCCCGGCCGGGTTGGTGCGGCCACGTCAGGGCTCAGGTGTCCTGCTCGGCCATCAGAATGCCGTCCCGTTGGCCCGGAGCGCCGGCCGGCCCCGGCCTGCGGTAAGCGGATCCGTCCACGTGCTCCTCCGCAGTGTGGTCTGTGCGAACACGTCTCCGCGGCTGGTGCTCTCCACCTCGGTGTCAAATAAAGACGCGTTTCCGCTCCTCCCTGCCGTCTTCCTCACTGGCCCCTCCGCCGGGCTCCCCGCTCAGCCCGCTGCGCTGGGCCCGCCTCTGCTCAGGACCCAGAGACAACCTCCCCGCAGGCCCCTGGGCCCGTGGCTCCAGGTGGCCATGGCCCCTCTGCCGTCAGTGTCGTTCCTGTGATCATGGCCACGGCCACGGCCTTCAGACACTGCTTGGCCTGCAGGAGGGGAGCGCAGGGGTGCCTTCCCTTCTGGGTGCTCAGCACTCGCCGACAACCAGGAAGCCAGTGCTCTGAGGGCGAAGGTCACTTCCTCCTCCCCACACACACACAGGCACCCCCTCTGCAAACATCCCTCCACAGGCACCCCTCCACAGGCACTCCCCCAACCCCCCCCCAGGCATCTTGCACAGACACCCCTCTGCAAATGCCCCCCACTGGCACCCCCCCCCGCTGGCACCCCCTCTGCAAATACCCCTCTACAGACTCTCCCCCAAACACCCCCCACAGGCATCTCACACCTGGTGGTCTGGTCCTGCCCCCAAGACACTGCCTCCGCAAACGTCCCCTACCCGCACACCCCCCCCCCCGCAGGCACTCCCTCCACAGACGCTCCCCCAAACACCCCTCCACAGGCACCCCCTCCGCAAACACCCCTCCACAGACGCCCCCCCATCACCCCCCCACAGGCATCTTGCACAGACACCCCTCTGCAAACATCCCCCACTGGCACACACACACACCCACAGGCACCCCCTCCACAGACACTCCCCCAAACACCCCCCACAGGCACCCCTCTGCAAACACCACCCCCACAGACACCCTTCTGCAAACACCCCCCCACAGGCACCCCTGGGGTCCTGGCACAGGAAAGTGCAGTGTGAGTCGGGGGCCACCAAGAAGCCCTCTGTGCCAGCTGAGAGCAGAGGCACACGAGCTGCCTGGGCTCAGGCCGGAGACAGACCCTTCGTGCAACCTCTCCAGCTCCCCCGGCCCAGGAGAGGAGCTGGCCTGCCCCTGCCCTCTGCCCTCTGCCCTCTGCGCCTGCCCCTCGCATGGCAGAGGCTGGAGTGGGTGCAGGAGGAAGGACCCTGCCCCACGCCCACAAGCTGGGCCTGGGCTGAGGAGGGAGGCACCAACCGAAACACTCCCGCCCCCATGGTTCCTGCCCTGGCCCCGGACAGCCAGGCCCCAGGCGACCCCGCGTCCACCGACACCGCACCCCTGGGTGCCCGGCTGGGCTGGGTGGCGGAGACTAGAGGCTTCAGGAGTCCCTGTTGAGAAGGGACCCCCCACACACACTCCCACCTCGTGACACCCACAGGACGCAGCCTGCCCCTAAGCTGGGCCAACATGGGGTCCAGCCACCACTTGTGGGGCGCAGCTCAGGGGCCCCAGGAAGGTCTCAGAGCCTCACCCTGCAGGTCCCCGCTCACCCACCCGCCCTGGGGCCCAGCTCTAGGGGTGAGGTCTGGGCTGCGGGCCGCCCGGGGCTGTGGGGATCCCCCGCGGGGAGCCCTCGGGGGCGGGGCTGGGTCAGGGGCGGGGTCAGAGCAGGGGGCGGAGCTAGGTAAGGGACAAGGTTAGGACAGGGGCGTGGCCAGAGCAGGGGCGGGGCCATGACAGGGGCGGGGAGCTCCCGCCCCGCCCCGTCGTGTTGTCCAGGTTCTAACCTGCCGCTCAGGTTCCCGGGGCGGCCCCGCCCCTGTCCGGGGCCCAGCCCTGCCGCGTCCTCCGAGCGCAGGAGCCCCGTGTGGACAGACGGGCGGACGGCCGCGCGGGGCGAGGGGACCGGCCGGCGGCGAGCAGCAGGTGAGCGCCCGGGGTCCGGGCCAGCGCCCCGGCGGGAGCGGCGCTCAGACCGGCCTCAGTGTCCCCAGGTGGCGGGCGCCGGGTCTGCGGCCGCGTCGGGCGGGAGGCGTCGGTCGGTCGGTCGGGGCGCGAGGGGCCGGAGCTCGTGGCCGGGCCCGTCCCGCGGCGGCCCGGCCAGCCGTCGGCGGGTGCGCGCGGCCGGGTAAGGCGGGGCACCCGAGCGCCTGGGCGCGGTGCGGCCCCCCCGTCCCCCGCCAAAGGTGGGGAGGCGGCCCCCCGTCCTCGCAGGCCGCACCCCCCCATTCCGGGCGCGCTGGGCCTCCGGGGAGCCGAGCTGGAGGTGCGGGCTCCCGTGGGCAGACGGCAGGAGGCACTTCCTGGGTGGCAGCGAGGAACCCGGGCCGGAGCTGGGACGGGGCAGCCCCGGGGTCACGGCCGGGGTGTGGGAGTTTCAGGGCGGCGCGGGGGCGGGCGGGCCGGGGAGCGGACCGGCAACCTCCCGCTCTCCCGCATTCTTCCTCCGGGGCAGCCCCGCGCACGGGTGTGCCGTGGGGAGGCCGCCGTCACAGGCCTCTGCCCTCACCGGGTGGAGTCTGCCCCAGGCCGGGCCCAGCTGGCGGCCCCTCCCCCAGCCCTGCACACACACACTCACACACTCACACACTCACACACACTCACACACACACCCTGGTCCTGCCCAGGCCTCGCCCGGTCCCTGCCTGGTGCCCGCCTGGCGGCCCAGAGCGCCCGCTGGCCTCCCCAGTGCGCTCAGCACCTGCCTGCCCCCCCCCCCCACCTTCCCCGTCATCCGCCCGTCCTCACCCGCAGCTCCAGCGGGCACAGCCAGGGCCCCGCCCGGCTCCCCGGCCCTCAGCTGACTCCTCCCCAAGGTCACGGGCTACAGGCTGGAATTTGAACCTGGATCCAGTCCCTCCGCCCTCCCTGCCCTGCTGGGGCCCCCTCCCCTGCCGGAGAATGACCGCAGTAAAACCAAAGTGCAGCCGGGCCAGGGCCCTGCCCGCAGCTGAGGAAGCCTCCTGTCCCCCGGACCCAGGTGCCGGCGCCTGGGCCCCTCCCCCTGGTCCTGATGCTCCCCACCCTGCCGCCCGCCCGCCCGCCGGGGGCTGAGGGCACCGGCTCCCACCCGGCTCCCGAGGGGAGGGGGCTGAGTGTGCCCGCAGGCCCGTCTCACCCAGGGGTGGTGCCTGCACCTGTGCCCGTGCCCTTGGCCCAGCCCGCCAGGCATCCCACTAAGCAAATACTCGCTCACCCACGGAGGCCATGAGCATTCCGGGCATTCTCGAGGCACTGATGGATGGAGGGAGCCGGCTGAGCCCCCTCCGCGCCCCGGGCCGGGACTCTGGCAGGTGGGCAGGCGGGGCTGTGGCTGGAGCCCCCGGCAGCACACTTCCTGCAGGGAGGACCCGGTCAGACCGGCCCTCCCCGCCCTACATGCCAGCACCCCTGTTTGTGGCCGCTGGCCGGGCCCACCCCGACACTGAAGCCACTCGCTGGTGACCTTTGACAGGAGGAGGATGTGGGCCCAGCGTCCCCACGGGGTGCACACCAGGGGCGCCAGGCTCTGCTCCTGCCCCTGGGGGTCCCCCGGCCCCAGCCTCACGGGGCCTGCCTTCCTCCCGTCTCAGGCCTCGGGCGCCATCCCCTCCGCCTGAAGGTGCCTCCTCCCGGCCCCTCCGAGCCCCCAGGACCGCCTGCGCCAGCCCCCCAGACGGCCCCTGGGAGGGGAACCCTCTGCTGCCCGTCGGGGGAACCTGTGGAGGACCCAGGGCCTGGGGAGGGAGGGGCCGGGGAGGTGGCCGGGAGGTGGCCCTGGGCATCTGGATCCTGGATGGCGGTCAGGGCTCCAGCCTGGAGCTGGGCGGGCACGGGGAGACCGGGGAGGCCGCTGCCAGCCTGCTGTCCCTCCCCTAGGGGTGAGCGCTCTGGCCTGGCCGCGGGCCGCGCCCGGACCCGCCTCCACCGCCGGCCGCAGAGGACACCATGAGCCAGTCGGGGTCTGTGAGCTGCTGCCCAGGCTCTGCCAAGTGAGTCCCCCCCCCCCCCGCTCCTTCCCCATCCCCCCCATCCCCCCACAACAAGCAGCCCCAGGAAGGGGTGCCGCGGCCCCACCCTCACCGCCCCTCCCCGCAGCGGCAGCCTGGGCCGGTCTGACAGCGCCACCAAGATGAGTGCCAAGGACCTGTTCGGTGAGTGAGGGCTGAGGACGGGAGGGTCCCCCCCTCGGGCTCTGCTGCGCCCCCACCAGGGGAGGTGCAGGTCAGCACTGGGCACCCGGGAGGCTCCGGGACCCCAAGCACCCAGCCCCTCGGCCCCTCCGCACAGCTCCTGGCCACCCCCCCCCCCAGGTAAGGGGAGAGCCCTCACTAATAATTCAGGGCCATCAATATTGGTCCGGCTGAGCTGCTGCAACCCGATCGGAGGGGCCTGGGTGCCAGGTGTCTGCTGCGGGAGGCCTGGCTGCCCCTCCCCCCGCCCTGCCCGGGCTCCTGGGCTCGCCTGTGCCCAGTCTGGAGAGCCAGGAGCCCTGGGAGGGCAGGGCGATGTTAGCTGGCAGCAGGTGGGGGGCAGCCTCCCGCACCCCCTCCTCCGGGGCAGACCCCAGTCCCAGCACCATCACGGCCTGAGCCGGCCAGCCCGGGATGGAGGGGCCGCCTTCTGCCGGGACCCGCGCCTCTCCTGGTGGCCGCGAGGGGCCCACCGAGCGCTGTCCTCCCTGCTGGCCACCACCCCACTCTGCCCCTTCTCCCCCGTGGCCCGGCCGGCGGGCCCAGCCGCTGGCCGGGGGCCGGGGCCGCCCCTGGGGGAGTGACTGGCTGTCCCCGTCCAGAGCAGAGGAAGAAGTACTCCAACTCCAACGTCATCATGCACGAGACCTCGCAGTACCACGTGCAGGTGAGCGGCCTCTGGCCCAGGGGCCCCGCGGGGAAACAGAGGCACGGGGGGGGGGGGGGCGGGGAGAGGTGTCGGCCCAGCTCCTGACACCGTCAGGGACCAGAGCCTGGGACAGCCCACACCGGTCCCGGCTCCGCCACAGCGGGAGCCTCCCCCCAGTTTGGGGAGCTCACAGTCGGGGGTCACAGGGCACCCTGAATCGGCGTGGGGGGGGGGAGGGTACTGGCGGCCAGCCCGGCACAGGTGGGGCCAAGGCCTGGTGCGCCTGGCAAGGGGAAGGCCTGGCAGGAGGGAACTGGTCGCCCCAAAACAAGGAAGCGAACTGGGGGGCGCTGGGGGGGGCGACGGGAGCCCCTCTCCACAGCTGCCCGCGGAGGGCCGGCTCCGGGCCGGCTCGCTCCGCCCAGCACTCACGCAGGCAGCGTGTTCCCTGCGTGACCTTCTGCTGTGGCCGCCGGCCGCATTCCTGCCTCCCGGTCACCGGTCACCGTCCACGCCCGCGGACGGCGGGGCCGGGGCGGCTGGGGGGGGGGGGCGGGGCCTGGCCAGGATGAGGGGCCCTAGACCAGGAAGGCATGTGCTTCCCTCCCGGCCCCCAGCGGCCAGACAAGTCACGCTTCCGGAGCCCCGGTCTCCGCCTCCGTACAATGGGCCACGGCGGCGGCACTGGGAGCTCCTCCGGCTCGTGAACTGGGCCGTGTTGGGTGGCCCGCCCTCCCCGCCGCCCCGGGCAGGCTGGGGCCATTCCGTGCGGCCAGACTGGTGACTGCTGCTGACTCAGTGCCCAAGGTCAGGGCCGGGAGGGCGAGCAGGTCAGCTCTGCCACCGGCTCGGCTCCTGGACTTTGGTCCCGGCCGGCCTGTGCGGGCCCTTAGCCGGCCGCCTGGTCTGCCCTCCCTGCAGCCTGCACGGCTGGGCGGGGGCAGGTTTGCCTGCTCCTCCCAGATGAGGAAACTGAGGCACGGGGAGAGGGTGAGAGCCCTGCAGCAGGTGATTTTGTTGGCTGACTTTGGGGATGAGTGTCAGACCTTGGCGTTGAGGGGGCTGCAGCTCTAGTACAGGCTGTGGGGCCACCGCGGACTGAGCTGTCGGGGGCTCTCCCCCCGCCCCCGTTACGCTGTCCCCCCTTCCCCCATCCCCTCCCCCATCACCACTGTTCTGTCTTTCTGGGAGTCCCCCACAAATGAGGTCACACAGCTCCTAACTGCCTGGTTCTGCTCGCAAAGTGTTTGGAGAAGACGGGAAGGTGTGTGTGGGGGGAGGGCAAGCCTCCCGCGGCCGGAGGCACCCTCCCCGCGGCTGGCCAGCCGGCTCCCCGGGAGGAGACGCCCAGGGTGCTGGCGCCCGGCACGGCCCCCTCCTCCGGTGAGCCCACGGCTCGTGGCTCTGCGTGATCGCTGAAAGGTTCTCCCGGGCTTGCTGGGTGCTTCACTTGAGGCTTTTACATTTCCGTCTAGGAGCCATTTTCATTCGTATTTTAACTTTCTTATCTGTAACGATTTCTCTCCTAGAAAAATAATTTTTAAAAATATTTTTTGATTTCAGAAAGGGAGAGGGAGAGAGAGAGAGAAACATTAAGGATGAGAGAGAATCATGGATCGGCTGCCTCCTGCATGCCCCCCACTGGGGATGGAGCCCGAAACCTGGAATCGAACCCAGGATGCTCTATCCACTGAGTCAAACCAACCAGGGTGAAAAATCATTCTTTAAAATATGTTTTTATTGGAATGTTTTAGAGAGAGAGAAACATCAATGTGAGAAATAGCCATCGGCGGCCTCCTGCACGCCCCCTTCTGGGGGTGGAGCCCGAGCGTGCCCCACCAGGAACTGAACCAGTGCCCTCTGCTTCTTGGAGGACCTCAACCACCTGAGCCACGCCAGCGCTCTGGGCTAATGTCACTTTTAGCCTCACTTCTTTTAAATAGTGTTTTGAAGAGATATAGTTAGTGTTTTGTTTTGCTTTTTAATATATTTTTATTGATTTTAGAGAAAGGAAGGGGGAGGGAGAGAGAGAAACATCCACGATGAGAAAGAATCATTGATCGGCTGCCTCCTGCTGGCCCCCTATTGGGGATGAGCCCGCAGCCTGAGCACGAGCCCTTGTCTGGAATCGAATCCGGGACCCTTCAGCTCGCAGGCCAACACTCTATCCACTGAGCCACACCGGCCAGGGCAGGAGGTCTTATGAGTTTACTTTCCTGCCTGTGAGGTCTGTAGTGATGTCCCCTCATCACTGACCATTTCTCTCTCTCTTTCTCTTGGTCAGTCTTGCGAGGGGTTGTCAGTCTCGCCCACCTTTCCAGAAGGAGTTCTGGGCTGCGTTGGCTTCCCTCCTCTGTCTGTCCGTCTTCAAGCTTGTTAGCTCTGTTCATCTCCTTCATCACTTCCCTGGGGGCTTTATTTGTGGTTTTCTCCTCCTGAGGAGAATGCTCCAGTCTTTATGTGGAGGCTTCCTTCTTTGCTCACAGTCCCTGAGCCCGACAAGCGCGGCATCAGCTCCCCCCAAGCTTTGGTGAGTGTGTTTAAATACTTTTTAAAATATATATATATATTATTGATTTTTTTACAGAGAAGAAGAGAGAGGGATAGAGAGTTAGAAACATCGATAAAAGAGAATCATCGATCAGCTGCCTCTTGCACACCCCCCACTGGGGATGTGCCCACAACCAAGGTACATACCCTTGACCGGAATCAAACCCGGGACCTTTCGGTCCGCAGGCTGACGCTCTATCCACTGAGCCAAACCGGTTTCGGCGTGAGTGTGTTTATTATAACACAGTTCGGAATACAATGGGTTGAAAGGAATGGACTTGAACTGTGTGAGTGCACTTATACGTGGAATTTTCCCAACACATATGTATTTTCTCTTCCTACGGGTTTGTTTTTTTGTTTTGTTTTGTTTTTGTTTTTTAGCATTTTCTTCTCTTGCTTACTTTATGGTAAGGACACAGTATGTGATGTATATAACACACAGAACAGGTGTTAGCGGACTAGTATGTGATCAATAAGACTTCCCGTTAACAGTAGGCTTCCAGTCATTGGTAGTGAAGTTTTGGGGGACTCAAAAGTTATGGTTCTTTTCTTCCTTTTCTCCTCTTTCTTTTCCCCGCAGATGTTTTGATGCTGCAGTTGCTGCAGGGTCACCTGTACCTTCTGGTTTTCCTGTGGCTTCTCTGGCCCCGGGTTGTTCCGAAGCGTGTTGCTCAATTCCAGTCATTTGGGGCGTTCCAACCATCTTTCTGTGTTCGTTTCTAATTTAATTCCGTGCGGTCAGAGAGTATACTCTATGCTTTGACTCATTTGCAGCTTATTGACTCTTTTTGGGCCCCAAGGCGCCGTTTGGTTCAGTTTGGTTTGGCTTGGTTCAGTTTGGTTTGGCTTGGTTCGGTTTGGCTTGGTTTGGTTTGGTTTGGTTCAGTTCGGTTTGGTTTGGCGTGGTTTGGTTCGGCTTGGTTCAGTTTGGCGTGGTTTGGTTCAGCTTGGTTCAGTTCGGTTCAGTTTGGCATGGTTCGGTTTGGTTCGGTTCGGCTTGGTGTGGTTCGGTTTGGTTCAGTTCAGTTCAGTTTGGCGTGGTTTAGTTTGGTTCGGCTTGGTTGAGTTCGGTTCGGCTTGGCGTGGTTTGGTTTGGTTCAGTTTGTTTCGGTTTGGTTCGGTTCGGTTTGGCGTGGTTCGGTTTGGTTTGGTTTGGTTTGGTTCGGCTTGGTTTGGTTCAGTTCAGTTCGGCTTGGCGTGGTTTGGTTTGGTTCGGTTTGGTTCAGTTTAGTTTAGTTTGGCGTGGTTCGGCTTGGTTCAGTTTGGCTTGGTTCGGTTTGGTTCGGCTTGGTTCAGTTCGGTTCAGTTTGGCGTGGTTTGGTTTGGCTTGGCTTGGTGAGGCTGGGTTTTGCTAACAGACAGGCTGCCTTACAGCCCCTTGTGTGCTTCTGCCCACTCACCTCTCCAACCGGCGGGAGGACACCGGGCCGGGTCCAGCCTGTTATCAGGAACGGGTCTGCCCTGGCACCTGGGCAGGTGGCTCTGCCCGCCTGGCTCCCGCACAAGGCACTCGCCACCCACAGGCCCGTCAGTCCTGGCCCACAGACGAGGTTAAACTTACTCCTAACACGGTCCCGGTCCCCGGCACATAGTTCCTCCCGTGGGAGAGCTACGGGTGTGTGTAAGGAAGCCCCTTCGGCTCTGATCCTTCTCCTGCGGAGGCTGCGGGGTCTTTGCCCTGTTTACCCGCTTGCGGACCTCTCGTCGGGCCTTCCTTATCACAGGACAAAGCGGGCTGCGCCTAGGTCAGGCCCTGAGCAGTGGGGAGCTCGGCCCACGGACTGCGGGGTCTCGGGTTCGATCCGGTCATTCTGGTCAAGGGCACGCTCCTTGGTTGTAGTCCTGACCGCTGGCTCGGGGTCGAGGCAGCGCAGGAGGCAGCCATCGATGTGTCTCCCTGTCTCTCTCCTCCCCTCTTCTCCCCTCCCTTACCCTCTCCTCCCACTGGCGCCGCGGGAAGCCGCCCTGGTGAGGGGTAACTCCCTTTCCGCACCAGACAGCCCGCTGGCCTGTCCGCTGGTCGCTGCTTCCCTTTGCTTTTCACTTTGCATGCGGTACTCTTCCGGGAAGAGGTGCTTTCCTGTTTGTGTTACGTCCAGAGCTGGGTGCTTCCTTTGGAGCCCCGACTTCCTTCCCTGCGTGGGGGCCCCGGATCTCCTTCCCAGCATGGGGACCACAGACTTCCTTCCCTGCATGGGGCCCCCTGGGAAGAAGGCCTTTCTGAGGATTGGAAACTGTCCGGCGTTTTCTCCCGCGCCTCTCGGGGCCCTGTTCTGGGTTAAGTCTTGACCGTCTGGAGTCGGTGTCCCTGTCCATCCAGCTGTCCCAGGAAGGGGGGGGGGTGAAGGGAGGGTTGGGCTGAGCAAGGGTCCCCAGGGTGCCACCTGGACCCTCACTGGGTCCGGCGCCGGCGCCGAGGCCTGCTGTGTGCGGGCGCAGCCCCAGCCTGGGGACACAGAGGGGAGCAGGCGCCAGACTCCCTGGGAGCACAAAGGACGTCACCCGAGATGACGTCAGCTCCTGACGAATGAAACCCAAGGCCTGTGTGGCTCAGTGGTCAGGCTGTGACCTATGAACCAGGAGGCCAGGGTTCAATTACCAGTCAGGGCACAAACCCAAGGTGCAGGCTCCATCCCCATTGGGGAGCGTGCAGGAGGCAGCAGTCCATAATGCTCTCATCACTGATGTTTCTCCCCCCTCTCCTGTCCTCTCTGACATCAATAAAAACATTTAAAAACAAAAAACCCCAGGCCGGTCAGGGGAGGGTGTCGGTGATGTCGCGGCTGGGGGCCCGTCTCCGAGCCAGGAAGGTGGGAGGTGTGGCTGGGGGCCCTTGTCTCTGAACTGGGAAGGTGGGAGGTGTGGCTGGGGGCCCCGTCTGAGCCGGGAAGGTGGGAGGTGCAGCTGGGGGCCCCCGTCTCTGAGCCGGGAAGGTGGGAGGTGCGGCTGGGGGCCCCCGTCTCTGAACTGGGAAGGTGGGAGGTGCGGCTGGGGGCCCCCGTCTGAGCCGGGAAGGTGGGAGGTGTGGCTGGGGGCCCTCGTCTCTGAACTGGGAAGGTGGGAGGTGTGGCTGGGGGCCCCGTCTGAGCCGGGAAGGTGGGAGGTGCGGCTGGGGGCCCCGTCTCTGAGCCGGGAAGGTGGGAGGTGCGGCTGGGGGCCCTGTCTCTGAGTCGGGAGGCGGGAGGAGCAGCAGTCAGTGCAGAGGCTGTGGGGAGCCCCAGGCAGCGGTGGGGGGAGGGGGATGAGGGCAGTGGGGCTCTGTCCAGCCGGCCAGGCTCAGACACCCACAGGGAGCCGCCGGACGCCCCGGGGCGCTGTGCCCGTCAGGCCCCAGGCAGCTGTCCCTCCCGGGCCGGGCGTGACCCAGGGGCTCCATCCGAGTGACCGCTGTCCCCCCAGCACCTGGCCACTTTCATCATGGACAAGAGCGAGGCCATCGTGTCCGTGGACGACGCCGTGCGGAAGCTGGTGCAGCTGAGCGCCAAGGAGAAGATCTGGGCGCAGGAGATGCTGCTGCAGGTCAACGACCAGGCGCTGCGGCTGCTGGACATGGAGACCCAGGTGCGTGCCGCGGGGTGTGTGTGAGTGTGGTGTGTGTGTGAGTGTGTGTGTGGTGTGTGTGTGTGTGTGTGTGTGTGTGTGTGAGCGTGTGTGGGTGGGAAGGGCAGGCTGGCAGGGAGGAGTGGCCGAGTGGGGAGGGGAGTCCCGCAGCCACGTCCCAAGCTGCCTCCGCCTCTGCACGGTCTGTGCACAGCCCGGCCAGCGTGGCTCAGGGTTGAGCTTCTACCAAGAACCCAGGAGTCACTGGTTCGACTCCCGGCCAGGACACAGGATGGGTTGTGGGCCCGATCCCGAGGGTAGAGGTGGGGGCCGGTGTGCAGGAGGCAGCGGATGGATGTTTCTCTCTCTCTCCTCCTTTCTTCTTCTCCAAAACCGATGAAAACACTGCTTTTTCAAAGAGCCTGTTCCCAGGCTGTGCCCGCCTGGGTGCTGGGTCCAGTCTGTGCATCTGGGAGCCGCCTCTGGGTCTCATCCCATGCGGTGCCTGGAGCTGGGGGTGAGGCGGGGGGGGGGGGGGCTGCCCCTGGCACAGGCTCCACGCACTGGGCCCCCTCCCGCCCACGCCCTGGCGCTGTGTGTCCTCGGGCCCAGCCCGTGTTTGAGGCGCGTCTGGGCTCATGGCTGTGGCCTGCGAGCTGGGGTGCCTGGTCTGAGCCGCCCTGTCCCCAGGAGGAGCTGGAGAACTTCCCGCTGCCCACCGTGCGGCACAGCCAGACGGTGCTGAACCAGCTGCGCTACCCGTCCGTGCTGCTGCTCGTGTGCCAGGACTCGGAGCAGAGCAAGCCTGACATCCACTTCTTCCACTGCGACGAGGTGGAGGTGAGGCTGGGGGGAGTGTGGGGGGGAGGCGGGCCATGGGGGGGTATGGGGGGTGGGCCATGGGGGAAGGCGGACCATGGGGGAGAGGAGGGCTATTGGGGGGGGTCATGGGGAGAGGGGGAGGGGGGCCATGGGGAGAGGGGGGCTGTGGGGAGGGCCATGGCGGGGAGGTCAGCGCTGGGAGCCGAGCCAGCCTGACGTGCCCGCAGGCGGAGCTGGTGCACGAGGACATCGAGAGCGCCCTGGCCGACTGCCGGCTGGGGAAGAAGATGCGGCCCCAGACCCTCAAGTAGGCCTGGCCCCAGAGGGGGAGGGATGGAGGAGGGGGAGGCCGTGGGGAGGAAGGGACGGGGGGGACGGGGGGGGCCATCCCCCCAGGGCCGGGGTGAGCGGCCTTTCCCGCCCCCTGCCCAGGGGCCACCAGGAGAAGATCCGGCAGCGGCTGTCGGTGCTGCCCCCGCGCCAGGGCCCAGCACCCGTGCCCTTCCAGCCCTTCGCCCAGAGCTCGCCGCCCAAGAACCGCGTGGGCCCGCCCGTGCCGCCCACCGAGCCAGGTGCGCCCGGGGCTGGGCTGGCGGCAGGCGGACACTGGCTGGGCTGGGGGCTCAGTCTGGTCTGGGGCTCAGTCTGGTCTGGGGCTCAGTCTGGTCTGGGGCTCAGTCTGGTCTGGGGGCTCAGTCCAGCTCTGCTCCCCCCCCCCCCGTCCCCCCTCCAGGCTACCGCACCCAGGAGGCGGCGGACGAGGAGCCCCCTCGAGCCGTGCTGGCCCAGAGGATAGAGAAGGAGACGGTGGGTCCCGGCCTGTGAGCGCCCCTCCCCCCTGCACCCACCTTCCCCTGCACCCCCCTCCCCCCTGCACCCACTCCTTCCGGGCAGGGGCCTAGAGCACCCCGCGTGGGGGTTGCCCAGAGCGGGGAGCCTGGCCGACACCGCCGCTCTGCCCGCAGCAAATCCTCAACTGCGCGCTGGACGACATCGAGTGGTTCGTGGCGCGTCTGCAGAAGGCGGCCGAGGCCTTCAAGCAGCTCAACCAGCGCAAGAAGGGCAAGAGGAAGGGCAAGCGGGGCCCGGCAGGTGTGGGCGAAGGGGATGCGGGGCGTGGGCGGAGGGGGTGCGGGGTCCGGCAGGTGTGGGGGTGCGGGGCGCGGGTGCGGGGGCAGAGGGGGTGCGGGCCCGGCAGGGGCGGGGCGGGGCGGAGGGGCAGCGTCAGGCTGCGGGGGGGGGGGCACCCTATCCCAGCGGCCAGGCTCACCCCCCCCCCCGCCCCGTGCAGAGGGGGTCCTCACGCTGCGGGCGCGGCCGCCCTCCGAGGCCGAGTTCGTGGACTGTTTCCAGAAAACCAAGCTGGCCATCAACCTGCTGGTGAGGCCCTGGCCCGGGCGGGCGGGGGCGGGCGGAGGGTGAGGGTCCGACCTCCCCCGGCCTGGCCGCCCCTGGCTCACTGGCGCCCCCGCCGCCCGCAGGCCAAGCTGCAGAAGCACATCCAGAACCCGAGCGCCGCCGAGCTGGTCCACTTCCTCTTCGGGCCGCTGGACCTGGTGCCTGGGCCGGGCGGGCTGAGGGCGGGGGCTGGGGACGGGGCGGCCCCGGTGACCCCTCTGAACCCCCCGTGACCCCTCTGAACCCCGCTGTGCCCAGATCGTCAGCACCTGCGGCGGCCCGGACATCGCGCGCTCCGTGCACAGCCCCCTGCTCTCCCGGGACGCCGTGGGCTTCCTGCGGGGCCACCTGGTCCCCAAGGAGATGGCGCTGTGGGACTCGCTGGGGGAGGCGTGGACGCGCCCCCGGTACAGCGGCACGGGGGTGGGGTGGGGTGGGTCCCCCGGGCTCAGGGCGGGTCTGGGCGGGCGGTGCGGTGGGGGGCGAGGCTCACCCCAGCCCACCACCCCTCCAGCTCCGAGTGGCCCCGGGAGCCGCAGCTGCTGCTCTACGTGCCCAAGTTCCACAGCGGCTGGGAGCCGCCCCTGGACGTGCTGCGGGAGGCGCCCTGGGAAGTGGAGGGGCCGGCCGCGGCCCCCGGCGACGAGGTCCGAGCACCCGCCCCGCCCTGGGGCCCCCCTCGGCCGCCCCCCACCTCCCCCCACCCCCCTCCGGCCTGACCCACCGACACCCAGCCGGCCCTCTCCCCGCAGCCCTCCCCGCCCTCCCCCGCCGGCCGCCGGTCCTTCCGCAACTCGGTGAAGCAGAGCCTGGTGCCCGAGCCCGCGGCCCCCGGGGACGCGCTGCCCTCCCCGCACGCCCACAGGTAGGCGAGGGGTCTCACCCCCAAACGCCGCTCCGGCCGCCGCCACCGGGTGGCAGCAGAGCTCAGGGGCTCCGGCCGCTCTTCCCCTGGAGCCAGGCTTCCTCCAACCGAGGCCTCAACCCCCGGGCGTGCCCAGCGCCCCCTGCTCCCCTGGCCCCCGCTTTGGGTTGTAGCCGCAGTTAGACGTGTGTGAGCTCAGGGCCTGACCAGCCCCTGCCCCTACACACACACACTCACCCTCACTCACACTCACACACACTCACTCACACACAGTCACACACACACTCACACTCTCACACTCACACACAGTCACACACACTCACCCTCACACACACTCACACACACTCACACACAGTCACACACACTCACACTCTCACACACACAGTCACACACACACTCACACACCTGGAAAGACCACATCCCTCGGGCCCAGGATCTGCCCGGAGCTCATAACCTGCCAGACCCCAGGTTCAGCTCCAGGAGGGGAGACCCCAAAGCCACACGTTCCCCCATGAGCCTCCTCCGCCCACACCAGCCATGCCGGCCTGGGCAGACGTGAAAAACACGGCCACCCTTTGACCGACTGGCCCTCCCCCCCAGCCCTGACAGCCCGTCCACCCGCCCAGGCTCTGGGGGGCACTCCAGCCTCAATTCCCCCCCCCCAGCGTCTCGAGGCCACACCTAGATGAGGAGGCACCTGATGAGTGGGCCAGGGTGGACCAGGAGGGGGCTGGGTGGCACCCTTGCTCCATCTGAGGTCAGGACCCGCCCAGAGCCCCCGCACCCCTCAGCCCACGGGCGTCCTCCGCGGGGAGCTCAGGACTGTCCCCCCTCCCTCCTGGTCGGCTGCTCTCCAGAGGCGGCTGCGACCTTGTCATTTCTGGGGTACACGCCTGGCCGTGGCGTCCCCAGGGGGCCGGGCCTGGAGACCCCTGAGGTGGCTTGGGTGGGGGCCGGCCTTGCTATGCCCAAGACGCCTGGGTCCCGCCGGCCTCCGCCCGGCCCCCGCACCCCCACTCCCACAGGGCCCCCCCACCCTCCATGCTCTGGGCTGTCACAGTTTCCATTCCGGGCTGCGAGCGCTCTCACTGCAGCCTGAGCGAGCGCGGGAGGCACCGCACGCCCAGAGCCGCCCCCGCCAGGAGACCCCGGCCCCGCCTCAGCCCTCTGCTCCCCGCAGGGGCTACGAAGCCGCGCCGGCCATGGCCAAGTACGTCAAGGTTCTCTACGACTTCACGGCCCGGAACGCCAACGAGCTGTCGGTGCTCAGGGACGAGGTCCTGGAGGTGCGTGGGGCTGCGGGGGGGGGGGGGGGGGGCAGATCCACGACCCCGGGACCGGCTTGGCTGCCCCCTTTCCCCAGGGCCCTCCCCTCCTACCCCGGGCTCCGGTCTGGATCCAAGCAGACACTGGATGAGGGACGCCCCCCCCGGCCTCCGAGGGGCACGGGCACCTGTGTGGGTTCAGGACAGAGGGTGGGCGCTCCCTGTGCCGCCTGGGGGAGCCCCCACCCCACCCCGAAGGGTCATGCCCACCTCTGAGGTCCCCTGGGCACCATCTGGGTTTGGTGCCAGCCCTAAATCTGGGTCACCCGTCAGGGGAGGGAATCGGGGCGAGCCGAGGGTGATCTACATCCGCAGACAGCCTGGGGCACCCCACTCAGCGCGCAGCTGGGGGGTTGTGCAGGCCCGGCACCTGGAGAAGGTGTGACTGTCCCCTTAGGACTTGGGGGCTCAGGGGAGACGCTAGAGCCCCTCCGGACCATCTGCACAGACCCCATGCTCCCAGCATTCCATGGCCATGGCCGAGGGCAGGGGGGGACCTGCTGGGGGTGACAGCGGTGACATGGGGGCGCCCACAGGTGCTGGAGGACGGGCACCAGTGGTGGAAGCTGCGCAGCCGCAGCGGCCAGGCTGGCTACGTGCCCCGCAACATCCTGGATGAGGTCCGGGCGGAGGAGGCCGGCGTCTCCCACGAGGTGAGGGCTCTGCCTGTCCCACCACCGCTGGGCCGAGGGGGGTGGGGGTGGAGGGTGGGCTGTGCATGGGCCTCAGGGAGAGACCCCTCTACCCCCAGTCCTCGCTGCAGGGGCTCCAGGTCTGGCCCAGGCCTGGAGGGGGGGGGCTGGGCAGGTCTGGGAGGGAAGGGGGCGGGGCTCCTGCTGGGAGGGAGATGAGTGACGGGTGGGCTCCGCCCTGTCTCCCCCACTTCCAGGCTGGTCTGAAGTACTGGGGTCCGGCCAGCCCCACCCACAAGGTGCCCTCCAGCTTCACTGGAAACAAAGAGGGTGAGGGGGCGGGGCCGGGCAGAGCCACCTGGGGGGGGAACGTACCTGGGGGGGGGAGCCCGGGGGAGGGGAGCCCCAAGGGAGGGAGCCAGGGGGGAACCCCAGAGGGGGGAGCCCAGGGGGAGGGGAGCCCTGGAGGGGGGATCCCGGAGGGGGGAGGGTGAAGAGCCTGACCCGTCCCCCCCCTCGCCCAGAGCTCATCCACCACATGGACGAGGTCAACGACGAGCTGGTCAAGAAGATCAGCCACATCAAGGCGCAGCCGCAGCGGCACTTCCGCGTGGAGCGCAGCCAGCCCGTGCACCTGCCGCTCACCTACGAGTCCGGCCCCGAGCAGGTGCGCGCCTGGCTGGAAGCCAAGGCCTTCAGCGCCAGGTGCGTGGGCGGCGGGTGCCGAGGGTGCGGGGTGCCAGGGGTGCGGGTGGGCGAGGCCGCACGCCCGCAGGGCCCACCTTCACCCGCCCGCGCCACCCCGCAGGATCGTGGACAACCTGGGCATCCTGACGGGGCCCCAGCTCTTCTCGCTCAACAAGGACGAGCTGAAGAAGGTGTGCGGGGAGGAGGGCATCCGCGTGTATAGCCAGCTCACCGTGCAGAAGGCGGTCCTGGAGGTGAGCCCGCCCCGCCCGCCCCGTGCCCCCTGCCCCGCCCCGCCCTACCTCCCGCACCCCGCACCCCCGAGCCCCGCACCCCTCCTGCTCCCGGCCTGACGGCGAGTCCCGCCTCCCCCGCCCCAGAAGCAGCACAGCGGGTCGGAGCTGGAGGAACTCATGAGCAAGTTCCATTCCAAGAGGCTGGAGGGGGACAGCTAGGCCCGGCTGCAGACCCGCGTGGAGTACTGTTTGTATGCGTGTGCGTCTGTACGGGACACGGGCGTGCGCTGCCGCGGGCCCTGCCTCCGGCCCACGGCCCACCTCACCGCCTGCCCACCGCCCACCTCAGCCAAACTTGCCGCCTGGAGGTGCCAGCCCCTCCCAGCTCTCCCCACCTCTCCCCGAGGCCACCGGAACCCCCTTGCCTCTGGCCGCCTCCATCCACAAGGGGTCCCTGGGCCTCTGCCCCTGTCCCACTTACATGACTGCCCCCATCCACTGGTACCCCCTTCCCCCCCCCCCGCTGGCCGTGGGCCCGAGGGCAGCACAGCTCAGCCACCAGCCACCCTGCCGGCCCCAGGTAGTGTCCACAGCGCCCACCCTGTGCTCTGCTCCCCGGTGGCCAGCGGGGTGCTGTACCCCTGCACCTTCTCAAGAAGGTCTGTACTGGACACACCTGCCCCCCTCCCCACACCCCCCTCCCCACACCCCCACTGTCCACATCCCCACTGCCCACACACCCCCACTGCCCACACACCCCCTTGCCTGCACCCCCACTGCCCACACCCCCGCCCGTCCCTGAAGCAGAGCCCAAGAAAGGACCGTCTGGCCGGCCAGCCTCAGGCCAGCCTGGCCCTGCGTGCTGAGCGGGGGCCTGGGAGGCCTGGAGCCCTGGACTCAGACCGCACCCCAGAACTGAGAGCCACACTCCGAGGCGCTGACATTAAACCAGTTTTCTCCTCGCACCCCTGCGCCTGTCTCCTGGGGGCGGGGGTAGGGGGGTCACTGTGGGTCAAGGTCAAGAAGTTGCAGCTGTGTGAAGGGGGGCAGGGCAGGCTGGCCCAGGCGGGCGGTGGAGGCCCCATTCAGGCCGCTCACCCCGACCCTGTTGGGAGCCCCTCCCCTTCACAGGATCCCAGCGGGGCCCGGGACAGGCCTGGGAGGTGAGAGGCTGAGGGGGGCCCTGCCCAGAGGCCCGAAGACTGGCACCCCAGTCAGTGGGAGCGGTGGGAGCCAGGTCTGCCCGAGCTCAGCTGGGTGGGGAGCACGGGCGTGAGTCAGAGGAGCTAGAAGCTAAGCTGAGGGCGCGGTGGGGGACGGAGGGAGGGGCTGAAGGTGGGTCAGCTGGGATAGCGTCGGCGTCGGCGCAGCAGCCAGAGGGCGCAGAGGGCTGCACTCCACCAGGCACCTGACCATGGGGCCAGCCAGCGCCCCACCCTTGGAGGAGGCCGCCGCGCCCTCTGCTGGCCACTCTGCATGCTGCAGCGCGCGTCCAGGGCGCCCTGGCGCCTGTCTACTTGGGGGCGTCCTGACCTGCGTGGTTCCAAAGGAGCCCGGGAGCAGCCCTGGGGCAGGGTCTCCAGAGGGGTCTGGGCTGGGCGGGGACCGCGGGGAGCTCGGATGCAGAGGGCAGCCTGGGCCGGGCAGGGCTGACGGGAGGGCGACCCCGGCTGCTGGGCCATCAGGACAGGACCAGTCCCCAGGTCTGGAAAGCTCCGCGTGGCTGGGACAGGCCACCCCGGCCAGTCTGCAGCGGCTCCTCGGGGCTGGAGTGTCTGGTCTGTCTGGGTCATCACGGCCCATCCCCCCAGGAAAGAAGCTCTAGCCCTAACCGGTTTGGCTCAGTGGATAGAGTGTTGGCCTTTGGACTGAAGGGTCCCGGGTTCAATTCCAGCCAAGGGTCCATGCCCGGGTTGTGGGCTCCATCGCCAGTGTGGGCGTGCAGGAGGCAGCTGATCCATGATTCTTTCTCATCATGGATGTTTCTATCTCTCCCTTCCTCTCTGAAATCGATATTTCTAAAAAAATAAGAAGTTCTGGCCTCTGAGCCTGGGCAGGGCACTGTGGACAGGCAGGCGGCCCCCAGGGGAGAAGGGGGGCATGGGGCAATGTCCCTCCCTCTGGAACCCACAGATCCCGCCCATCCGGAACCACTGCCCTGCTAGGCTGAGCCCCTCCCTCAGAGCGGGAGGGGCGCCCCGGCTCCACTGCCCTGAATGGGGCTCTGCTGGCTCAGGGGTGCCCACCCACCCCACCCAGCAGGGCTCCCCGTCACCAGCACGGCCTGGGCTTGGGGCCGCTGCCTCTGGGCTGGGGTGCTGATCTCTGAGCCCCAGAATCTACCTGCTTCCTGGGTTCAGGTGCAGGTGGGCCGGTTCAAGTTCCTCCTAACCACTCACCTCCCCCGCCCCCCTGCCGTCTGGTGACGCAGCCCAGGAAGACCGGGCAGAGGCGGGTGAGGGAGGGCAGAGCTGCCCGCCCAGTGCCCTCTGTGCTCAGCAGATGCTGAGGAACAAGGCCCGCTGTCTGCCTCGGGGACAGGCCTGTCTTTGTGCCCCCACCCCAGGGGCTCTAATGCCTCGCCTTCCCCCACATGGCCTTGGCCCCACACCCACTCCAGCCGGCCCGGAGGCCAGAGGGCGCCAGGCTGCTGGGGAGAGCTGGCCCTTTTCTTCTTGAGAACCCTCCGCCGGCTGGCAGCTCAGGGCTGGAGTGTCCACCTAGGAACCAGAGGTCAGGGTTCGATTCCTGGTCGGGACACGGGCCCCGGGTTGCAGGTCCGATCCCCAGTGTGGGGCGTGCAGGAGGCAGCCGGTTCTCTCTCACCACGGATGTTTTTCTCTTCCACTCTGAAGTCAATAAAAATATATTTAAAAAAAAAACATTAACTTTGCTTCCTAGGAAATATGCTCTTTGCATGTTGAATGCTGGCTCCCCAAAATGCCACCGGGGGTAGCTGAGAAAGCTGCGTGGGGGCCTCTGAGGCTTGAGAGGGACTGGCAGCCGGGGAACATCTGGGTTCAGGAAGTGGCGCCTCCGGTCAGAAGTGAGTTCAGCGTGGCTGGGCCGTTGCGCTGCCCCCAGTGCCCCGTTGAGGAAGGTCCCGAGACCGAGGGCGTTGCACCCTTTCTTCCTGGGCGTTGCGGGCCCTCGGGACGGCCTGTGTGTGTGTGTGGGGGGGGTTCACTCTCTGCCCCTGGTGGGGCATGTGGGGGAGGTAACCAGTGGATGGCGGCTCTCCCATCAGAGTTTCTCTCTCTCCCTCCCTCGCTCCCTCCCACTGTCTCTGAGAGCAAAGGGAAAGACACCCTGGGTGCGGTGCGGATTGACAAAATAATAACAATCACAACAACAACAAAGGAAGTGCAGACCGGAGGGGAACCAAACATGAGAAGCCCCGCCCCACGGGAACGCCCGCAGATGGGGGTGTGGGGAGAGCTGCGGAGAGCACCCCCATGAGGACAGAGAGGGGGTGCCGCCAGATCTGGGAACAGCAAACAGCACCCTCCGGCCGAGGGAACCCAGTCCTGGGCCCTGCCACTCACATCCCGCCTGCTCCCCACAGCAACTAATGGGGGGCTCTCCCGTTGGGGAGCACCCCCCCCTGCCTCCGCCCCTGGGTGCCCGGCCCCTGTGTCTTCACTGGGCGGGCGTCTGACCTGTGACAGGAAGGTGAAGCAAGTCTCTGTCCCCTCCCAGGCTGCAAACACCACCGTCTCCAGAACTTTCCAAACGGAACTCTGTCCCCATTAAGCACTCACCCCCACCGCCTACTTCCTGTCCGTGGGTCTGACCCGGGTGCCTCCTCTGAGCGGGTCCCACAGGGTCCGTCCCCCTGGGGCTGGCTATTCCCTCGGCACAGCGCCCTCACCTCCGTCCGGGGTGGGCGGCAGGTCCCTTCCCCTTTAACGCAGCGAGATCCCATTGTGGGGAACACAGCCAGCACCCCATTCCCATGTGAGGTCTCCCCCACACTGAGTTGGCGTTCGGTCCCGCAAGACTGCCCCCTAGATGCCAACCGCAGCCCGCTGCGACCTGAGGCTCCGGGGACGTCTCCCGCTTCCCTTGCCAGGTCTCTGGCTGTGACTGCCCCCGGAAGGCCTGCACAGACTCCTGCGGCCGGAGGGACCATCGGGGCGGCAGGCCCTGCACTGCTGAGCGGAGGGGCTCCTGAGTGCCGTGTCCCCACACACACAGGCGTGTGTCCCCCCCCCCCCACACACACACACCCAGGCGGCAAGCCTCAGCGAGCTGCAGCAGCCGGCGGCCTGAGCCCACAGCTGTCCGCAGACGGAGTGTCCCTTCCCACCGTGCCCAGTGCGGCCTGAGTGGCCTTCTCTCTGCTACGCACTCGTACCCCATCTTACTCCCCTCTTCTCTCCCTGGGCCCCGGGGCCTGGAAGGCGAGTGTCCGTGGTCCCGTGTGCTGCTCTACTTGGAAGCAGGGACGTTTGGTGAATCTGCCATCAAGACCCTGACTCAGGCCTGGCCGGTGTGGCGCAGTGGTTGAGTGCCCTCCCATGAACCAAGAGGTCACGGGTTTGATTCCTGGTCAGGGCCTGTGCCAGGTTGCAGACTCGATCCCCAGGAGGGGGCGTGCAGGAGGCAGCGGATCGATGTTTCTCTCTCTCCCCTCCTCTCTCTAAAACCCACTGAAAATGTCTATGTGTTTAAGAACGTGAGTCTCTCCAGGGGGAGAGTGGCCTTCGGGGCATTGTCTGCGGGTTCGAGTCTTAAATTCATCCTGTGGACGAGGCCGCCCTGTTGATTGAATTCTGTTTTTGTTTTCTTTTCCTTCTTTTTTAAAAAATATTTGATTGATTTTCTACAGAGAGGAAGGGAGGGGGATAGAGAGCTAGAAACATCGATGAGAGAGAATCATCGATCAGCTGCCTACTGGGGATGTGCCCACAACCAAGGTACATGCCCTTGACCGGAATCGAACCTGGGACCCTTCAGTCCGCAGGCCGATGCTCTATCCACTGAGCCAAACCGGTTTCAGCCTTTTTTCCTTCTTGGTACTAAGCTCTGCACCTGCTGCCCATGAGCCGGGACCCCAGCTGTGCCCTCTGCTGTGAGTGACAGCACCTGGCGGGGTCCCTCCGGCACCGAGGGCTGGGCGGGGACACAGACGGCCAGCGCTGCTCCCAGGGGAAGGTCTCCACCCGGAGGGGAATGATCCACACTGACAGAGGCTTTTGTTTTACCTTAAAACACACTTTGTTGTTTTTGGAGAGAGGGAGGGAGGAAAGGAAGAAGGGAGGGAGGGAGGGAGGGAGGGAGGGAGGAAGGGAGGGAACATGGGCTGCCTTCGCACCGGAACCGAACAGAAACCTGGGTGTGTGCCGTGACCGGGACCTGACCGGTGACTGCGATCCGCAGCCTCTCCCGCCCTTTGTCCCCTTCACCTGACTCAGCCTCCGCCCCAGGCCTCTGCCCAGGCCCCGCTCCCTCCCTGCCTCTCGAAATGTCTTGCCACATTCCGGGGTTACCCCACCCCCTCACCCACCCAGGGACCAGGAGGGGCAGAGGCTGAGCCCACAGCCACACCCAGGCCCGTGCTGCCTCTGCCCATGGCCCCTCCCCGCTCCTCCCTCAGCGGACCTGGCAGAGCAGCGGCCAGCGGCGCCCCAGCAGCCTGCACACCTGCCCGTCTGTGCCCAGGTCTGCTCCTGCCCACCTCCCCCCGTCACCCCCGACATCCTGGAGGGTGACGAAGGCCTCTGCACCAGTGCCCTGGACCCCAGCCACTGCCCTCCAGGGACCTGCCGAGCGCCCCTCTCCTCTCCTGCCACCCCCCAACACCCAGTCATTTCCCTTCACTGCGAACCTGCGAGTGTCTCCGCTCCTTCTCCTGCCACCCACCCCCCTGCAGCCGCCATGGCCTGGCCAGCCCTGAGGCGCCCCCCCTCCCCCAGTTCTCCCCCTGGACGCTCGCCCCGGCCTCTCCCCTGGGCCCTGCCCCCACAGAGGTCTGACCCAGGGAGTACGAGAACCGTCACATGGAGTGTCTGCGGTGCCTGAGGCAGCGGCACCTGCGGACCTGGTGCTGCCCAGCAGCTGCCCATCGCGCCCGGATCCAGGCAGGGAAGGCCTGGCGTGCCTGTGGCTCCGGGAGACGCTGAACCGGCAGCCTGGTCTCCCGCCCTCACCCCAGCCCCTTCCCCACACCCAGCACACCGGCCCCGCCGGCCCCGGAGGGCCCAGGCAGAGCGAGGGGAGCAGGTGGGACGGGAAGGGGCAGCAGAGGCTTAAGCCCAGGCTCCCCCCTACACACACACACACACACTCACACACACACACACACACACACACACTCACACACACACACTCACACACACTCACACTCACACACACACACACACACACACACACACACACGGCCAGGGTCAGTGGACAGAGGCACTGTTTCTGTCTGCTTACAGGGCTGGGGTCAAGCCACCGCCCAGATGGAGGTCCGCCCTCTGAGACATGGCTGTGTGGGGTTGCACCCCTGAGGGGGATGCACCCCTGAGGGGGGGCGCGGTGCTGAGTGGGGGCGCGGCACTGAGTGAGGAGCACCCCTGAGGGGGGAGTACCGCTGAGAGGGCCGCACCGCTGAGGGGGGCACCGCTGAGGGGAAGCACTGCTGAGGGGGGCACCGCTGAGGGCCGCACCGCTGAGGGGGGCGCACCGCTGAGGGGAGCACCGCTGAGGGGGGCGCACCGCTGAGGGGGACACCGCTGAGGGGGGCGCACCGCTGAGGGGGGCACCGCTGAGGGGGCACTGCTGAGGGGGCCGCATCGCTGAGGGGGGCACTGCTGAGGGGGGCGCACCTCTGAGGGGGGCACCGCTGAGGGGGGAGCAGCGCTGAGGGGAGCAGCGCTGAGGGGGGCGCACCGCTGAGGGGAGCACCGCTGAGGGGGGCGCACCGCTGAGGGGAGCACCGCTGAGGGGGGCGCACCGCTGAGGGGGGCACCGCTGAGGGGGGCGCACCGCTGAGGGGAGCAGCGCTGAGGGGGGCGCACCGCTGAGGGGAGCACCGCTGAGGGGAGCAGCGCTGAGGGGGGCGCACCGCTGAGGGGAGCACCGCTGAGGGGGGCACCGCTGAGGGGGGGCACCGCTGAGGGGGGAGTAGCGCTGAGGGGAAGGAGCACCGCTGAGGGGGCCGCACCGCTGAGGGGGGCACCGCTGAGGGGAGCACCGCTGAGGGGGGCACCGCTGAGGGGAAGCAGCGCTGAGGGGAGCAGCGCTGAGGGGAGCAGCGCTGAGGGGGGCACCGCTGAGGGGGGCACTGCTGAGGGGGAAGCAGCGCTGAGGGGGGCACTGCTGAGGGGGGAGCAGCGCTGAGGGGAGCAGCGCTGAGGGGGGCACCGCTGAGGGGAGCACCGCTGAGGGGGGCACTGCTGAGGGGGCCGCACCGCTGAGGGGGGCGCACTGCTGAGGGGGGCACTGCTGAGGGGGGAGCAGCGCTGAGGGGGGCACTGCTGAGGGGGGAGCAGCGCTGAGGGGGGCGCACCGCTGAGGGGGGCACCGCTGAGGGGGGCACTGCTGAGGGGAGCAGCGCTGAGGGGCGCACCGCTGAGGGGGGCACCGCTGAGGGGGGCACCGCTGAGGGGGGCACCGCTGAGGGGGGGGCACTGCTGAGGGGGGAGCAGCGCTGAGGGGGGCACTGCTGAGGGGGGAGCAGCGCTGAGGGGGGCGCACCGCTGAGGGGGGCACCGCTGAGGGGGGCACTGCTGAGGGGAGCAGCGCTGAGGGGCGCACCGCTGAGGGGGGCACCGCTGAGGGGGGCACCGCTGAGGGGGGCACCGCTGAGGGGGGGGCACTGCTGAGGGGGGAGCAGCGCTGAGGGGAGCAGCGCTGAGGAGGGCACTGCTGAGGGGGGCACCGCTGAGGGGGGAGCAGCGCTGAGGGGGGCACTGCTGAGGGGGGCGCACCGCTGAGGGGGGCACCGCTGAGGGGGGGCACCGCTGAGGGGGGAGTAGCGCTGAGGGGAAGGAGCACCGCTGAGGGGGGAGCAGCGCTGAGGGGAAGGAGCACCGCTGAGGGGGGCAGCGCTGAGGGGGGAGCAGCGGTGAGGGGGGCAGCGCTGAGAGGGGAGCAGCGCTGAGGGGGGCGCACCGCTGAGGGGGGCGCACCGCGCTGAGGGGGCCACCGCTGAGGGGGGCACCGCTGAGGGGGGCACTGCTGAGGGGGCCGCACCGCTGAGGGGGGCACGGCTGAGGGGGGGCACTGCTGAAGGGGCCCCACCGCTGAGGGGGGCACTGCTGAGGGGGGCACCGCTGAGGGGGGCGCACCGCGCTGAGGGGGGCACCGCTGAGGGGGGCACTGCTGAGGGGGCCGCACCGCTGAGGGGGGCACTGCTGAGGGGGCTGCACCGCTGAGGGGGGCGCACCGCTGAGGAGGGCACGGCTGATGGGGGGCACCGCTGAGGAGGGAGCAGCGCTGAGGGGAGCAGCGCTGAGGGGGGCGCACCGCTGAGGGGGGCACTGCTGAGGGGGGCGCACCGCTGAGGGGGGCACTGCTGAGGGGGACACCGCTGAGGGGGGCGCACCGCTGAGGGGGGCACTGCTGAGGGGAGCAGCGCTGAGGGGAGGCACCGCTGAGGGGAGCAGCGCTGAGGGGGCAGCACCGCTGAGGGGAGCAGCGCTGAGGGGAGGCACCGCTGAGGGGGCAGCACCGCTGAGGGGGGCACCGCTGAGGGGGGCACCGCTGAGGGGGCCGCACCGCTGAGGGGGGCGCACCGCTGAGGGGGGCACCGCTGAGGGGGGCACTGCTGAGGGGGGCACCGCTGAGGGGGGGGCACCGCTGAGGGGGCAGCACCGCTGAGGGGAGCAGCGCTGAGGGGCGCACCGCTGAGGGGGGGCACCGCTGAGGGGGCAGCACCGCTGAGGGGCGCACCGCTGAGGGGGGCAGCGCTGAGGGGGGCACTGCTGAGGGGGGGCACCGCTGAGGGGGGCGCACCGCTGAGGGGGGCACCGCTGAGGGGAGTGAGCACCGCTGAGGGGAGCATCGCTGAGGGGAGCAGCGCTGAGGGGGGGCAGCGCTGAGGGGGGAGCAGCGCTGAGGGGGGAGCAGCGCTGAGGGGGGAGCACCGCTGAGGGGGGCACCGCTGAGGGGGGCACCGCTGAGGGGGGCGCACCGCCGAGGGGGGAGCATCGCTGAGGGGGGAGCAGCGCTGAGGGGGGAGCAGCGCTGAGGGGGCCGCACCGTCCCAGGGTGTCCCACCCAGGCTGCAGGCTGCGTGCGCCCAGGACGTGCCGCGCACGTGGCCCCCGCCTCCCCGCGTCCGGCCCGCATTTCACCAGCGACCGCGAGGGTCCGGGACCCCGCCCGCCCTCAGCCGCTCCGGCGGGTCGGGGCCGCGGGGCGTGGCCGGTCCCGTGGCTCCGGGGCGGGGCCTCCCCGCTTCCCGCGCCGCTCCCGATTGGCCGGCGGCCGGGGCGGGGCCCGCGGGGCATTGTGGGCCGCCGAGCTGCCTCCGCGTCTCGCCATGTCGGGCTCCCCGGTGAAGCGGCAGAGGATGGAGAGCGCCCTGGACCAGCTCAAGCAGTTCACCACCGTGGTGGCCGACACGGGCGACTTCCACGGTGAGGCGCCGCCCGAGCGGGGCGCCCGCGGGACGGGGCGGGGCGGGGACGCCGAGGCGGCCGCTCCGGCCCCGCCGCCCGCTCCGGGCCCCAGCCCCGCTCCGGCCCCGCCGCCCGCTCCGGGCCCCAGCCCCGCTCCGGCCCCGCTGCCCCGCTCCGGCCCCGCTGCCCCGCTCCGGCCCCGCTGCCCCGCGCCAGGCCGGCTCCGGGTGCAGGACCCGGGCGCCCGCGGCGGGTGCGGCCGGCGCGGGAGGGCGGGGCCGGCGCGGGGCGCACAGTCCGAGCCCCGCCTTGCCGGGCGCCCCGCCGCCAGGTGCGGAGGCCCGGGGACCGCGGGGGTCGGGTAGCCGCGGCTCCGGTTTGGGGAGGGTCCGAGGCGGCACGGCGGCTTTGTCCGCGGTGGTGACCGCTCGGTGGGACTGACCCGGCGCGGGGCCCAGGGCGGCCGCCCCTGCGCCTGTTGCAGCCTCGGCGCCCCGGGACGCGGCCGTGTGGCGGGAGCGGGGGCTGGACCCGGGCCTGGGAGAGCGGGCCGGGCCGGGGCTTGGGCTCCTGGGCGGGAGTCGCTCCCGGCGGAGGCCCGGGTGCGGGGCCGGTTGGCCTCAGGCGGTCCCGGGCAGAACCTCCCCTCCTCCCGGGCGCGGGGGTGGGTGTGGCCGCCCGTTTCTGCTTTCTCATGGTGACCGAGTAAGACGGATCCTAAGAGGGTTGTTGATCCTGCAGAGCCTCGGGGAGCAGCACCTGCGGCTTTGCCAGCAGCAGGTTAGGGCAGCCGCCGGCGGGAAGCGGGTGCTTGCTCCAGGAGTGTTGGACTCCGGCCAGGCGGCCGGGTCTGGGCTCCCTGCGCTGAGCCTGTCACACCTTCTGGAGAGTGCTTGCTGGTTTTCTTTTTAAAACATCTAAGCCCAAAGACTGACTTTCTCCGATGAATATTCACTTTATAAAGATATGTTATTGATACTGTACATCCAATAGTGTGCAAGGCAGCTGTGGGCCTTGGTTTTGTGTCATGTTAAGAAGTGAAGGTTCTGCCGAAACTGGTTTGGCTCAGTGGTAGAGCGTCGGTCTGCGGACTGAAAGGTCCCGGGTTCGATTCCGGTCAAGGGCATGTACATTGGTTGCGGGCACATCCCCAGTAGGGGGTGTGCAAGAGGCAGCTGGTCGATGTTTCTCTCTCTTCGACATTTCTAGCTCTCTATCTCTCTCCCTTCCTCTCTGTAAAATATCAATAAAATATATTTAAAAAAAAAAAAAAAAAAGAAGTGAAGGTTCTCACCTTTGCCGGGGGTTGGGGTGGGGGTGGAGGCCTCTGCCTGGACCAGTGCCCTCCCGGTTTGCATCTGCTTTATGGTCCGGGGACCTGAAGCTCATCTGTTGAATCCCTGATGGGGCTTAAAATATATATATATGTGTGTATATATATATATATACACACACACACACACACACACACACATATATATATATATATATATATATATATATAATTGATTTTTTTTTACAGAGAGGAAGGGAGAGGGATAGTTAGAAACATCGATGAGAGAGAAACATCCATCAGCTGCCTCTTACACACCTCCTACTGGGGGTGTGCCTGTAACCAAGGCACATGCCCCCAACCGGAATCTAACCCGGGACCCTTCAGTCCAAAGGCCAACGCTCTATCCACTGAGCCAAACTGGTTTCAGCCCTGATGGGTCTTTAATGTGGTTAAAAGTCGGCCCTGTCAAGGCGTCCTTTTCCACGAGCAGAGGCGCTGTCTTCAGGCACCTCCTGGGGGTTCGTACACCCGTGTAAGCGCCAATCCTGAGCCTGATTTCCTAACGCGTTGTTTAGAAACTAGACGTCCAGATGTTGCAGAATCAGCCCACAGAGTCCCTGGCCCGGTGCCCGCCGTGGGGACACCTGTGGTGTCAGGACCGTCCTGTTAACAGGATGCTCACCGCGTGCACCAGAGTTCGCTGCAGGGTGATGACAGAGCCTTTGCTGTGGGGTGATGACACCTGTAGGTTTTGTGGGCACCGGGACAGTTAGGACACAGTGGGCCACAGCAGGGCTATCTCCCTGGTCTCTGGAGAGCCACCCCGTTCCTGCTGGCCTGATCTTTCTCCATCTCTGTGGTGTCCTCAAAGGGCACTTAGAGAATACTCATTTGCTCAAGGAACTTACGGAAGCAGCGAGCCCTCGGCCGCTCTGCATGCCCCTGTCCCCCTTGACAGCCGGTCAGGAGGCCCCAGAGTGGCCCCTTGGCCTGGAATCCTGGCCTGGTTTCCTGGGAGTTAGGAGAGAGGGGTTTAAAGGAGAAAGCAAGCAGACCTTAATCCAGGTTCCTCACCATCGCTGGTGCTGCGGGGAAGCAGGGCGCCCTCTGCTGTCTGAACATGCCAGCTGCCTCCCTCCTCACCCAGCAGTGAAGTCAGCCCAGGTGTGGGCAAACTATGGCCCGAGGGCCGGATGGCTGTTCTAAACTATTGAAATAAAAACAATAAAAAGACCGTACCCTTTTATGTAATGATGTTTACTTTGAATTTATATTAATTCACACAAACACTCCATCCATGCTTTTGTTCCGGCCCTCCGGTCCAGTTTAAGAACCCATTGTGGCCCTCGAGTCAAAAAGTTTGCCCACCCCTGAGTCAGCCCCTTCTCTCTGGCGGTCTGTCCCTGGGCCAGCAGCTGCCTCTGGCCAGCCTCAGGATGGGGGGGACATGGGTGTGAAGCATGGCTGTACCCTGGCTTGGAAAACAGTTTGGCTTTGTTAACCCTCACCCAAGGGTATTTTCCATTGGTTTTTAGAGAGTGGGAGGGGGAAAGACAGAGAAACATTGATGTGAGACACATTGATTAGTTGCCTCCGCACGCGTCCACCCGGTGATCGAACCTGCAACCATGGTACATGCCCTTGACTAGAATCAGACCAGAGACTCTTCAGTCTGCGGGCCAACGCTCTGTCCACTGGGCCACACCGGCCGGGGCGAAAAAACACTTGTGGCTGCGTGTGTCTAGGGCTCAGGGATGGTCACAGACTCGGCGGAAGCAAACCGCACTTACTTTCTTTCTAAAACTCTCTAGCCATCGACCAGTACAAGCCCCAGGATGCCACCACCAACCCGTCCCTGATCCTGGCTGCGGCGCAGATGCCCGCCTACCAGGAGCTGGTGGAGGAGGCCATCGCCTTCGGCAAGAAGCTGGGCGGGTGAGTGCGGGGTCCCAGGTGAGCACGAGGGCCCCAGGCCGGTCCACTCTCTAGCTCAGGCTGAGTTCCAGTGCGGTGATGGCTCCCTGTTGATGTCTGTAACAGCTGCTCAGAGTAAAGTTCACTCTGGGACATGGCCCAGCCTCTTGGGGCACTTCATGCCGTGATGCAGCCATCACCAGGCTGGTCCCAGACGCTCCCTGCCGCCGCGGCCGGTCCTGCCCGCCTCCAGGCACACGCAGAGGCGATGTCCATGGACTTGCCTTCCTAGGCGTCGCTTTACATGCTCACGGGTGCGCAGTGGCCCCTGGCTGGGATGCCCGGTGGCATGCGTTGTGCAGCCTGCTCTGTGCCCGCGTCTGCCCTGCGCCCCTCGTCTGCCCCGCGCCCCGACATAGCCGGCTTCACTTTCCCTTCCCTCAGGGCTGGTCTCTCCTATGTACCAGCCTGCCCTCCATCTCTGTGCACCCTTCATCCGCAGGCCGACGCTCTATCCACTGAGCCACACTGGTTTCAGCCATAAATGCGTTTTGAAGAAAGAAGGGCAGCCTGGCTGGCCTGGCTCAGGGGCTGAGCGTGGGTCTATGGACCAGGAGGTCACGATTCGATTCCCGGTCGGGGCACAGGCCCGGGTTGCAGGTTCGATCCCCAGTGGGGGCTGCAGGAGGCGGCCGGTCTGGCTCTCTCAGTGGAAATACGTTGAAGGAAAGAAAGGGAGGAAGCTGCAGTGCAGGGTCCAGCAGCAGCTTGTCCTGAGCCCTGGGCGCTGGCTGACCAGTCCCCGGCCCGGCCCCTGGGTTTCAGGTCCCAGGAAGAACAGATTCAAAACGCAACCGATAAGCTGTATGTGCTGTTTGGAGCGGAAATACTGAAGAAGATTCCAGGCCGCGTGTCCACGGAAGTCGATGCCAGGTAAGGGCGTGGTGGGTGGGGCAGCAGCTTCTTGGTCCGAGACCTGGCTCCCTGCCCCCCCTGCCTGCGGCCGTGCTCTGGTGTCCTGGGACGGCAGGCGATCGGGAGCCGGGCACCCCTCACCACGGCCCCGGCTCTCCCAGGCTCTCCTTTGACAAGGACGCCATGGTGGCCCGAGCCCTGCGCCTCATCGAGCTCTACAAGGACGTCGGGGTCAGCAAGGACCGCATCCTGATCAAGCTGTCGTCCACCTGGGAAGGAATTCAGGCTGGAAAGTAAGTGTCTCCAACCCCAGCTGACCGAGCAGGCGTGTCCAGGGCCAGGCCCCAAGGTCCTGCTGGGTGACTCAGAAACAAGTGCCATGAGACCCCACAGGCGTGTCACCCGCGTCCTCACGGGGCCCTCACAGTCACAGGCGTGTCACCCGTGTCCTCACCGGCGCTCAGTCGCCAGCAGAGTCTCAGGCCGGGTGGAGGCGGAGGTGTGGCTCCGAGGCCGGCCCTCTGGTCCCACCGGGGCCTTGTGTCCGCTGCGCCCCCTGCACGGCGCTCCACTCTGCTGCCTGTTCTGAGCGTCTCACACGGGTGGCTCATGACACGTGGCCTCCCGTGGCATGTTTCCAGGCTCATCCTGTGGCAGTCTGGGCTGCGTCCCTTTTTAAGCCCAATGTCCCGCTGTGTGCGCACTGCCTTTTCTGTGTCCGCCCATCCTCCATGGCCACGTGGTGTGTCATCGCTCCTGGGCACATACTCAGTCATCTGGCTGTCACTGTGCCCGTTGGAGGCACTGCTTCTTGTGTGGGCTCTTCACCCCCCCCTATGGCCACACGGTGGAGCCCTTCTCAACTGGCCTGTGGTGGCAGTTTGTGGCCAGAGGAGCCCAAGCAGAGGTCCAGCTGTCACAGCCCTTGCCCTGCCCACATGGCAGAGTGTGGCCATTGCCCGGTCCTCGGGACTCGGCCCCAGATGTCACGGTGGACTGACCATGGCGGGCTGGGAAGGGTGAGAGTGGGCAAAGGAGGCTGTGGCTCTGGTGAGAGGCAGGCAGCACTGTGGCCTTCCAGCCCCAGGCGGTTCTGGCTGAGGGGAGGGCCCGTGGCCCGTGCTGGCGCAGTGCAGGCTGGGAGCCTCCCGCCTCTGTCCACTCGTAACTGGGTGTGAGGGGAGACGGGGAGACGGGAGAGCCGGGGTGACGTGTGCGTCCCGCAGGGAGCTGGAGGAGCGGCACGGCATCCACTGCAACATGACGCTGCTCTTCTCCTTCGCCCAGGCCGTGGCCTGCGCCGAGGCGGGCGTCACGCTCATCTCCCCCTTCGTGGGGCGCATCCTCGACTGGCACGTGGCCAACACGGACAAGAAGTCCTACGAGCCCCAGGAGGACCCTGGTGAGTGGCCCCGGCTCCGGCAGGTGCGAGGGCGGTGGGTGGTGGGCGGCGGGCGCAGCGGTGACGTGGGCCTCCCCCAGGAGTGAAGAGTGTCACCAAGATCTACAACTACTACAAGAAGTTCGGCTACAAGACCATCGTCATGGGCGCCTCCTTCCGCAACACGGGCGAGATCAAGGCGCTGGCTGGCTGCGACTTCCTCACCATCTCGCCCAAGCTGCTGGGCGAGCTGCTCAAGGACAGCAGCAAGCTGGCGCCCGCGCTGTCGGCCAAGGCGGGTGAGGCCCGGCCCCTGTGGGGGGCTGCCTGCACCCCGGTTCCCTGAGGGGTGGGGCAGGGCGGGAGGGCGCAGGCGGGATGGCGGCTGGGCGGGTGTGGAAGGCTTGCTGCTGTCCCAGCCCAGGCCAGCGCCCTGGAGAAGGTGCACCTGGATGAGAAGGCCTTCCGCTGGCTGCACAACGAGGACCAGATGGCCGTGGAGAAGCTCTCGGACGGCATCCGCAAGTTCGCTGCTGATGCCGTGAAGCTGGAGCGGGTGCTGGAGGTGAGTGCGGACAGGCTGGCACTTTGTGGGACCCCGTGGGCGGCCGGACCACAGGGGGAGCCTGACACGCCCCCGTCCCCTCTCCCCTGCAGGACCGCATGTTCAGCGCAGAGAACGGGAAGTAGCCGGCGGCCACAGACCAGTCTGGCTTTGGCTGTGCGTCTGATTGCACAAGCCGCTGACCAATCTGTCATTTTCTAGGGGAGTGGGGACGGATCATGGGCTCTGAGTTTGTGGAATTCTGCCTAATCATTAAAGCAGTTGTCTTCTGAGCCGTGCTTCATTTCCTGGCGGCCCGTGCCCCTCCCACTAGCTGCCCAGCCACCAGCTACATCCTGGGCCCCGCCGAGACGGGCAGCACTGCCTGCTACTGGGCGGGCACCCACCGGAGCCCTTTCTGTGCCCAGATCCCTTGATGGGACAAGGGCTGTGCTCCTCGGTACCTACTGCCTCTTGTGTGGCTCGGTGACCTGAGGCCCTGACCAGCAGGCAGACCAGTGGCGCCACCTGGTGGGGCAGCTCAGCACAGCAGCACTGGTTCATCTAAACCTGGAGGGGGTGGTGCGGCTCTGAGAACACACTAGGGCGCTGTTTGGACTTTGGGCACCAAGGCTGCACTGGGAAGGGCCTGGGCGGTGACGGGTGGAGGAAGACCAGCCTCTGTTCCTGCAGGGAGCCAGGCAGGGCAGGGCAGGGCTGGGCGAGGACTCGGTCCAGGAGCCAGCGCCCAGGCAGAGGATGAGGGAGCGTGTCTCCCGTCTGGCCATCCACGTCGGTGTGGGCAGAAACGTGTGGGACTGACCTAGCTACACCAAAGGCTACTCTCCCTCACCTGGGCTTTCTATTCCGGAACTGAAGGCCACCTTTCCCCACAGCCTTCCACAGGGACCCGACGGGGCCGTCCCCGTGTGCTCCAGAGCAGCGGGGCGGTGCTGTCCCGAGTGCCGGCCTGTCCTGGACGAGCTCAGCCGCCCTGGGTGCTAAGGGGGCCTGCTGGGTGGGCGTCCAGCAGTGCTGGGCAGGGGCATTGCACCCACCGGACCCCACCTCTCCTGGGTGCCCGCCAGCCCTGGGGTCTGCATGGATGCCGGGCAGGATGGTTGTAGCACTTGGGGTGTGACCAGCAGCATTCAGCTCAGAAGGCCCCCCCCCCCCCCCAAGCAAGTCCATGTGTGCATTCCCGCCACAGTGAGCCACGGGAGCTTCCGGATGGTCTCTTTCACTAGCACGTTCTCACGGTCCACCGTGTAGGGTGTCATCAGGACCTCATTCTCTGTGTTTTTTTTTAATGTATCTTTAATGGTTTCATAGAGGAAGGAGAGGGAAAAAGAAATATCACTGATGACAGAATCACTGATTGGCTGCCTCCTGCACATTCCATACGGGACTGAGCCCGCCGCTCATGCATGTGCTCTGACCCACTGAGCCACACCAGCTGGGCAGGACTTCATTCTTTCACCACATGGCGATAATGCTGCCCTTTACAGGATGCCACTCACGGGGCCAGTCTGTCCGTTCCTTCCTGAGGGCTGCTGCAGAGGTCCTGGGCGTGGGGGAACCCGAGGCACGGGCAGGGGAACCAGGCTCCATCCCGCCCCACCCGCCCTCCCCTCCCCGGGCTTTCTGGTCCTCCTTCCACCCTCACTCAGGATCGGGCTGCAGGCAGCAGGCCCCGACCTGAGCAGAGCAGACGTGGCCGGTCAGAAACCTCAGCAGGAGCGATCGGTTTTACGGGTGATACAATGCCCGTGAGGTGGGTCTGTCGGGGTTTGAGCAGACGTGGTGGCACCTGGGCACATGGGCTGATGGCCAGGCCGATTCGCCTTCCAGGAAATGCCGACAGGATGCCGAGTGTGAGCTGGTCCAGGGCCCGGAGGAAGCGCCGGGCCTGGGGGCTCCCCAGCTAGTTCCCGGGGGCTGGAAGCGAGCCGGCCAGACAGCCGCCCGCGTCCCCAGCAGAGCCTGTCCGAGGCCACCTTCAACCGGAGCGCCTGCTTCTATGTCCACTCACACCCTGGGAGCAGCCGCGGGCCGGGGTGTGCAGCGGTTGCAGGAGCCCCCGGGCTGTGTTCAAAGGTCAACAGTGCTTCAATGTCCGGGATGAGGATGCAGTGCCGCTGCCGTCTGCCTTGAGATCCACCCTGGCCTGACATGGGGTCACCACCACCCTGAACCCACACACAAGGCAAAGGTTAAAATCGGGGCGAGCCAAAATCGGTTTGGCTAAGTGGATAGAGCGTCAGCCTGTGGACTGAAAGGTCCCGGGTTCGATTCTGGTCAAGGGCATGTACCTTGGTTGTGGGCACGTCCCCGATAGGGAGTGTGCAAGAGGCAGCTAGTCAATGTTTCTCTCTCATCCATGTTTCTAGCTCTCTATCCCTCTCCCTTCCTCTCTGTAAAAAATCAATTTAAAAAAAAAGTGCTGACCGAGCTCCAGCCAGCTGGCCCCTCCCTACTCAGCAGCACCCGCAGGGCTGGGGGACAGAGACCGCCTGGGCACGGCCCTCTGGGACCCCTGCCTGCCACTGCTGGGCCAGCGTGGTCCTCCTCGCTCCTGGGGGGTCGGCCTCTGCTCCCCAACCTGGACGCCAGGGGCAGGCAGAGACACCCAGTGGTGGTGCAGGAAGACCAGAGGGGCCACCACCCCACCCTGCAACACCCCAGCTGATCTCTGGGTACCAACGCCCGGTGGACCGCTCCACATGGAACTCGAGCCCCACCTGGTGCCAGTGCGGCACCTTGGCCTCGCACCCCAACACCCGACACCCCCAGGCTGACTCCTGGAGGCCCCGGTCCCACAGGCACGGTTGGTCGGTGAAGTCAGCCTCAGAGGCTGTCAGCGGCTGTGGCCCTGGGGGCCGGAGGCCCGCTGCCTGGGCCCCTGGGCCCTCTGGAGGTGTGGCGTCCACTGGCAGGCAGGCTGGCTCTCGGGGACCGCGTCACTTCCTGCAGGACGGACACCAGGTCAGGGCTCGGGCGCCAGCAGAGCCATCACAGGGACCGTGGCCCAGCAGCCCGCCCTTCGCCCCGCCGCTCACCGGCTGCCGCAGAGGAAGAGCAGGTTCTGCACGGCGGGCACAGTGGAACCCGCGTTCTGGCCCGTGACGAGGTGGCGGTCCAGCACCACGTGCACCGCGTCAGGCTCACTGGCTGCAGGAGACCCGAGGGCACAGGCTCAGGCACCGCCCCATGTGGGCACCGCCCAGGCCTGCCCCCCCCCTCCTGGGCTGTGAGCTCCAGGTCATCCTGCGGGGTTTCAGAGCCGCCGGCCACCGAGGTCAACTGGGTGGTCAGTCCAGGAGGCTGGCCTGGCCAGTGTGGTCCCCCCCGCAGAGCCACCCAGCTCACCACTGAAGCCGGCGCCAGCATCCTTCACGAAGTCCTCCACGATGAGGGGCAGGCGGGCGAAGCCGGGGGCCCTGACCAGCTCGTACACAGAGGGCTGCGGGAAGGGCGCCGGGCTCAGGCAGGTCCAGCCCAGCAGGGCCCTGCCTCCCTCCACGTGGGGCGGGGAGCACAGCACTGCCCCTAGACTGAACCCCGGTGCGGCCCTCGGCTGTGGGCTTCCAGGGGACACACCCTCCCCAGCGTCGAGGCACAGGTGAGGCCAGCTGGGCCTGTGGTGAGTGAAAGGCCTGGAGGTGGAACAGCCACGGCCTATGGGTGGGGGCGGGGCACGGGAGCACGGAGGAGTCGCCCAGGCTCTTCTCCGGTCTGGTCCTGACCTGGACCTGGACCTGGGCCTGGACCTGGGACCACACCAGCTGTGTCCAGCCTCCAGCAGCCAGGCCTCAGGCCTCGCCACATGGACTCTCCCACCTAGGACCTCCCAGGCCTGCTCCCTGCCTCCACCCAAATGGAGCCCTGCCTCCTGGTCAGGCCAGAGCAAGCTCAACCCCACCCCGTTCTCCCCCACAGCCACAGCCAGCAAAGCGAACCGGGCTGCGAGGGTCTCTGTCCTCACCCACGGCCCGAACAGGCCTCCCGGGATGTGAGCAGACAGCAGACCACGGCTGGCCTGGTGCCATGGAGACAAGCGGCTGTCACCGGGCCAGAGGCGACCATGGGCCCGAGCTTCGGGCCGACCACGCCGGCTGCTGCACTCACCCCGGTCACGTTGTAGCCTTGGAACACCCAGGACCGGTCCTCGTTGGTGGCGCAGCACAGGGCGGCGACCCCGTGGCCAATCGCGCAGATGGGCTCTGAAAGCGGGCAGGCGGGGTGAGCCTGGGTGCCGGGTCTGGCCTCTCCCAACGCCCCCCCCCCCCAGCGGACCTCCTGGAGCCCGCTGCCCTCCCCCCGCCCAGGCAACATGGCGAGCTGCTGCTTCCGGCTCAACTCTCAAGTCCCGGCGGCTGAGAAGCAAGGACGAGGGGCGTCTCCAGGGCGAGCAGGTCACTTCCCGACCAGCCGCTCTCTGCACTCACTGCCCCGGCCTCTCAGCCAACGGCCTGCACCCTCCAGGCCCCGCTGGCCCTCTGATGGCAAAGGCCTCGCGGCACCACCGTCACCGTCACCGGCTGTCACCGCTGCAAGGAGCAGCCCCTGGGAAACCGCCCTCCTGACTGCGGTGGGAGGCGCCGCCCTCCTTCCAACTCTGGGGGCCTCCGGGCCTTGGCTCCGGGCCTGCCACCAGAGGCCGCCTGGCACAAGTGCGTTCCCACGGCCGAGGGGGCCGGGAACAATGGCTGCCTGTCTACCGGGGCGGGTGCGGGGACAGGAGGCCGTTCTCACCGACAAAGGACATGTGGAGCCTGGTTTTGTCGGCTGGCCCCTAGCGACCGGACGGGCGCATCTGAGGCCAAGGCAGCCAGGCGGCGGGCCAGGTCTCCAGAGCGGCCTTTCTCCCAGCCTGCTGGCCTCGGCCCCAGCCTGGGCCGGTGCTTTCCCACCAGGAACAAAGCCAGCATCCTGCCCTCCCCCCAAGGAGGGGGCCAGGCAGAGGCCCACAGGGGTGCTGGCCGAAGGGCAGGGCTGGAGTGCCCACCCTCGTGTGTGGGACAGAGTCAACTTGACCCTCACTGGCCAGATCACGGGCTCCACACGGAATGATCTGACATTTCCAGCCCCAAGACCTGACCCTGCAACCCACAGCTGCCTGCCCACCCCAGCACAGGCACCTTCCACCTCCCCTCCCTGTTTGTGGACCCCCCTCCAGCCAGGGGTCACCTACTGCTCTCGGAGTGGAAGTGCTGCAGGATTCGGGCCAGAGACCCACTGTTGGCTAGGTCGGCCAGGGCCCCGGGGCAGCTGGGAATCAGGAGGGCATGGTACCGGGCACCTGGGGGAGACCACGGCCAGTCAGTCCTCTTGCTCCTGCAGCCAGTCACCATCCTTTGCCCCTGTGCCCACATCGGCTAAGGCTCCCATAGCCACGCACCATTCCTGCCTCCTCATCCACGTGCCCGCCACCTCTCCCCGCAGAGGCAGCTGGGAACTCTGGGCCCAAGACGCAGGAGGGGGGCGGCCACAGACAGTCACAGCGCCTGGCAGCAAGCCCAGGAACCCCAGGGGCAGAGGGAGGGAGCGCTGTGGGCCACAAACCCACCTGGAACCCCACACGCCCGACCCTCCAAGGTCTCGGGCCCTCACCGTCGATGGACTCCAGCTTGGCGGGGCTGGCATAGGCCTTGAGGCGGAAGTCCTGCACCCAGCGTGCATTGCTCTCATTCACGTCCACAAAGTCTATGGTCTTCCCCTGCGGAGCCCGAGGCAAAGGTCAGCGCGGACACCCCTGCTGGCTCACCCCTGGGTGCTCAGAAACAGGGAAGGAGCCCGGACCAACGGCAGCCCCTCAGCCCAGCCCTCTCACCAGAGCCCAGCACACCCAAGCTCCACGTCGCCCCCCCACCCCGCCCACACGGGTTCTCAGTTGCCTATGAGGCCCCACCCCTCCTCCTGGAGGGTCTGCACCATCCTTTCTCTAGAGAGCAGACGCCCAACCCATGATGCCAATGGGCCTTGGCCCCTCAGCCCAAGCGCTCACACACCCAATCCCTGGGGTCAGAGCAGCCTCAGCTCACCACTTTTCCCAGCGACAGCTCTCCCCCTTGTCCTCGGCCCCCCAGAAGGAAAGGGGCCGGACTTACCCCAGGGGTGGCCACCTGCAGGTTGAAGGCAGCGCTGGCCAGCGTGAAGCAGTGGAGGAAGGACTGGGCCGACACTCCTGCAAGAAGGACACGTGGCTGAGTGCCGGGCCGGCAGCCCCCTGCCCGCCACCCTGGGCTGCCTGGCCCAGGCCCACCGAGGCGCTGCCCCTCCCCCACCTCACCCAGAGGCCCCCCCAGGCCCGCACCTCCTCCTGCGCTCTCCCCCAGTCTGGCCCTAGAGGCCTTTCCAGAGGTACAGGCAGGTGAGCGGTTCCCTTACACTCAGCTCACCTGCTCACTCAACCAGCAGGGCCTGGTTTACCCCCTAAGTCAGTGGTCGGTAAACTGCAGTTCTCGAGCCACATGCGGCTCTTTGGCCCCTTGAATGTGGCTCTTCCACAAAATACCACGGCCTGGGCGAGTCTATTGTGAAGAAGAAGTTTAAGTTTAAAAAATGTGACTCTCCAAAGAAATTTCAATCGTTGTGTTGTTGCTATTTGGCTCTTCTGATTAATGAGTTTGCCGACCAATGAGCTAAATTAGCCAGGGAGAGAGCAGCTGAGAGCTGGGCTCCTGCCCAGGGGGTGGGGCTATGGCTCCTGCCACAGGAAGGTGGGTGCACCCTCCCCCTGGGCGAGGACAGGGTCTCAGCCCTTTCCTCACAGGAGCTCCTGAATGCCAGTGCCCCCCCCCCCCTCTTCTGCCCACGCCCAGTCTGGAGCTCCTGGCTGCGGGGGCTGCGGCCCCACCAGGGACATCCACCTCTAATGGGCTTGACCGCATCCTTTCGCCTTTATTTTAACCCCGGGACCCAATCCCTACACGCCAGGTTCATCTTTATTCACGCTTATGAGTTACCACATGTTCATTGTGGGAAGTCCACACATTGAGCAAAAACAGTCTTTCCAAATCACTCCCTCCCCCCGCCCGGCCGCCTTCCCAGTTCCTCAAACCCTTGCTCTCCCACCTCCACCTCCGACCCCCACCCTCTCACCCCAGGGCCCCTTGGGGGGACTAAGCGGGGCCCACTGGTCCTTTCAGGGCTGTGCCCCAGCCCATGTTCTCAGCATCCCCGCCTCCTGGCACCGCCAAGCTGGTGCGACCCCTCCCCCTTATCCCACTCCGACCTGACCTGTCTCCCCAGGGCTGAACCCCTTCCAACGGCTCCTCTGACCCTTGAACTCCCCATGCGGGGGGGGGGGGGGGGCAGGACCCTGGCTCCAGCCCTCATTCTAGGCACACTGTGACCCCGTGACCCCCGGTCCTCGCTCCTTGAGGACCAAGCAGCCACACAAGTTGAGGGGACCAGGCTCCACACGGACCCCCGACCCAACCCTGGCCCTCCATCTGCTCCTGACGTGGCCGTGGGCTCACCACGTCCCTCTGTGCCAGGGGACCCACGGGAGGGCCGGGGAAGTGCTCAGAGCACCAGGGCCCGAATCTGCTCATTTCTTCCCGCCGGCCCTGCACCCCAGGCCCTGAGTGAGAGGCTGGCACCACGGGGCCCCGTGAGCCCCTCGGCCTCTCTGGTCCCTCGACCCCTTGGCAGGGCCGGGGTCCTCGGTCTCCGCACCTCTGCCTCCCGCCCCCGGGACGGTCCTGCTCCAGCCGCCTCCCCCTAGGGGTGCGCCGGGCAGTGTGGGCATCGAGCAGCACAGGCTCGTGGCCACCTTTCGGGGAGGCCCAGGCCCCCAAGGCCATGGCTGTCCGACCCCCCGGCCTGTCAGAGCCCAAGTCCGGGGACACCCACTGCCCCAGCCCGAGCGGGCCAAGGGCCCTCCCTGCTGGGCCCGCCGATCGCGGCCGGTGTGTTTGCCTCGCCCTCCCGCGGTCCCCCCGGCACCCGCCGCCCTCCCTCCGCGCAAGCCTCACCCTCGGCGGCGCCGCTGGCCACCAGCAGGCAGGCGGGCCGGTTCGGCAGCCGCTCGGACGCCATGGTTTCCGCCGCAGTAGGCGCGGACTGCGCGTGCGCGCACCTGGCCGGGGCCGCGCGGGTCACGTGCCGTCGGGGCCTGGGGGCGGGGCCTGGAGCGGCGCTGCGCGCATGCGCCGTCCTGCGCGTGCCCCGCCTCCCGCCATGCTCCGCTCCGCTGCGTCCCGGGTCCTCCCCCGGCGCCCCCGGCACCGCGGCTCCTGAGGCCCCGCCGGAGCCCCGAGCTTGGCGGCAGGGCCGGGAGGAAGTCCCGAGGGTCGGACCCCTGCGCGACCTGGTTTCTCTCTCTCTCCCCTCGCGCGTTCTCGGACAGCCCGGGGGCGGGCGGAATGGGAACCGAGAGAAGCGCCTGCCCCGGCCCAGGTCCCTCCCTGGGGATCGGGCACTGAACTCGCGACCCCCGAGGGCCGTGCAGCCCTGGGTGCGGGCTGAGCGCCGGCCCAGCGGGGCTCCTGTCCTGGGCGGGGGCGGGGCCGTGGGGCCGGGAAGGAGCCCGCACAGCTGGTTCAGAGGGTGGGGAGGGCGGGGCGGCGAGGGGAGGGGAGGGGAGGGGGGGAGAGGCGGTGGGGTACCCGTCAGAGGGGCCCAGGCTTGGAGCTCCAAGCAGAGGGGTTCATGACCGGGGAGGGTCTGCAGGTGGGGCCCGGTGGTGGGGTCTGCCCCATAGGATGGTTGGGGAAGACAGAATATCCCCGTCTCTGCCCCTGGAAGGTGGGGTGTCACTGCCTGGGATGGGGTGCTGAGTTAGTGAACAAAATCAAAGTGCTGTAGCCACGTTGCACTTGAGGCAGTGTTATCAGACTGTCCGGGGGCAGTCTGGCCGGGGTGGACACGTGGGCCTGGCTCTGAGGCCTGGCTGGAGGGGAGGGAGGCCTGGGGAGGGCTTGGGCCCAAGCTGGGGTTAAAGGGTGGCTCAAGGGTTGGGCATCAACCTATGAACGTGAGGTCGAGGTTCCATTCCGGGCCAGGGCACATGCCCGGGTTGTGGGCTCGATCCCCAGTAAGGGGCGTGCGGGAGACAGCCGATCCATGATTTTCTGTCATCATCATTTCTCCCTCTCCTTCCTCTCTGAAATCAATACAAATTTATATATTTAAAGAAGGGATCGTGGCCCTGCCCCTCGGTCCCCCTGCAGGACCTCCCGCTGCCAGTGTGCCGGGAGGCAGCAGGGTGCCCTAAGCCCCGCCAGCCTCTGCTGACTGGGCAGCCCTTTGTCCCAGCGGGGACTGCCAAGTCCAGGCCAAGGTCCCCGCTGCCTCCACAGCACTGGCTCTGCCCTCTGCCCAGCCCAGCCCAGCCCAGCCCGTGCTGCCTCGGGCACAGTCAGCAGCACCTTGCCCCACCTCCTCAGGCGATGGAGGAGGAGCCGAGGCTGGGATGGGACGGGGAACCGGGTGCCTGTGTTGGGGGTGGGGGGTGCAGGAGGTTAGATGGAGACCAGCAGGCCCGAGGTCAGACCCAGGCTTTCTGGGTCTAGGGAGGGGTCCCGTCCACCATGCAAGCTCATGGGTGTCAGACCCAGGAGCTGGAGGGAGACCACGGGGCCCCCTGCTGGCCCGGCTGCACCTGCGCGGCCTGCGGCCCTTAGCGGGCTGAGCCGCAGGTGCCAGCGGTGCAGGTGGCCGCGGTGGGGAAGCTCTGCGGCTTCAGGAGCCGAGCCCGCCTCTTCCCGCCACGGGACTCGTTAAATCAGATGCTTTCTGTCCCCAGGGAGGCTGGGGGAGGAGGAAGCTGGCAGCGGCAGCGCCAGGGAGGCCAGTGTGTGCATGACCCTGTGTTCACGGCGTGCCCCTCTGTGCACCTGGCGGCAGGGTGCCTGCCGGCTCACACGGGGCCAGGCCCCCCATGTGGGCATCACCTCCGGTCTCTGTCTGCACACGTGACCCCGTCCAGGCTGGCGTGTTTAGGCGTGCCACAGCTCCAGGTGGGCAAGCGGTGAAGCCTCTGTCCCGTGCGGCTTCTGGGTGCTGCCGGGCCTCCTGCTCCCTTCCTGGGGGAACCCTTCTTTTGGGAGCACGTCTGTGCCACGGCTGGTCACTGCGAGGCAGGGAGCCTCTATCGGCCCGGCCCTGGAGCAGGTGTGAGGTTGGGGGGCCGAGTGGCGGGGTGAGGGCCGGCTGAAGGCCCAGGAGTCGGCGTGCTCAGGCCCGGAAGCCAGGGTGAGGGTTTGCAGTGGGCAGTCACCCCCTCCTGTCCCCCGATGCAGGAAGAGAAGTTCTGAAAGCACGCCCAGCCCATGCCCAGATCCGGGGGGAGGTGGGTTCTCCAGGCAACGGCCAGCCCTACCCCAGACTTAACCACGAATGCATTCGTGATATGTGGGTCCTCAGAGGAGCTGCGCTCTTGGGGGTGGGAGGGGCGCTAGAGAGGAAACAAAGTGGCCCCTACACGTGAGCCCTTCCCTCCCTGTTCAGGACGCCGGTGCCCTGTGGCCCCTGTGGCATGAGGGGCCGGAGGGCTGGAGCTCAGCATGCAAAGGCTGGAGCGGGGTCTTGGTTCCACCTGGAGCCCGGGGGGGCGTGGGGGGGGGGCTCCCATCCCCGGACGGCCCTGTGATCAGTGCACTTCCTACGCCGGAGTCCTTTGGTGCCTGGTGTTTGGTTTAGACCAGGGGTGGGCAAACTTTTTGACTCGGAGGCCACAATGGGTTCTTAAACTGGACCGGAGGGCCGGAACAAAAGCAACCTGACCATGCTGGCACTCTCCTCTTGGGCTGCTGGTGAAGGCTCAGAGGGGAGAGCAAGAGAACTCTCCGCTCTTTCGGCTCCGAGGGCCGGATAGAACAGCCGAACAGCCGGATCCGGCCCGAGGGCCGTAGTTTGCCCACGGCTGGTTTGGACCCTAAACACAGTTCTGTGGTGCCGGCCGGCGGGGCTCGGTGGCTGAGTGTTGGCCCAGGAACCAAGAGGTGGCTGGTGTGATTCCCGGTCAGGGCACATGCCGGGTTGCGGGCTCAGTCCCCAGCCGAGGGAGCGTCAGAGCCCGCAAAGGGCCCGTCTCAGCTCTGGGGTCCTGCCCCGCCCTGAGGAGCTGCCAGGGACTGGCTGCGTGTGGGAAATTAAAAGGAAGCGAACGGGGTCTTACAACCCGAAGTCACAGCTCCCAGCATGGCAGTGTGGCCCATGGGGTGGCCTGCCTCGAGGGGTCTGCTCTCAGCGTCAGCAAACGCCGAGAACATGGCGATAAGAGGGAGAACGCCCCCGCGCCGGGCTCCCAGGGGCTCGGCGGCCCGGGACGCAGGTGACAGGCTCCATGCCAGCCTCTCTGCTCTCAGGACGTGGAGCGAGGGCCGGGCCAGCCGAGGAGCGTGGCATTTGCGACGTGAAGAAGGCTGACCGTGCAAAGCACCCAGAAACCCAGCGGTGAGGGAGGAGAGGCCCCTCCGCCCAGAAAAGGCACAAGCACAGCAAACCCAATGGGCCGACCGGACCGGTGAGAACGGGCGGCTGGCGGCGCCAAGGAGAAGCCAAGAGCGAGGCTGCCCCCCCCCAACCCCGGGCTCCCCGGGGCAGGAAACGGGCTGAGTCAGGCACACAGAGCCACCCAGTCCCATCGGCAGGCGTGACACGTGGAGCAGGGTCCTGAGCGCCGTGGCCCCGGCAGTCACCGGTGGGAAGGCGGGGCGGCCCGAGTGTCCGTGGACGGAGGTGGACACAGAGCAGCCACCCCCACACGGGGCTGAGCACCCTCAGAAGGGAAGCGAACCTTCACCTGCCCTGCCGGGACGTGGGGCCACCCTGAGGGCGTGTGCGTGCGAAGAGGCCGTCACGGAGGGTGGAGGGCGCATTTCGTGTGGCGGGATCCCCCGTGAGGTCCTGGAGGGTCAGACCTGGAGGGGCCGCAGTGGCAGGAAGCAGGAGGGTGCGTGGCAGGGGCGGGCGTTTGCGGGGAGAGGGTCCGTTTGGTAAAATGGAGGGAGTCCTGAGCCCCAGCTGGCATGGCGCAGGAGCTGAGCACTGACCTGTGAACCATGAGATCAGGGTTCGATCCTGGTCAGGGCGCCTGCCTGGGCTGCAGGCTCGGTCCCCGCACCCAGTGTGGGGCCTGCAGGAGGCAGCCAACCCCGGCTTCTCTCTGGTCAAGGTGATTGTCGCCCTCTCCCTCGTCCCGCCTCCCTGACCTCAACACAAATACGTTTGAGAGAGCGCGTCCGGGAGATGCTGGGGACGGCACAAGGGTGTGAGCGCGCTCCCTGCCCGCGCTGTGCACCTGAGAGGCTGGAGCAAACCGAGGGCGCTGGTTCTGTGCAGTTTACATTCAGAGCCCGCCGCGCACACACCACAGAGCACCAGGCCCAGAGGGCAGCCCAAGGGTGCCCGCTGCCACCGTGTCTGAAGGCACAAAACACACCCACAGGGAACCCATAACCAGGAGGCGCCTCGCGGTGCAGTGTCACAGCATCCAAGGACCGGCCAGGCCAGGCCAGATCCGGAGCCCGGCCTCCGCCGCCTGGGCACCCGCCCGGGCCTCCTCCCTCCTCCCTCCCCAGCCTCCTCCCTCCCGGCCTCCTCCCTCCCCAGCCTCCTCCCTCCCGGCCCCCAAAGTGTCATGAGGGTGAGTTGTTTGTTTTGAGGGTTCCGGTCACAGAGGGGAGAACGGAAGAGGGGGCTGGCCCAGCGGAGCGGGCCCTGGTGCTGGAGCGGGTGATGGCGGGCCACGGCCAGGAGAGCAGAGCCGGGAGCCCAGCGCGGTCAGCGGGAGGCAGCCCGTGGCCGGCCATTCGGATGCCCACGGGAATGTGTCTGGTGTCTGGGCCCGAGGCGCGGGCGCTCCACAGGGTCTGCCCCTCAGGCAGCGGCGGGCACGGGGGCCCCGAGGGAAGATGTGCCGTCACCCTCAGAGGAGGCAGAGCCCACACCGCCCTCCTCCGCCCAGGGGGCCTTCTCCCCGGCCGTGCCCAGCCAGCCGGCCGCCTGCAGCTGGGGTCCCGGCAGGCCTGGCCAGGTGGGCACTGGGAGCTGGGGGTGGGAGGTGAAGAGAGAAGGGAACCCCCACCCGCAGTCTCCCCCGTGCCCTCCCAGGATGGGGTGCTCCCTGCAGAGAGGGGGTGTGTGCAGAAAAAGGGCCCCCCCTGGTTGGAGGCCACCCTGCGGGACAAGGCCCCCGTCCCCACCCCAAGCCCCCGTGATGCCCCGAGCAGGGCGGCCAGGGCAGCAGGAGGCCTGGCAGTGGACAGAGCCAACCAGGATCCAGGGCGGGGCGGTGGCAGGGGACCCCGGCTCTCCCAGCCTCATGCAGGTGAGGACGCCAGCCCAGCCGTGAGACAAGTTTATTGTAGGCTCAGCCTCCACTCGGGCCTGGCGTTCCAGCAGCCGGCTGGCCAGGGACGGGCACATCAGGGTCCCACGGTGCCCACCGCCGCCCTCCAGAGCCCGCCCGCTGCCACGGTGCCGTGGGCCACGCCGGGACCCCGCGGGCTGGAGAGGGGCTGCCCAGCACGGTCCCCTGCGGGCACATGGGGCCGTGGGCATGGTGATGGTCACCCACCACGTGGTTCTACTCTACCTGTTATTGCATTTATACGCTTGTTCGACTCAAAGGACGCTGGGTAAGGCAGGAGTGGCCTCTCTGGGGGCATCTTTGGGGGACTCGGCAGACACAGCTGCGGGGCAGGACCTTGATACCGCCCCCTCCCTGCCCACCCCCAGCTGCCCCCCCCCCCCAGACAGTTACCACAGGGTGGGGAGAGGGCTCAGGGCAGGAAGTGAGGTGGCCCCTCCGGAGGCGGGCTTTGCACCGTCTCCCCAGCTCGGGCATGGGCAGCAGGCAGAGGTGGCAAGAAGCCTGGGGTCAGCCCTGGAGTGACTCGGCCCGCCAGACCCCCGCCCGCCGGCTGCAAGCAGAGAGCAGAGGGGAGGTGAAACAGCCACGCCTTTAATGTCCGCGTGGCCGGGCCAGTGAGCCTCGGCCCCCTCCTGCCTGGGGCTCCTCAGGAAGCGGCTAGGAAACCCCCGGGACCCCGGGGCCCCTTGGGACAAGCTGGCTCGCTCAGGGTCCACCCCACCCACGGCCCCAGGTGCGCTGGCTGGCCTGAGCCCTCTGCCCACCACCCTGTGGCCTCTGCCCTGCCTGGGGGAGGGGGAGGGAGACACGCTAGGGACCAGCTAAGGGGGCAGCCCGTCCATGTCTCCCCGTGGCGGGGCATGTGTGTATATGTCACCTATGGGCTATGGGTACACAGCTATGAGTTCGCATGCACATCCCGCGGTCCGCACGGGGCGCTGGCCCGCCCGGCAGCACCGTCATTTTTTCCTGGCGAGGAACACCACCCCCAGAATCAGGGCTACGGCGGCCATGGCCGCGCCCCCGGCCAGCAGCAGGGGCGTCAAGTTCTCGAAGGAGCAGGGCCCTTGGCCTCCCCGGCCCCCACTGGGGGCCTGGTCCCCCTCGGCCCCGTCGCCAGGGCCCTTGGGCTCAGGGGTGGCGTCGGGGCGGCCGGGGGCGGTGGGGGCCGGGGCGGCCGGCTTCAGGTTGCTGTGGTTGTGGAGAAGGGCGGGGTCCGCTCTGGCCGGCGTCTTCTTGGCGGGCGGGGGCGGGGCGGGGGCCGCCGGCGGCTCCTGCTTCTCCTGCTTCTCCGCCGCTGGGGCCTCCTTCTTCCCGGGTTTGGCCGAGGGGCCTTTCCCGTCCGCTGCCGCCACAGCTGGGGGGCCTCGGACCTCCGCCCCGGCCTGGGGCCCCTTGGCATCGGGCTTGGGGCTGTTGGCCGCCTTCCCTCTGGACTCCATGACGCCGTGGGGGTGAGGATGGACAGGTGGCGGGACCACTGCGGCTCAGGACAGCTCACCCTTGGGCATTACGTGGGCCTGGAGGGGGGGGGGGACACACAAGGACACCCCATCCTGTCCAGTCCCCATAGCGACACCGCTCAGTCCTCTGGCCCAAAGGCCCAGCTCAGAATCCTCCTCTTCCGGGGCCCAGCCCCCACCTTTCCCGGCCACACCCTGAGACACCCCCCACGCCCCTGCACAGGCCGGGGGGGGAGAGGGGGGAGCCCAGGTTTCCTTGTCTGTAAAATGGTCTCCCCTGCACTCAGCCGTGGCCATGGCGCTGGCCAGGGCAGGGAGCGAGAGCCACCAGCCCCAAGAGGGTGTGTCACAGGCCGGGGGGGGGGGGGCAGTAGCCAGGGTGGGTTTGGGCAGCACCGACCACATGCCCTTCTCAGGGGGCCCGGGTCCAGGCCGAGGGCAGGGCAGGGAGGACTGGAGCTGGCTGTCTGGGCCGACAGGGTGGAAGTGGCAGGAGGCCACAGGCCTGGGCGCAAACCCTCGGCGTCCAGGAGGCCGGAGCCAGGAGGGCAGTGCCGGCCCTGCCCTGGGCCCACCCAGCACGGCGTCCCCTGCTCCAGCTCAAGGTCAGTGCGTCCTTCCTGAGCCCAGGCTGCCCTGCCTCGGGGGAGGGGGCAGAGGGGATCGGGGTGGCCCAGCCCGGGCAAACGCCCTGTCCATCGGCCTCCGCAGTGGGGCAGGCGGGGAGGGGTGTGGGTGGCCCCACCCTAGATGCCCAGGGCAGGGAAGGGGGCTGGGCGCCTGGCCCTCCCTGCAGACCCTGACCCTGCCTGTCCGCCTCGGCCCTGGGAGGATGCGGACCCCCGCCCCCACCCCGGAGCGGGCCACGGCAACCAGGTTCCGCACCCGGCCAGGGACACTAACCACAGGGAAGGTCGCCTGAAGGTCACAGCATGACGGGGGTGTCCCAGGGAGAGGCCCCCGCAGCCCTCACCCCGCTCTGGAGGCGCACCCAGCGGCCGGGGGTCAAGTTTGCGAAGGGCAGGTGGTCTGCTTCCCCCAGGGCCCGGGCCCACTGACACTGACGTCACCGGGCGGCCCTCCCCCGCCCCTCCCGGCTCCGGTGCCCGGGACAGGGATGACCTTCAGGGCCGGGAGCCGCCTCCAGCTGAGCGCCCCGTCCCCCCCACCCCACCCCGGCCCGGTGCCGCGGAGCCCGCACCTCACCCGGCGGCTCCGGCGCTCCCGCCTGGCGCTGGCTGCTGGACGCGGCGCGGGCGGAGAGCAGCAGCGGCAGCAGCAGCGGCGGCAGCAGCAGCAGCGGCGGCGAGAGGACCCGGAGTTTCCCACAATGCACTGCTCCTGCGCACGGAGGGGGCGGGGCCGCATCAGCTCAGGCCCCGCCCCGCTGCCTTCCCCTGCGGAGGCCCCTGCCCACTGGGCCCCACCCCCTCTCCGTTTTCCCCCAAATATTTTTTTATTGACTGCAGAGAGGGAAAGAGAGAGGTGGGGGGGGGGGGGGGGAGGGAACAAAGATGAGAGAGAATTACCATTGGCTGCCTCCTGCACGCCCCTCACTGGGGATCCAGCCCACAACACGTGCCCCAACCAACCCCTCACAGGTGGACGCTAACCACTGAGCGACGCCTGCCTGGTCTGGCTGCTGTTAATCCCAAGAGCGGGTTAGGGTCAGGCTGCGAGGGACTCAGGCTGGCCTCCCCACACCCCACCTCACCCCCACCCTCTCCCTGCAGGGAGAGCCAGTCATGAGGGGGCTCTCGACGCCCTCCCCTCCGCGCCCCGCCAGACCCTAACAGAGACTCAGAGAGAAGACATCTACTTAGAATATTTATTTATCTCCTTACATGACAAGACACAAAAAGTCACTTCTTGAAACTCCTCAAAAGAAAAAAAATATAAATCTGTCAGCAGCAGCAGCAGCTTCCAAGGTACAACAGATTGAGGGGTACAACCGTGAACTGGGGGCCAGGCCTCAGCCCCAGGTAGTGTCGCTGGGAAGGGGCCTCCTCAGAGGGCCTGGGCGGCGGGGACACAGCACCAGCACGATGGCCCTGCGGGGGTGGCAGGGCGCCTCCTCCATTCACAACGGGGGTGGGCTGGACGGGGCGGCGGGGGCTGAGGGGGCTGGACGGGGCAGAGGGGGCTGGAGGGGGCGGTGGGGGCTGGACGGGGCAGAGGGGGTGGACGGGGCGGCAGGGGCCTTCTCAGAGGCCCCGAGAGCAGAGCAGGGCGGCCTGGAGGGCAGCTCCCCGCCGCTGCACACAGAGCAGGTGCCCCCGCCCTATACTGGTCATGCTTGCCCTTCCCACTGGCCAAGGTCAGACCCGGGGTGCAGGTCTCAGGAGAGGGGTCAACTGCAGGTGCAGCAAGAGGGGCTGGGCTGGACAAACAACTCTGGACAGGGTCAGCGGGGGCATAGGTTTACACAGCACACACATACACACACACACACACACGTACACGCACGCACACGCGTGCACTGCCTGGCCCTGTGGGAAGGGCAGCAGCGGCTCTCCCGTATGCACACAGGCCTCACACGCTCTGGGCTCCGTCTGGGGCGGGGCAGAGGGGCCCGCCAGGAGGGCGGTGGGTCCCACAGTCAGGGGTGGGGTTTCCCTGGGAGTCAGGACTCAGTGTGGAACCCCCCCACCCGCGCCTGCCTGGGATTCCTGGCTCAATATGGGGGGCAGGAGACCCCGATTCTCCTGCAAGGCTGGCCGAGGGGAGAGCAGCAGTGGGGAGGCTGGACCGATGGACAGACGGACGGAGGAGGGCTGGCCAGAGCCACTTGTGCTCAGCAAGTTAATAAATAGGTTTGTGCGGCCTCCCCTTTGGGGACCAGGGGCTGCGTCTCGGGGCCGGGCCGGTAGCCTGGAGGGGAGGAGGTGTGTCCCCCCCGCACCCCCCCGCCCCGCCCTCACCTGGGAGCCCCCAGCTCAGAGACCAGCTCTGCCCCGGGGGTGCCCAGGCCCGGGCAGCGGGGGGCAGGCTGGCTCCGGGAATGTGACGATTCCTGTGACTTCTACATAAAGGACACCTTGATCCCAGCGGCGGGCGGGCAGGACCCTCCTCCCGCCCCTCCGCTCGGGGAGGGGCGCAGACGCGTTCCTCTGCTTGGTCCTGGGCGGCCGCCCGGGGGGCAGGCTCAGGGCCGGGGGCTCTGCAGCAGCCCCAGCAGCGTCTCCCCGATGCCCAGGAAGTAGACCACCTGGGCGATGCCGAACAGCGGGGCGATGACCAGGGCGCGGCAGTAGGCCCCCTTCAGGAAGGCGGAGGGGCCCTCGTTCTGCAAGATCTTCCTGCGGAGGGGGGGGGGGGTCAGAGCCGGGGCCAGCCTCCCCGCACCCCCCGCCCGGGGCCCCGCCCACCTGGCACAGTCCAGGAAGCCGGAATAGGTGTCTTCATTGACCCCGCGCTGGAGGGACTGCAGGCGAGTCTTCACCACTGCGGGAGGCGCACGCAGGTCAGGGGCCGCCCACCCCACCCCCACCCCCACCCCCACCCCCACCCCCACCCCGGCAAGGGGGGCCCAGGGTCCCCCACTGACCATCACACGGGTTGACAGCCACGGCGGCCGTGCTCCCAGCCACGCAGCCGGCCAGGAAGGACACGTAGAAGGGGGACTTCTCCTCGGAGGCGGACTGGCCCAGCTGGTTCAGGTTGGCAAAGAGGGGGAAGTAGACGATGGAGAAAGGGACGTCCCTGCAGGGGGGTTGTGTATGGCGGTGACTGGCGATGCCGGTGGGCGGACCTCTGACCTCCACCCCCCTCCCTCCTCCCGCCCTCCCCACCTGAGCAGCGTGGCCCCCAGCCCCTTGTAGAGGCCGGCAATGCCGCGGCTCCGGAGCAGGTCCCGGGTGAGCTGGGTGGCCGTGGGCCGGGGGGCGGCGGGGGCCTCCCCGGAGGGCGGGGCGCCCCCCGGCGTGGAGAGCTGGGCCTGGGCGGCCAGGATCTTCTTCTGGGCGGCTGGGGGGAGAGAAACGGAGGGGCTGGCTCTCCCTCCGGGCGAGACCGGGCCGGCCAGGCTGCCCCCCTCCTCCCCCGGGCTGGCCCCGGCTGGCCACACGCACCGATGCGGCCGGCGTCCTGGAGCTGGATCTTGAGCATCTCCATGGGGGTGGTCACGATGACTTGGCAGGTGCCGGCCCCGCAGCCGGCGAGCATCTCCCGCAGCAGCGTCAGCTTCTGCCTGCGGGCGGGCAGGGGGGGGTGGTTGTCACGGACAGGGTCCGAGGCCCTGCCTGCGGGCGGGCGGGCAGGGGGGGGGGGTGTCACGGACAGGGTCTGAGGCCCTGCCTGTGCCTTGGTGTGAAGGGGGCAGAGCAATGGAGGCAGACGCAGCCCTGTGGGGGGCACATCACCCCCAGCCTACAGCGTGGGCACTGAGCCCGCAAGCAGATGGCAGGAACCAGGAAGGGAGGTGGGCCGTTCTCTGGTAGAGACAGATGGAGAAGCAGGGTGTGTGTGTGTGTGTCAAATACCCCAAGGGGTCACCCTTTCAGCCCACCCTCTGGGGACAGAGGAAAGCTGGTCAGCGCCCACAAATCCCAGCTATGGGGGGGCAGGCCGTGGCCCAGAGCCAAGGACCGCGGGGGCTGGAGCAGCAGACTCGGCGCCTGCCTCACTCCTCCCATTGCAGGGGAGCGGGGGGCGCCAAGGACGGGGAGGACGGGACACAGAGGGGGGCCTGCACGCCAAGGTGGGGCAGCAGGGGGCACGCCTGTCCTGGGCCTGGAGGCACGGCCCCTCACCCGTCCTTGGAGAGGTGATGTCGGAAGAAGTCGTTGGCTGCCAGCTTAATAGCCTTCTCGGGGGTGACAAGGGTCAAGTTCACGGCGGCTCCTGTGGGCACATCGTGTAGGGGAGGCTCTGGACCAGCACTTGCTTCCCAGTTGGCAGAGCCCTGGCCCCAGTCAATCCCTGGCCGCCGCCTCCTGCCCTCTCACCCACATTGGTGCCAGCCGGGCGGGGACGAGGCCGGGACCGGGCACTCTGCTCGCTCTGCCCCAAACCACCTCCCGGCCCGGCCTGGTGGGCGCCCGGAGGAACCCCTCCTGGGGGACGGGGGGCTCCCTCTGGCGAGGGCACTGGGGGGAGGGCACACATGGACGAGGCTGAACCCAGCCCCGGGGGCGGTGGCCGGCCCTCCTGCAGTCAGGGCTCAGGGCTGCACAGCTGGGGGACCCAGGCTTGGGGACAGTCTAAGCTGCTTTGCAGGTCTCCTCCACCCCCCACCCCCCACCCCCACCCCTTTCCCAGCACAGACAGGGGGAGGGGGACCCTGCGGCTCTCAGAAGGCAGGGGGTGCCCAGCTGGCAGCGTGGCTCAGTGGCTGAGCATCACAGACTGGTTGTGGCCGGGGCACGTGCCCAGGATGCAGGCTCCATCCCGTGTGGAGCGTCCAGGAGGCAGCCGGTCCATGACCCTCTCTCATCACTGATGTCTCTCCCCCCCTTCCTCTTTGAAATCAATAAAAGTGAGTGTTTTTAGGAGGTGGCAGGAAGGAGGCTGTGGCCGGGGCAGCGCGTGGGGCGGCGTGGCGGGAAGGGTGGTTGCTGAGGACGGCCCCCTCCAGACCCCACCTGTCACCCACGCCCGGGCTCCAGCACCCCGGCCAGCGACGGCCCCCACCCCCCTGTGCAGGGGCAGCGGCCCGGGGACAGTCCCCACCACACAGCCCGGCCTGCCCCCGCCCCCCCGCCCCCTCCCCGCCCGGAGCCTCACCGCGGTACATGCCGAAGTAGCCCTCGGAGCGGATGGTCTTGATGAGGCAGTCAGACCTGCGGCCGAGGGACGGGGCGGTGGCTAAGCCGTGGGCAGGCAGCCCCCCAGACCTGCCCTCCCTTCAGGCCCCCTCTGGTTACACTGGGGGGGGGGTGTCCAGGAGTGACGCTCAGGAGTCCGCCCCCGCCCGCCCCCGCGGCGCTCACATGCTGGTGTACATGCGCTGGCCGTTCTGCTGGTTCTGCAGCCGCGTCTTGGCCAGGTCGATGGGGAACACGCAGGTGACCCCGATCAGCCCGGCGATGCCCCCATTGATGAGCTTGGCGGGGAGACTGTGCGAGAGGGAGGGTCAGGCCTGCGGCCTCCGGGGCACGGGGCAGGGGCGCGGGGCAGGGGCACAGGGCAGGAGTAGGAGGCACAGGGCAGGGGCAGGGGGACAGGAGGCAGGGGGCAGAGGGCAAAGGGCAGAGGGCAGGGGAGGGCGGGCCGGTGGCGGCCGCAGCAGCGTCCCCACCTGATCTGCTTATCAGCCATTTAACCGGCGGGCGGCGGCGGCACCAGGTGCAGGCGGAGTCGGGTGGTGGAGGGCGGAGGGGTGGCAGGAGGGACCCGCTGGCTGGGAATCGGGGTTCGCAAACCCCTTCTGGCCTGGAAGGAAGCGGGGGCTGGAACCGGCGGTGGGATGGGCCACCCGGGCACCCCCCCCCACGCCGCACGAGGGGCGCCAGGCGCCTCCCCCCCACCACCCCAGTGGGCACCGGCGCGTCCCGGGTGCAGCGCTGGGGAGGTGCCGGCATGCAGGCTCCCCTCAGGGCCCCCCACGGCGGTCCGGCCGGCACCTCCTCACGCTCGCGCTCACGTGCGCACAGAGCGCCGTCGTTAAAGGGCCAGCGCCTGGGTGGGGGGGCGGCGGCGGCCGAGGATGGAAGGAAGGGGACAGTTTCCAGCCGGGTCAGCCCCCTCCACCCAGCTCGGGGCCGCGGCTCCCGGCATCCGTGAGCAGAGAAAGGGGCTGGAGGCTCCCCCAGGACCCCCCCCCCCCCGTGCTGGACCCTCAGACCTCCCTCCTGGGGGAGCACCATCCTCACCCCCACCCCAGACAGACTCACACCCCAGAACCATGGGCCAGGGTGTGGGGAAAAGCGGGGGGAGGCAGCTGGGAGGTGGATGGCCGACCTCCCCCACCCGCTCTCCGGTGGGGCAATGGCCCTCACTAGGGACCGGACTCTGGAGCCAGCGCCAGCCCCGGCCTCCCCGGGGGAACAGCCGGTGCCTGAGCTGTCACCACAGAGCCGCCGCCGCTGCCGCCGCCACCGCCAGCTGGCACACCGGGGTTCCTCCGGGGGCTGGTGACCTTCACCTCCGCCCTCCCAGGCCGGGCTGCCCTGCCCACCCGCAGGCCCCCGCCCGCCGCCCTCCGCCCGCTCACCGAGGTGCAGTGCTCTCCTCTGAGGCTCCGCCGCCGCCAGCCCGAGCGGCGAGGGAGGTGCTGGCGAGGGAGGTGCTGGCGCGGGGATTGGTCTCCGGGCGGGGAGGGGCGGGGGGGGGGGACTTTCTCTTTCACTTTGGGCGTGAGGCTCCCTGCAGCGGCGCCGGGAGGGGAAGGGGTGTGACAGCTCTGGAGGCCGGGCAGGGATGCCACAGCCGCAGCCACAGGGCGGTGGGTCTGCCCCCCGCCCCCAGGGGTGCTGGCCTCCGGCCCCGCTGCCCTGTGGGTCCTGCCCTGTGGGTCCGCCTGCAGCCCGCAGGCTGGCTCTGCCTGCAGCCCTGGCTCCCTGAGGACAGGGCTGTGCCCAGCCCCTGTGGCCTCTCGGGAACGGGTCCCTGGGGTGGAGATGGGCGGGGGACCTGCGTGTCCACCGGGTGCATGTCAGGGAGACGGAGCCTGGGCACGGGAGAGGCTCCGTCCCCCGGAGGGCCGGGAGGGAGCGGCCGGGTCTCCGGGGCCACGGGCGGCCACCCACGGGCCGCTCACCTGGCAGGTCCAGAGGCCAGAGGACGGGCATCCCAGAGCCTCTGCCCTGCCAGCCCCCCCCCCCCCCCCGCCAGCACACACCCAGGGCCTCGGCCTGGGACAGTTCCCTGGCCCAGCGCAGGAAGAGTCTGCCCTCTGAACTTCGACCTGGCCCCCCGCCCCACCCCTGCACATCGGTCCCAGCCGGCTCTCTCCTGCCCTGGACCCAGGGGCAGGGGCCGCACCCCAGGGCCCCGCCCTCTGAGTGCGGAGGGACCCTGCCCCCTGGGCACCACCGGGGGTCAGGGCGCCGAGATGACGGGGATCCCGCAACCCAGACGGACTGTCCAAGCGGGAAGAAGCAGGCCCAGAAGCCAGGGGACCCCAAGCCCAAGACGACGGCCCTGGGGTCCCCCCCCCACCCACCCACCCACACGCTGCAAGGGGCGGCAGGGCCTGACAGCAGGGCGGGCGCGGGCGGTCTGGGGGACCTGGAGAGGGAGCCCCCTCTTCTGTCCTCACTCCGGGGAGGGCCTGCCCCGACCCCATGTTGCCATAGAAACTGGGCAGCCGGAGCCAAGCTCAGGATCCCAACTGGAGGCCGCGCACTGGCATGACAGCCTTGACGGCCGCCCTCTGCCCGCAGCCCAGGGCGGCCGACAGGCCACGCCGCTCCGGCGCCCGGGAGACGCCGCTGACCCCCCACGCCCCGAGGCGATGGGGCTGAGGGTCCGAGTCTGGAGGTCCCCCCCACACCCCCCCGCTCCCGCCCGTCCCCATCCCGCCCCGGCCCGTCCCCCACCCCACCCGGCCCGTCCCCATCCCACCTGCCCGGCCCGGCCCGGCCCGGAGGAGGCGCCACCCCGCGGCCAGAGGAGCCGGCGGCGGCGGCGGCGGCGGGGTCCGCTCACCCCGGTCCCGCTGGGCAGGTCGGAACCGGGCCCGGGGCCAGAGCGGGCCGCCCCCCGCTGGGCGGAGGCGCCTCCAGCGCGCACGTGTCCGCCCGGCGTATTCCCACGAGTGACCCGCGCCCGGCCCGGGGCTCCGGCCCCGGCAAGCACCCCGCGGGGACACGTGTGCGCGGGGAGCGCGCCCGTCCCGCTCGGGGCCGAGCACGGCCTCCCACGCCCGGCGGCGGGGACCGAGCATCGCCGGCCGGGCCCCCCCGGCCGCCTGGACCCCCGGCTGTCACCTCCGCGGCGGCCGGAGCCCCGCACCCGGGCCGCCCCGCAGCGGCTCCGTCCGGGGCGCCCGGGGCACTCACCGCGCTCCGCCGCCGCCGCCGCCGCGCTCGCCGCCCGCCGCCGTGCGCCCCGCTGCGGGAGTGCGTCCGCCGGCGCTCCGCCCCCGGCCCGGCACGGGCTCCGGCTCCCCCTGGCGGCCGGCGCGGCCGCTGCACCCTCCGCCCCCGCGGTCTGGCCCGGCGCCCTGCGTGGGCGGGCGGGGGAGCAGCGGGGGACCGGCCAGCGGGCCGGGGAGCAGCGTGGGACCGGCCAGCGGGCGGGGGAGCAGCGGGGGACCGGCCAGCGGGCCGGGGAGCAGCGGGGGACCGGCCAGCGGGCCGGGGAGCAGCGGGGGACCCGCCAGCGGGCCGGGGAGCAGCGGGGGACCGGCCAGCGGGCCGGGGAGCAGCGGGGGGACCCGCCAGCGGGCCGGGGGCAGCGGGGGGGCCTGCCAGCGGCCCAGCACCCGCCGGGAAAGGGCGTCTGTCCTGCGGGAGCAGCGGCGGGACCACAGGGCTGCAGGGCCTGGGCCGCACCAGCCGGCAGGGCGGGTGCACAGCTTGCACACGGGTGACTTTGTATCCAAGACGCACAAGCATCACTTTGAGCTGTGGCTCCGCTCCTCCCGGGAAGATCTGGACCCACAGGAGGTGCTGGGCGCGTGCCAGGGGCAGGGCCAAGGCCAAGGTCACCGGAGGCCTCCCCCCATCCCCCAGCGGCGGCCGGCCGGGCCTCTGATCTCCACCCAACAAACAGACGAGCTCTCAGACAGCAGCCAGACAAGCGTGTTTGTGGTACAGGGAGGTCACTGTCCCCGCACAAGGGGAGCCTTGGAGGCGGGACCTCTGAGGCCGGCCACAGCCGGGCCACGTGGGGCCGGGCCGGAGTCCGCAGGGTCAGCCTAGGCCTGAGCAGGCTCCGGGGACGGTGAGGCCGCAGGCTCCGGTGGGGCCGGGTCCCTGGGGGCCAGGCCGGTGCGGCGGATGCCGTCCTGGTACTTGTGGCGGCCGAGCTCCAGGATGGCCCGCACCTCGTCCGCCACGTCCCGCCGGTCACTCTGCTCCAGCGCCTGCACCAGGCTCCCCACTGCCCCCGGCTGCCCGGCCCGGCGCTCGGCCCACGAGAACAGCATGTGGCGGATCTGGGCGTCCAGGTCGTCCCTGGGTGGAGGGGGCTCAGTGACGGAGGGGCCCCCCAGGACTGCCCACCACACCACCCTGGGCCGGCCTCCTGCGCCCTGGGCCGTGTGGCCAGGCCGTCCCTTCCCGTGTCTGTTTGCCCTGCCCCTCCCCTTCCCGAAGGCCCTTCAGCAGCCTCAGTGCCCCCCACCCCCACCCCGCAGCAGGGGCCAGGCCTGAGGCTGGCCCACGCAGGCGGCAGCCGGAGGCTGAGAGGCACCCACCGGAATTCATGCCGGATGCGCTGCAGCTCGCGGTAGGAGAGGCCCAGGTGCAGGGCCACGGCCGGCCAGTCGGGGCCCAGGCGCCCGGCCAGGCTCAGCAGGTTGCTCTGGGTCAGGAAGCCGGTCTCAGCATCGCCCAGGTTCAGCGGTGCCAGGGAGAGGCTGGCTCCCTGCCCCGGGCCCGGGGACCTGCGCAGTCTCTGTGGGGAGGGGGTGCAGTGAGCCCTGGCCCCTGCCCAGGCCTAGCCCCGCCCCTGCCCCCCCTCCCCACCCCGGCCACACCGGCAGCTTGATGGGCAGAGTGGCCATCCACAGGGCGTCCGCGGCCTTCCTCTGCCGGGCGGCCTCCGCCTCCGCCGGCACGTCCTCCGGCACGGCTCCCCGGTAGAAGGACACCTGGGGCGGGAGACGGGTCAGGGCCCGGCCTCGGCCCGGGCGGGCAGCGGGGGGCCCTCCCCTCGGCCCACCTGGCCCCGCACGGCCTGAGCGTGCCGGTCCAGGGCGGAGGTCACGTACACCTCCTTCAGGTTCTTCAGGTGCGAGTAGAACACGAAGCACACGCGGCCCTGCACGCAGTCCGGGCGGTCTGCGGGGGGCGGGGGGTCAGGGGGGGAGGCGGGGGTCTGCGGGGGGTCGGGGGAAGGCGGGGGTCAGCGAGCAGAGGGCGGGGGGGGGATCAGTGAGGGAGGCGGCGGTCTGTGGGGGGAGGCAGGGGTCTGCGGGGGGATTAGTGAGGGAGGCGGCGGTCTGTGGGGGGGCGGGGGTCAGCGGGGAGGCTGGGCGGACCCGGGGCCACCCCAGGGGCAGGGCCTACCCGCATCCACGTCGATGCCTCTCTCAAAGGCGGCAAAGAACTTCTCGCCCTCGAACATCTCCACGGTGTCCGAGGGCTCCGGGCCGCGGTACCGCTCCAGCAGCCGCCGCAGCGTGGCATCCACCTGGGCACCCACGGCTCAGAGCCCACCCGGCCCCCACCCCCCAGCCCTGGCCCCCCAGCCCCAGTTCCCACCCCCCTCGTTCCCGGCCACCCCTGCCCCACACCTCATCCTGGACACCCCCCCCACCCGGCCCCCACCCCTCATCCCCGGTCCCCCAGCCCAGCCCCCCCCGCCCCACCCGGCCCCCACCCCTCGTCCCCGGCCCCCCCCGCCCCACCCCTCATCCCCGACCCCCCACCCCCCACCCGGCCCCCACCCCTCATCCCCTGGCCTCCACCCCTCATCCCCAGCCCCCCAGCCCGGCCCCCTCCCTCGTCCCCGGCCCCCACCTTGCTGCGGGGCAGGCACTGCAGCAGGACCTGCTGGGGGTCCCGGCGCCGCTGCAGCGCGATGAGGTTGACACGGTGCAGCCGCAGCCGCTCCCAGGCCTTCCGCGCCAGGCCGCCCACGCAGGTCTTGGTGGTGTACCAGAGCCAGTACCTGGGGGGGCGCGGGTGAGGGGCTGCGCGTGCAGAGGAGGGGAGGGGCCGGGGGAGCGTGGGGGGGGGCACTGACCAGGAGAAGTGTGTGACCTGGAAGCGCGCGTACAGGTGGGTGAGCTCCAGGGCCACCTGCGCCGTGATGTCGTCCCAGGTGGCGGCCGGGGGCGCCCGGTAGAGCAGGTGCAGGCGGGCGCGGTCCACACTCAGGCCTGCGGGAGGGGGGCCCGGCTGAGGCTCCCACAGGACTCCGCTCCGGCCGCCTCTCAACTGACGGGGGGGGGGGGGGGGGGGCACCCTCCCTCACCTGTGACCCGGGGGGGGGGTGGGCTGTCTCACCTGTGACCCTGGGAGGGGGCTCTCTCACCTGTGACCCGGGGGGGGGGGCAGGGGGTGCTCCCTCACCTGTGACCCGGGGGGGGGGAACCTCTCACCTGTGACCCCGGGCGGCAGCGGCAGCTGCACGGTGACGGGCCGCAGGAAGCCTGGGGGGCCGCTCTGGGAGAGGCACAGCAGGGGGCTCACGGCCGCCTGGGGGTCCCCCAGCAGCGCCCGCAGCTCTCTGCCCGCCATGCGCACCACCTGGCAGACAGCCGGCCTCAGCACCCCGCGGGGGGCACCCGGCCACCCCGGGGCTGCCCGGCCGTACCTGCATCCGGACTTGACGAGGCTCCGCAGTGGCTCCAGGGGGGAATGTGACCTTGACCCCCGGGTGCCCCGAGGACCACAGCAATGCCCCCTCTGGTGGCACCAGGCAGGTGTTGGACACGGGGCGTGAAACCACAAGGAACCACGAGAAGTGGGGTACCTGGCAGTGAGCCCAGAGCCGCTGGGCACGGGGATGGGGTCAGAGGGAACAGGGTCAGGGCAGAGTCAGGTCCTGGACACACACACATACACACACGCACACGCGCGCGCGCACACACACACGCACACACACACACGCTCCTCCCTGGCAGGCCCAGGCAGCCTCACCTTTGGTGCCTCCTCCTCCAGGCGGGTGTCCAGGTCGCTCCAGCTGTCCTCACTCAGGGTCCGCACCACCACCTCACGGCAGCGCCGGGCCCGTGGGGGCACGAAGAGCAGCCCCAGGCCCACCTCCTGCCGGTCACGGGGGTGGGGGGGGGTGAGCAGGAAGGCCACACCGGGCAGCCCCCCCGGAACCCCTCCCCGGCCGCCCACCTGCCCCCAGCCCCTCTGGCCACCCCCTTGCCCCCCCCAGCCCCTCCCCCGGCCGTGCCTGCTGGAAGGCCAGCCCGTGGGGCTGCAGCTCCAGGACCCCGCTGAGCAGAGAGTCGTGGGGGCCCAGGGGCACGAGGCGCGGCTCCGGCAGCCACAGGCGGTAGCGGATGGTGACCGAGGTGGCAGTGGCCCCGGCGGGGAACTGCAGGCGGACCCCGCAGGCCAGGGTCACAGAGCAGCCTTGGGGGGTCACCAGGAAGCTGCGTGAGGGCAGGCCAGGCATCAGGTCAGACCCCGAGGGGCCTCAGGTCTGAGCCTGGCCCCGGGGTAAGGCGTCCGGCTGCTCCTCTGGCCCACCCTCCCCCTCACACACCTGTCCAGCTCTGAGGTCAGGAGCAGCCTGGGCATTCCCGGGGCGGCAGGGGACCCTGCGGGAGGAGGACAGCCGTGAGGATGAGGACGGGCTGTGTCCCGTCTGCAGGCTGTCCTCTCCGGCAACGTGTCTACCTGGGGGGCTGGGGGGGGCTGGCAGGGCCTCGCCCAGGGGGTTCCCCTGCAGGCGCACAAAGGGGGCGTCTAGCAGCTCGGGGGGCACTTCCCGGAGCTGGTTGTCCCTCAGGTCCAGCCGGACGAGCAGCGGGAGGCGGGCCAGGCCGGCGGGCACGGAGGCCAGGAGGTTGCTGTGCAGGACGAGGATCTGCAAGGAACGCAGCCCCGCTGTGGGCAGGCGCTGCTTAGAGCCGAGGAGGGCCTCTCCGCCCACCCCCCGCGCCAGGCCGGGCCTGAGTGCGGGGTCCCGGCCCGCAGAGGATGAGAGGGACCCAGGGGGCAGGCGGGACTCACCCAGGGAGGCCGGGAGGCTGTGCAGCCGGTTGGAGGCCAGGTTGAGCTCCTGGAGGCTGCGCAGGCCTCCGACCTCAGGCGGCACAGCGTCCAGGCGGTTCTCGGAGAGGTCCAGCCGCTGCAGGGCGGGCAGGGCTCCCAGCGCCGCTGGCAGCGCCCGCAGGCGGTTGTGGGCCACGGACAGGAAGGTGAGGGCGGAGAGGGCCCCCAGGGCCTCGGGCAGCTCGGAGAGGCGGTTGTGAGAGAGCAGCAGGGCGCCCAGCCGGCGCAGGCGCGGGACGCAGGCGGGCAGCGTCTCCAGGCTGTTGAAGCTCAGGTCCAGGTGGGCCAAGCGGGCCAGGCCACTCAGGCTGGCGGGCAGCGTGGCCAGAGAGCCCCGCTGGCAGGCGCCCAGCACATCCCAGTGTTGCCCACCTGGGAGGCAAAAGGCGGGGTGGCCGTGGGTCCCAGGTCCCAGCTTAGCCAGGGAGGGAGCTGCAGGCAGCGGGGCTGGGGCCTCCAGGTCTGCCGGGCTGCACAGGACAGACCGATGGAGGCATGGAGAGACACCAGCAGGTGGAGGGGGCAGGGGCCGGGACTGAGGGCTCCTTTCAGCTGGGAGCCAGCACCCACGACCCACCCCACAACCCACCCACGACCCACCCCATGCACTCTGCGGTCAGCTGGGGACCACCACCGGGCAGCTGCAGGGGCCGGGCCGGGGGGCACAGCCCGTGTCACGTGGGAGAAGAGGGCTGGTGTGGTGTAGGGAGAACAGGGATGGGGCCGGGAGTGGGGTTTGCCTTTGAGGACAAGGAGCAGAGGCAGGAGCTAGAGATGGGGGGTGGGGGGGGACCTGGCACCAGGCGGGCTCACCTTTGAGGACCAGGGAGCGGAGGTGCGGCAGGCTCCGCGGCACCTGAGCCAGGGCGGCCCCCAGCAGCCGGGGGTCCTCGTGGCCACTGAGCTGCAGGAACTCCACCCTCAGCAGCCGCGGGGCGTGCCGGGCACACAGGCGCAGCAGCCGGTGGCAGCCGCCGGGGTGCAGGTCCAAGCTCAGGCGGTTCCCAGCCGGGAGAAGGGATGCCCCGGGATCCGCGTCCGCGTCCTCCTCTGCAGCATCCTCTGCAGCAGCCGCCCGGGGCTCCGGCTCCTCCTCCGTCGCCGCGGCCATCGCCCACAGGCAGGCCCCGGGGGCCGGACATGTCCCAGCTTGCCAGGCAGGCCTGCTCAGGCAGGGCCCGGGGGCTGCGGAGTCGGGCGAGGAGAGGGAGGCGTGGGGCTGGACCCTCCCCCCCGGTCAGGGGCCTGGGGACTCTGGGTTGTTAACACTCCAGCGCCTCCAGCCCAGGCCCAGGCTGCACAGAGCTCAGGGGACATGGGAAGGGCAGCCCAGGGCGGAGGGCGGCAAGCGGTGTGACCAGCGTGCGGGGGAGCCCGGAACCGGCTGGCGGGGAGGAGGGCGGTGGGAAGATTCTGGGACTCTAGAGCTGTCAGGTCATCCTGGCTGTGTCCCCCTCCGCCCCGCCCCCGCCCCCCACGTGAGTCTCCCGAGTCCAGCCCCACCTCCCACCTTCACTCAACGGCTTTGACAAGGCAGGACCGTCATCTACCACGTGGGGGCGGTGTCCCGGCCACGGGCGATCAGTGCCCACGTGTGTCAGAGAAGCGAACGTGCGAGAGGAGACTGGGGTGCGCCCTGCCTGGCACCCCGCTCCCCGGCCCCCGGAGGAGTCTTCCCGCCCCGGCCGGTTCGCACCTCGGGCGGCAGCGGGAGCGCTGCAGGGCGCACTCGGGACTCGGCGGCCTCGGGGCGGGTCCCGGCCCGGGGAGCGCAGACTTCGCCCACCCGCCGCGCCCGGCCCGTTCCCGCCGCGCGTACCTGCGCGCCCTCCCGGCCGGCTCCGTGCGCTCCGCGCGCCCGGGCTCCCGCCGGCGCGCTTCCGGGCGGGCTGGGACTCCCGGCGCCGCCCCCTCCGGGCCCCGCCCTGGGGTCCGCGGGCGTCCGCCCGTGGTCCCGGCCCGCCCGGCCCCGCCCGCCCTCGGCCCGCCCGCTGCCCTGGAGACGGGGACGCCGGCCCATCTGCCGCGCGCCCGCCCCGCCGTCTCCAGCGCCCCTTCCCCGCGCCCGGCGGGGCGCGCCGCGCGCCACGAAACCCGCCTTTCCGGAGGCCTCCCGCCGGTGTGAACACTGGCCACTCAGGCGGACGGACCGCACCGGCGGCCTCACAGCCACCCCCACCCCCTGCTCTGGGTGCCTGTCCTTCCTCAGTTCCCGTCACCCCGCTCCATGGAGATCGCTCCGGGGAGGGGCCCAGCAGGCTTCTCCACAGGCCGCCTCCTTCCACGCGTGTCTGCGTCTCAGGAGGGAAGACAAGGAGGCCCCGAGAGGCCGCGGAGCCGGTGAGCGCCTGCCCCGCCCAGACCTCAAACCAGAAAGCCTCCCGCCTGCGCGCTCTCACCCACGAGTGGGTGCTCCGTAGAGGGACAGATGAGCACATCCAGCTGGGCCCGGCCTGACTCACCACTCGGTGTGCACCCTCTCCTCCACCCCCCTGCCACCACCATCCCCACCAGGATGGACAGAAGCTGCCAGACCTCCATTCTCCCGGCTCCTGTCCCCCTCAACCAGTTTCCCCAGAGCTGCCAGAGAAGCCTTTTTAAAACCAATCACAGGGCCGAGACCGATTTGGCTCAGCGGATAGAGTGTCAGCCTGCGGACTGAAAGGTCTCGGTTTCGATTCCGGTCAAGGGCATGTACCTTGGTTGCGGGCACATCCCCAGTAGGGGGTGTGCAAGAGGCAGCTGATCCATCCATGATTCTCTCTCATCAACGCTTCTAGCTCTCTATCCCTCTCTGTAAAAAAATCCATAAAAATATATTTAAAAAACAAAAAACCAATCACAGGAATGTGTAGCCCTGAAAAGGAAAGGCGTTCTGGCCGAAACCGGTTTGGCTCAGTGGTAGAGCGTCGGTCTGTGGACTGAGGGGTCCCGGGTTCGATTCCAGTCAAGGGCGTGTACATTGGTTGCGTGCGCATCCCCGGTAGGGGGTGTGCAAGAGGCAGCTGGTCGATGTTTCTCTCTCATCGACGCTTCTAGCTCTCTATCTCTCTCCCTTCCTGTCTGTAAAATATCAATTAAATACATAAGAAAAAAAAAAAAAGAGGAAGGGCGTTCTGACACACGCTAGCACGTGGGAAACCTTGCGGGTATTCTGTTGAGTGAGACAGGACTGACACAGAGGGACAGAGGGACCAATGTGGGGCGGTTACACTCATAGGAGTCAGGTCCAGAGACAGCGAGTGAAATGATGAGTCACACGAGTCGGGAGTTTGGGAAAATGAGACCGTCCTGGAGATGGCCGTGGTGATGGTTTTACAACGATGTGAATGTACTAAGTTCCACTGAATTGTCTCATTAAAATGGTAAATTTTATATGTTATTTTCCACTCACGTCCATCAATCAGCCCCACTGGAGTCGCTCAGTGGGTAGGCGTTGGTTGACCTGTAAACCAGGAGGTCATGGTTCCATTGTGGGTCAGGGCACATGCCCGGGTTGTGGGGGTTGGTCCCCAGCATGAGACGTGCAGGAGGCAGCCAATCAGTGATTCTCCCTCATCGTTGATGTTTCTTTCTCTCTCCCTTCCTCACTGAAATGTGTACATATATTAAAAACCAATCACATCATGCCACTTTGCTATTGATTGTAAAGGGCTATCCTTGCCAGGATGGTCTCCCCACTTGAACCCAATTGTGTGACCTTGAGCAAAAAAGTGTGCCTGACTTCCAACAATGACGCCTAGGACTGTTCCAGAAAACCAGAGAACCAAGTAATGCTTAAGAGAGATGGAGTTACCTTTATTACGCTGGGGCCCAGAGGAAAACGTCTCTCAAATTCTGGGCCCCAACATGGAGGAACTTTCTCTGTGTATATGTTTTTACTTTCTTTGTCTCCCAAATACGGGGTGTTTCCCGGCCGCCTTTGCGAGTTCTTAAAGAGCCCCTCTGTGCTGGGCCTTGAGCCCTCAACCAAAGGCCTGGCCTGGCACCAGCACTGATAACTTCCTCCGGGGAAGGCTTAATGGCCTCTGAAGTGGGAGTAGTCTTTTATTTTCCTTATTATTTAAGCAAGCACGCATCTCCAGAAGCCAGACAGCAGGGTTAGCATGTCAAACAGCAGTTTCTATATGAGATGGATGCTTCAGGGCGACCGTGTGGTTTGTGTTAACACAACGGCGCTTGGTGCGCTACACTCGAGGCTGGCGAAGCTGGCTCTGTTGGGCCGCTATGGGCTGGCTGTCATCTCGTGACTCATCTCCGTCCGACCTTCGCCTCCGACCCCACGGCCCGGTGCCCTCCCGCCCCGCGGGATTTAGCAAGGCCGGCTCCTTCTCATCTTTCGGCTCCATGTCCCTGCCTCATCCCTTCAGGGTCTATCTCGGCCGGGGACATCTTGTTTATTTACTCCGCGTGTCGTCGCGCCAGAACCTAAGTTTTGCGGGAGCGGGCTGGGTCTATCCCCGCCCAGGCCGCAGCGGGGTCCGAGGAGGAGCAATGAATGGGTGGCGCGTGCCTACGTCCGCGCGCACACGGAGGTCAGATTGGAGCCCACACAGAGCAGCGCAGAGGCGCAGCCACGGGGCCCAGACGGCTCGGCTCCGCGACATCAGAGCGGCTCGCCCACCTCGCTGGGTCAGGCAAGGCTGCGCTTCCACGCCACCGGACACGAGCCTCTGACTGGCGGCCGGACGCCGCCTGAGCCGGAAGCGTCCCGGCCGAACCGGCGCAGCCTCAGTGGGACCCACGTGTCGCTCCCGCAGGAAGCAGCGCACTCGCGCTTCCGGCCGCACTGGACGATGGGACTTGTAGTTACCGGCTGTGTTGGCCGCTGTCGCAAAGGAAGGCGTCGCGGGCGAGGCGGCCGCGCTGCATGTTGGGAGTGTGTAGGCCCCGTGTGGCGTGCAGGGAGCCCTGAAGGGAGACGCTGCACTCGGGCTCCCGCCCCGCTTCGTCCCGCCGCCTCAGGGGTTTTGGGGAACGTTCGCCCCACACTGGATAAGAAGGCGGCCTCGGAATTGCTCTTCGCCTTTGCTGGGGCGGCTGCCGGACCGGACCGGAAGATGACTTCCCCGGCGTCCTCATTGGCCGAGCGCCTCGTGACGTCACTCGCAGGCGCCATCGGTGCAAGGAGGGTGGTTCCCGGAGGATTCTGGGTAGCGGGTTACCCCCGCCCCCCGCGCGTGCGTCTTCCTTTCCCTGCCTGACGCCGCCCGAGGTCGCACGCGCGAGGCCCCTCCGCCGCCGCCGAGTGAGTGGAGCGACCCGACTGGGCCGTTGGGGCCTTAAGGGGGTGGGTAGGGCGCGGGGCGGCCTCGGTGGGGTTCCCCGGGCCGGGCCACGCGCGGCCGCGCTCGGGCCGGGGTGGGAGTGCGAGTGGGAGGCCTCACGGTAACGCCGCGGCTCTCTCTGCCGCTCAGGATGCGTTACGTTGCCTCGTACCTGCTGGCCGCCCTCGGGGGCAATGCCTCCCCCAGCGCCAAGGACATCAAGAAGATCCTGGACAGTGTGGGCATCGAGGCGGACGACGATCGGCTCAACAAGGTAGCCAGCCGCCCGCCGGGCCCGGCCGACCGACACTCTGCACAAAGGGACCCGCTCCTTCCCGATCCGAGTGTATTTTTTGGGGGGAAAGTGTGGTTTGGAGGCCTTGATACAGCCCCAAGGAAATGAGACCAGCATGGTTTAGTAGAAGCACAGAAGTCTCGTGTGATTTAAAATTCCGTAGTAACTGCTGTATTCTAAGAAATGTAAAGGGGGGGATGTATTTGAGCGCCTTTCTTTCTCACCCAAATTAATGAAGATGTTCTTTTGACATATATTGGGTGCAAATTACGATACTTTTGCATCTGTTTTCCGGCAGTAACTTTGAGAGGTGTAAGCTCCCATTTGGAGCTGCCTGGGTGCGAAGAACCCACGTGTGTGTGGTGACTAGGGGGCCTGGCTCCAGAAGGGGGTGCAGGTCGGGTGCTTGGTAACTGCTGGCCGTGGTTTCCTCCTCCAGGTGATCAGCGAGCTGAATGGGAAGAACATTGAGGATGTCATCGCCCAGGGTGAGCTTGTGCAGAGCCTTCGTTTCCGTGGTCCATCCTAATTCCTGCTGGCCGCCCGTGGCCTTGCAGGTTTCGCTTGTGGACCAGAGCAGCCTAGAAGCCTCGCCCAGAGGAGGAGTGAGCACGGCTTCTGTGGGCTCACGCCAGGGGCACTTCTAGACATTCTGGGAGAGGACGCTAGGGGGCGCCTGTGCTGCCCCTGGGCCTGGCTGCCCTGCCCCGTTGTTTGGGGAAGTAAACAGGTCTCTCCATGTGCCCTCCGTCAGGGTTTGGTGTCTGCGGTGACTACAGGCCCCAGGCTCCCTTTGCGGGGAGGTGGATGGCTTTCTGGTGACATCAGGGTGGAGGTGATGGGACTTGTTTGGAAACTGCACCGCTGGGGCAGCCATTCCTGCGCCTGGACATGTGACTGGCCAGGACAAGAGCCAGCTCAGCCAAAAGCCTCCTCTGAGCTCACTGCTGGGAACGCGTATCTGGACACTGGGCGGCAGACTAGGTCCCTGCCTGGTCGTAAACATGTTTGTCCAACCTGACCCCAGGGTGGGGGTTGTAGCCCAGCCTCTTGTGGGCCAATTCCTGGAAGCCCAGGTCCCAGATGGGAAGTTTGGGGGCTGAGGCGTGGCAGAGCCTCTTGTGGGGGGAGCTTTAGTCTGAGCAGCTGTTCTGCTCACTCCCTTCTCTGCTTCCTAGGTATTGGCAAGCTGGCCAGCGTCCCTGCTGGAGGGGCTGTGGCGGTGTCTGCCGCCCCGGGGTCTGCAGCTCCTGCCGCTGGTTCTGCCCCAGCTGCAGGTAAGTGAGGCTCAGGCAGCGGGCATTGCGGGCGAGCTGGAGGGTCTGGGGGCCTGGCCCGCACTGGTCGCCTCTCTCACTGGTCTTTTCCCTACAGCCGAGGAGAAGAAAGATGAGAAGAAGGAGGAGTCCGAAGAGTCGGATGACGACATGGGATTCGGCTTGTTTGATTAGTCTCCTTCCCCTGCAAATAAAATCCTTTTTACACATACCTTGAGGGCCTGTGACCGTTTGTTAGAACCGGCCTCTGCACTTGCCTCATGCAGGGCATCTGTGGGACGGCCAGGGTGGAGGCTGCTGGCCCAGGAGCTGGTGTTGGGGCGGGGACACTTCCTGTGGGTCTTGGTTGCTGCCAAGCCTTGACGGGCTCAGGAAGGGACACCAGCCTCGTTGAGTGGTCCTGGCTCCTGAGGACTTGGGGACTGATCCTTCAGGGGACCCCAGGAAGGCTTCAGAAACCACTGTGGGCGGCTCGGTTGGTTAAGCATCACCCAGACACACTTAGGTGGCGGGTTTGAACTCCCAGCGGGGCACACAAGAGTTGCAGTGAACACATTGGGAACAGCACATCCACACCCCTCTTCTATCCCCTTCTCTCTCAAATCCATAAGTGGATTTCTTAAAAAGCAACAGTGGTCAGTCTCCGTTGCTGAGTGTGGCCCCTGGGCTTCTGCAGGGAGGGGATCCAGTCCGTCACCTGCTGCTGGGCGAAAGGGAAGTGCTTGTGGGTACATAAGCTCACCTGGCCCTCTGCTCAGCCCTTCGGGTTGTGTCTATCTGGTTTCTCAGATACCACTCCGAGGGCCTGGCTCAGGAGCTGCTGGGGTGTGCACCTGTGTGTGCAGAGCCTTCCCCGGGGTTGGGGAGTGGGGGGCTAGTTATATGGAAAAAGCAGGGAGCCCAGACCAGCGGAGGATCTAGGGCAGGATGAGGGAAGGGGTCCCCAGCCTTCTGGCCACGCCCCACCTAAGCTCTCAAATCCTGATGCCTCCTGTGACATAATTTTTTTTTAAAATATATATTTTATTGATATTTTACAGAGAGGAAGGGAGAGAGAGATAGAGAGCTAGAAACGTCAATGAGAGAGAAACATCGACCAGCTGCCTCTTGCACACCCCCCACTGGGGATGTGCCCGCAACCAATGTACATGCCCTTGACCAGAATCGAACCTGGGACCCCTCAGTCCGCAGGCCGATGCTCTACCACTGAGCCAAACCGGTTTCGGCTGTGATATAATTTTTTTAAAAAATTTATTTTGATATTTTACAGAGAGGAAGGAGAGAGAGCTAGAAACGATGAGAGAAAAACAACCAGCTGCCTCTTGCACACCCCCTACCGGGGATGTGCCTGCAACCAATGTACATGCCCTTGACCGGAATCGAACCCAGGACCCTTTAGTCCGAAGACCGACGCTCTACCACTGAGCCAAACCAGTTTCGGTGTGACATAATTCTTGTTCAAAAAGCAAGCTATCACACGGAGGAAGCTTAAAAGGCCATAAACTTGATCTAAAGGCTCCAAAGAACACGGCATCCATGAGAGAGAAAAAGGGGAAGGACAGTTGAAGTCCCGAGAAAAATTGTTAAAAGGTAATATGAAGTGATAGGAAAAAATAGTTTCAAACCATAATGGAGAACTGAAATACATAAATGTGTATGAGGCCCCTAGAACCATAAGAAATGTGAGAAACTACCTCATTCTGGAATTGCCCCTCCCCTTTTTTTTAAAGTAAATTGCCCCCTGTGGGGCGTGTGCCCCCATTGGGAACCCTGGCCCAGGGCCTTCTGGGGGATGAAGAAGCCAGGTTTCTGGTGGGTGGACATGGGGCCTAGAGAAGTGGGACAACTGCGGGGGTCCCAGCTGCACCAGTTATGGGTGCAAGTTTCACGGGGTGGGGCCCGTCCCAGGCGGGGGCAGGAGGCCCCGCAGAGAAGTGGGCGCAGGGTCCGGGGCAGAGCTCAGGCTATGCTCCAGCCCTGAGAGGGGCCCTGTGGGCCAGAGGACACCATGGGGGAGGCGCTGGCACCGCTGGCATGGCCATGGCACCGGGGGTTCCTCCGCCCAGCCAGGATTCCAGGAAGGGCCGTCCTGTTCCTGGCGCCAGAGCTGACGTCCCAGAGGCCCGAAGGGAGGGATCTGTACCCAAAACAGTTCAACCCTGGTGTGGAAATGGGGGCAGAGGTCTCTGCACCGGGGCAGCGCCACCCCCCATGACCCCATGGTCCCAATGAAGCAGGCAGGGCTGGGACCCCAGCCTCTCCTTGGAGCAGGTTGGGGGTGGGACTTCAGCCTCTGGCTCAGCCTGCACTGCCCAGCTCCCCTTTCCCCTTTTTAAAAAATACGTTTTTATTGATATCAAAGAGAGGGAGAGGAAGAGAACCATCAATGAGAGAATCATCAATCGCTGCCTCCTGCACACCCCACACTGGAGATCGAGCCTGCAACTTGGGCATGTAACCCTGACCAGGAATTGAACCGTGATCTGGTTCATTGGTTGATCAACTACTGAGCCACACCGGCCGAGCCCCACTTCCCTCTTGACCACCCTGGTGAACCCCTGAACTTCCCAGGCTGGCCTTATCCCCACTGTGCCATGCTCTTTGCCCCCTGCTGCCTCCAGCAGCCTCCCCAAGGACTCAGTCACCAGAGGCCCTGGCCATCCTGATGGGGCCACACCCTTGGCACTGTACCTGCATCCCAGGCCTTGCGGGGTGGCAGAGAGGGCAAGTCTTTCTAAGATTCATCCGGCGAGATCCACTGTTTCTCTCTCTCCTGGTGCCCAAGCCCGGCTCCCCTCTCAATCCAAATCCCACCCAGGGCCTGGCACGTGCGGTCAGGTAGCCTGTGCCCTTTCCTAGTTAGCTATCCACACGCCCTGCCCTACTCTGGCTTCTGGGCCTGACCCTGGGCTGGCGGGGGCTGCTCCCTGGCACCACCTGGGCACCCTGCCTCCCCGCCGCCCCAGGTAGGCCAGCCCCGGAGTGAGGTGCGGGGCTGGCTTGGAATCCCAACCGGACTAGGGCTGTGGCACCGGCAGTCTAGGAGAAAAACGCGGAACTGGAGGGAGCTGACATCACCCACTGCTCCACCTGCTGGGGCACTTAGCGGGGGCGGGGCGGGGCCCATCATACCCAAGCAGACAGCACAGCCTGAGGAGCGGGGTCGGCGCAGGTAGAACCCAGGTTGGTGCCCAGTGCGGAGGGCCGTGGGGGAGGGGGTGGGCTGGGGTGAGGGCCTCAGGGGTGGTCCCCCGCGCAGTGTGAGCTCTTCAGGTTGTGTGTGAATGTCCGGCCCCCCCGATGCTTATGGGTCCGTCTGGGATGAGTCATGGGTGCTGGGGGTTCCTGGCTGGGGGAGCGGGTGTCAAGACAGGCCATGAGGGAGGCAGAGGGGGCTGCCCAAATACCAGGGCCCTCCTCCCGCGAGCGTCCGGACATCCACGAGGCTCCCAGGCCCGCAAGCTCCGGCGGCCTCTGGGTCCCCTCCGCCGCCCACGATGGCGGACGGGGAAGGGGGCAGTAGGCCGGGGGCCAGGCCGCAGTGTGTGGCCGCCGCAGGTGTGGGCAGCTCCGGGCCCAGAGGACCCGACCGCAGAGGCTGGGGGGGGTAGCTCAGGCCCGGGGGCGGGGCCTCCGGGGCGGGGCGGGGCTCCGGGGCCCCCCGAGGGCGCGGCCGTTCCCCGCGCGCCCTGATTGGTCCGCGCGCGCCGGCCCCGCCCCGCGCCGGCCCCGCCCACCAACCTCTAAAAACACCGTCTCCGCCGCCTCCTCGCGCAGCGTCGCCGCCTCCGCGGCGGAGACCCTGAAACAGAGCGACTGCGAGCGAGCGGCCGGCCCCGCGCTACCGGCGAGCGGACGGCAAGGCCGGCCTCCGGAGACCCCGGGCCGGCGGGCCGCCGCGATGTTCCCCAAGGACGCGGCGTCCCCCCGGGAGACGACCTGGAACATCTCGTTCGCGGGCTGCGGCTTCCTCGGCGTCTACCACATCGGCGTGGCCTCCTGCCTCCGCGAGCATGCGCCCTTCCTGGTGGCCAACGCCACGCACATCTACGGCGCCTCGGCCGGGGCGCTCACGGCCACGGCGCTGGTCACCGGGGCCTGCCTGGGTGAGCGGGGGCCGCCGGGGCCGGGCGGGCGGGCGGGCCGGCGCCCGGCGCCCCTCCCTCCTCCGGCAGGGGAGCGGGGCGGGACGCAGGTGCCGGGCGGGGTGCCGTCCGGGGGCGGGGCCCGGCTTGTTTTGCTTTGGGGTGCCGGGTCCGGGGCGCTCCGGGGCCCGCCAGGCCGCGGCCCAGGCCCGCCTCCGGAGCGGACGCTGGGGCGGGCAGGTGCGGCGGAGGCTGCGCTATTGGGAAGAGAGGCTAGCTGGTGGGCGGGGCCTGAGAGGAGGGGCGGGGCCTGCGCTGCCCCCGGTCCCGGCCGGCGGGTGCAGGGCCCAGGTGCTGGCGGTCACCCTGACCTGGGGCTCTGGCACCTCGGAGGGCTGCCAGGGCCCCGGGGTACGGGGTGGCCTCTGAAGAGCACCTGGGCGGAGGCCTGACGCCCTCCGAGGGCCGGCCCCTGGAGCAGGAGCCGGACGGGCCCTCCCACCTTGCATACCGCCCATGGGGCCTGGGTCCCCGCTGTGGGCCCCCTAACGCGGGGTGGCTGGAGTGTCTGGCGCCCCGCCCCGCGGTGGGGCGGGCCGAGGACTGAGCGTGCCGGGAAGGACGCCTCCGCTCACCCACACTTCCGGCGGGCCCCGGTGTTTACCCGAGTCCTCCAGGAGTCCTGGGAGTGCTGCCCAGCCCCGCCGCTCTGGGCAGCAAGGTGACCCAGGGGTGCCCCGCCCGGCAGGAGCCGGTGCAGGGCTCTGCCCGGCCTCCTCCCTGCCCTGACCTCTGCCCTGAGGGGGTGGGGTGAGAGCATGCCTCTGCACTCCTGGGAAGGGGATCCCCGCTGGGGCCCTGACCCCTCCCACTCAGGAGGCCCTCAGACCAGAGTTCTCAGTCTCCACGCTGGCCTGGGGAGACACCCAGGCCTTGGCCGGTTTGGCGCAGTGGGAAGAGCGACAGCCTGCGGACTGAAGGGTCCCGGGTTCGATTCTGGTCAAGGGCACGTGCCCCGGTGGCAGGCTCAGTCCCTAGTGTGAAGCATGCAGGAGGCAATCCATCAATGATTCTCTCTCATTGTTGATGTTTCTGTCTTTCTCTCTCCCTTGCTCTCTGAAAAAAAAAAGAGAGAGAGAGAGAGAGAGACACCCAGGTCCCTGGTACCCAGTAGAGGACATGACTCCTCCCACATCCTACACCCCACTCTCAAAACGCCTCTTTCTTTTCCTCTTTAAAAAAAAAAAATATATATATATATATATATATATATATATATATAATCGATTTTTCACAGAGAGGAAGGGAGAGGGATAGAGAGTTAGAAACATCAATAAGAGAGAAACAGCCCAGACCTGTTTGGCTCAGTGGATAAGGTGTTGGCCTGTGGACTAAGTGGTCCCGGGTTCGATTCCAGTCAAGGGCACATACTTTGGTTGCGGGTACATCCCTGGTGGGGAGTGTGCAGGAGGCAGCTGGTTGATGTATCTCTCTCATTGGCGTTTCTAACTCTCTATCCCTCTCAATTCCTCTCTGTGTAAAATCAATAAAATATATATTTAAAAAAAAATAAGAGAGAAACATCGATCAGCTGCCTCCTGCACACCCCCCACTGGGGATGTGCCCAAAACCAAGGTACATGCCCTTGACCGGAATCGAACCTGGGACCTTTCAGTCCATAGGCCGAAGCTCTATCCCAGGGGTGGGCAAACTTTTTGACGCGAGGGCCACAATGGGCTCTGAAACTGGACCGGAGAGCGGGAACAAAAGCAACCTGACCATGCTGGCACTCTCCTCTTGGGCTGCTGGTGAAGGAGCGGAGGGGAGAGCAAGAGAACCCTCCGCTCTTTTGGCTCCGAGGGCCGGATAGAACAGCCGAATGGGCCGAATCCGGCCCTCAGGCTGTAGTTTGCCCACAGCTGCTCTATCCACTGAGCCAAACCGGTTTTGGCTTTTCTCTTCTTTTTTGTTAATCCTCACCTGAGGACATTTTCTCGTTGGATTTTAGGGAGAGTGGGAGAGAGAGGGAAAGACAGACAACACAGGTGGGTTGCCTTTCACATATGCCCCAACCAGGGCCCGGCCAGGGAGGAGCCTGCAACCGAGATACATGCCCTTGACAGGAATTAAACCCGGGACCCTTCGGTCCTCGGTCTGAAGCTCTATTTGCTGAGCCAAGCTGGCCAGGGCATCTTTTTCTTTTCTTTTTCATAATGAGAGATTATCAACCATAATCTATTTTTTAGCCCTTATCCAAAGATATGTGTGTTTTAAAATATATCTTTATTGGTTTCATAGAGGAAGAGAGAGATAGAGGTAGGAACATCAATGATGAGAAGGAATCATCCATCAGCCGCCTCCTGCACGCCTCCCACTGGGGATGGAGTTGGCAACTGGGCATGTGCCCTTGACCGGAATCGAACCTGGGACTCTTCAGTCCGCAGGCCATGGATCTATCCACGGAGCCAAATCGGCCAGGGCCCGGGGATATGTTTTTATTCATTTTAGAGAGAACAGGAGAGAGAGAAAGAAACACTGATATGAGAGAAACATCAGTTGCCTCCTGTACGTGCCTCAACCAGGGAATGAACCCAAAACCTAGGTATGTGCCCTGACCAGGAATTGAACCGGCAACCTTTTGGTGTGCAGACCAACACTCAGCCAATTGAGCCACTGGTCAGGGCGGGAGGCCTCTTCTCACTTGTGGTCGGGCAGCTGGAGCCCCAGGTGGCAGGGGCGTCCGCACTGCTCCCTCCGCCCTGGGCCTCAGCTCCTCACAGGGTCCTCTGCCCCCCACTCCCAGCCCCCTACTCTAGCCTTATCCTAGGCTGGCCCCCACGGCCCCAAGAGGAGTGCTAGGGGGCTGCTTGCTCCTGGCTGCAGTGGGACACAATTGTGCTTTCCTGGGGCCGGGGGGGCCCCCCGCCATTTCCACCCTGTGGGACCCCTGGGCTGCGCCAGGTTTGGCGGGCCTGGATCTGGCCAAGTGGGTAAAGGCTGAGGCTGGGCAGAGTTGAGCCTCTCCGCCTGCTCCCCAGGCTGAGTGCCACACGCGCCAGGCCTGGTGACTCATGGACAGGGCAGGCTGTTGGGAAACGCCAGGCAGAGGGCAGAGGGCAGGCCCAGTCCCAGTTGGCAGCCCCAGTGTCTGTCCTCCGGGGGGTGGGGGTGGCCTGTCTCTCTCTCCAGAGGCAGGTGGCAAAAGGCCCAATTGTGGCCAGGCCCCTGCTGGACACGGGGATTCCTCCCGGGCAGAGGGGATGCCCCCCATGGCGTCGGTGTGCCCTGAGACCCTGGGCCTGGAGCCATCGGGAGGTGCTAAGTCCAGGCGTGCCGGCCCCTGACCCTTGGCCCTGCCGCCCCAGGCGAGGCCGGTGCCAACATCATCGAGGTGTCTAAGGAGGCCCGGAAGCGGTTCCTGGGCCCGCTGCACCCCTCCTTCAACCTGGTGAAGACCATCCGCAGCTGCCTGATGAAGACGCTGCCCGCCGACTGCCACGAGCGCGCCAGCGGGCGCCTGGGCATCTCGCTGACCCGCGTCTCGGACGGCGAGAACGTCATCATCTACCACTTCAGCTCCAAGGATGAGCTCATCCAGGTGGGCCTGCAGGGGTCACCCATGGGTGCGGACGAGCTCATCCAGGTGGGCCCGCAGGGGTCGCCCATGGGTGCAGACGAGCTCATCCAGGTGGGCCCGCAGGGGTCGCCCATGGGTGCAGACGAGCTCATCCAGGTGGGCCTGCAGGGGTCGCCCATGGGTGCAGACGAGCTCATCCAGGTGGGCCTGCAGGGGTCGCCCATGGGTGCTAATGAACTCATCCAGGTGGGCCCGCAGGGGTCACCCATGGGTGCGGACGAGCTCATCCAGGTGGGCCCGCAGGGGTCACCCCATGGTGCGGACAAGCTCATCCAGGTGGGCCCGCAGGGGTGGCCCCGGGTGCGGCCAGACCCCGGGCCCCGGCTCACCCCTGCTCTGTCCCTCCCGCAGGCCAACGTCTGCAGCACCTTCATCCCCGTGTACTGCGGCCTCATCCCGCCCATCCTCCAGGGCGTGGTAAGCGTGGCGCGGCTGGGTGACGGGGTGGAGGAGGAGCCATCTGAGTCCCCCAGCCCCTCACTCCCGCCATCGCTGTTGCCTCACTTCCCCCGGAGTTACTCAAGCAACTTCCCCCAGCACACTTCCTGTAGCTCCCCCCCCCCCCCAATGCCTGGCTGTTTCTCAGCGCCCAGGCGGCCGTGCCAGTGCCTAGTGGGTGAAGGCTCAAACGAAACAGCCACGGGAGGGCCCAGGGCAGCCCGCCTCTCTGCAGGCCCCACCGTGTGACCTGTGTCCCTGCCACCTCAGCGCTACGTGGACGGTGGCATCTCGGACAACCTGCCGCTCTATGAGCTCAAGAACACCATCACCGTGTCCCCCTTCTCGGGCGAGAGTGACATCTGCCCGCAGGACAGCTCCACCAACATCCACGAGCTGCGGGTGACCAACACCAGCATCCAGTTCAACCTGCGCAACCTCTACCGCCTCTCCAAGGCCCTGTTCCCGCCCGAGCCCATGGTGAGCCGGCCCTGCCTTCGCCTCCTCACCTGCTCCCGGTCCTGGTCCGGTCCTGGTTCTTGTCCCGGTCCCGGTCCCGGTCCCAGTCCTGGTTCTTGTCCTGATCTCCGACTCCAGCCCTGGTCTCCGTCCCAGTCCCTGTCCCGGTCCTGGAGAGGAAGCTGCCCTCTGGCCGCGCCTGAGTGACGCAGGGGGTCTGGACCACCTCTGAGGGCGGGGAGTAGCCCGTGGCCCACACGGCCTCTGCACTGGGGCAGCCTCCAGCCTCATCGCGTCCTGGGTCCCGGGTCCCTTTGCTGGGGGTGGGGGTGGGGGAGGGAGGAGAGTGCAGGGCCCCAGGGCGAGGCCAGGTGTGTCTGACCCCTGCTGCCCCTGCCCCAGGTGCTGCGGGAGATGTGCAAGCAGGGCTACCGGGACGGCCTGCGCTTCCTGCGGAGGAATGGTGCGTGGGGCCGGCCGGGCGGGGACGGTGCCGTGGCCCCTTCGCCCAGCTGACCCATGTCTGGCCCTCCCCTCCCAGGCCTCCTGGACAGGCCCAATCCCCTGCTGGCACTGCCCCCTGCCCAGCCCCCTGCCCGCCAGGAGGAGGACCAGGAGAAAGCGGTGCTGGCGGTAGAGAGGGCTCTGGTGGAGGACCACATCCTGGATCACCTGCCCGCACGGCTCAACGAGGGTGCGTGGGGGCACACGGCTCAGCGAGGGTGTGGGGGGCACAGATCAGTGAGGGTGTGGGGGCACAGATCAGCAAGGGCGTGGGGGCACAGATCATCGAGGGCGTGGGGGCACATGGCTCAGCGAGGGTGTGGGGGGCACAGATCAGCGAGGGTGTGGGGGGCACACGGCTCAGTGAGGAAGGGTGGGAAGCACAATCAGTGAGGGTGGAGGGCCATGGGGAGGGTGGGGGAGCAGAGCAGAGCTGGCTCCACCTCCCCCGCTGGTGGTCAGCCTCCTCCTGCTCCCCCAGCCCTGCTGGAGGCCTGCATGGAGCCCAAAGACCTGCTGACCACCCTCTCCAACATGCTGCCCGTGCGTCTGGCCACGGCCATGATGATGCCCTACACGCTGCCCCTGGAGAGCGCCGTGTCCTTCACCATCCGGTACAGGCCGGGCGGGCGGCAGGAGGGGAGCCTGGGCCAGCCCTGCGGCCATTCCTGAGTGGTGTCACCCCGGGAAGGGGCAGCTGGTGGGGGAGGATGAAGATGTCAGGGCCAAAGGCTGACCCGTGGCCGTGCCTCCCACCCGCCCAGCTTGCTGGAGTGGCTGCCCGACGTGCCCGAGGACTTCCGGTGGATGAAGGAGCAGACGGGCAGCATCTGCCAGTACCTGGTGATGCGTGCCAAGAGGAAGTTGGGCAGCCGCCTGCCGACCGGGTAAGCCCCTGGCTGCTGAGCTGGGGGGGCCACCGCCTCACCTTAAGGCTCCCCACTAAAGCGCCCCCCCCCGCCCCCCGCAGGCTGGCGGAGCAGGCGGAGCTGCGCCGCGTCCAGTCGCTGCCCTCCGTCCCGCTGTCCTACGCCGCCTACTGCGAGGCGCTGCCCGGCTGGATGCGCAGCAACCTCTCCCTGGTGGACACGCTGGCCAAGTGGGAGGAGTGCCAGCGCCAGCTGCTGCTCGGCCTCTTCTGCACCAACGTGGCCTTCCCGCCCGACGCCCTGCGCATGCGCACCCCCACCGCCTCCGGCCCCAGCCCCAGCGCGGCGCCCCCGCAGCACCCGCCCCCTTGCTGAGAGCCCGCGCTCCCGCCCTCCCAGCCCCCACCCACCCCGGGGTCCCAGTGCTGAGGGCCAGGCCCTCCAGCTTCCCTGCCCCATGAGGCGGGGCCCTGGGGTCACCTGAGACCCCCCCCTCCCTCCATGCCTGGGGGAGGAGATGGGGCTTCCGCTGGGAGAAGGGACTTGGCTGTCAGCTCCTCCACAAACCACTCACTTGCTGCGTTGAGGAGGCGGGGCATGCAGCACCCCCCAGCCACAGAGGCCCCTCACCTGTGCCTTAACACCCCCCGGCCACCCCAGGGCAGGGCAGGGCCGGGGTCCGGGCAGTATCACTCCCTCGAACTTTGCACCTGCTCCTCCTCGCGTTTTCACTGGAGAATGCTGAAGATGTGTGAAGACTTATTTATTTTCGCTGAAGCAGATGTAATAAAGGCCACGGCTCAGCCCCTGCGTCCTCCGTGTGTGTGACCCTCCAGCTGCCCCACGTGGTACAGCCTCCATCCCGGCAGCCGGCCGCCCCTAAGGCGCTGGGGGCCTCCGGCTGCAGCCCCCGCCTCACACACATGTGCCCCCTTGCCCGAGGCCTGCAGGCTGACCCGGGGCCAGTGGGAATATTTGAGACCAAGATCCTCGCTGAATAAAAACCAAAGACGTGTTTACAAAAGGTGGTGTCGCACCTCCGCTCCGTGGTGACATGGGGGGGGGGGGAGTTGACATGGGGGCTGCCCTCTGAGGTTCCCCTGGAGCGGGTGCGGGCCTGCTCCATGCTGGGCTTTGTGTGGGAGCCTTGCTGGCCAGGTGCACACATGTTCGCTCTCCTGAAACCCTCATCCTCGGGGGCCAGTCTCCTGCCAATACAGGGGGGACCTGGGGCAGGGTGAGGTCTGAGCCGGAGGGCCAGCCTCGGTCTGGGAGACACGGTTTCCTGAAAGTCCCCCTCGGCTCCGGACAGTGGGCAGTGGAGGGAACCCCGCCGGCCCCCCTGCCGACCGGGAGCCAGGGGCTGATGGGCTAACGTTCCAGAGCCCTCGGGCCTGCAGCTCAGCCCCCCCTGCTCCCCCCCCCCCCACGGCTGGCTGTGTGGCAGCAGCCCCCAGCCAACAATAATGCAGGAGCGGGCTGGGACTGGGCGAGCCGGCTGGGCAGGTCCCTGGCGCCCGCCCGCCCTGTGCCAGGGCCGCCCCCTCTCTCCCAAGGTCCCGGCCTATCCGCCCAACCCGTTCTCCTCCAGCAGGATCGGCCTGGGAAGCAGAGGCCTCCAGGTGGGTGCGGCCGGGAGTCCAGGGAACAGCTGGGGCTCCCCCCCCCCCCCGCAGGGAGGACTCACCCCCTCTCCATCCCCCGGCTCACCCACCGCTCATCCTCACACCTCTCGCCTCACACCGCCTGGCGTCTGTCTGTGCATTAAACGTCACTAGGACAGCCGTGGGCAAACTACGGCCCTCAGCCCCTTCGGCTGTTCTCTCCGGCCCGCGGAGCCCAAAGATCGGGGGATTCTCTTGCTCTCCCCTCCGCTCCTTCCCCAGCAGCCCAAGAGGAGAGTGCCGGCATGGTCAGGCTGCTTCTGTTCCAGCCCTCCGGTCCAGTTTAAGAACCCATTGTGGCCCTCGAGTCAAAAAGTTTGCCCACCCCTGCCCTAGGACGTCAGGTGTGTGGTTAGAAACGCAGTGGGAATACCGGAGCGAAGCCCTCCCTCGGGGACGCGGGTGGGGGTGTCCCTGTGCTCCCCGACGGCTCTGAACGTTTAGCTCCTTAAGTCGGGGTTCTCAGCACCGGCCCTGCTCGACCGGCCGCACAGGGAGGGCCCCCCGAGCCGGTCACCTCGCCCCACCGCCGGGGGCCCTGCCGGGAAGGGGCCAGGTCCTGGGCGGGTGGGGAGCGCGGCGAGGGCGGGGACAGGCGACAGCGGCGGCGGCGCCCCGCCCGCCCGCCCGCCCGCCGGGCCGGCCCACGCCGGGGTCCCGAGCCTCGGAGCGCGGCAGCGCCCGCCCCGCGCCGCCTCCGGGAGCGCAGCCAGGCGGCAGGTGCGGCGGCGGCGGCGGCGCGGCGCGCAGGTAGGTCCGCGGCCCGGGGCCTGCAGGCGCCCACCCGCCGGGCGGCCGGGGCTCCGGGACCCTCGGGCGGGGCCCTGCGGCCCTTCCTTCCCGCTCCCCGCGTCCGGCCGAACGCAGCTTCCGCCGGGATGGCCCTCGGCCCGGGAGCCCGCGGGCCGGGCGGCGGGCGCGGGGAGGGGGTGTCTGGCCGGTGTGCCCGGCCCGCTGGGCCCGGCCCCGGGCGGGGGACGCGCTCTGACCCGCTCGGCCCGGCGCGCGCTGGCCGCGCTGGGGTCGGTGCCGGCGGCGCGGGAGACAGGTGGCTCCGGTGGCCGGGGCCAAGGGCGAGGCGCCCTTTGTGTGTGTGTGTGGGGGGGGGGGGGGGGTTGTGAGCGGAGGAGGGGAGAGCCTGTGCGAGGATCTGTTAGCCTGGCACCTAGGTATCCTGACCGGAGCCATGGAGGGCACCCTGTCCGCCGGGCCCTGCACCCGCGCCCGCACCCGCACCCAGGGAGCCCGGGCCGCGGTGGGCGGGGCTGGGCGGGAGGGCGGGCGGTCCACCTGCCAGCTGGCGGAGGGCGGGCCTGCGCCCAGGTGGGGCTGGCTGGGTGCTCCCTCCAGTCAGCCCCTCCGCCCGGCTCCTGTCCCCAACCTCCGGAGGGCCACTCCCCCACCCCAGCCCTGTGCCCTCAGCTGCCATCCCAAGGCCCTCCATGGACTCCGCACCTCCCCTGAGACTGCCCCTCTCCCAGCCAGCCCTCCCCCCGGGGCCCCCTCCTGGGCTCTAGCTCCTCACAGGCCAGAGCCTGCACCACCGGCCCGTACACCCCGAGCCCTCAGCATCTCCCTCAAGCCGGCAGACCCTCCAGCTGCCCCTCTTCCCTGGACCTAGGCCAGGCCTCCTCCCACCTTCCTCTGCCCATCCCTGTGTCCCAATGGCCCCTGCTTGGCCCTCAGCCACCCCGGCCTTTACCCTCCCTCCCCCCCTCCCCTTTTCTTAGGAGCTCTGCTCAGCCCCTGACTCCTCCTTGGCCTTACAGCACCCCACAGCCAAGACCCCGCTTTCATGGCCAGCCCTGAGGAGGCCCCGGAGGAGGAGGAGTGGGAGCCGGAGGGAGGCTCGGCGGGGCCCTGGGCCGCCATGCTGGCGCAGGCCCAGGAGCTGTTCCTGCTGTGTGACAAGGAGGCCAAGGGCTTCATCACCCGCCACGACCTGCAGGTGAGTCCCCGTCCCGAGGGGCCGCCTGCGGGCCGGCCTCCGCCAGCCACTCAGCCCGCCCGCCCGCCCGTCCCCCAGGGCCTGCACAGCGACCTGCTCCTCACGCCCGAGCAGCTCGAGGCTGTGTTCGAAAGCCTGGACCAGGCCGGCACGGGCTTCCTCACCGCCCGGGAGTTCTGCCTCGGCCTGGGTGAGCCCTTCCCCGACCCCCGGCCTGACCCCCACCCAAGCGCCCTCCCCTGGGGCACGTGGGGGGCTCTGCACACACAGGCAGCGCGGGAAGGCCCCACAGAAAGCCCCCCGCTGCGAGGCCTGGGTGCCCTGTTCCTCCTGCACCCCCCTCCCTGCTGCGCCAGACCCAGGTGGGCTGGGAGCCAGCTGTCTATTCTGGCCCCAGTGCCGTCCCGTCCGCTCCCAGGCTAAGAATCCACCCAGAATAAGGAAGAAAAACAGGAAGCCCGGCTCGGAGAAAGGGCAGGATGTGTGTGTGTGGGTGGGCAGTGGCGGCCGAGCCGCCGCGGTGGTAACCCACGGTCCCGGTGATCTCTCTCCCATGCCCACAGGGAAGTTCGTGGGGGCAGAGTCGGTCCAGGGCACACAGCCCGCTGGGGCGGCGGAGGAGACCTTTGAGTCGGGCTGGTCTGAGGGGCCAGGCCCCGGGGGCTCCCTGGAGGAGGAAGAGGAGGAGGAGAGGTTCCTCTCGGCGCTGGAGCAGCTGGGGGTGGCCCGGGTCCTGAGCGAGTGAGTCTGCCCTGGTCCTGCCCCAGCTCCTGGTCTGCCTGCCACCTGCTCTGGGCATGGTCGCCAGGCGGGGCCCTCTCGGTTGCCACCACCTGGGCAGGCGGGTGTGATTTACCGCAGAATTTGCATTTTAGGAGGCAGCGGTCAGGGCTGCTGGGAGGGGCGGCGGCGGCCACAGGGCCTCGGGCTCCTATGCCCGGCCGCAGCCCCGCCTGCACATGACCCCTCGCGGCCCAGCCAGCGGCGCACACGTAGGCCCCTGGCTGGGCGAAGTCACCCACGGGAGGGAGGCCCTGAATGCGGCCACTGCGCCTGGCTGGTCCCGGGCTGCCCAGGTCATTTTGGGGGCGGGCGCGGAGCCCCCCACCGGTGGCTCCAGCCCCTGCCCGCTCCGCTCTTCCAGGCAGCGGGCGGTGCGGCTGCTCTGGACCCGGCTGCAGCGCGAGCGGCCCGAGCTGCTGGGATACCTGGAGGAGGTTCTGATGCGCGCGTCGGCCTGCCTGGAGGAGGCGGCCCGGGAGCGAGCCGGCCTGGAGCTGGCGCTGCGGCGGTGAGGGCTGGGGGCGGGGCGGGCTGGGGCTGCAGTGCAGGCTCCACGCAGCTGTCTGACCCCGCTCCCCACCCCACCCCACCCCACCCCAAGGCGGGAGAGCGAGCACGAGAGGGAGGTGCGGTGTCTGTACGAGGAGACCGAGCAGCAGCTGCGACAGCAGCGCCAGCGCCTGAGGAGCCAGGTGGGCCCGCGGCCCCGCCCACCACGCCCCGCCCACCTCCGCCCCGCCCAATCCCAGGCGCGCGCGCCTCCCTGGCCCCGCCTCCCCGGAGCGGGTCCCGCCCCCGGCCCCTGCCCCTTCGCGGCTCGCGGAGGCTCAGGGGCCCCCGGCCGTCCCAGGACCTTCCCCGGGAGGAGCGGAGAGGCCGCCTGGAGCTGGAGCTGCAGAGCCGCGAGCAGGAGCTGGAGCGCGCGGGCCTGCGGCAGCGGGAGGTGAGCGGCCACCGGCCCGTGCCCCGTCCCGCCGTCACCCTTGAGGTCCATGTGCCTTAGTGTCCCCACCCACCCCGGAATCGTTGGGAGCCAGAGGCACCCCAGCCCCCAGGGCAGAGGGGGGTCCTCTCTAGTCTCGCCCCCCCCCCCCCCCCCCCAGTTGGAGCAGCAGCTGCAGACCCGGGCCGCGGAGCAGCTGGAGGCGCAGGCGCAGAACGCGCAGCTGTGGCTGGCCAACGAGGCGCTGCGGGCGCAGCTGGAGGCGGCGCAGGAGCAGCTCCGCCGGCTGGAGGGCGACGTGCTGGGCCGCCAGGAGCAGACCTTACGGTGCCAGGGCTGGGGCGGCCTTCGGGGGCGGGTCCCCAACAGGGGGTGGGGCTCACGGGCCCGTGGAAGCCGGGGCGGGAGGGGGGGTCGCGCTTGGGGCTCGGGTCTGGGCTGCTTCCATCCGCACCCCAAGTCTGGGCCTCTCCGCCAGGTGTGCGTGGGTCAGGGTCCCCTAGGGGGGTCGTGGAGCGCCCCAGGAGCCCCCCTCCACCCAGGCCACCGCCTCCCGCCCGCAGGGACGTGGTCGCTGTCTCGAGGAACATGCAGAAGGAGAAGCTCAGCCTCGTGCGGCAGCTGGCGCTCCTCAGGTTCGGTCTGGCTCAGCCCTGGAGGGAGGGAAGGGGCTCAGTGCAGCTCCCCAACACCCCTGCAAGGCCTTCCTGGTGTCTGCCCTCCCTCCCTCATGCTGCAGCCCTGCCTGGTCCGAGGGAGAGGAGAGGCCGAGCCCACACTCCCCGCCCCCAAACCCTGCCTCCTGAGGCCTCTCAGAGCCCCTGGACTCCCTTCCCCAGGGAGCTGAACACGCGGCTACGAGACGAGAGGGACGCCTGCGAGACCAAGCAGCTGGACAGCGGCTCCAGGAAGGCTCTGGCCTCCGCCTGCCTGCCGAGACCCACCTGCTGCTGCTGCTGCTGCTGCTGCAGCAACTGGGCTGGACCCCCCAGATGTGGCTCAGGCCCCCTTCCCAGTGCCCGGTGACCGGCCAGCCCAGTGACTCACTGGGCGTTCCTGAAGAAACTGCCCTTTGAAAGTGACTCACCGGGGCTGCTCGGCCAGGACGTGGGCTCTACCCAGTGGACTGCAGACGTGAAGGAACTAATAGGGGGGCGGGGGGGGGGGACCAGGCTCCCCTGTGGCCCCGATGGTCCTCACCCTGACCCCATCCCCCATCAAGCCATCTCTGTCCAGCAGAAAGCCCCGCCTCCAAATAAACTACCCACCACACTGCAGCCTCCTGTGTGGGTGGAGCCACAGGCATGGCGTGTCCAGTCCAGGTGTGCCCAGGCCCACACCCTCCGAGCTGAGCTGGGGCTGTGGGTGCTTGTGTGTGTCTGTAGGTGTCCCTGCCTCTCTTGCCAGAGCCCAGGCCCTCACAGCCCGTAAGGACTTGACGTCCCATGGGCCTCTGCGGGGAAGGGGCTCAGTGCAGGGAGCACTGGTGGGGTTCTTCCCAAGCCACACACAGGTGGCCATCTCTGCCGTGCCACCCTCACCCAGCTCTGGGTAAACTGCCAGTCCTGCGTGGAGCCTCCTGGGGTAGGCCTGGCACCACCTGCCATGCCCAAGGTCCTGCCTGGGAGCTGGGAGCTGCCCGCTGAGCCCAGGGCGGGTGTGGGAGTGCTGCCCACGGTCCCTGGAGAGCTGCACCAACTGACTGCGGGGGCTCAGACCCCCCCACCTGGGTTAGGAGTCTTCCCTCCTTACACCCCCCTCCCAACTCAGTCTCCCAGCCTAGTGGGTTGGGTGCACTAGACTTTTTCAAGCCTTCCCACCACTGCCGGGCCAGCAGCCCTCCAGACTGGAGTGTCTCCAGACAGGGGCCCTAGGCCTCCGGACGCCAGGCCATCTGCTGACCCCTGTGGCCTCTGCGTGGAACCTGGATGGGGAGGAGAGAAAGAAGAATTGGGCCTGGAGGACAGCAGGGTGTCAGACAGAGTCCAGGCCTCGGCTGGCCCGGCTGCCTCCCCCACCTCCCCGCCCCTAGCTCAGTTCCTCCGTCTCCTGAGGGTCCAGGCCCTGGCCAGGCTGTGGAGGTGCAGCTCGCCGGGTTTCCACAGCCCTCTCCAGGCGCCTGCACGGCTGGTATCCAGCCCGCCGGAGCGCTCAGACCTGTGGGCTGTAGGCGGGATTGTTGACTGTGGGCGTGGCCTCCTGGACTGGGCGGGGCCTGATGACAGGGGGCGGGGTTTGTCGACATGGGCGGGGCCTGCGGGCCGGGGCGGGGCCGGAGGCAGCGGTGCACCTCCCCCGCAGGCCGCCAGCGGGCCGCACATTCTCCGCGCTCCTCGCCTCTATCCCGCCCGCCCGACTCGGACGCGTCCGGTGAGTGCGCCGCCTGGCCGGGCCTGCCGGGAGGGGCCGAGAGTCCCAAGTCCTCCGTGGCGCGGGCTCGGAGGCCCGGCCGCAGCCTCGGAGGTCCGGCCGCAGCCTCGGGAGGCCCTTTCCGGAGGGGAGCCGGCCACCGGGAGGCTGTGCGGGCGGAGCGGGGCGCAGGGCGAGGGCGGGACTCCTCCCGCGTCTTCCGACCGACCTGGCGGCCAAGGGCCCCACCGGAGCATCGCACCCATTGTTCCTGGTCGCCGGTCCCCTTCCCTCCGCCCGCAGGCCCGCCCACCGCCCGGTGCAAGTGGGTGGGCGGGCGGCGGCGGCGGTGACCTCATCGCGGTGACGCGGGATTCCTCCCGGGCCAGGCTGGAGCCCTTCCCGGGTCCCCCTCCTGGTCGCGCGGGCCTCCGAGGGCCCAGCTGGGGTGCAGGGACCGGGGAGGGGCCGCTCTGCGCCCGGCCGCAGGAACTATTTCTGGCCGCCCTTTCCCTGGGGATCCACATCCGCTAGACTCTCCCGGAAAGAGGGCCCCTCCCCACGGGTGGCCGGTGTGGGGCCGCGGGGGCTGGGGCTGTGTCCGGAGTCAGCCCCCCTCGGGGCCGGGGTCCTCCGAGCAGGCCCAGGGCCCGTCTGCCGCGCGTGCGGCTCCACAGGCTGCTCGGTGGGGGACGGCGCCGGGCAGGTCTGGCGCCATGGCCTGGGGTGGGGTGCGGGGAGGAGGCCTGAGGTTCCTAGGAGGATCGCACTGTCCAGAAATGTCCTCTGCCCTGCCCCTCCCTGGCTCAGACCAAAATACTGGCCGCTCCCTGGCTGCTGCCGCGAGTGACTTGAGCCGGCTCTGGAAGCCACTGCCTGGGGCAGCAGCCGCCCGGAGGGCCAGACCTCTGATCCGTGCTGCCCTTCCAGTGGGACCTCCTGGGGAACTGTCCACCTGCCTAGGAGCAGCCATTCCTGCCAGCCAGGTGAGTGCCGGGCAGGCGGGCGGGCGGGGCGGGTGAGTCGGGCTGTGGGTGTTGCTGTGTCTGGAAAGGTGGCCCCAGGCGCCGTCTGTCCCACAGCCCTCCCTGCTGTCAGTCTGTCCGTCCACCCCGTGGAGTCACCTCGCAGCAGGGCCGGCTTGCTGTTCCTGCGGGGTGCCTCTGAGCAGGACAGCCTGCAGCTGCGCTTCGCACAGGGGTTAGCGTGCCTGTCCCCTTTCCAGAGCCAGGAACCCGAGGTCGGGGAGGAGAGGGGGTGTCTGCCCATTCTGCCTGCCTGGACCCTCCGCAGTGCCCACTTTTTTTCTTTTTAAAAAAAAATCATCACCTGAGGACATTTCCCCTAATGATTTCCAGAGAGAGTGGAAGGGAGGGAGGAGGGGGAGAGAGAGAGAGAAGCATCGATGTGAGACAAACACGTTGATTGGTTGCCTCCGGCACGTGCTCCTAAGGAGGCTGGGGACCCACAGCAGAGGGAGGTGCCCTTGGCTGGGAATCAAACCCGAGACACTTTGGTCCATGGGCTGACCGTCTGACCACTGAGCACACTGGCCAGGCCCACAGCGCTCACTCTGGAGGAAGGAAGGAAGGAAGGAAGGAAGGAAGGAAGGCAGGGAGGGTGGGTCTAGCCTTTAACAGAGGCTGAGGGGCTTTCCTGGGGCCACGTGGCCCGTAAGGGGTAGGCCAGCCTGTCCCTGAGTGGCCTCCACCCCTCTCGCAGCTGCAGGTAGGTTCCAGCCAGCCTGTGATGTGGGGCCTGGGGAATGCTGGGGAATGTGGGGGTGGGCGGGGCCTGCATGAGCTCACCACAAGGTGCCTGCTGGGGCTTCCACCCTGGCTGCCGGTGGGGCTGAGTCAGCCCGTGGTGGTTGGGGGTCCTGTGCGCCCCCAGTGCCGGGGCTCTGGCCAGGGGAGCGAGGCCCTCCGCCTTCTAGGGGTGTGGGCAGCAGGCATCGGCCTGGCTGCCATGGGATGGGGCCCCGGCCTGCCCTCCGACGAAGTGCCCTGGGCCCAGGGCCGCTCTCCCCAGTCAGTGGTTGCTTGGGCATGGGCATGGGCATCCCTTCCTGTGCCCCCGCTGGTGTCCGGCTGTCCTCCCTCCCGGTCAGTCCTGGCCGCGAGGGCTCTCTGACCCGCACCCCCTCCCCGCGCCAGGATGGGCGAGTTCAACGAGAAGAAGGCCACGTGCGGCACCGTCTGCCTCAAGTACCTGCTCTTCACCTTCAACTGCTGCTTCTGGGTGAGGCCTGGCACCGCCTCCCTGGCCCTCGGGGGCGTGATGGCACCTCGGGGACCCCCTGCTGCCCGTGCTTGGCCGCAGGGGCTGGTTTGGGCTGGAAGGAGCCCTGGTCCTGGCTCCCGTGGTGACTGACCGGTGTGCCCACAGCTGGCCGGGCTGGCCGTCATGGCCGTGGGCGTGTGGACGCTGGCCTTGAAGAGTGACTACATCAGCCTGCTGGCCTCCAACACCTACCTGGCCACAGCCTACATCCTGGTGGTGGCCGGCGTTGTCGTCATGGTGACCGGTCTCCTGGGCTGCTGTGCCACCTTCAAGGAGCGGCGGAATCTGCTGCGCCCGGTCAGCAGGACAGCTGGCACGGGGGTGGGGGGGGCACACCTCCCTGCTGGCTGGCTGGGGCTGGCTCTGGGGCACTGGGGGGGGGGAGGACGAGTGTGACACTGCAGGATCCTCTGCTGTGCTCCCGGGGGTGTCCTCCCACCTGCCCGCCCTCCTGTGAGCCCCCGGGGGAGGGCACACCAGCTCTGAGTGAGGGAAGCCCTCGCCTGCTCTCTGGAGCCCTTGCTCTGACCATTGGGAGCTGAGGGAGGCAGTCTGTGGGCCGCCACCAGGAATTCTCGTGGATGGGCGTGTGAGTCTCTGCTCACTGCCCCTTCCCTGCAGTACTTCATCCTGCTGCTCATCATCTTCCTGCTGGAGATCGTGGCCGGCATCCTGGCCTACGTCTACTACCAGCAGGTGAGGCGCCGGGCAGCCCCCACGGGGATGCACACGCACAGGGACAGCACACACACAGGGACACGCACATACAGGGACATGCACACACACAGGGACACACACGCACAGGGACACTCACGCATAGGGACACACGTACAGGGACATGCACACAGACAGGGACACACGCACAGGGACATGCACACGCACAGGGACATGCACACAGACAGGGACACACATGCATAGGGACAGCACACGCACGGGGACATGCACATGCCCACACAGATCCCCCCGAACTCCAGAGCTGACCACTGTGCCATCAGGCCGGAGGTGGGGGCAGACCGCAGGGGTAGGGTGCGCAGTAGGGGCCCATGGGGAAAGCGGGTGTTCCTAGGACCTGGAGCTCCCTCCCTGCCCGCCGCTCCCCAGGCCCACCGGACCCCTACCTCAGGCAGCACCTGAGCCTGGCCCTTCCTTCCCTCCCATCCCCCACCCCCCAGTCCTGCACACACTTCTCCTGCACTGCCCTGCCCCGAGGGCCTTAGACGGGCTGACGTGACTGCCACCTTGCCCCCAGCTGAACGCGGAGCTCAAGGAGAACCTGAAGGACACCATGACCAAGCGGTACCACCAGCCAGGCCACGAGGGCGTGACCAGCGCCGTGGACAAGCTGCAGCAGGAGGTTGGTGGGTGGCTGGGGGGGGGAAGGGAAGCCGCAGGGCGGGTGGGGCGGGTGCTGACTGCACTCTCCCTGCAGTTTCACTGCTGCGGCAGCAACAACTCCCGGGACTGGCGGGACAGCGAGTGGATCCGCTCCGGGGAGGCCGGCGGCCGGCTGGTCCCCGACAGCTGCTGCAAGACCGTGGTGCCGCTGTGCGGCCAGCGGGAGCACGCCTCCAACATCTACAAGGTGGAGGTAGGAGGGTGCCCGGCCCCGTGAGGGGCACTGGGTGGGGGGCCTGCCCGTCCTCAGCACCCACCCTCTGCCCCCAGGGCGGCTGCATCACCAAGCTGGAGACCTTCATCCAGGAGCACCTGCGCATCATCGGCGCCGTGGGCATCGGCATCGCCTGCGTGCAGGTGCGGCCTGGGGCGGGGTGGGGGCGCTGGGGGGGCAGGACGATAGCTGGCGGGCAACCGGCTGGCCGGGGCCCTCATGCCCGCTCCTCACCACAGGTGTTTGGCATGATCTTCACCTGCTGCCTGTACAAGAGCCTGAAGCTGGAGCACTACTGACCCGCCCGGCCGCCACCGGGCACGTGCCTCTCCCCCGTGACTACTGAGCACTACTACTGACGGCCGGGGCCGGGGTCCCGGGCGCCCCCCCCTGCCCGTGCCCCACCACGTGCCATCACCTTGACCTCGGGGGAACCCCATCCCCAGAGAGCTTCAAGTGCCTTTTGCTGCATACGCGTCCTGAGGCAGGGACCCCTCCTGCAGTTGGGGGACCCAGCATTTCTGCTAATGTGGGGGGCCTGGGTCCTGTCATAAAGCCCCGCCCCCTTCCCCCACTTCCCTTGGAGGGGAGGTTAGGGCACCTCAGGGGACTCCCTGGTGCCTGTGCTTATTGGAGGGGCTGGTTTGGCCCACCCTAGGGTGCTCCCTGACCCTTGGACACACTCCACACGGTGGCCGGGGCAGCCTGGGAGGGTGATGCTGGGGTAGGTGCAGGGGGTGCGGACTGGCTGCAGGTGAGAAGCTGCGTGTGCTGCCCACCAGTCCCAGTGCCACCCCAGGGTCCTGTGCCTCTGCTGACCCTCCACCCCAGCCGCCACTCTGCTGAGCCTGCTGTGTAGCTGCTGCTGTCCCATCACCGTTCACTGTCCCCCCTCCCGCAGGGGCGGGGGCTGTGCTCACTGCTGTATGACCGGACCTCCTGCCACACGGCAATGCTCAATAAACGTTTGTGGATACTCAGGTGCTTTCCTTACTGGGTGGGTCTGGTCACATCTAGCAGGGAGGACGGAGCCACCCACCCAGGGTGGCAGGCGGGCAGAGGGCCGATCCGGGGCCAGGGAAGCCGCATCTGACAGGCCTGGAGGGACCTATGGCAGGGACAGCTGAGCACAGGCCCAGCAGGACTCCCCTTCTGGGAAGATGGGCGGCTGGGGTCTGGCAGGAGGTGCTGTAATGGGGGCCTGGTCTTGGCCACCGCACCCTCTGCCCAGAGGCTGCCACCTCCTGCCCCAAGGCGTGGGCTGTCCACCGCTGGCAGACCCCATAGTGTCCGGGCCTCGTGCTGCCTCCCTGGCTCTGAAGTGGGCTCCTGTGTTCTGCTGGCCACAGGGCACCAGGCCCACCTGCCCTCCCAGGTGACAGCTCTGCGGCTGGCCCTCAGGATCAAGGCCCGACCACCAGCGACCTGCTGGGGCCTCAGGGTGGGGAGGCGGCCGGGTGCTGCCCTCCCTCGGCAGGAACTTGGGCAAGGGGGGAGGGGCTTGGAAGCTCGGGCAGCAGGACCTGAGCATGGGCAGCTGTGGCCACAGCCGCACTCTCTTCAGGGCCCAGAAAGCCTGGTTCCTAAATCCTGGGAGAGGATGCAGGGAGCTCTGCACTCGGCCTGACCAGCACCCACAACATGGCGCTCTTGCTGCTGTTTCTGTGGGGCTGTGAGGGCACCCCCTTCCTGAGGGAGACACCCCAGGCTGCGTGGCCTCCATGGGGATGGCTCTGCCTCCTCCCAGGCAGTGAGCGCCCACATTCACCCCGCGAGGCCCCGGCCTGAGGCGGTACACAGGCACAGGGCGGCGGCGGCTCCCACAAAGCCAGGCGGACGGACGTTTAGGACCCCCACGTGGCTCTGCCAGGACTTTTATTGGATGTTCCTTCCAGAGCAAGAGACAGATGTCCACACGGCCGTGGGCAGGCACTGCTCCCGGACTCCCACGCCTCAGCGCCAGGGGCTCCGGCCAGACTCTGGGGCGGCCCCCGCGGCGGCCCGCCCGTCACTTCTCCAGGGGCGCATAGTTGAGCAGCTTCTCGATGAGGTCCACGTGGGCCAGCAGCATGCGGCGGCAGCAGTAGCGCTTCAGGCCCAGCGCGTCCAGGGCATCCCTGCGGGCCGGAGAGCGGGCTGCGGTCAGTTCATTCCAGGCGCCCCCCAACCCCAGCCGCTGTGGGGTCTCCCCTCAGCTCTGCTCCCGCGGCAGCCACCTCGCCCATTTCCCAAGCCAATAAGAGCCCCCGATTTCCCTGGGACCCAGACCATCACCCTCCAGGCCTCCGGAAAATTCTCCCGCCGTTGGCCCCAATGTGCAGGGATGGGAAGGGGAGCCCAGGCTGGAGGTCCTTTCCTGGGCTGGGCTCGCAGGGAGGGGTCCTGGGCACCCCAGCAGCCTCCTCGGGGTCTAGCGCAAACCCTTGCCCATCCCTGGCTCCCCTGTCCTTCTCACACCTGCACCCAGAGCCTGTGGCGCGCTGGCACACCCCAGCCCCCCAAATGTGGTTAGCAGAACCTCCCCTCTGGGAAGGTGGGCGGCTGGGACCGGACATGGGGCTGGGTCCGGGCCGGGAGCAGGGAATGCTCCGCACAGCGGGCGAAGGTGCGGCTCGTGGGGAACAGAGGCAGCAGGCACGGTGGTGGCTGCACTACGGGGCGAGCGCAGGAACCAGCGCTGCAGAGCCTCGTCGTGACAGACCCCCGTCTCAGGAAGCTGCCCCGTCCTCAGGACAGGGGCCTCCAGGGCCTGGGGAGGCCCGCAGCAGAGGAGGTCAGGGAGCAGGTGGGCAGGGAGGAGGCTGAGGGCCAAACTGTCCAGGAGGAGAAGCGCGCTGGCTGGTCAGAGCACACCCAGAAGCCCCAACTCCAGGGGCTTGATGCCCGACTCCCCTTCGTCCCCCAAACTGCAGGGGGCGGGGGGTAACGCCCTCCTGAGAGCGGGGCTGGGCTCTGGGCCTGAAGGCCGTGCAGGTCACCTGGGGTCGGAGTGAGTGCCGCCGCCGCCGCCTGTCCCCCTGCCCGCCTGCCCGGCAGACCTGGGCCTCGGCCCCACCTCCCCTGTCCCAGCCCCAATCCCCGCTCCCGGCCCCACGCCCGGCCCAGGCCCGGACACGCTCCCACCCTCGCCGCCCAGCCCGGCGCCTCACCCCTCGGTGTACTCGGCCTGCAGCAGCCCCAGGTAGGCCTCCCACTTGTTGCCGACGATCTTGCCGCACGTGAAGCAGCGCACGGGGATGATCATGGCGACAGCGTTGTGGTGGCGGCGGCCGGGCTCCGGCGGCCGGCGGCTTTGAAGCCTCAGTCCCCGCCCCTCCCGGGCGCATCCAAGTGCGGGAGAGGCAGGCCCCGCCCCCTCCCGCCCCGCGGGCCCCGCCGGCCCCCTCCCGCCCCGCGGGCCCCGGCGCCGCGGGCCTGCACTTCCCGGTGCGACGAGCTGCCTTCACGCGCGCGCGGGGTGGTCCCCGGGGGCCCGCGGCCGCGGCAGGAGCGGGGGCCCCCCCGTCGGTGGCTTTGGTACGTCCCGGACTACGGCGTCCGAGCGCGGCCGCAAGGGCTCGGCGGCGCGGTTCGCGTTTCTCGTGCTCGCAGGACTGAGAGCGGCGCGGCGGGCGGACAGCGCGCGCGGGTACAGCGTCCGCCCGCGGCGCCGGAGCCGGAGCCGGGACCAGAGCCGGGCCGGCCCGAGAGCTCCGGCGTGGACTCCGATCCCGAGCGCTGAGCCCCGAGCCGCGCCGCAGCAACAAGTGGCGGGGCGACGCCGCGGCGGGGCGGGGGTCTGGGCGCGGCCACGGGCGGGTCTTCCCGCCGCCCCTCCCGGCCCGGCCCCGAGAGGGGTCCCCCGCCCGATGCCCGGGGGGCTCTGTGGCTGAGTTCGGGGTCTCCTCGGGGCGCCGCCCGGCCCGCTCGCCCGCACGGAACCGGCGCCGGCCAGGTAGTTACCAGCGGCCGACGGCCGGGGGTCTCGGCGGGGCGGTCGGTCCGTGGCGCGCTCGGCCCGCGGCTCCTCCCCGCCTGCGCCGAGCCCATCGCTGCGCCCGCGCCCCTCCTCCCTTCTTCCCGGGGAAGGGGCTGCGGAAAGGGGCCTGATGGGTCTGCACCCGCCCCAGGGCAGGCTGTGCCGGGTCCCGCGATCTCAGGGCGGCGGACCTCGCTTGTGAGGACGGGAGCCGGGCAGAGAGGGTGATCAGGGAGGGCTTCGCGGAGGAGGCGCCTTTTGGGTTGAACCTTGAAGAACACGGGGTTTCACGAGGGGTGAGCCTGAGAGTGTGAACAAGGACGGGTCCCGTCCAAGGGAACCCCTGGGCAGGGGCCTGGAGGTTTTACCTGCGGGGTAGCTCCAGGAGGCAGGTTTGGGCGAGGGCCAGGGTAGGTGGTGGGGCCAGAGGTGATGGGGCAGGAGCCGCGGAGAGCTTACAGGGAGGAGAATGTGTGTCCAGAAATGGAGTGGGGTGAGCCCCAGGATCCTGGGCTGGGGCTGGGGCAGGCTTCGTGCTGGGAAGGCTTCCTGCAGGAGGCGAGCACTGGGCTTGGGGGGCCGGTTGTGTTGCTGGGGGGCCCCTGTGACTTAGGCTGTGTGCCGGCTCGCTGGCCTGGGACAGACATCTGGGGCTCTGTTGGGTCCCAGGTGTCAGCCAATTGTCCTCTCGCCCTTAGTTGGGGGGGGGGGGGCGGGAGAGCAGGGAGATGGAGGGTCCTCTGGGTGCTGGGTAGAGCTGGCCAGAGCCGCTGCCCGCCAGGAGTTTGTGCCTCCGCCTTTGCCCGGACCCTGGGCTGCTTCCCCTGTGGCATTTGCCATCCCCCATCCTGCCACGTGCAGAGCCACGAGCCAAAGCAACTTCCCTCCCTGACACCCCTCAACCCCCCTCCCGCCGACTGGACGTACATCCTGTCCCTGGCCAGATGGGCAGGCCCCGGGCCTTGAGTCACGGTGGCCTGGGGTCAGACCCAGGCTCAGCCACAGAAGCTGCCAGAGTGGTGGAGGTGAGAGGGAGCCCAGGAGGGCAGGGGGTGTCCGCCGGCGGCCCATGGGGAGGGGGCGGGGGCAGAAGGCCTCCTGGAGGAGGGGCCGGGCCTGCCCACCAGTGCCCGGCGGCGCTGGCGGGGAGGGAGCCTTTGTTTACTGGGAGTGAGGGGAGCGAGTCTCCGCCCGGTCCGCACCGCGCCAAGCTGACATTCCTGGAATTCTGAGAGCCGGATGTAGATTTGGGGGCGGTGGCAGCATCCTCTCCCCGAACTGCCTCCCTCCGGCTCCCTGATTTCCCAGGAGAGGCCATGGGGAGCCGAGCGGGTGCACAGAGGCCCCTTGGGGCGCTTGGGGTTCGCAGTCCTCCCGGCTCAGCTCTGCCCAGGCTGGACCACAGCAGCCCGGGAGCCTCAGAGGTCAGCCCTGGCGCCCCCCTGCCCGCCCCCCCCCCCCCCCCCCGCCTTGGCCCTGAGTGGCTGTGTGTGTGTGTGTGTGTGTGTGTGTTTGCGGGTGAGCGTGTCCTGGGGGAGCAAGTTGAGGAGAGAGCCGGGCTCTCTTCAGAGTGGCCAGGGGCAGGAGGGAGCAATGGGGGCCTGGGCACTGGTGGGGGGTGGGGTGGGGGACTCTGCCCGCCTGCCGGGCCCCCTCGGTGGAGTGTCAGCACAGATATGGCCGGGCTTCTGGGGAGGACCAGAGGGTGAGGTTCGGGGTGTCCTGTCCCAGTAATGGGGGGCGCGTGAGGGGGGAGCTGTGCTCACGTGGTTTGGAACTCATGAGCTATGCTTCCTGCCAGCACCGGTCACTTGAGGGCAGGCGGGGATAAGGGGAAGTCCTAGATTGAAGTTTTCTGCTGCTGAGCTGCTGGCCTTGAGCGTTGTCCTGGAAACAGGCCCCGCCCACTGGCCCTGGGCCACAGCCTCAGTTTCCCCTTGGGGAACCAGAGCTGTGGGGCTGGAGGGTCTGAGCTGTGTGGACGTGGGCTGGGGCTTGGCCAGCGGCTCCGGTGGGAGGGGTGTGGCTAGCTGTGTGCTCACCCTGGATGCGCAGGGGGGGGGGAGGGAAGGGGTGGGGCGGGCAGGGTCGGTGAACATTCAGGCGTGGGCTCCTGCCCAGAGTCAGCGGGGCGCCCACCTCTGCACCCACACTAGCCCCGAGTTGTGCGTGTGGTGTGGCAGGGGTGCTGGAGCCTGGGGTGGCCCTGACCTCATGACCTACTTGGCACACCTGGGCGCACAGCCTTTGAGAAGGTCCCTGCCCGCCCGCCCGCCCGCCCGGTGCCTGGGCCCGATGTGGGCTCCCTGTGGGGGAGGGGGGTCCAGGGGGCACAGGCCTTCACGGGGGCGGGGTGGGCATACACTGGGCGTCTGAGGCCCGTGCTCCCGGGGCCTTGGTAGGTGGGCAGGCACCCCTCCCCAGGGTCCTAATTGTGCCCCCTCCACCTCTAGCGCCCCGTGGCCTCCAGCTGAGGAATAGCGGAGGGAGGAGGAGGAGGAGGAGGAGGAGGAGCAGCAGAGGGAGGAGGAGGAGGAGGAGGAGGAGCTCGGGGCAGGCCCTGAGCTTCGGTTGGCCTGGGGGCCAGGAGGAGAACGGAGGCCCGTCCAGCGGGACCCCTCCTGGGAGCAGGTGTCCCCCAGCCCCCGAGGGCCTGGTCTGGGCCAGGGAGACAGCTCCGCTGGGTCCTGCGTGCCGAGGGGGTGCCAGCCTGGTGTCTCCCTGCCCCGCCCCCTGGGGGCTGGGTGGGCGCTGGCCCGCGTGGCTGGAGCAGCGGCAGGAAGGGGCCCCCGCAGGCGTGTTTGTGTTGGCCGGGCCTCCCGGCTCCTACGGCCGCCTCGGAGCTGAGCTGCCGCCTGCCCCCACCCTGGCCGGCCCCGCTGGGCTGTGGGCGGCCGGCCCTGCCAGGCTCGGGGGCCACCCAGTCATCGCCGGTCCGTCCCTCCGCCCAGGCCTCCACCTCAGGCGGGCTGCTGTGTCCGGCCCTGCCTTTGTGCGGGAGCCTTGGCAGAGCCAGTGGGGCCGTGGCCTGAGGAGCTCTCGCCCGGGCCCTACCCCGCCACGGGGTACAGCCTCACCCTGTCGTCTTCCCCCCGCAGAGCTCCGCCCGCCTGCCTAGGCCCCGCTGACCCGCGCCCGCCCGCCCGGCCGGCCTCAGGGTCGCCGCACACCGCCTGGCTCCCGCGGCAAGCCCAGGTACGTCACTGCCGGCGGCGGGGGGACAGGTCCGTGCCTCCTGGCTTCGCCTCGCCTGGGCCTGGGCCGTGCCAGCCGAGGCTGCCTCCCCAGGCGCTCTGCTGGAGCCCCACCCGCTGCAAGAAGGGGCTGCACTTGGGGGACAGGATCCCTTGGGAAGCCCCCCACCTGTGTCCACACCCCAACTGGCCCTGGTGCTGGGTTGGGTCTTCGGGTTTCAGCTCACCTGCTCACCTGGAGTGGCGGCACGGGGTTTGGTAGATGGGAATGGGGGTGGTGGGACTTTTGGGGGACGCTGAGGCAGCACTGGCTGAGGGAGATGGGACTGAGGACATCCGGGGTGCTGGGCTCAGTGTGGGCGCCCTAGCCCCAGCGTGATGAAGGCATGGAGTGCCAGGGGGTGTAGCCCAACACTTCTTGGGGTTCCCACTCTCCGAGCAGCCTCCCCCCCCACTCCCTGGGCCGGGCGAGGGCTGCACTGGGACCCCAGAGCTCCTGCAGCTCACAGCCTGAGTGGGGAGGGCACCTGGGTGGCAGGGGTGGGCCTGGGGTACCCACCTGGGGGACAGTGCGTGGGGAGGCTGGGGGGGGGGACAGAGTTCTGATTTAAGAGGACTCAGGGTGAGAGAGGGCAAGCGGGGAGGGCGTCCTGGGTGCTGGGGAGGGCGGGGGGGTCACTTGGCAAGGCGGGTCTGGGAAGTTTTCAGACTTAAAGAGACTTAAAGAGAGGGCCGGAGCCTGGCTGTGTTGCTCAGTGGTTAGGGCATCAGCCCATGGTCACTGTTCAATTCGTTCAATTCCCCGTCAGGGCACGTCCCTCAGTTGCAGGTTCAATCCCCTGCTGAATTGAGGCACGTGTGGGAGGCAGCCAGTCGATGTGTCTCTCACACCGATGTTTCTCTATTTCCACCCCCCGGAACCCACCATTGTCCTCGGAGGCCCTGCCCTGGAGCCGGGCGCCATCCCACCCACCTCTGGCCAGCACCTTCAGTACAGGGCGTGGGTGCATGTTTGGGGGTGCAAGTCACTGGGTGTCTGGGACCTGGCTCGGTCCAGCCCAGTGCGTGTGGACGGTCCGGGGCTCGGACTCCCAGCCCGGGCTGGTGAGGAGGAAGCTGGGCCCTGGGTTCAGAAATGACCACGGATTTCCAAAGGTGGTGGAGGAGCTCACACCAGCGAGGGCTCCGTGTGGCTTGCTGGCCACGAGGCGTGTGGCTCCCTGCCGCGAGGCAGCCTGGCTGGGAGAGGAGCAGGTGCTGCGGGGCTGGCGGGGTGATCGCTGGGCCTGGGGTGGGCCTGCCTCTGGGTCCCCTGGGAGGTTACGGTTCGACTGGGCATCGAACCGTAACCTCCCAGGTCATAGGTCAATCCTCAACCACCGAGCCAGGTGGGCCGGGCACTTCTTGTTTGTTCTCATTTTATTGGTTAGTCCTCACCGGAGGATATCTTCCACTGACTTTTAGAGAGAGGGAGAGGGAGGGGGCGTGAAAATAGAGAAACATCGATGTGAGAGAGACACATCGACTGGCTGCCTCCCACACGTGGATTGAACCTGCAACTGAGGTGCGTGCCCTGACTGGGAATTGAACGAATTGAACCGTGACCATGGGCTGATGTCCTAACCACTGAGCAACACAGCCAGGGCCCCGGCCCTCTCTTTAAGTCTGAAAACTTCCCAGACCCGCCTTGCCGAGTGACCCCCCCCCCCGCCCTCCCCAGCACCCAGGACGCCCTCCCTGCTTGCCCTCTCTCACCCTGAGTCCTCTTAAATCAGAGCTCTGCCCCCCGCAGCCTCCCCGCGCACTGTCCCCAGGTGGGTACCCCAGGCCCACCCCTGCCACCCAGGCGCCCTCCCCACTCAGGCTGTGAGCTGCGGGAGCTCTGGGGTCCCAGTGCAGCCCTCGCCCGGCCCAGGGAGTGTGTGTGTGTGTGTGTGTGTGTGTGTGTGTGTGTGAGGGGGGGGAGGCTGCTCGGAGAGTGGGAACCCCAAGAAGTGTTGGGCTACACCCCCTGGCGCTACGTTGTACCTCGCTCTGGTCCGGAGCTGCCCGGGTCCCAGCGGACCGCAGGGGCCACTTGCATTGCCTGGAGCTCGGCTGGGCGGCTGGAGGTCCCCGGCGCGGCCGGGGGAGGCCGGGGGCGGCCGGGGCGCCCCTCCCGGGGCTGAGCGCTGCTGGGCTAGGGCCCCCCGGGCCCCCCTCTGCCCCCCGCCCCCCGCCCCCCTCTGCCCTCCGCCCCCCGGCGGCTCCGTCCTCCCCGGGGAGCGGGGAAGGGGCGCCGCGCGGGCGGGCGGGCGGGCGCGTCGCCGGGGCCGGATTGGCTGGCGGCCGGGGAGGGGGGTCGGCGCGGGGCGGGGCGGCCGCAGATTGGCGGGGCCGGGCCGGGGCGGGGCTTCGGGCCGGGCCGGGGCTGCGGCTGGCGGCCGGGCCGGCGTCCGGACCGCGGGGCTGAGCGGGGGCTCGCGGGGCCCGGGGCGGGGTCCGGGGTCCGGGGGGCGCGCGGCGGGCGGCGGGCGGCGGGATGCGGCGCGGGGCGGCGGCGGGGCGCGCGGGGCGCTGAGCCGGCGGCCCCGCCGCGATGCGCCGCTCCAGCACCGACGAGTCCACGTACCGGCGCAGCCCGTCGCCCGAGGGCAAGGCGCCGGGCTTCGGCGGCCCGTTCCGGCGCGGCAGCGGCCTCTACGGCGGCCCCGGCCCCAAGGCGGCCCCGGCGCGCGCCCCGCCGGCCAAGGGCACCAAGTACGTGGTCTTCTACCTGGACCTGTCCTTCATCTTCCTCCTAGAGCTCAAGCGCTGCGGCATGGCGCGCGGCTGCCTGCAGGGCGTCAAGTACCTCATGTTCGCCTTCAACCTGCTCTTCTGGGTGAGTGGCCGGGGCCGGGGCCGGGGCCGGGGGCCGGGGCCGGGCCGGGGCGCCTTCGCCGGGGGGGACCGGGAGAACCCGCGCCGGGGGAGATGCCAGGTCCCCGGGTCGCTGCTGGGCCCGCGGCCAGGGCTGGACCGGCCGGTGGGGCGGGTGCCCGCGCGGGGGAGGGTGGTCTGTCCGGCCTTCACCCCGGGCAGCTGGGCGTCCTCTTCCCCAGGGGGTGCCCCGCAGGAGGTGCCCCGCAGGAGGTGCCCGGTAGGGCTGCGGGGGCGCTGAGGGGCAGGCACCTGCCCCGGGTCCCTGGTCTGTGTGCTGGGCTGGTGCTCCGTCTGCTTCCCTCGCCCGCAGCCTGAGTTCTTTCTTTACCCCCCTCCCCCCTCTTCCCAGGGACCCCGGCTTAGGAGGGGCTGTAGGGGTGAAGTGCCCGGTCTCTAGAGGAGCTGGGAAGGGAGAGGGGTGCGCGCTGTGGGTGGTGGCCAGCGCGGACAGAGTGGGCTGTGGGCCCGGAGGGCCACCCTGAGTGCCTGCGGGTGTCCCGCCTGCTGCCTCTCCTCCAACGGGCTGGGGCAGCTTCCAGAACTTTTGCTGAGACGGAGGTGCCGTGTCTGTCAGGGCCCCTCCCCCGGGACCCAGGCTGCAGGGAAGGAAGGCAGTGGCTGTGGCTGAGGCTGGGTCACACCTGCCCAGGTGGGAGGTGCCCGGCCAGGCCTCGGACCCGCAGGCGGGCGGGGAGGCTGCTGGAGCGGAAGTCAAGGTCACTGGGGTTCCTTCGTTAATTCCTGGGCCAATCCCCCCCACCACCACCACTGGGAGCGAGGGGCGTGGCTCTCCCTGGGCCGGGACCAAAGGAGGCCGCATTTGCATGCTCATTTGCATGCGGCCCAGTTGAGGACAGATGCCTAGGAACCCAGGGCGGCCTTTTTGTACCTCCTTCCATCCTGGGCCCTGGCTTTTCTCCCTCCCACTTTGGGGGGCGGTAGGGGGTCGCTGGGAGGGGCAGCTAGCCTGGGGTCAAGTGTGGGGTGTGACCCAAGGCGGCTCTTGCCCAAGATGCCTGCCTTTCGGAGGGTCGGTCACCCTGCTTTTCCAGCCTGTGCTCGGGGAGCTCGGGGTCCCCAGCGGGGCCTTCGCCTGCCAGTCCCCCGGAAGCTCCCCCAGCAGCTCGGGCTCCGCCACGCCGGAACCCCAGCCTCCCCCCGACCCACCACGGGCAGCTGCAGACCTGACTCGCAGCCGGCGGGCAGATGTTGACGTTCTTTTAAAATAAATTTTATTGATTTTTTTACACAGAGGAAGGGAGATAGTTAGAAACATCGATGAGAGAGAAACATAGACCAGCTGCCTCCTGCACACCCCCCCACTGGGGATGTGCCCGCAACCAAGGTACATGCCCCTGACCGGAATCGAACCCGGGACCCTTCAGTCTGCAGGCCGACGCTCCGTCCACTGAGCCAAACCGGTTAGGACTGACATTGACATTCTTGAACTGCATATAGGATGTTGGTGCCCTCCACCATCCAGCCCCCGTACCGAGGCTGTGTCGGCTGCCAGGGAGGGGCTTCTGGCCACAGGCGTGGCCCCCGTGGGCAGCCAGCCCTCCACCCCATTCCAAGGACGTGGCCTGCTGCCCGGCCATCTGCCACCCGAGCCGTGTGGCCAGAGAGCCTTCAGCAGAGAGCCTCCCTGCCTCTTACCCACCCTGCCCTGGGCTGCAGGTGATGGCGCCACCAACCGTGGAGAGCCTCCCTGCCTCTTACCCACCCTGCCCTGGGCTGCAGGTGATGGCGCCGCCAACCGTGCCCGAGGCCAACTGGAAAGTAGAGAGAAGGAACAGCAGCGGGAGGGCGGGTCGCAGCAGGGCAGGGGAGGGCAGGGAGGTGCGTGGGGCGAGGCCGGACCCCGCCTTCCCAGGCTGCCGGGGTCAGGGTCTGCGTGGCCCGCTGGGTTTCCGTCCAGCTGGGGACCGGGCCCGCCGTGCCCCAGGCAGTGGGCGAGGGAGCAGCTGGGGAGGTGCGGTGGACACTGGTCAGCAGGGGCGGCGCCCTGGTCCCCAGCTTCACCGTCTGCCTAGCCTGCCTGGGGAGGGCTGGGCGCGCTGGCCTCGGGGAGCCGGCCGGTTTGTCCTCCTGCCTGTGATGTTCTGTGTCTGGGTGTAATGGGGCCCATTTTCCTCCTGCACTCGGAGGCTGTAATTTCCCTGCCAAAATGTTTTAAAAGCTGCAGACGCAGAAACATTCCGAAATTACAGGTAATTTTATTAAGCATGGGCGTGCAGTGTTCGCGCGTGCTCTGGGGGCGTTTTGGCGACTGTTCTGTGTAAATGCGCTTGAGGTGGAGGGGCCAGGGTCCCGGGCACAGGGCCGCGTGTTGGGAGCTGTGAGGGTGCGTGGTGACCCTGTGGCGGCGAGAGGCCTGGGTCCCGACGTGGGTGGTGTGTGTCTGGGTCTCTCCTCCATCTCGGGCCGGAGGCCAGGGCGTTTCGTGGTGTTCGTTAAGGAAACGACCCCCAGGCTGGCAGGGGGGCCCACCCCTCCTGGCCCCCGAACGGCCCCCTCCTGCCGTCTCCTTCCTGAGCTGCCAGGCAGCTTCCCTTCCGAGCAGTGTGCTCTCTCTCCGTTTCCCGCCAACAGCCACCCACAGCCTCGAGGCCGCCGGCAGGCAGGGGGGCAGCTGGTTTTAAATAATAGCTCAGCACCTCCCTGGTCGGGGACGGCCCAAGAGGCAGCCTCCCCACCAGCCTAGCCTGGGGCCCAAGCTGGGAGCTGGTGAGGGGCAGGGGCCAGCGGGTCACCGTCCTCCGTCCAGAGGCCTGGCGTACGAGTTCCTCCCCAGAGAGGTGCCCCCTCCCTGCCCCCCGTGCCCTGCCCCCGTGCGGGTCTGCTTGGCGTTGCTCCTGCACCCAGTGCCCCAGCGGGAGCCCCGGCCACACCCCCTCCCCCACAGGGGTCCTTGGCGATCCCACGAGACCCGATGGGCATGGGGATAAGTTGGGGCACAGCCAGGCAGGCGGGAGAATGAAATGAGCCCGTGCTCACCCCTGCCTCCTCTGTGCCCGTGATGCCACCAGTGGCGTCTCCCGAAGTCAGGCTCAGGGTGCCCAGGGCTCCCTCCCCTGCTGTCAGCACCAAGGACAGCGCCACCCGCTGGTTGCTGGTGGGACCTGCCTCTGGCCCACCTTCACCTGGGGGCACACACATCTCCCTACAGCCAGCACCCTGCCCGCCTGGGCGGTGCCGCGCTGGCTCTTCGGTGAGGATGTGAGGATGGCCCGGGGGTGGTGTGTGTGCGTGGAGTGTGTGTGTGTGTGTGTGTGTGTGTGTGTGTGCGGAGTGTGTGTCGGGGGCAGACCCGGGTGATGTGTCTCTCTGGGCAGCCTCCCCTGGCCGCCGGCTCCGTAGCCGGTCACAGTCGGTTTCATCAGAGGACACGCTGTGCCGAAGGCGCTGGTCACTCAGGGTGCTCCTTCTGGGAACCCCCAGGCCGGCCGGGCAGTGCTGGGGCTGGTCAGCCTCTGCACCCGGCCCCCCAACTTGGTACCAGAAGCAGGGGGCCCTGGCGCTTCCTGCCCCTGGCTGGCTCTCTGTCGGCCCTGCAGCCCCCACCTGCCTGGGAGGGGCACAGCCGGGTTTGCCCAGAGGGACCCCAGGCGCCATAGGAGCCTGGCGGCTCACTCGACCCCCCGACCCCCCAGTAATTGTGGTTTCCTGCTGGCAGCAGGCTTAATGCACCATGTGGGATGGAGACGGTGATGGTGATGGAGACCGAGCGGCAGCTGCCGCCCCCGGTCCCGGGCTGACTGTGGGGGAGGGGCTGGGCGGCAGGGCCCGCCTGAGCCGTGGGTGCCGGTCGGTGGAGCCCAGCCTCGGCCCACTGTCTGGGAGACGGGTACGAGTCTGGCTGTTGGGCTCGGGAGCTTTTGTGGGTGATGCGGCTCTTGGTGGCCTGGGTAAGAACACTGCCCCTGCTGTCCGGGGTGGGCAGGGAGCATCTGAGGGGGTTTGCCCAGGGCTGCCCTGAGGCCAAGCCCATGGGGTGGAGCCCAGGCTGGCAGGACGCTCCTGGGCCCTGGGGGGCGCAGGGTCCCTCACCTGCCCAGTCCCCCTGGCCTTCCCGGGCCATCAGCCGTCGGTCCCCAAGTGCTGCCAACATTTGTGGGGCTGCCTGCACCCCGGGACACAGCCTCCGTTTCACCCTGAGCGGACCCAGAGCCCAAGGCCTCATTGTCTGAGGGAGGGGCTGGAGCCACAGCCCCTTGACCAGCCCTGGGCGCCCCGCCACCTCCCTTCTTCCTCTGTTTTAATTGGTTTTTGTAATAATGAGCAATCACGAAATCCGGTAAGAGCTGCCGTGGTGGGGAGGAGGCGGCGAGGGCGGGAGCAGGCTCCGCTCCGCCGGCCTGCGCTCCGGGGGACCGGTGGGTGCTGTGGGCGGCCCGCTCAGGCGGAAGCCAGGGTTCAGGAAGAGCGAGCGCGTAGGGTTCCCCGCTATGGCGTCTGGGGCCGCTAAGGTGGGGCTCCCTGGGCTGCTCCGGTCCAGAGGCCGGACGCAGTGTGGGGGGCGAGGTGCAGGCTGTGTTCTGGGGGCGGAGGGGGATGCTTCATGGAGGGTGGGGTTGGGGGGCGCTCTGGGGCCCCCTGCCCAGGCGGCCTCAACAGGCGCCCCGTTCCTGATAGCGAGTGTCCGCAGACCAGCGCCTCCCACCCACCGGTGTGGCCAAGCCTGGTGTGGGCCCTGCTGCCCGTCACCATAGCCTGGGTCGGGGTGACGGGACAAGACCGGGAGGGGCCCGCGAGGGGCACGCGGGGTTGCCTGGACGCCCCTGCTGCCGCCTCACCACCCCTCTCGCCTGCCCAGCTGGGAGGATGCGGCATCCTGGGCGTGGGCATCTGGCTGGCCGCCACGCAGGGGAACTTCGCCACCCTGTCCTCCTCCTTCCCGTCCCTGTCGGCCGCCAACCTGCTCATCGTCACGGGCGCCTTCATCATGGCCATCGGCTTCGTGGGCTGCATCGGGGCCATCAAGGAGAACAAGTGCCTGCTGCTCACCGTGAGTGCGGGGCGGGGCCTGTGTGTGTGTGTGTGGGGGGGAAGCGGGGTGGGCCCTGCGCGGGGGGCGTGGAGCGGGGGGCGGGGGGCGCGGGCTCCCACTCATGGCTCCACCTCCTGGGCTGTGGGCTGCTCTGAGACAGCGGCCTCCCGAGTCAGGACACCTGCTCACACTGTTTCCCGAGACCGCCCCTTCGGGTCTCCCACCCACTCCTGCCCCCACCCTCCACCCCCGCCCTGGGGCCCTTTGTGGAGATGCTCCCGGGCTGGCCGCGGCCTTGGAGGTGGACTTAGGCCGGATGACCTGGCCATGACGCAGAGAGCTGGGAGGGCGTGGCCGCCCAGGGCAGTGTGGCTGCCCGCCTGGGCTGGGCGGCTGGGCCGGAGGGCTGGGCGCTGAGCCGGCCCCCCCCCTCACACCCCCCTCCCCCCGCAGTTCTTCGTGCTGCTGCTGCTGGTGCTCCTGCTGGAGGTCACTGTCACCGTCCTCTTCTTCGCCTACACCGACAAGGTCAGCCCCTCGCCGGCTTCTGGGGCTCCATCGTGAGCCGCCCCTCGGCCGCCCCGCTCCCTGCGGGTAGTTGATCTCCCACCTGTTCCCGTAACCGTCCACTCGCGTCGGGCCGGGCTCGCTCACGTGTCTGTTCCCGGCTTGTGACCGGGACTGCCTGCCTGCGCGTGGCCCTCAGCTGGCTCCGCCGCCTGGGCACGACCACACTCTGTGGGGGACACTTCCCGGTCCTTCCCGGAGGCCAGGGGGCGGGCGGACCCGGTCTGCTCCTCGCTGGGGGGAAGGGGGTAGAGGGAGGGTAGAAGCCTCAAGGCCTGCAGCCGATGATGGCGTGGTTGAGTGTGCTAAGCAGAGGTGGGGGGGACACACACACAAGCCCAGCTGGAGTCTGTGCGCCTGTCTGTCTCTGTCTGGCTGAGCTCACTGCCATGTCTGACTCGTCCAGTGCTCAGCACCCAGGGCGGAGAGGGAAGAGCTGGGGCCTGGGGCCGCGGGGACTTCTGGGGGAGGGGGCTCCAGGGCGGGGGAGGCCCTGCTGACCGCACGGCGCCTGCAGATCGACAGGTATGCGCAGCGAGACCTGAAGAAGGGCCTGCACCTGTACGGCACCCCCGGCAATGTGGGGCTCACCAACGCCTGGAGCATCATCCAGACCGATGTGAGGGAGGGGCATGTGGCTGAGGGCGTGGGGCAGGCGTGGTGGGTGGGGGTGCTGCACCTGGGGGTGCTGGATGTGTGGTGGGGGCCCTCAGCGAGGTCCCTCCTGGTGCCTCCCGCAGTTCCGCTGCTGCGGCGTCTCCAACTACACGGACTGGTTCGAGGTCTACAACGCCACGCGCGTGCCCGACTCCTGCTGCCTGGAGTTCAGCGAGAGCTGCGGGCTGCACGCACCTGGCACCTGGTGGAAGGCGGTGAGCCGGCGCCCCTCCCGCCCGTCAGCTGGTTTGGCCGCAGGACCCGGGGGGTAGAGGGCCAGCCTCCCAGCAATGTGCCCCGCTGACCCCCCCCCCCCTCCCTCCAGCCCTGCTATGAGACGGTGAAGATGTGGCTCCAGGAGAACCTGCTGGCCGTGGGCGTCTTCGGGCTGTGCACGGCGCTGGTGCAGGTACGGAGGGCGGCAGCTTCTGCACCGAGGCCTGGGGAACGGAGCCGCAATGCCCTGCCCCCGGGGAGCCCCGTCCCCAGGCAGAGGTGGGGTCTGTGGGGTGGAGGGACCCTGCATGAGCGAAGTGGGTGAGGCGCGGCCTGGACACCTCTGAGGACCCCGGACACTCCCTGCCCAGTGGGTGGTGCTCACTCACAGGGCTGCCAGGGTAGAGGGTGGGCAGCCCAGGCCCTGATGGCAGGTCCAGCTGGGGCCCTGCTCCCCGACCCCTGGCCCCATGGAACCCCGAGTGTCCGCATCCTGGGGGCTAAGCCGTGCCAGTCACCTTGGCCATCAGGGCAGCCACCGTCCCTGGGTTCAAAGCCAGAGCGGATGAACACGGTTGCAGTTGGATGAATGGGCAAGGGGCAGGGTGCTGGGCCCGGCAGGTGGGGAGGGGGCCGCGGACCCATGATGCAGCCGCCCTGCAGAGCCCAGGGTGGCCGTGCCAGCGAGAGGCGGGCAATGCCTGCAGGGTGAGGGGTGATGTGATGGACCCGAATCGCCAAGGATGGGGGGCCATCCCGAGGGGCCGGGCACCCGCAGGCAGGATGTGGCTCTGTGGCTCCGCTCAGCACCCCATCCTCCTGTGTGTCCCCACAGATCTTGGGCCTGACCTTCGCGATGACCATGTACTGCCAGGTGGTGAAGGCCGACGCCTACTGCGCATAGGCTGCCCTGCCGGCACCCAGCCTCGCTGCCAAAGGATCCAGCCCGGGGGACGGCCTCGTCCCCTGGGCCTCTGAGCACGCGGAGGGCAGCTGGCGCCTTCCGGGTCCACGCCCATGTACTCCCCAGAGCGGCTCCCCTGGACCGGACACAGGGCTGGGTGGGCGAGGGCCTCCCGCTGGCCGGTGCTTGGGGCGGAGCCCCGTCATCACATTCCGCGTGGGGCGGGCAGGCCCCGTGCGTCTGTAGTGCGTGCGTGGGCAGCAGCCCCTTTGTCACTGCCCTGACTCCCCCGGGCACCACGCCTGGGCACACCGTGGCCGTGGGCCTCCCCCGCCGTGGGGCTGGTGCCTGGAGTGGGGCTCTGTGACCCCCAGGCTCAGGCGAGCTGCCAGCCAGTTGTGTGCGAGGACAGGACCCCAAACCTCCACTAGATGAGCCCCAGGAAGTGGTGCAGGAGCCCCGATCTATCCATGTCTGTCCCCCTTTCCTCCAAGACCGCCCCCCCCCCCCCCCCGTGTCCTCAGCAAGGGGAGTGCAGTTCCTTGCTGCCTGTTAGGGAACGTGGCCCCGAAGTGTCTCTGTACGACTTTGCAAATAAAGGGGCCGTGGGAGCAGCCGCTGCCAGGCCCAGCACCAGCCAAGCGCCTCGGGCTTCCTGTGGCCGGGCTGAGGGGCAGTGAGGGGCTGGGGCCGGGGCCCAGGTTGGGGTGGACCGCTCAGGAGCTTCAGGCTGTGGGGCACCTGACACCCGCCCACACCCCATTCTGGCCTGCTACGTGGTCAGCCTACCTAGTGACTGAGGGTACCCCATGTCCTCCAAACGAGCACAGGCTGCCACCTCAGGAGTTCACACGGGACTTTCTCACACGCCAGCAGCCATGCCCGCAAGTGAGGTGAGAAGTCACAGCAAAGCAGACTCCTGACCGGCAGCGCCCGCCCTGTGCCCGGCTCCACCAGTGCTCTGCTCACCCGGATACCTGTGGTCCTGGGCGTGGGGGCGGGGGCCTCCCCGAGGGGACAGCTGTCCTTCCACTCCTCAATCTGAGTGCCCCCAATGTTCGGTCCCGGGAGAGTGGCTGTCCTGCAGGTGCTGGGACTGGCCAGGGCACTGTCATTCCAGTGACCAGAGCCGCTGGCACAGACCCAGGCCCAGCGTCGGAGCGGGTTTCGGCAATGGCCTGGCACTCTTGCCGTGGGGACTTGGTGGCTGTGTGAGGCCCAGGGTGATGCGGTGGGGCTGGCCCTGCCAGGAGTCCAGGTCTGGGAGCTGTCGCTCCAAGGCCTCCAGACCCACCTGGAACCACTGGCTGCGTGGAGTGGCCGGAATCCCGCACCCCGGGGGCGACTGTCCTCGCGGTGCCCCCGCCGGGGCTGTCTCCTCATGGCACTGCCGAGGAGGGACCCCCCCCAAGGACGGCAACAGACACGGCCAAGAAGGCAGAGAAAGCCTGTATTTCCCACGCCCGTGCGTCCACTGCTGAGGGGTGCCCACAGCTGGGCCTACAGCAGGTCGTAGAAGTAGTCCAGGCCCTGGCCCAGCTCCCAGATGGACAGCCCGACGCCCAGCTCCTGGGCCAGCTCCAGCCGCAACTGCACGGACTGCACACAGGGAGGCGTCACTGCCTCGTCCCCAGCACAGCCCCTCGGCCCACGCACCCCGAAACAGGCCCAGGTCAGCCCTTTGCCCAGAGGGAGTCTGGCCCTGCACACACCCCGCTGCCCACCTCGGCCTCGCAGAGTGCACGTCACTGGGCAGGGCCGAGGCTGCCCGCCCCCCGCCCCCGGGCAGCCCACAAACCTTCAGAGTCGGGTAGAAGATGATGTGCTTCCCTCCTCGGTTTCTGCAAAGGACAGTGGGGCCCAATGTCTCCGCTTCCCCCCAGAGCGCCCCCCGGGGCCCTCGGGGCAGAGTGGGCGTGTCCCGGACACTCACCTCTTGTACTCAAAGTAGTGCTCTGAGGCCTGGAGGTCCCACTCGATCCGGGGCCTGTGCTCCTTCAGGGTTTGGATGTACCTGGAGAGGCCCGGGGAGGCGGTGTGTGTCAGTGCCCAAAGAGAAAGGGGCGCGAGGGGGAGGCCGGCGGTGGGGGGCTCAGGGGCAGGCGGTATGACCAAGGGCTTTGCCCAGAATTCCATGAAGGCCGGACATCCTGCCAGAGGCCCATGGGGGCTGCATGCACTTGGGCAGCTCATGGGCTGGAGGCCATGCCGATCGCCCACTCTGGCGCCCTTCCTGTGCCGTGAATCGCCGTCAGTCAATGGTGTCCCTGCCCCCAGGCTGCCCTAAGCTCGGAACGGCTCTGGGGGCGCAATGGCCTTCCAGATGCCCCGGATGGAGGGAACGTCCCTCCTGACCCCCCAAAGCCCTGCACACACTCCACACCGACCCTCATGCCGGTCAGAGGCGCGGACCCCAGGGAAGCACGATGGGCCCAGCAGTGCCACCAGGACGAAGGCGTGTCATGGCCCCGGCCCCTGTGGGCCTGTCTGCCTCACAACTCCTCTGGGGCCTCCCCGCCGCTCCCCCAACTGGAGGAAGACTCCCCACCACCGTGGAGGCTGTGGCCCGGGCCTACGGGGCGTGGAGAGGAGCTCCTGAGGGTCTAGCCCCTCAGGGCGTCCACCCTCGTCCCATCCTGGGCACTGAAGCTCTCTGGACTGGGAGCTGTGCCCTCCGGGCCCTGCAGCCTGAGACTGTGGGGCGGGGTGGGTGTGTGTGTGTCCTGGGGCATCACCCAAACCACAGCCCTCCCTCGAGGCAGACGTGACCATGGCCTGTTCTGAAGCCTCCAGCTGACCTGCCTGCCTGCCACAGGCCTGCTCTCTTCACTCACGTGCCCTCAGCCCCTCCTGCACGACCAAAGTGGGCGCTGACCCCCGTTTGCCCCTGAGGCCCAAGCCGCAGCCGCTTGTCACTCATTGCGGCCCCTGGGGGGCCCTGCTGGGCGGCAGCATCTGCTCCGGCCCAGGTGAGGCTGGTGCAGCCCGGGACCTGACGGTGGCAGTCACACCCTGGGCCCCAGGACCCCTCTCCCCCATCTGCTTCCCTCGGGCCCCCTGAAGCCAGGGCTGGCCGGCCCCTCTCCTGTCAGGGAGGGGCACATTAGGGCGGGGAAGGGCGGGGAAGTTGGCAGCAGCTGCAGCCTTCCATCCCTGTCTGGGAGCAGCCAGACCCAATGCATCGGAGAGCAGTGGTGTACGTGTGCGAACAGGTGCACACCCCTCTACACGCACACACGTATGTGTACACACATGCACACACACCCCTCCACATCAGAATGCCTTTTCCGCAGCCCTGGCCTTCAGAGCAGTTGGGGATGGGGGCCATTGGGGGCCGCGTGGGGCCTTTTGTCACCTGACCCCAAAGCTGGGCTAGGGCTCAACAAGCCGCTGTGTGAGCTATGCTGGGTTCATGCTCAGTGAGCAAATGCCGCCCCGCCCCCGGGCCGTGTGAGTCTGAGCCCAGGACCTCGGACTGTGACTGGGTGACCGAGGTTCAGTGGGGTCACGGGCCCCTCATCCAGTGGGAATGGGGTTCTCCTGAGAAGAGGGGATCAGGACACAGACACGCAGGGACCATGTGGGGACCCAGGGAGGACGGCGTCCACACGCCCAGGAGAGAGGCCTCGGGCTCCAGCCTCCGGGACGGGCAGTGAGTGGTGAGCTGTCCGGTGTCTGTGCAGTGGCCTGAGTGAGGATGGTGGTCTCTCAGGCCAACACCCCTGCAGGCCACGGATGGGGGGGGGATAGAGGAGAAGTGGGGGAGGGGACCTTCCCAGAAAGGTTCTGACCGGGAACAAGGGTTCTGACCACAGAGCCCCTGGGAAGGAAACAGCGGCAGCAGCGCGCCGAGACCGCGGTCTCTGGACACGCCCCTGGTGCAAGGTCTGGAGCAGGTCCTGAGAAGAGCAGCGCTCACGTGGTTTCCGGGAACAAACGGGCACCCAGAACCAGGCTGGGCACCGCCCACTGTGGCAACATGCACACCTGGTGCCCTGCCTAGAGCGCAGGCCCCACGAGGGTGGCGACAGGACCCAGAGCCAGCCGACGCCTGTGCTGAGTTTACAAGCGACCGGGAAGACGAGAGAAGACGCAGACCAGGCCCAGGGGGTCAAGAGCAGATGAGACGGGGCAGGCGGCAGCCACGGACTGTGAAGTCGGAAACAAACCCCAAAGAGCACAGAAGGAAAGACGAGTCCCCAGAGGACTGGTGTCAGCGGGCTGGGGACAGGCCAGGACCGGACACACATGCGTTCGAGGCCCAGAGAGAAAGGGAGGGAAGGCAAATATTTGAAGAAACTGCCAAAATGTTCCTAAACCTGATGGGAAGAACCCACAGATCCAGAAAGCCCAAGGCAAACCCATGCAGGAAGGAAGGGCCATGCAGGCCCCACCCAGTCACCATGGCAGCTGCTGGAAGCCGCAGGCAGGGATGGCGCATGGAGGGACAGCCACACGCAGGGACAGCACCTCCACACGTGACCCACTGGACACGTAGCAGGAAGGTGACAAAGCTACAGCCCAGGGGGAAAAAAAAGCTGACAGCCTAGAGTTCTATACCCAGCAAAAATATCTTCCCGAAAGAGGAAGCAAACTAAAGCTGCAGAGTCCAACATCAGCAGAGCTGCACAGAAGGAAGTCTGGTTCATGTGACAAGGGCCGTTCCCCTCCCCTCCCCGCCAGCGTAGGCACCACTCACATCGAGAAGGCTGTCCACCCACCCGCTGACAGGAGGAAACACTAGGGTGTCCCAGATTGGGTGGTACAAACATGGCCCCCAACCCTGAGGCTCAGAGAGGCTCTGCCTGCAGGCGCCTGGCAAGTGGTCAGGCCCTGCCAGGCCTCTCGCCTGCTCCACCCTCTGGCAGACCTGCAGGCCCTTGGGGCAAGGGCAGCACCGAGGCGGCCCTGCGTGAAGGAGCCCCAGCTCACCTGGCCCCGATGACAGGCTCTCGGGAGTCCCTGGCAGCCGAGTAGTCCATGCCGTAGAAATTGAGCCCCAGGAGGATCTTGCTCCGCCACTTGGACTTGGGGTCCAGGACCTGGACACAGGCTCGCACCCAGGACAGCGGAGCATTGGGGCCAGGCCTGCAAGGCGAGGGGGCAGTGAGCTTCATGGGCAGTGAGTGGTGAGGTCTTGGGCCCTCCACGTGGGCCTCCCAAACTGGGGCAAGGGCGTGTGCACAGTGGGAGGGGCAGCAGCCAGCGAGCCTCCGGCAGCGCCTTCCTGCGGGACACTCCTGTCCCCACCGGCTTCGCCCGGGTCAGCGGGGGCAGGACCCCCGGGAGAGCACTCCCCTGGGGCTGTCTGTGCCATCTGTCACGTGCCCCCAAAGTGGAAGGCTGCCAGGCCAATTTTGGGCTTTGGAGAACAGGCTGGGACTGGGCCCCTGAGCTGGCCAGCCTCGCCTTTCTGAGTCCAGCCCTGTCGGTGGTGAGCATGCGTGCACCCAGGTGGGGCGCACAGGGCCCAGAATCCACTCACTGCTGCGGGGAGGGGTAATCGTAGGTCATGAGGCTGAACCCGTCCAGCACAGGGCCCAGCTGCTCCAACTCCTTGTTTGTGAACATGCCCAGCTGGTCGGTCCTGCACGAGACAACACGGCCACCAGGGCCCATTGCACAGCCTGCCAGCGCCCCGCCGACCCCCCAGCGTCACCTGCCCCTCCCAGCCTGCCAGCCCCCCGCGGAACCTCCTGCATCACCTGCCCCTCCCTGCTGGTCCACTCAGCACGAGCCCACCTGCCCCACAAGGGTCACAGGGGCCACTGGCCTGCAGGCTCCTCAGCCTCTCAGCCTGGACCTCTACCTTCCGCAAGCAACGCCACCCTCCTCACCTGAACCACACCCACAGGGGGCTGTGCCCGCTGTCCGAGCCACCACTCTGGTGCAGGCCGTCCTAAGCCCCAGGTGAGTGGGATGGCTTCTGTGCACAGGGGCACCCCATCAGGATCTCCCTGACCATGGGGTGACTGCCTGCCAGAAGCCACGGGAACTCGGGTGTGGCTAGAGGAGATGGGGGAGGGGAGCAGCCCACACCAAGGTGGACATCTGCCCATCGGGATGCCTGAGTGGGCACAGGTCCGTGTTAGAGGTGAGCTCCGAGGCTGAGCAGGAGCAGCTGGCGAGAGCCCAGGAGGACATGCCGGGGCCAGCCCGGAGGGCGCCGGCTCTAATCAAGCCAGTTCACTGTGCTGCGCGCTGGCAGCTCCAACAGTGCGTGAAGCGCAGCCAAACCTCCACGCCCACCAGAGCGCAGTGGCGGCTGTGACCTTGGGAGCAGAGTGCAAGGTCAGCACTGCGGGAGGGCCCCAGACACAGCACAGCAAACAAAGGCCCCTCCCAGAGCACGGGCTGCGAATGGCTGGGGCTGTGGGACGCTGGGCGCGGTGCGTGGAGGAGGGTGAGTGTATCAAGGAGGGAGATGGTCCCGGGCACTGCGGCCAGGCCTGCCCTGAGCGCACGCCTGTCAGCGCACACCTGGCTGCCGGGGGCCAGGCCCAGCGGCCACAGTCCCTCCCTCCCGACAGCTTCCTCCTTTGGTGGCTACCGGGGGAGGGCAGTGACACCAGCTCACACACCCACTTCCTGCCTATGTGCCAGGAGCTGGGCATGAAGGTTGCTGGGCAGAGGGGATCCAGCGGGAAGGGGTCCTGCCAGGCCCAGAGGTCGGTCCCTCCCGGGGTGTCCACCTCTGCCTCTCGCAGCACATCCATTGCACGTCTGCTCTCTGCTCTGGCCCAAAGCTGTGTAGCTTCACGCCAGTGGACAGCCTGGGCCAGGGAGGGGCTGCCGGCAGGTCCCTGCTCCAGTCACAGCACCGGCGAGCTGTGCCCCAAACCACCCCAGAACCCAGGCGACCCAGGGAATGCTCGGAGTCTGCCAGCCCCATCACATGCGTGTACCGCATACATGAACGCACATGTTGTGGGGGGAAGAGGGGCACGAGCTCCGGCTGGCTCGCTCCTGGGGAGCACCACCAGCCCCGCTCTGGGACGGGTGCCGGCTGTGGACACAGGTCTGAAATCCAGCCTGCAGACCGCCCACCCCACAGCAGCCTGCCGGCCGGAAGGGGACCCTGGAAGTGTGGGTACCGTGGGGCCTAAGGGTCGAGTGTGGGTGGGAAGGCAGGCAGGCACACTCTCCCGAGAACAGCGCCTGCCTTAAGGGGCATCCATCTCAGGTGCCGGGTCTGCAGGCTCCCCAAGAGCCTCACGGGTCTTTTCTGAGTCCGCCAGCCTGCGAACGTCCTCATGGACATAGCCAGCTGGGCCGCATCTAACCTGGTCCCCTCAGGCTCTGTGGCCCCTCCCCACGGCCCTGACCTTGCGCCTTGGGCAGGGCAGACATGACAGCCACAGCGCCAGGACCCCACCACCCGCCCACCAGGCTCTGGAGGAAGCCTTGACCGCAGCTTGAGAGCCTGAGGCGAGGGAAGTGTGTCTGAGACTCCACCCTCAGGCGAGGGATCTCCAACACGTCTTCCCGGGCCGCGGCCTGGGACCAGCCCGTTTCTACCCCCGGCCGGAGCGAGCGTGGCCCTTACCCAGGGGTGACAGCCGGAGGGATGACCAGAATGATCAGCAGCCGGGCCTGGTGCAGCGCCTCCGCCATGTGGGTGAGCAGGTGGATGAGGCCCCTGGGAAGGAACTCGGGGTCAGCCCAGGAGCCCGGACCGAGCCCGCATCGGGCAGGCGCCCCTCATGGCACTCCCTGTCCTGGAGGCACAGGATGCCCGGCCCCTTGGACGCCGGCTCAGGTCCACACGCTGCCCGTGGCGCCCCTCCTGTGTGCCTCAGGACCTGCCACACGGTGCGAGTGGACACGGGTGCGAGGCCGTCTGGAAACCTGACCGGGTAGCAGCGCGGCTCTCCTGTCTCCACCCACCCTCTCCGCACTGGCCTCGGCCCAGGCAGGCGGACGGACAGGGAGCCATCAGGAGCACCTGCTGGTGCAGGGTCTGAGCCCGGGGAGCAGGGACCCCCGCCGCTGCGTGCTCCCTCCCCGCCCCGCCCCGCCCCGCAGGCAGACGTCTGTCTCTGAGTCTTAGGCGGGCCGCTCCCCTTTCTCCTGACCCTGGAAGGCAGGTCCTTGTGGGGACTCTGCCTCCACCTGGCAGAGGCCCCTGCAGCTTCACTACGAAAGGGGGCAGCTGGCTCTTAGGGGGACACGGAGCCCCGGCCCAGCACCCTCCTACACAGGAAGGCGAGAGGAACAGGGCTCAGGCCTGGTGCTGAGCGGATTCCTTCCACAGGAAGGAACAGCCTGGCCGGGTTGCTCCGTGGTTAGAGCGCAATCCCGCGTCACCAAGGTTGCAGGTTTGATCCCTGTCAGGGCACATAAAGGAAGCAACCGATGAATGCGTCATTAAGTGGGATAACAAACTACTATCTCTCTCTCTAAAAGAGATAAATTAAAAGGAAAAAGAAAGTAAACAAAAAGGAGGGACAGCCAATCCCAGAACGGGCTGCAGCTGCATCACCCTCCGGGGAGCTGCAGCCACATGCCTGGCAGGAGCTCGGCCCCTGCCCTCCGCGGGGTGGCCCCAGGCCCCTGACAGGCCAGGTGGTGGCTGCTGCGGGGGCTCTCCACCACTCTGCCCTGCTGGTCACTCTGGCCCAGGGGATGTGGCTGTTCTTTCCCGGAGGCCATGGCGTCAATGGGAGGCCTGGCTGTGCTGCCAGCCTCTCCTCAGGCCCCGCAGGCTCCTCGTGCTCAGCAGCACCTCCTGCTGGTGTGCAAGCCGACTGCGGCACTCCCCGGCGCCCCCGCGGGGAGGCTCCGGCTCCTTTCACCACCTGCAGGGCAGGCGCAGGGCAGCCACCAAAGCCACGACTGTGGGCCGAGGCCTCCACCCCGTGGGCTCCCGTCCCTCCTCCGGCCTCCCCGTCCCGGGGCCAGGCGAGCAGAGCCGCCGGCCACTCACTCACACGTGCTTCTGGCTCAGCAGCTGGCTCCACACCTCCACCACGAAGCCATCGAAATGCTGGCTCTGAAAGGACCGGAAGGTGAGGGGGTCTGGGACCAGGAGGGAAGCCTGGGGGGCAGCCCCCCGCGCCCACCTACAAAGGTCGGGCCCGAGCGCACGCCAGAGGCACAGAAGGGCCTCTCTTAGGGGGCTTGGGGGTCCCCACAGAGACCAATGGCAGAGCAGCGGGCTCTTGTCTGTGCTGTCCACTCACTTCCTCCCCACCCCAAGCCCTGGGGGCTGAGGTCGGCTGTGCGCCCCCCCACGAGGCAGGGCCCCGCCTAGGCAGCGCCAGGCCTCACCTTGGCGACCAGGAGCAAGGTCCTGCTGAGCTCTTCGATCTCGTCCTCGCTGTCCCAGACGCTCTGGAAGTCCTTATGCGTCCAGTCCTCAAACAGGAGCCGCGGCACTAGGGGCACAGGCCGCGCAGGCAGCGTGACCCCCGTGCAGTGACCACAGGCACCCAGCGTGGTCATCCCGGCAGCTCGTGGCCCGGGTAGGAAGGGTGGAGATGCTGCCCGTGTGCCATAGCATGGTCCCGGCTGCCCACACCCCTCTGCTCTTCGCTGCCTGGCTCCGCGGGACCATCTCCCACCAGACCCGACCCTGCCTACGCCGCCCATGCTGCCAGCCACGCGTCTCCACCAGCGCCTCCTCCTGGCTCCGCTCCCAGCCTGGCCCACACTCGCCACACCCCATGGATCCCACTGCCCTTTCGGCACCGTCGCTCCCTGGCCAGCTGTGTTCTGGGGGACGGGGCGGGTGGGTGCTATTCTCGGGCTTGGGCCCCAGACCTTCACTGGTGAGTGAGGAAACTGGTGAAGGAGGCGCTGGCCGTGCTGGGCTGAGGCCGTGGGCAAAAGGGCCACAGGACCCTGGCCGGCCATGTTTGTTTCTACGTGGCAGGGGAGTGACCGATGCGCTGGATCGCCCTGGGGCCCGCTCATCCACTCAGAGGAGGTCACACCAACCAGGACTCCTTCCCGTGGACTCACCTATACGGACGCCCTTGGACTGCTTCCGGACCGCACGCATCCACCCTATGGGACAGAGAGGACGGTCAATTCGGGGACACAGCCCACACCCTCCCCCCAACGGAGGGAAACGCTGCACGAGCGAGAGCAGAGGGAACTGATTGGGGGTCCGGGCCGCCGCCCGGCAGAGCGGCCTGGGCTGGCAGCTCCGACACCGGGACTGCTGCTGGGAGCTGAGGGGGTCCGACAGCCACACGCGGACGCTGCCCTCCTGGTCTCGGAGTTGCTCCGAGTCTCGAAGCTCTGCACCTGTCTGAGGGGTGTCGTCCTGGACCCGAAGGGGGACAGCCTGTAAGCTCGGGCTCAGGCCCACAAACGCGCCCCCTGGACTGGCCCCGCGCTGTGACGCCACGTGGTGAGCGGTCAGACAGGGAGCTCGGGGGGAGCACATCGCAGGGGCCTGCGGTCTCCGGTCTCTGGTCCTCGGCCCGGTGACCCAGCACAGCCCTGGCTGAGCGAGAGGCCGCGCTGCCTGCGGACGGCGGACAGACGCTTCTCCTGCTCCCTCTGCTCCACTCAGCGTTCAGAGAAGCCCAGCAGCCCTCCCCAACGCCAGGAGGACGGGGTGCAGGCCAACCGGGCAGCCACCACATCACGTTCTCACACAGACACACATGTTCTCACATGGACACGCTCACATTCTCACACACGGCATACTCACATTCTCACACACAGGCTCACACCACCCCCACTGGGCCGGAGACAAACAGGCGAGAACCTTGGTCCACGTCGTGGAGACCCATGACCTCGAACATCTCGCGGCCATGCCTCTTCAGCTGCAGCCACACGGGGGAGATATGGGTGAACTTGGCCCCAAACACCTTGGTGACATCGTAGCCATGGCTGTTCCACTGGCGGAGGACAGAGGCCGGTGAGCCCGCAGCGAGCCCCAGGGCCGTTCCCACTGCACCCCACGGCAGGGGCCCGGGAGGGGGGTGAGCATGCAGACCCCGCCGCCACCGGCCCCGCTCACCGGAGTGACGTAGCCCAGGACGTCCCCAGTGAAGTGCTTCTCCCGCGCCTTGGCCGAGCAGTAGCTGCGATGCTCCAGAACCACGTCCTCGGCTCTGGGGTTCGTCACCACCAGCCCCCGGTCCTGGACAGGCTTCTCTGCAAACTGAGTCTGGAGCGAAGGGGACAGGGAGCGTCAGCATCGCCGGCAGAGGCAGGACCGGGAGCGGCCTCTCAACCAGGAGCTGTGCTGAGTGGGCGGCAGCAGGGAGAGGCCGCCCCGTGGAGCGGACAGTCCTGCAGACTCGCTCTGCCTCCCTGACTGGACTTCACACATGACCCAGGACGAGTGCTGGTGTGGGAAGCAGCGGAAAGCGGGAGGGCAGGAGCTTGGACATCGTCACACAAGACAGGCCAGGGGCGGGGAGCTCTCCCAGGGGCCCCCTGTCAGCATACCGGGCCTCGCCCCCAGCTTACTGCTCCCAGGCGTGGACATGGGGTCCCAGTGGGGAGAGAGAAGGTGCAAAGGGACGTCTCCGGTCAGCCCTGCAGCCAGTCTCCACGCCGCCTTACCTTCTCCTGCAGGGACTTGGAGGCAGCCTTCTTGGAGTCTGACTTGGACAGGGTGGTGTGAGCAGAGCCGCAGGCCAGAGCGAGCCAGAGCACCCGGAGGAGTGCCTTCATGGCGGGCAGTCGCAGGGGGTGCAAGCTCGGAGTCCAGGGGGCTGCAGAGAGAGCAGAGCGCCTGGAGACCACAGCAGCGGAGGCACCCCCTCTCTGACCAGGGTCCTTGTCATAGGGGGCCTGGTTCAGGGCACGGGGCTGCGCATTGTTGGCCCAGGACACAGCCCTGCCCTGGATCAGCCCAACTGCCCGAGTCCCGCTCCAGCACCGCTGGGCCCATGTCCCCCACAGACAGACAGAGAGGCTTCCCTGCCTCCCGCCTCGAGGCCATGCTGACCACTGCTGGCCCTCTAGAATGCAGGCTCAGTGGTTGAGCATCGACCTATGAACCAAGAGGTCACAGTTTAATTCTTGGTCAGGGCACTTGCCCAAGTTTTGGGCTCAGAAGGCAGCCAATCAATTATTCTCTCTCATCATCTCATTATTGAGGTTTCTATCCCTCTCTCCCTTCCTCTCCGGAAAAAAAAAATTATTAAGAACAAAATGAAGCGGTCTAGGCCAGAGGACTGCACCGTGACTAACAGCCACGGACACTGGAGAAGACGTGGCGCCTGCTCACGCCAACTCGAGCAGGAAGGCCGTTCGACTGTGTGCATGACGCTCGAGGCCACAGAGCTTACCACATGGGACAAGAAACTTGTTTAAAAGACAAAATACACATGTATCTATAACAACATCTAGACAATTAAAGTGTAACATGCAAATCAACTGAAAGACTGAACAGCAGAATGACTGTCCGGACCACGCTGACACCCACTGGCACCAGGCCAGCCAAGGCAGGCGTGATGTCACTGGTGGGAGACCTGGCCATCGCTCCATGATCACCCTGCAGAGGGAGGCCCAGGCTACTGGCCGGCGGGGTGATCGATTAATCGCCGGGGTGGGGTGGGGGCTTCACGATCACCACAAAGAGAGGCCCAGGCTGCTCAGCAGCAGAGCTGCAGCGGGTGGGCAGGGCCTACCTCTTTGGGGGTGATTGATTGCAGGGCTCCCAGTGAGAGGTAACAAGCCAAGATGAGGGACGTGCCCCTCCCCCAGTGCATAAATTTCGTGCACCGGGCCTCTAGGGTACATGCATGCACGTGCACGTGTACGAAGACTATATAAAGACACAATTTGCTAGCAAATTCATACTCATTACTTATGCATAACGCCCAAAGGGCTCTTACAAATCAGGGAGTCCAGTAAAAACGCCCCACGACCTGCTCAGTGGGGACTGGGGATGTAAAGGGGGGAACACACAGCCCGTCCCAGAGGCTCCCGGGACCCGGAGGAAAGGATGCACCGTGTGAGCTCCGGAGGCCCCGGCAGCCCCTCAGCTGTTCCTGGGAGGTCGGGCTGGAGAAACCTTTCTGGGTGAGTCTGCCCATGAACATCATGCTTTCCTACGCGTTTCCTCTCGTGACAGATCCTGCTCTGGAAACGCCCCGCCCACGTGGGACGCGGGAGGATGTCTGTGGCAGAGAGCAGCCTGCAGCTCCTCCTGCTGGGACGTCCGGGGCAGGCACTTGGCTCCACCAATGGCAAGAAGCGCTCGCAGCAGCGGCAGCACCGTCTGTGGTCTGTCCTGGGTTACTGAAAAGCCGGCGCTCCTCCAGACGATGGTGAGGAGGGCACGCCACCATGAGGGCTGTGCTGGGTCCTCCGTGGCATCATGTTTTCTCCTTCCGGCACGGACTGGCCCGCTGTGCAGTGCATGTTGGCCTTTGCTCCCTGCCCCGCCACCTCGTCTTTCCCACGGGGCGGCCTGGCCCCGTCCCTGCGGCTCTGAGAGGTGCAGGGGGCCCTGGCCAGCGTGGCTCCCTGGGCTGGAGCTCTGACTCGTACACCAAAAGGTCGTGGGCTTGATCCCGCCAGGTCACACACACAGGTTGTGGGTTCCATCCTCAGTGTGGGTGTGTGTGGGAGGCAACTGATCTATGTTTCACCCTCATATCGATGTTTCTCTCCCACGCTCCCTCCCCAAAAACCAATAAAAAGCATGTCCTCGGGCGAAGATTTAAAAAAAAAAAGTGCAGGTGTAAAGAGCACGTGCGCCAAATTGGCCTTGGCAAGCACTCCCTCCGGCCAGCCCGGGGGCCAGTCTCCACACCAGCGGCTGGCAGCGCATTCCTGGCCGGGCAGGGTGTGCCCGCCAGGAGTGGACAGAGCCAGGCCCCGGAGACTATCCTGTCGGCCTGCTTCCCCTCCCAAAGCTGCACTTCTCTGGGGAGACAGGTGCCTGGTGCAGATGGGGTGTGTGTGTGTGTGTGTGTGTGTGTCCAGGCTGCCATGGGCAGTCTCCATGCTGTGTGCCCCACACACCCACAGCACACCTGCAGAACAGGACTTGGGGGCAAGCAGCCCGGAGCCCCCGCCCCGGGAGCACCAAACGCCTGTCCCAGGGCTGAGAACAGAAGGGACACGGAGCTGCTGGCAAGGGCAGCACTCACCATAACAGCCATGGCTGCTGAGAGGGTGCGAGTGAGGGGTAGAGCCACTCCCCAGCCTCTGCCCACCCCCCAACCCCGTGATGACCAGCCAGCCTCTGCCGGACCACCCACCCCAGCCCAGCACCCAGCACCCAGAGCAGTGAGACCAGACTCCTTGGGCACAGAGGGAGGGGACTCTGGCCATGCAGGGGCAGGCTGCCCAGAATTACCCATCACCCCCCTGGTCAGACTGAGGCTGCAGCTGCTAAGCTATGAGGGGTCGGCTCCTGGCAGCTGGGCCGCTGTGGGCCAGACAGGCCTGAACAATGTGCTTCCACTTGCTCTGAGGTGCCGGCCATGCATGGGAGGGACCTGCCGGCAGGAGCGGTGGGAGGTGCTCACTGTGCGGGCCCCGTCTGTGGCCCCAGGCCCCCTCCGCGACTGCAGGCATCTCCTCGGCTCCAGAGTAGGGATGGGGTCACCAAGGATGGAAATGAAACAGGAAGCGCTCCCACAGCAACCTGCAGGCTCGATGCTGCCCTACCCACTTCCCTGCTGTCCTGCCCGTGGTGGACAGAGACCCCTCTGCCTGACCCCTGACCTCACACCATGGGAACGGACGAAAGGGAAAAGGGCCCTTGGAGATGGGGCAATCTGGAGGAAGAGCGGCCTGCTGGCTGATCCAAAGGAGGGCCAGGCCGAGCACAGGCCCGGCGGGCGCTGCGGCAGACCTGCACCCGGGCCGGCACGGGCTGAGCAGACGCCCAGGGGGAACTTGGCGCGTCGTGCTGCTCCCTGACCAGCGGGGAACTTTCCAGGTTGACTGGCGTGGGTGGTGGGGACCAGCATGTGAGCTGTCTGGTGTGTGTGGTGCTTGGTGAGGCCGTGGGGCCTTGTGCTCGGCCTGGTCCTCCGGGGCCCCCACCTCGCGGAGATGTCCACTGGGCCTCCGGCCAGGCAGAGCGAGTTTCCCCCAGTGCCCACGAGCTCTTTGGTGTGGGACGCCCTGGTGAGGGGGTGTGGTGTGTAATGACCCAGAGAGGCTGCTACACCCCCAAACCAGGAGCTGCTGGAGGGGCCACCGTCTGGGGCTCCGAGCTCCGGCGGGCTGTTTCAGCCTCGTGCCCAAAGGACAGCTGGTCCCCGGGGAGACAGCCGAGTGCTTTACGTGGAGACCCACAGTAAGAGCCGCTTTAGCCTCGGGGAGAGGGCTGTGCACGGGAGGGACCTGCTGGCAGGAGCTACATGGAGGTCCTCTCATGGCGTGCCCGGGAGGCGGCCCCCTCGCCTCCTCAGTTCGTGCTCTGCCTGGAGAGGGCTGGGTCCCTGCGGGGACATCCAAGTGCTTTTCACCTAAGTCCACAGTGACAGTGTTGGCCACAGCCCAATTCATGCGCACACACCAAGCGTGGACACGTGTTATATGTGTGCCGATCGGAGCTCCTGTCCCGTGATGCCCTCCGACCGGTCCTCTTCCTTCTACTGGGACGGCTCTGCAGCTCAGGGACGTGCAGTTGTGAGAAGTGCGGACTGGTGTGACACTGGTGTTTCCAGGGTCCCTCGCTGACCCCAGGCTGGACACTGAGCCGCCTCTGTCTTCAACAGAACGGCCAGTGTGACTGACGGTCACTCATCCAAGCCAGTGCCTCTGAGTGCGGTTCTGGAGCCACGGGGTCCTGCGGGAGCGGTGGGCGCTCCTGGATGCGAAGGCCCGGTGCCATTTATGGGCCACATGCTGCTCAGGCCGGGCGTCCACCACGAGGTCTCCACACCGCAGGTGCCTTCCGTGGAGTGGCCGCTGCGCTCCACTCACGCCAGGGCGTGGACACAGGGTGCCCCAGGATGGGGTTCTCCACCAGCCACTGTGCCCTGGTCCCTCTGGGCTCAGCTCTGGTGACCCGGTGGGCAACGCCTACCCTTGTGAGGTCCCCAGGGGCATGCAACCTCATGTTGGGGTGCACTGAGCGAGGTGGGGTCCAGGCCAGTGCAATCCAACCAGCATGGGGTCGCCTGCCCCTGGGGACCGGGCGGCCCCCACTCTCCCGCCGCACCGCCTGCACACAAAGGGCGCCCTCCCTCCCAGGACCTCCCTCCCGCTCGCTCGTCCACACCGGCCCACGCCCGCTCCGCCCACGCCCGCTCCGCCCGGGCTCGCTGCACCTCGGCTCACGCCCCCTCCCACGCCGCCCGTCGCCCACGCCTCTCGCTCCCACACCCCCTCTTGTCCACGCCGCCCTCACGCCCTCTCCCTCGCGCCGCCCGCGCGCCCACGTCGCGGAGGGGAACTGAGGCCACGCGAGAAGGCGGCGCCGGCGCCGGGACGCGGGGCGCGAGCACTGCCCCGGCCGGCCGCCGCGGGGCTCACCTTCATGTCCCGGAGGCCGGCCGGACCACCCTCGCGCGCGGCCGGAAGGCGCCCGCCAGCGCCGCCGGAAGTCCCGCCCCAGGACTCTCGCGCGCTCCGCAGCCCTGCCACGCCAGTTCCGCGCCGCCACCGACACGCAAGGCACGCTGGGGCGGGCCGAGGGGAGGAGCCTGAATTGGGCGGGGCCGACGGCGGGCTGGGGGCGGGCCGAAGGGGAAAGAGCCGGGGCAGGGGCGGGGCCTGGTATAGAAGGGGCGTGGTCAAGTGGGCGGGGCCGAGGAGCTGGGCGGGCCCCGGGCCCCGCGGCCTCTCTGGGGTGGTGGACGCCCCCGTTGCCGGTCGTTTCGAGGATTGCCGTGCGGGGTCGGGGTTCCGGGGGGCGTAGAGCTCCTTCGTGGGCACCGCGGCGTGTCCGGGAGGCGGTCCCCTCGCCTCCGCAGCTCATGCTCTGCCTGGAAGCCTGTGCGCCTCGTGCGACGATGGCGCTGCAGCCCGGTGTGACCACCAGGGGGCGCCCGAGGCTGCAGATCCACAGCCTGGCGTGGGCGCATGGAGGAGCGGACCGCGCAGGACCGGCCTCACGGGCTTCCACGATCTTCTCTCCTGGACGCGGGAATCGCCTCTCCAGGCTTCCCTCCTACCCTTTTGGTGGCCTCCTCCCCAGCCTAGCCTGCCTCCGCCGTCCTCCACATCTCCCTGGGGGAGTGCATCTCGCTTTCAGTCATCATCCAGGGGCTGGTGGTGCCCACCCGCTGTCTGGAGCAGGGACACAAAACCCCACCTGCCGCAGCCCGGCGCTGTCTCTGTGCTTGCCTCCGGGAGCAGTGGCACCATCTTGCAGATGCAAAGAGAACCCCTCTGTCTCAGCTCCCAGGAAGAGGGGTCCGCCCTGGCACGGCTGGAACGCGGACGTGGCCAGCAGCTTTCCTCACTTGATGCCAGCGAACAGATTCCCCCACCCATCCCCAGCCGTTCCCGGCAGTTTCCTGCAGAAAACCACACAGCTGGTCCCCACCCTGGCCCTGCCCGGCAAGGCCGGGACCACTGCCCAGCTGTTTCCCCATTTCTGCTGCGTGAGAGGCTTCTCCTGGAACGGAACTTTGCTTTCTTCTTTCTCTTCCTCATACTTCCTGCCCGTCTTCCAGAGGGTGGCTCTGGCTGGTGTGTGCTGATGCATGGCATGTACCAACGGTCACGCGTCACGGGGCCGCTCTGTGTTCCTGGCACCCAGCTCAGCCCCGAGGCCTGACCTTTGGGGTTTTGATCCCCAGGCAGGCAGAGCTCTGGAGAGGCCCCCAGGAGCTGTGCCGGAGGTCCTGCCCGTTGTGCTGCCCCAGGAATGCCATGTGGGATCGCGGGTCTCTCTGAGAGAGGCACTTAGTCATGGGTGCCCTTGGCTTCGCAGGTCCTTGGCCCTAAAGCCCCATACCATCCACTCGGGGTTCACTCGGGGCCAGCGCTGCAGACCCCAAGAGCAGTGGGAGGGCCAGGAGGCCTGGCCCCTGAACCCTCTGCAGAGCCCCCTCTGGGCAGCATCTGGGGCTCTTGACACCGCTGCCAGCCTCCCAGCGGCCTGGCTGGTGCCACGGCGCCCCCTGTTGGAAGCTGGACGTGGGTCCGCGTGGTTCTGCCACAGGAAGACTGAGCGGAGGCGCGGGAAGGCTGCAGAGAGTTAGTCGGAGCCCCGGCTCCTGCAGAATTAAGTGGAGCCTGAGCACATTGGCGGTTTGTGTCCCCCGACGTTGGAGACAGCCGGGGTTCAGCACACGCACAGTCAGTCTCACTGTGAGCTCGTGTGCTCTGTCCGGACAAGCTGGCGTACTTAGGGAGGAAGTAGAAGAGACCTCCTTTATAAGTTCGATTCCGAGCGCTGAAAATGCCCCGTTGACTGAGTTTGTAGGTGGGGCCAATACGATGCCGAGGCCCCTGACAAGTGACTTTAACGTCTGCGAGGCTTTCAAAGGGAGTAACCGGGTTCGTAAAATGGAACTCAACAGGCTAAGAAATTAGGTTTTGAATGGACAGCAGCCATAAGGCCCAATTGTTTAAACCGAAGGAAGTCTGAGTGTAAGCCCCTGTCCAGGCTGAGGTCCCGGCTCTGAGCTGCGAGCCCAGCGGCCCCTCACGTGGTGCGCGCTCTCTCTCTCTCAAAATACATTTCTTCATTGATTTCAGAGAGGAAGGGAGAGATAGAAACATCCATGATGAGAGAGAATCATTGATGGGCTGCCTCCTGCATGCCCCACACTGGGAATGGAGTCCACAACCTGGGCCGGTGCCCCTGGCCCGAATCGAACCTGGGACGCTCCAGTCCACAGGCCGACACTCTATCCACTGAGCCACACTGGCCAGGGCACGCGGCTCTCCTTGTTCCCGCCGTGTGAGGGCAGAGGGCACTAGAGGTCAGAGGGCAGACACAAGTCCTCCTGCTGCGACTGGACCCTTTCCGGTCGGGGTGCTGGCCGGCCGAGGGTCCCGGCCGGGGGCTGCCCCTCCAGGACGGCCCCACGAGTCCCTGCGCTCCTATGGGAGCCCACACGTGGCCGGTGCCACGAGCTTCTGTGGCCTCCCCACTGGCTGGGCTCCCGTGGGCCTTCCCGCCCGCTGAGCCAGCACAGGCAAGGCCCCTCCCCGCAGGGACAACCACGACTTGTCCTGTTTCCACGGAGGCCTTGGCCCGGAGGGGGGGGGGCAGGGCAGGGCCCAGGCCACTATCACTGGCCTCGTCCTGTCACCCCCGGACCCTGACCCAGTCCTGCCCGAGGCCGGAAGCCCAGGAAGAGAAACACACACATCAGGATTTCCTCTGCCCAGCGCCCCCGCCCGCGCCCGCGGGGAGACATCCTCCCGGGGTGCAGGGAAGCCGAGCCCAGCGAGGGGGGAGCGGCCAGCACAGCAGATTTCCCGATTTCGCCCCACGTGTGGCCCCGGCAGCCCCTCTGCCTTGGGTCGGGTGACCGTGACGGGCATTGTGGGCCGTGGGTGTCGGTCTGCAGCCGGCAGGCACTGGGCCGAGGTGGGCGTCTTCGGGGAGGGGTGCGGGGTGCGGGGGGGCCCCTGGCTCATCTTACACTTCTCCTCTTTCCCCCCAACTTCAGGGCTGCCCCCGGGAGGGACGGTGTGCGTGTGCAAGGGACCCAAGGGGCAGCATTTCATGGGGGTGAACGGTGGACCCCAAAAGGTTGTCCCTGTCCCCAACCCCAGCTCCTGTGAGGCCACCTGGCTGGAAAATGGGGTCTCCCTCTGCAGATGTCACCGGGGCCTGGGGTGAGGTCGCCTGGCATTCAGGGTGAGCCCTGACTCCCGTGACCGGGTCCTCCTGGAGGAAAGAGGTGGAGAGGCTCGGCCCACAGACTCGAGGGGGGCCCCGGGCTGGTGGGCGCAGAACTGGGGTCACGCAGCCCCCAGGAGCTAGAAGAGAGGCGGAACAGTCCCCCCAGGCCCTGCAGCATCTGGATCTCGGACTTGTGGCCTCCAGAGCGGGGAGAACCAATTCCGTGGCCGTGAAGCCACCGCTCGCGGTCACTGCTACCGTGGCCCCAGGTGCTGCCGGCGGTGCCGAGGCCGGGCCGGTGTCCCCACGCTGTCTTCTCTCCCAAAGGGGGTTTCCTCAGGCTAACCAACCTCTTTGTTGTCGTGTCTTCACATGAGGACATTTTCCCCAGTGAGACATATTTAGCGCCAGTGGAAGGGAGGGAGGCAGGGAAGGGGGAGCGAGAGAACCCTCGATGTGAAAGAGGCACATGGATTGGCTGCCTCCCGCATGCCTTCCCTCCATGTGCCTGGGGAGGGAACCTGCGACCCAGGGATGTGCTCTTGGACGGGAATCGAACCCACAGCCCTTCGGTGTGTAAGTTGACGCTCTAACCACTGGAGGACACCGGGCAGGACGGGCTAACCTTAAAATGGCGCATGCTCTGCCCTGGCTGGGTGCTCAGTGGCTGGAGCATCAACCCTACACCAGAAGGTATGGGTTTGATCCCCAGTTAGGGCACGTGTGGGAGGAAGCCATCTGATGTTCCTCTCACCTCTCTCTCTCTCTCTCTCTCTCTCTCTCTCAAAAATCAATAAAAATAGTCCAGCTGGTGTGGCTCAGAGGTTGAGCGTCGACCTATGAACCAGGAGGTCATGGTTTGATTCCTGGTCAGGGCACATGCCCGGGTTGCAGGCTTGATCCTTAGTGGGGGATGTGCAGGAGGCAGCAGATCCCTGATTCTCTCTCTCTCTCTCTCTCTCTGAAATCAATAAAAAAAATTAAAAATAAAGAAGAAAGGATGCAACCTAACTTGGAAACAGGTTAGTCATGGCAGATTGAGAGGAGCTGTGTTCAGAGGGCGGGCCCCGCGTCTACAGCGGCTCCGACGTTAGAAAAAGGGGAAATTGGGACTGAGGCCGGCACCGGGGGAAGATGCCCGCCTCTGTGGAGAGGTCCGGCCTGCCCTCCTGCGGCCCCGGGAGGCCAGCCCCGTGACCCCGCCAGTGCAGACACACAGTCTTGGTGGACACTAAACCTGAGTCCCTCTCTGTACTAGATCCAGGAATTCTGGCGTCTCAACCCTGTTTGTTTCATTTTAAAACATGTCCTTATTGATGTCAGAGAGGAAGGGAAAGGGAGAGAGAGAGAACAAAACATCGGTGATGAGAGAGAATCGTGGATCGGCTGCCTTCTGCACGCCCCCCACTACGGATTGAGCCCGCCACCTGGGCATGTGCCCGGAAGGGGAACTGAACTGTGACCTCCTGGTTCATAGGTGGATGCTCAACCACTGAGCCACACCAGCCACCCTGACCCCAGCCCCCAGGCAGTCGGTGGTGTAGCTGCCGGTGCCTGCTCAGCTGACCCAGGTTCTGGCTCAGCTGGCCCAGGTTCTGGCTCAGCTGACTCAGGTGGGCTCGGCCGACTGAGGGCAGCTCCCTGGGAACGCCTCCCCCCCACCCCCACCCCTGCTCTGCAGGACTGAACCCGCCCCCCCATAGTCAGGGAGAGCGCTCTGCCTTCCCGCTCTGGGTGGACTTTGTGTGGGGACCTGACTCTCCCAGGAGTCAGGGATGGGCCGGCCGGGGCTTTGAGGGGACTGGGCTTCCTCTTACAAAGTAACCCCTTCACTGGGTGTCACGACATGACGGGGTCTTCAGCTTCGGAGACGACTGCATCCAATGCGGGGAGGCTGGCGGGGGGCGGCGGGGGGCATTCGAGGGAAGCAGGGCGTGGGGTCTTGCCCGGGACCTCACAGCTCCCTGGGCCCCACGAGCCCTGCCAGCGTCCCTGTAAGTCGTGGGGAGGCCGCGGGCTCAGGGTCTACAGCCATCAGATCCAGCTGTGCGTGGCTGTGGGCTCTGTTCTGTGGCTGTAAGAAGACAGCCGCCGGGTGAGCAGTTAGGGACCTGGCTCCTCACTGTCCTTCTCCAGGTCCAGCCCCTCTCACCCCCCCCGAAATTCTTGAATTCCTCCGGCTGCACATGGGCCGTGGCCTGGAGGCGCTGGGCCCCCCCAAGCATGTCATTCCTGGTGACCACAGGGAGCCACCGGGTGCCCAGGCCTGCCACCTCCGTCCCTGAATAGGCCTGGTTGGTGCTCAGACCTCTGGCCGTCCCTGAACCAGGCCACCAACTCCAGTTTTCTGGAAGGGTCCCTGTCTGAATCCCATTTCACAGATCATGGGAAGGAAGCCGCGTCCCCGTGGAGCCCACCGGAGGCCTGGGGAGGCTTGGGGTTGGGAGGAGCAGGACCCCGAGGCCCGCTGGCCGCACGGCAGGCTTGGGGCCCCCCAGCTTTCCTTTGCTCCTTCCCCATGCCATTGCTGGGCAGGCGTCTGTGGGGCCCGCCCCTCCCAGCGGAGAGATTTCGGCTCCAGCCCGCCCTGGGAACCGGGCTGTGACTACAGGGGGCTACCATGTAACCAATGTCCCGTTACACATCACACACATCACAGAAATGCAACTGTTTCCAGGCTCAGCCCAAAGGCGCCTGAGCCTGGCTGAGCAGAGAAGGTGGTCTGGGTGGTCTGGGAGGGCCTCGCGGGCTCAGGCCCGCAGCTAGATGGTAGTGAGGGGTCTGGGCTGACAGGTGGGGCTTCTGATGGCCACCTGTGTGTCTCCTCAGGCCCTGCCATCCCCCCCCGACGTGTGTGTGTGTGTGTGTGTGTGTGTGTGTGTGTGCTCGCATGTACACACACACACTCACACACACAGACACACTTCCCAGCAGGTTTGGGAAGTCACCCCTGAGAGGAGGTGGGCCCTGCCCGGCCCTAAGCCTCTCCTCCGGGCGCCCAGCCCTCCCCCTCAGGCGGGGCTGGCACTCTGTCCAGGCTCCTTGTGGGCCCCTGGCTGCGGGGGTGGGGGGGGGGTCTGCTCGCTGAGTCCCCTGGTCTCCTGCTGTGGGGGTGCAGGGCCCGGGGGTCTCCCTGAAGCCCTCTGCTGGCCCAGCTCTCTCTCTCTCTTTTAAAAAAATATTTTATTGATTTCAGAGAGGAAGGGAGAGGGAGAGATAGAAACATCAATGATGACAATCACTTCCCAGCTGCTCCTGCACACTCCACACTGGGGGTTGCGTCTGAGACCCGGGCATGTGAACAGGGGTTGAACCGTGACCTCCTGGTTCATAGGTCGGTGCTCAGCTCTGCGCTGGGCCACGCCGGCTGGGCAGGCCGGCTCTTTGGGAGGCCTGGGGAGGTGGTGAAATTGCTCTTACGTAAGGATTTGGGTCTCTACCGGTTCCGGTTTCCCTCAGGGGTCCGGAGGCCCGGAGCCTGGGTGGGGCGCCTGGTCTGTGGGAGGGGCCTGCCCCTTCCTCCTCCTGGCCAGAGTCCACCCAGGCCTGACCTCTCCCCGGGAAGGGAGGAAGTGCGCCAGGGGGGGACAGAGGTCTCCCTGGCGGGGTGGGGCCAGAGGAGTCCCGATGAAGAGCTTCCTCTTCACAGCCATGGCTTCACAGGGGGAGGGCGGGCAGGCCCCCTGCTCTCCACACGAACTCCCTGGCCGTCCATGCCAGCCAAGGTCCCTGCCTCGCTGCGGTGTGGGCCACGGGGGCCGTCCTCTGCCTCCACCGTCCTCTGCCTCCACCTCCCTTAGAGGCCACTGGCCGCAGCGGTGGCCAAGGGCCCTGACTGGGCATTGAGGGATGGGACTGATCTGGGCCCTGCGGTCCCCTGCTGCTGTCATGGGGTGTGGGGAGCAGACCTCTCCCTGTAGGTAGGGCTGCTCTGCAGGGCCAGGGCCATGTGCATCGAGATCTCAAAGCTTGCTGAAACCGGTGTGGCTCAGTGGATAGAGCGTCATCCTGCGGACTGAGGGGTCCAGGGCATGTACCTTGGTTGCGGGCACATCCTCATTGGGGGGTGTGCAGGAGGCAACTGATCGATGTTTCTCTTTCATCAATGTTTCTGGCTCTCTCTCCTTCTCCCTTCCTCTCTGTAAGAAAAAACAAAACAATAAAATATATTTTAAAAAAAAGATCTCAAAGCATTGCACACGAGCCGGGCCAGTGTGGCTCAGTGGTTGGGCGTGGACCCATGCACCTGGGGGTCGGTGGTTCCGTTCCCGGTCAGGGGGGCGTGCAGGAGGCAGCCGATCGATGTTTCTCTCTCTCTAAAAATCAATATATTAGGGAGAGGTGGGGGAGATAAGAGATCAACCGGAAAACTTGTATGCATGAATATAAGCATAAACAATGGACACAAAACTCTGGGGGGTGAGGGCACGAATGGGAGTGAGGGGGGGGCATTGGTAAGATATAACACCTTAAGATGAGAAAAAATTATCTAAAAAATAAATATAAAATCAATGTATTAAATAAAAAGGCTTTGCACACATACCAGCCCCCCAACGCGGGCAGCAAGCCACCCCAACCCGGGGCTCCCAGCCCGCGCGCCCGCCCGCGGCGTCGGCCTGCAGGGGGCGCCCCCGCGCCGGCCTGACGCGCCCGCCCCGGACGTGCGCGCCCCCGCGCCGGCGAGCGTGCGCGCGCGTGCGGGCTCGGGCGTGCGTGCGTGCGCGCGCGCGCGGCGGCGGCGCCCTGAGCGCGGCGCCGGGAGCCTGAGGTGGCTCAGCTGAGGCGGCTCCTCGGCGGCGCTGCCAGCTTCCCGCTCCCCCCGCTGCCCCCGGCCTGCCGGCCAGGCCGCGCCCCGGGGCCCCAAGATGCCGGCCGTGTCCAAGGGGGACGGGATGCGGGGCCTGGCGGTCTTCATCTCCGACATCCGCAACTGTGAGTGGCCGCGGCGCGGACCGGCCTGCGGAGGGCGGGGGCGGGGGTCGGGGGCGCGGGCTTAAAGGGCGGGGGCCCGGGGCTGGGTCCGGGGTGCGGGCCTGGGGGCGGGGTCCGAGCGGGCGCAGCCGGGTCCGGCGCAGACCCGGGGGCCGGCCGGCGGGGGTCGGGAGGGGCGGCGCTCGGGGCGCAGGCGGGGCTGGGCCCGGGCTGGGGCGCGTGCGGGCGCGGGCGAGGCCCCGGCCGCGGCGCTCGAGGGTCCCGCGGGGCCTCCGGCGCGATGTCATCCCGGGCCCTCGGGGTCGGCGCCGGCGGCCCCCGCCGCGGGCAGCTCTGCGCCCCGCTCCCCGGGCCGAGGGCTCACGCGCCGGGCCCCCCCGAGGCCCGGGCACGGCGTGGGGCGGGGCGGCTCCGCCTGCTGCCACCGGGGCCCCAGGGACACGCGTGCCGCGGGGGAGGACCCACCCAGCGGGCGGGCGGGGCAGCCCCGGCAAGCCTGGCTTCGGGCAGAAGCCCGTGGATTTCAGGGGAGCCCTTCCGCTTAGTTGGAAAATGAGGGTCCGTGACCTCGTGACCTCGTGACCTCGCACCTGGGCGGAGGCCGGGGCGGCGCGGCGAGACCCGCCCCCCGCAGGTGCTCCCGCAGGTGCTCCCGCAGGTACTCCCGCAGGTGCTCCCGCTTCGCTGTGGACCCGCCTTCCGCTCACAGCCCCGGGGCAGCTGAGCTGGCGCCGCCCGCCCGCAGGGTCTTCCGGAGCCGTGACCCCACCGCCGCCCTCATTTTGGAAGAAATTGGCGGGGACAGAGCTGTGGGCAGGGCGGGGAGATGGGACCCGCAATCGCTGCCCCTCCTTCCATCCACCTGTCCGTTAGACCAGAGGGGGCCACGGGGTGTTGACGCGTGGTCCCGGCAGACCGTTACCGCTGAGCACCAGCCCGCGGTGCAGGTCAGACAGGCCGTGAGCTCCCCCGACGCGAGGCAGGGCCCGCCACGCCTTCTGTGGCCCCGGCCGGCCAGCGTCCACGTTGTCCTGTGGGGCCAAGTCGCCCTGCTGAGAGCCCCTCGAGGAGACCGGTGAGGAAGACTTCTATGAGAAGGGGTGCCTGGTCCCTCGTGGGGGGCCGGGGCCGGCTCTCGGTCCCTGAGAAGCACCCGTCCGACCACACCACCTCCTGTCACTGGCGCCACGCTTCTCCCCAGCAGGCCCTTCAGCTGCTGGTGCGGGGCCGTGCACGCAGCCCGACCGCAGGTGGGCACCGCGTCTGTCTTGCCCACCCCTCCCCTGCCCGCACAGCATCTGGCATGAGACATGTGCCGGGGAGATGCCCGGACGAGTGAGCCAGAGATTTCACGGAGGCGGTGACTCTCAGGCTGATGGCGTCTGCAGGGCAGGCGGAGGGCCACGGCCAGGGGATTGGCATCTAAACAGTGTGGGCGGGTGGCTGGAGAGGGGATGGGGAAGAGACCCCGGTCAGGTGGTCTGAGCTTGACCCCCGGGTGGCAGGGAGAGCGTCTTGATTCTGCGAGCTCACTGTGCTCTGGTGGGGGGGGGTCGGGGTGCCAGGCTCTGGAGGGAGGGCACCGAGCTGCCAGCAAGGGCTGGGCTCCGACTGCCTCTCACCAGCCCCATTACCTGCAGCCACCAGCCATTGAACCTCGGTTTCCTCAACAGACGGGGTGGATGCTGAGCTGACACATCAGTAAGGTCCGCTCCAGTTCTAAAATCGCAGCTCCCTCTGCCTCTCTCTCTTTAAAGGATCTCAGGACTTAGCACCATTAAAAAATGTCTTAATTGACTTTTAGAGAGAGAGGAAGGGAGAGGGATAGAAACAAGGATGAGAAACACAGTTGGCTGCCTCCTACGTGCCCCTTCCCGGCGATGGAGCCCCCGCCCTGGGATTGAACGGGTGACCTCTTGGTTCATGGGCGATGCTCAACCCCTAGCCACAGCGCTGGCCCTTCTGTCTTTCTGAACAGCTTTCCTCATTACCCCCTGGGGGACGTTTCCCGTTGGTCTGCTCTGGCCGCCTGGCTGGGGACAGGCCACCTCCAAGCAGGGGAAGGGTGAGTGGCCCCAGCGAGTGTGGCTCCGGGAGTGAGCCGCCCGGTGCCTCCATTCGCTCGGCCCTTCCTGAGAGGCTGCCCCGGAGCCTCCGGCGCTCATGTGCGCTCAGCTCAGCGTGTGGGAGCGAGGGAGCTCTTCTCTCTTTTAATTGGCTGTAAAAAATGCTGCTGCTTCTATTCAGTCCCAGTTTTAAAATAATTTTTTATTTGCTTATATATTAAAAATACTTTTATTCATTTCAGAGCGGAAGGGGAGGGAGATAGAAACACCAGTGATGAGAGAGAATCATTGATTGGCTGCCTCCTGCACCCCCCTTCTGGGGATCGAGCCTGCCACCCGGGCACATGCCCCTGACCAGAAGCCAACACCCGTCAGGCGCTGCTTTAGCCACTGAGCCACACTGGCCAGGCTTATAATTCTTAATTTTGAGACAAATACAGATTCGTAGGCTGTCCATTCACAGAAATGGACAGGGCGTTGCCTTCACGCGGCCTCCCTAGGATAGAAGTGTCACTGACAGCAGTTTCAACACCGGACGCTGACACTGACGGGCGCATGCACCCTTCACCAGTATTAGTGCACTGACATGCATCATGTGTGTGGGGTCCATGTGCTTTATCACGTGTAGCTTTGCGTACTTTGTGTAACCTCTACTCCATCGACATACAGAGCTGTTTTGTCATGGCAAAGCTCCCATTCTCCCCTTTAGCCAGACCCCCAGCCACTGTCTGTCCTCCATGCCTTCCTCCCACCCCAAGGGGCTGCGTGAGGCTGTCCGCCCCGTGAGACGGGCTCTTCTCACTCAGCACTGTGCCCTTGAGGCCGTGCATCGGGGGCCTGACTGCACCCCTCAGGCCATCTCGGGGAGGACCCCCGAGATGGCTGCGATTGGGGCGTGACAGTTACTGCCGCTCACTCATGACGTGGGATGGCTGTTGGCTTTGACACATGTGCAGTGTGGCGAAGGAGGGTCATATGCAGTTGACCCTTGAACAATGCGGCCGTTAGAGGCACCGCACTGAACCACAGCTGTCCCTCAGCATCCCGGGGGGATTGGCTCCTGGACCCGTGGGTACCCAAATCCGCGGACGCTGGAGTCCCTCATGGACAACGGTGGAGAGCTGTGTCTAGTTGGCCTCGCACCCGCGGATTCCCGCCGTGGATGTGGAGCCCAGAGACACGGGGCCGGCGGGTATGTGTGGAAGAAGTGTGTGTTACGTGGATCTGTGCTTGTTGTTCGAGAGGCACTGGCATCACAGTGAACGCATGAAGATGGCCTTCATTCTTGTGAGACCAGCCCGGTGCCTCGGGCAGGACCTGCCGCTCACCCCTCAGTGGGTGGTGTGGACACAGTGCCGGGCACTTGGAGGCAGTTTACTTCTTCCCTCCCGGCGCCCCGCAGAGGAAGGGAGCACGTGGAGGTGTGATTAGCCACTTGGCAAAACCCTGACCTCCCAGTTCCTGGAGAAGGCACGCGGTTTCGAGGTTTCGCTGTGGGTGCTGCTGCCCGGCGGAGGAACCCTCAGCGCTCCCCGTTCCTCCCAGACGCGCTCGGTCCCTGGTGTCGGCTGGAAGGCAGCGCGGTGCGTCGAGTTTCAGCATGACTAAAGTTTAAAAAATGTTATTTGTTCATGAGACCATTGCATGAGTCAGATATTGGACGTGGAGAAACCGAACCTAAAAATTTAGATTCAGCGTAAACTTCCGTGTAAAAATTAAAGCCGGCACTTGATTTCCCTGCGTGGTAATAATCATCAGGATCAGAATTTGCCAGTCTGCTTTGTAACTTTTGAAGTTCGGGGAAAAAAAAGTAAGGTTCATTTTAGTCTTGACTGTGTGGTTTAAAAATGCTGACTTTTTGAAAAAGAATGCTCCTCTGGCATCTTTTCTTTTGCACTCATGCATAATCTGCGTTTCTTAGGAGCTGATTAAGGAAGTCTGTGACGGAGGAGGGTGAGGGGTGGGCCACCCGCGGGGAGGAAGGAAAGGTTTGGTCCAGTTGAACTTGGCTGCCCAGGCTGGGGGTTGCCGCTCCCAGGAGCTGCGTGTGTCCTTCCCATGTCCCCCTGGCTGCGTGAAGGGAGATTACTCTTTTGTGACAAATGGACACGTCCTGGCGATAAGTGTGCTCAAGCTTTTCTGTGCTGCTTTCTGGCAGCTATCTGTGTCAGGGTCTTGTTTTCGCAGAGTTATTGGAAAGACAGTGGCATGTCCTTGGCTTTTACAGTATCAAATAGAGGGGAGGGTTTGAGGGGTTGGCACAGCGTGACTGGGAGCTCAACTCCGGTGTCCGCTCCTCAGGGTCTTCCCTGCTCCTTTCTGCGGGTTCTTGGGATGAGGCTCAAATGCCAACACTTGGAAGGCTGTTTTTGTAAGTCTCTGGTGGACTGGTGTGGCCAAAAGGCTGGCCCTGCACTGCCCCACAGCTGTGTGTGGCCGCCCTGGCCGGCAGGGCTCAGCAGGGTGCTTCCAGGACGCGCCAGGGGGCAGGGGGTGGTGGTGATGGCCCCACACCCGCACACTGTGCTTCCTCCTGAAGCCTGAGCGTGTGGAATTCTGGGACAGATTGGGCTTAGGTTTTGGATCTGGAATGCCCTGGGCCTGTTATGTGACCTACGGTGTGGGGTTCAGAGAAGTGTCCCCCAAGGAGCTCAGACATGCACTCACCTTGATGGGGCACCTCCTGAGCACCGGGGGAGAAGGAGCTCCAGGTGGACGAGGTGGGCCCTGGCCCGAGGGGTCCTCTGATTGGAGGTGGGCAGGTCCTAGAGGGAGGGCGAGAGGCCGCTCCAAGTCAGACCTTGGAGTGCGTCCTGTTTGCCTGTGGCCTTGTCGCGTTCTTTTTCTGTGGAAGCGTGTCTAGCCCCCTTCCGACCCCATCCAGTGCGATGACACGGATGCAGGGCACACAGGCACAGCCCTCGGGTCTCGCCCTCACTGGTCAGCACGGTCGGGCCTGACCGAAGAGCAGTAGGCTTGATCGTGACCCCGGGGTGGGAGCTCTGTCAGCCGCAGAGGGTGCGGTATGGAGCAGGTTCCCCGAGATTCCCAGCTTACTGTGAATGGATGCCACTCACAGGCAAACAGGTCCCCTGGTGGCTAAGACTCGGCTGGCAAAGCAGTATGTACCTGCCGATTCTGCCTTCGCCTTCTCCCCGTCTTCCCGACTCTGGCGCGGAAGCTGGCGTGGGTGAAGTGTCCTGAGACCGAGCGTGGGCCGTTGTGTTGAGGAGACTTTCTGGCCAGAAGTCCAGGTCGGTGCTCCCCATGGAGGTGGGCGCTGAGGCTGAGCTAGAACTGGCTCTTGGGCTGCGGTCCAGGGGCTGGAGGTCTCGGCCAGAGGCAGGAAGTGGCCTGTTCTCCCCCGGAGACTGAGTTGGGAAGAGGACCCAGGGGGCGGCGGTAGTGAGGGGCACGTGGGGGAAGGGAGACGGTGCTAGCCTTGCCCACGTGCTACGGTGCCCACAGGTGCAGTGACTTTGGTCCCTCCGGCCTTCACATCACTTCCTGCCAACCCCTCATCCTTTTCCCTCAGCGATGTTGGAGAGGGGAGCGAGGTGGGGCACCGTCACCCAGCATTGAGCCTGTAGGCCGTGGGGTCAGAGAGCTTCGGGTGGGCCCAGTGCCTCTTCAGTGGGGGTGGGTGCTGCTGATTTAAGAAGGGCCGGGTGGCTCAGTGGGTTAGAGCATCCTCCCAATGCACCGAGGTTGCAGGTTCCAAATCCAGTCAGGGCACGTACAGAAGCAACCGATGGATGCGTGAATCAGTGGAAAAACAAGTCAGTGTTTCTCTCTCCTTCCCTCTCTCCCTCTCTCTTCCTTCCTCTTTGTCTCTCAAAAAAGTTTTATTTTCACAAAAGAAACAAAGAAGGGCAGGGATGTGCCGCACTCACCCTGGGCCCCGGACGGAGAGGATCGCCTTTGCGGTGAGGCCGAGACCCTCTCTCGCCGCATCCCCTGGAGCTCCCAGCCTCAGCCGCCCCCAGAGCTGCTGGCTGTGGGCACACTTCCCCAGGGGTCGGGCAGCCCCCGGTTCAGTCCCCTCTCCCACCTTTGCCCGCGGGGGCCTGAAGAGCCCGAGGTCTCAGCCCAGGGAGGTGCGGAGGTGCCGCCGTCCTGGTCCTGGGGTTGGGTGCTGACCTTCCCTCGCACCTGCTGGTGTGTGTGCCTGCGGGCGGCTGCGCCCGAGGCAGCATCCCGAGGGCACCGGGTCTTTGTTCGCTCTGTAGGGGCTTCTCATCTGTGCAGCCCTCCGGCAGCGGGCTGTTCCTCAGAGGGGAGCCTGAGCACTCAGCCTCCCAGGCCGTGCGGAGCGGGACTGAGGCCTGCGTTTTCTGTGGCAGCCCTCCGCCAGGTGATGTGGTTGAGAGAGCAGCTTAAAAAGCATTAAAAACAACACTAAGTTGATGCTGCATGTCTTTTAAAATAGCCAATAGAAAATTATAGCAAGAAAATGACTATTTTGGAACATTTTTGAACTGCATTTATTGCTATTGAAAAGCACACTTCTGTTGCTTTCTCTCTCTTTTTAAAAATTGTCTTAGAGAAAATGGAGAGAGGGTTAGAGAGAGAGAAATATCAATGAAAGAAAGATCAATCTGCTGCCCGCTGCATGCTCTCACCATTGAGCAGCCGGCCAGGGTGGAGACCCACCGTTCATCTCGCCTGTGCAGGTGTGTCGTTGCCTGAGGTGGGAGGTCAGTCTGATGGTGAGACTGGCTTCCGAGGAGCGTCTGGGCTGGTGTTAGAGCAGGAGACAGGCGGTCACTGCGGCAGGAGTGCAGGTCAGCACCAGGTGGTCACTGCACATGTGTCCTTCCTGTGGGCAGGTGCGCTCCCGGCACCAGCTCTTCATGTAAGGATACTTGATATTAGTATGTGGTCCTCTCTATGACGGGGAAACTGAGGCACAGGAGCCCAAGGCCACCTCGTTGCCTAGAAAGTGGTAGAGTCCATGGAGACCCACGTCTCTCCGAACCCCAGTGCTGGGCTAGTTCTGCTGGTGGCGGTGGGGGTGAGGGGGGTGGAGGGGGAGCAGGTGGGTCAGCGAAGGACTGAGCTGGCCAAGCAGATGTGGCGGGCTAATGGGAGTGATGGGAGCCGTGAGTCTCACTCACGCGCTTTGCTATAGAGCAGTGTTTGACCTTCTATAATTTTCGTAACGCTGAGTACCCCTTGTCAAAAAAAGGATGTATTTTAATAACATAAAAATATATTTATTTTTTTTTGGTACATACACAAAATAATAATAAACAAAAAATAAAATTATTCATAGTACAATATAAATAAAAGTTATATTATAAATAACATTTATTTGTACACCGGACCATCTCATGCCTCACAACACTGTCTTTACTTGACTCATGAGAACGTAGAATTAGGCGCAGCTAAGCACGGTGCAGTGCATATCCCCACCAAACTCCGGTGCAACCCGTACCCCCACCAAACTCTTCCCGTTCGGGTACCACACTTTGGGAAACACTGCTGTAGAGGAAAGAGGGTTGGGCCGCTGAGGGCAGAGGGCGTGGCTCTCTGTGGCCCCAGCAGCAAACCCAGCAGCGCGCTGCTCCGCGCAGTGGCAGTGCCGTGGGAGCCTGCCGTGGGAGCCGCCCACGTGGCTCAGCAGGACCTTGCCTGCAGTCTCACCGGGTGTCTGTGAGCCTGTCCCTCCGGGGACGTGGGTGTGGCTTCCGCCCAGGCCCTGCTCCCTGCGGCAGACTGGCCCCTTTCTCCTCAGGCTCCCGGAGGCCCCTCCAGGGAACCCTTTCAAGCCCTGGGTTTCTGACACGTCAGCCACACCTCCTGCCTCCAGGCGTTACCTGTGGGTAAGGGCTCATCTGATTAGACCGGCTGCCCACGCAGCCCATGAGGCCTAGCTGGCTCCCTGCTGTAGTCACGTCTGCAGGGCGCCTTTTGCCCTGGCAGCTAACTCACAGGATCCTTGCCTTAAGGTAATGCACTCGTTCAACGAGCTGACTGAGCGCTGTTTTACTCACTGAGCGGAGCAGGCAGGGCTGCCCTCACGTGCCGTACAATTAGTGAGGACAGCGAAGTAAACAGTGCAGCGGAGTCCCTTACAAACACGCGCCGAGGAAAGTACAGCAGGGAGAGGGGGTGCCGTTTAGGTAATGTAACCAGGCTCAGGTGTGCGCCCTGTAGTGCTGGCCGCCGGGGAGGAACAGTGTGGCTGGAGCAGGAGTCGGGAGAGTTGGGCGGCGGGGGGAGGCAGGTGCAGGGCTTGCAGGAGCGAGGGGAGGGGAGGGTGAGCAGGGGGCTTGGCCTGGGAAGGCTCTTCTCCCAGCTGTGTTGAGGGCAGGAGAGGGGAGGGAAAGTGGGGGGCACGCCAGGAGGCTCCGAACCAGGTGAGAAAGGTGAGGACTCCTGGGAAGTGGGGGACTAGAGCCTGTTTGCAGGCTGATGAGGAGAAGGGCCAGGAGGGAGGGCTAGGAGAGGGGCAGGGAGGAGGGAGGAGGGAGCAGGGTCCCCAGCTGCCAGGGAGGGCAGCAGGTGGAGGAGAAGCAGGAGAGCTGGTGGGCCTTCCTGGGCTGCAGGTGTGAGGCCAGCCTGGCGACTGGGGGGCGGCGGGGGTTCCCAGGCGCCTTGCTGTGCAGGCTCAGGTGCCAGCTGGCCAAGAGCTGCGTTGGGCAGGGGGGGGTTTGCTAAGCAGGTGCAGAGATGGAGGAGGAGGGTCTGCTGATCACTGCTGGGGTTGAAGCTGGCCAAGAGGGGCTGAGGTAGGGAGGGAGAGACAGGCGTAGGTCCTGGGGGCAGTGGTGCTGGGAGTTTGCTTCCCTGGTGGAGGAGCTGAGAGGCTGGGGCTGGTGGGACGCCTGCATTGGCGTGTGCGGGGTGCCTGGTGGAGGAGCCGAGGTTGGCGGTGGTAGGTGGTCACGTGCCGGGGTGTTTATCTCCAAGGGTGGCGCTCCTCCCGGGGTGGAAGGGGGGGCTGGAGTGGTAACTGGGCCGGTCTTCCCAGTTGCATGCATTTTTGTTGTTTTGTTGTTCTAGTCTTGTCCCCAATTAAATGTCTTAAAAAACTTAAAGTCCAAGAATGTAGTTTAAGCAGTTGACTGAACACGTGACCCTCTGGTCCCATCCTGGCCCTCAGAGCCAGTCATTCTCGTATCAGAGCCCCTTCTCCTCCCCGCTTTAGAATGCGACTGCTTACTCACTCTAAGTTACATGTTCATGTGGCCCACGGTGTCCCCCGTGATTGTTCACCGACTTTGTGCTGTGGAAGATGAGGCCGCAACTACCCGCGCTCCCTTCTCCTGCTCTCTAGTGCGGGAGACCGCCGGCCGGGCTGGGGAAGGCCTGCAACACCACTGGGTCTGGCCTGCCACGGCATCGGGGGCGTTCATGACGTGCTTGGCGCTACACACCAGGCTGATGTTTAAGTGGGTACTTTTGTGCTGCCTGTGAATGATGTCATAACTACCAGATGGCCCTTGGCAGGAAAAAGGCCCCCCACCCCTGCTCCAATATGTTGCAGTATTTTTTTTTAAACCAGGAATAATATGTGTGTTTTTTTTTTAAACCAGGATGTTGCAGTATTTGATCTCATTAATGGATAGCATTTAATTCGTGTCTTAAAATCCCCTTGGAGAATGAATGGCTCAACTTTTAATTTCTTGGAGTTAGCTATTGCCTTTGGCTTTGATACTTTTTGAGGCATCTGTTGCCTGCAGCCCCATTTTGGGACCCAGGCAGCCTCAGTCCCCACCCTCGTGGGAACGCCCTGTTGGTTGGCTGCTCTGGGACTTCCGGCCACCATGAAGGGTCTTGCTTTTGGCTGGACCTTTTCTTTGGGGACCCGGTTGCCTGTGCGCATCCGTACTCAGTGGGGGTGCATGTCCTGGAGCAGCTGCGAAAGATGATGCAGGCACGGAAACTGTTTGAGACTTTGCATTTTGGAAGTGTTCATTCCTTTCGCACTGTGTTGGGGGGGGGGTCCAGGCTGGAAGTGGCTCTCCCTGGCCCAGCCGTCTGGGTGCGAGGTCGCTGCACCTCGGCACGGCCAGGGCGGCCACACTCACTCTGGAAACTCGGCTCTGGGTTTGGGTTTGTTTTTTGTGTGTGACAATTTCCTTTCACCTTCTCTTTTTCAGCAATCTGAACAGTAGAAATTCAGCCTCTTGCCTTACATTTTCTGATCTTTTTCTCTCATTTCTCATCCCTTTCTCTCTGTGGTGCTCTGTTACCCGAGGCTCTCAGCTTCGTCCTCTGGCTCTTGTTTTGGATTTTGGATTTCTGCTCTCAGTTTTAATTTGAGGGCGTTCTTATTGCTCCCTCTTCGGTGGCATCTGGTCCTGGAAGCCGTGTCTTCTCTTGTTGGAGTGCTGGCTGCTTTGGAGTGTCCTCTTCTGCATGGCCTCCGGTTTGGTTTCCTACTCACCATCTGGGTGGCGAGCAGTGCTTGTGGGTCACGGGATACAGTGAATGGAGGTTTCTCTCTGTGGTTACCCAGTATTGATCGCCACTGCTGTTGATAATGAGTCACCAGAGGAATTTGGATACCTAAATTCCCAGAGTCACTTTAGACCCTGAACTTCAGATTTAAAAAATTGGATTGTCTTTTAGAACATGCTTCATGAGGACCCCCGGAGGCCTCTGAGCAGTGCTGCCTGGGACCTGCCTTCTGAGGGAGAACTGGGTGGCGAAGAGCTGGTTCTGTCAGGGCGTGGGGCCAGTGCAGCTGGAGTGCGGGGGTGGGGCGGGGCGGGCAGACATGGAGTCAGACCGCTGGGCTCTCAGGCCTGGCAGCCAGCCTGCGCTTCTCGAGGGAGTGACAACTCTGATCGTATGTAAAGGAAGCATGGCTTCTCCGTGGGGAGCAGTAAGGGAGGCGAGGGAAGGGAGGCTGCTACAGTCTAGATAAGAGGTGCTGGTGGCAGTGGAGGTGGTGAGGATGGAGCACTCGGAGGAGGGATGGGCGAGGCTTCTGACAGGTGGCCGGGGAGGAGCTCAGAGGCACTGTGTGGATTAAAGAGCAGAGATTGGCAGAATGGGTTTAGAAACACAGGATCCAACCATACACTGTGTTCAGGAGGCACTCTAGATGAAAGGGCACAGATAAAAGATACCAGAAGAGAGCCGAGCGGCTGTGTTAATACCAGACAAAATAGACTTTAAGGCAAAATTTGTTTTTAGGGACATAGAAGAACATTTTATTTTATTTTATAAATGTATTTTTATTGATTTTAGAGGGGGTGGGGGGAGAGACATCAATGATGAGAGAGAATCATGCATTGGCTGCCTCCCAGTGGGGATTGAGCCCACAACCTCAACATGTGCCCTGATGGGGAATCAAACTGTGACCTCCTGGTTCATAGGTTGATTCTCAACCACTGAGCCAGGCCAGCCGGGCTAGAAGAACATTTTATAATGATAAAGGGTCAGCCCCTTGAGGAGATTATGGGCATACCTACACCTAATAACAGCCCCTATTACACGGAGAAAGGAGAAATAGACAATCTGGCGACGGTTTTAACCCCCTGTTTTCAGGAATCGGTACTACAAGTAGACAGGTCAGCAGTCAGTGGGAGACTCACACACTGTAGGCCAGCTGCCTTCCCAGACATCCCAAGCTCTCCCTTCCCAAGGAGAGAAGACACATCCTCTCAGAGCACAGGAATGCCCTGCGGGCTGGGCCGTACACGGGCCTCAGGGTCTCAGCACAGTTCACAGGACTGATCACACACAGTCTATTCTGCAGCCGCAGGGAGAGTGAGAAGCAGGAGCCAGGAGGGCACTCACAGACGTGGACATTAAACAGCCTCCATACAACCAGGGGGACCAAGAGGACAACACGAGGGAGATTACAACATACTTGGAGGTGAATGAAAATGAAACTCAATAGGCCCAAACTGACACGAGAAGAGAGAGAAGGGACTTTACCAGTGAATTTTCAGAGTAGAGTACCATGAATAGTAATTGTATGCCAAAAATTAGCTGACTTAGATAAGATGGAGAAATTCCTAGAAAGACATAAATAAGTGAAACTGACTAAAGAAAAAAAATCTGAACAGGCTGATAACAAGGAAAGAGATTGAATTAGTAACTTACAAACTTCCCACAAGGACAAACCCTGGCCCAGAAGGCTTCATGCATGAAGCCTACCAAACACACCAATGATCAGTTCCAAGCCTTACAAACTCTGAGAAACAAGAGGAGACGCTTCCCAGCTCATCCTGGGAGCCAGTGTCCCCAGTGCCAAAGCCAGACAGAGACATCGCAGCCAGAAGTCCGAAGGCCAGCTTCTCTGTGAATGCAGATGCCCAGCTCAGTGCAGTGGCCAGGAGGCTGTTGTGCAAGGACACAGGGGTTGATGAGAGAGAATTGAGAGGACGGAAATAAACCTTTAAACGTGCTCAAAGTCACTAATCATCTGAGAGATGCAATCAAAATGACAATGCGGTACCACCTCACACCTGCCAGAATGGCTGTCATCAACAAAACGACAAGTGCTGGTGAGGATGCTGGTGAGGATGCGGAGAAAAAGGAACCCTCGTGCACTGCTGGTGGGAATGCAGACTGGTGCAGCCGCTGTGGAGAACAGTATGGAGTTTCCTAAAAAAAATTAAGAATGGAACTCCCATTTGATCCAGTGATCCCACTCCTAGGAATATATCCTAAGAAACTAGAAACACCAATCAGAAAGGACACATGCACCCCTATGTTCACAGCAGCACAAGTCACCATTGCTAAGATTTGGAAACAGCCTAGGTGCCCACCAGCAGAGGAGTGGGTTAGAAAACTGTGGTCCATCTACACAAGGAATACTACGCTGCGGTAAAAAAGAAGGAATTCTTACCATTTGCAACAGCATGGATGGAACTGGAGAGCATTATGCTAAGCGAAATCAGCCAGTCAGAGAAAGATAAATATCACGTGATCTCACTCATTTGTGGAATATAATGAACAACATAAACTGATGAACAAAAACAAAAACAGATCAAACCTCAGAGGGTGGGAGTAAGGGGGAGAGATCAACCAAAGGACTTGTATGCATGCATATAAGCCTAACCAATGGACACAGACACCAGGGGGTTGAGGGCATGTGTGGAGGAGAGTGGGGAGACAATGGGGGGATAAGAACACATATGTAATACCTTAATCAATAAAGAAAGAAAATTAAAAAGGAAAAAAGTAAACATTTACATTTTGATCAGTTGATTTTATTAAAATATATTTTATTTTAAAAATATATTTTATTGATTTTTTACTAGAGGAAGGGAAAGGGAGAGGGATAGAGAGTTAGAAACATCAATGAGAGAGAAACATGGATCAGCTGCCTCCTGCACACCCCCTACTGGGGATGTGCCTGCAATCAAGGTACATGCCCTTGACTGGGATCGAACCTGGGACCTTTCAGCCCACAGGCCGACGTTCTATCCACTGAGCCAAACTGGTCAGGGAAAAATATTTTTTTATTAATCTTAGAGAGGAAGGGAGAGGGAGAGAGAGATAGAAACATCATCGATGAGAGAGAATCATGGATTGGCTGCCTCTTGCATGTCTCACACTGGGGATGGAGCCCACAACCCAGGCATGTACCCTGACTTGGAATCGAACCGTGACCTCCTGGTTCATGGGTTGATGCTCAGCCACTAAGCCATGGCTGCCAGGCTCAGTCAGTTGATTTTTGACCAGAGTGCCAAGACAGTCCAGTGGGGAAGAGTAAGTAGTCTTTTAAGCCAATGGTGCTGGCATGACTGCATAAACCACATGCACAAGGATGGGACGACCCTGACCCCCAGCATGCTCCGAGTTGACTCAGGATGTCAGCCCTAGTGCAGAAGCCGAGGCCATAGGACCAGAAACTTGGGGGACGGCTTCTTAGATGTGACAAAAACGGTGAATGGACCAAAAACATGAAGAGACAACCCAAGAATGAAAACATTTGGAAGGGCTGAATCCAGAATATTGAATTAAAAAGTAGACAAAGTATTAGAATTTGTTTCTTAAAAGTAGATGTACAAATATCCAGTGAGCACAGTAAAAGCCACCAGGCAAATGCAAATCCAAACCATGATGAGATGCCGCTCACCCCACCAGGATGGCGGTGTGAAGTGACAGCAGGGACAGGTGTGGTGGAGAGTGGGCTGCCCTTTGGGAGAGCAGCTCGTCACCCTCAAACGGAAAGGCAGAGCGACCCTGTGGCACAGCAGTTCCGCTCCCAGTGTGTCCACCCAAGAGCGTGTTCACACAGAAACCGGCCCATGGCTGTCCGTAGCAACGTTATTCATAGCCGCCAAGAGGAGGAATGGCCCCAGCCCGTCCGAGGGTGCGTGGCATGTCCACAGAAGGCGATGTCCTTCAGCAGTAAAAGGTGGCACACTGGCCCTTCCTGCCAAAAAACGGTGAGGTGGAAGGACCCTGGGATACTTTGTGGGGCGCGCAGTGGGGCCTGGGTAGCCGAGCCCGGCCGGCCCTCCCTGGGGCGACGCACTTTTTACAGAACGGATCGTGGTGGGGGGATGAACGGCTCTGGATGTACAAAGCCAGGGAACCGTGTGCTTTAGTGAGTGGATCGTGAGATGTGAGTTATGGCCCAGCAGCCGATGAAGGCATCCCGGGGCCTGGGTCAGGGTCGACCGGGGCCTCGCCCCCGGTGGCATGATGCCCTCTGACTCAGAGAGCGGTTCGTCCAGTTGGTGAGGCGTCTGCGCCAGGCCTGTTTCCGTGCTGTGTGGGAGAGGCGAGTGTCCTGTGGCCGCCACCTGGCGTGGGCTTCCTGCTTGTTCTGCTGGGGCCTCCTCTCGCCCACTGACGGGGAAGCCGAGGCACAGAGGTGGCGCTGATCCGGGGCCAGTGCAGCCCGAGGCCTGGCGGGCGGTGTGTCCTGGCTCAATTGCGGCGTTTGCTCTGCTGACCACTGTGCTGCCCGCCCTCAGTGTAATGTTAGCAATTATGTCTTCATAAATGCCTTTTTGGTTGATTTAGGGCTTTTGATGTCTCAGAGAATTCATTTTATACGAAGATTAAGTCTCCCTTGTAAATTTCAGACTTAGTACTTTAACCTGGCGATAGGCTCCTGCACTCGGTGCTTCCAGGGTAAGCACTGCCCGTTGGCTGGTTCAGCGCCCGGAGGGAGAAAGCGGGACGGCCGTTCTGAAACCCCAGGAGTTTCACTTCCCTGCTTGCTGGGCGCACGGGTGGCTTGTTTTTGGGCAGAGGTTGCGGCTCGCCGAGGTTACTCATTAGCCAGCAGAGCCCAAGTCCATTGTGGGATGCCTGCTTCGAGCTTGGCGTCTTCAGCGGCCGGCCGACCTGCCACATTTGAGATAGAGATGGTGCAGGTGGCACAGAGGTCAGATGGCAAGCCTGGTGAGGCCTGGCCAGGGCCGGTTGGTTCCTGAAGTCCGTGTAGGGCAGTAAACCCTGTCCCTCCCCAGAGCAGATTCTTTATCTGAAAACGAGCTTCCTGCTGCAGTGCGGGTGGCTGAGTTGGTGAGCCCTCTGTCTGGGAGCAGAGCGGCGGGGTGAGCATGTGCCGGCGCCCCGGAAGCCCACCGGCCGTGCCCAGGCTGCCCTTGCCCTGCGTGATGGTGGCCTCCTAACTTTGTGATTCCATGTGTCAATCTGTGGGTTACCAGTCACCCCTGCCACACTCGGCTTCCGTCCCGCCTTCTTTGGAGCGCTGCCTGTGACCAGTGCAGCACTTTGCTCCCACGGAATTCCCCTGGGGCGCCTGCAGGCTTTGACACTCGGGAGTAGCCTTGCTGCCCGGACTAAAAGCGAAGAAACCATCCAGTTAGAGGCTCAGTTTGTGGCTTGTCCTCCTGTTCCTCATGCTGCTATTGCCACGTGAGAAGAGGTGACAGCCCAGTTAGTGGACATACCAGGGAGAAGCACAGACATATTCCTGTGCACCTGTGAGAAGCATGCACACACACACACACAGACACACACATGCACAGGCATACAGAGGTACACAGACATAGGCATGCACACAGAGGCACACAGGCATGCACATAGGCACACACAGGTGCACACAGGTACACATAGCTACATACACAGAGGCACACACAGAGGCACATACACATGGCACAGAGAGGTGCACACAGGCACACACATATGCATGCCTTCCTGTGCACGTGCTTCGTCCATGCTCCACGCAGACTGTGAAGGCACGCACGTGCTTGTGAATTAAGGCCACTGAGCAGTAGGGCGGTGGAGCCAGCGCTGGACGGCCACCGTGTCCTGGAGAACCCGCACCTCCCAGCTGCGAAGGCGGCGAGGTCGGAGTTTGTAGGGTGGCGGGTGTCATCAGGAGAGACCACCGGACGCCTGCGTCGGCAAAGGCTCATACCGCAAACATGCCCTGCACCGCCAGGCGAGCCAGGAGTGAGTGAGGAGCGGGAAAGAGCCCAGCAGGCGTGTGCGCGCTTCTTGTTCCAAAACGGGGCAAAAAGGTGAATGGACTCTGGCGTTCAGGAGCTTGTCCGCCTGGGCGGGAGGCCTGACCCTGCTGCCCGGCCCGACCCTGCCGCCCGGCCCTGCCGCCTGGGCCCTACCTCCCCGGCCCTGCCACCCAGCCCTGCCTCCCCGGCCCTGGTTGAGGCAGTGCCTTTGCTCATCGGGCTCCTGAGAGCAGAGGTTCGGCCTTTAACGTTCCGTGCCCATCTCACCAGGGAGCAGTGCGTGTGGAGAAGGCAGTTAAATAAACACATTTGTGCTCTTTTTTAGGCAAAAGTAAAGAAGCAGAAATAAAGAGAATAAACAAGGAGCTGGCAAACATTCGGTCAAAATTTAAAGGTAAGTGTGGGAGCCCTTCTGTGAAATGCTCTATTGTACATGTATGTAGGAGGGATTCAGTCTTTTTATATTGCTCCCCCCCACACACACTTTAAACCAAAGCTAAGGTTTTAGTACTGTCACTCTTATTCTGTTTGGAGCTAAGCATGCTTGAAGCCAGGCCACTGGGGGAGTACTGTGTTACCAGGTGATGGGAAAGCTAGTGGGGCTCAGGAGTTGCTGACTGGGGTGCCCGCTAACCCTTGGGGAGTACGGTGCTGTGATACTTCCAGCCGAGATCCCGTCCCCCTGGATGGGCTCCCGCTCATTCCACCCCCTCCCCCCACTTCCGGAATCCCGTCCCCCTGGATGGGCTCCCACTCACTTACTCACTTACACCCGCGCATACCCCCCCCCCCCCTCCGGAAGGCCATCTCATCTCGGTGCTCCCAGGTCTGGCAGTTATGAGGAAGCCGCTGTAAGCAGCCGTGAGCAGGTTGGTGCTGGGCATGAATGTCAGCTCCTTTGGGTAAATACCAAGGAGCACAATTGCTGGATCTGACGGCGAGAGCATGTTTGGTTTTGTAAGAAACCACCACCTGCCTGGCCTGGCATCTCACCATCTGCGTCCCCAGCGTGGAGCAATCCTGCCGCCCCACTCCCGCCCAGCGCTGGGGGTCAGTGCTGGATCTGGCCGACGGGGTGTGCAGAGGTGTTCCGTCGTTTTAGTTTACATTTCCCATGTGACAGATGCTGAGGAGCAGCTCTGTGCTCCCGGCCTCCTGTGCATCTGGTGTGGCACGGATGGCTTTCGCTGTTCCTGAAGGGAGGGACTGTCAGAGGTGGCAAGGTCTCTGCTCTGAGGCTTAGGAGCCGTGCCATCTTGTCAAGTCCCTTAACCCTTGGTGCCTCTTTCCCGAGCTGTAAATGGCGCACTGCTGCCCTCCGTTGGGTTGTCCATGAGGCAGATCCTTGATGGGATCGCAGGACTAGTGAAAGTGCAGGGGAGGCCGGGTGGGTGGGACGGGGAGGCAGCAGGTGGAGACGTGGGTCCGCTGGTGTCCGTCTGTGCCTTGGGTCGGACGTTGGGTAGGAACGTGGGAACAGCGGGTCCATTTCCACACCATCACTTAGTTGTGGCTGGAAAGCCCTGGAAGGCAGGCTGCCAGGGGGCCCGTCAGCTCACCACGGAAGGAGGGGCATGCCTGCTGCCCGGACGGTCTGCATGTGGACGCATGTAGACGCCTGTTTAGGACAGAGTTCTGATACCTGTAAGCCATGTTGTCATGGAAAGTTCCTGGCTCTCCAGATGGTGAACCTCTGGCCGTCCATACGGTTGTGTTGTCTCCTCTGCCTTCACGCCTCTCAGCCCAGCCGGCCTGCATAGGGAGGAGGCTGCCCGTCTGTTACCCAGTTGGCATTAACTGAGCGTGCGCACACCCTGACTAGTAGCAAGCACGAGAACACCAGCCCTGTCTGCAGCGTGTGCTCTGGGGATTGCACCCCTTACGGCAGATCAGATGGTCTAGATCTGTGCTGTCCCTAGAAATACTGTGCAGGTCACATGCAGACACACGCAATTCCCAACGTCCTAGGACTCCCAGTGAGAAGGAAGGGAAGGCAGTGAGCTTTCATGCATTGGACCCAGCAGCACACCTGAGCCCCACTGCATCGTGAACCGGTGGCAAGGAGAACCTTGCGTGGTTCAGGCTCGGCTGTGTGCCCCGGAGCCCGCCCTCTGCAGCAGCTGCGGCTCAGGTGCTCGGGAGCCACTGCAGCCCAAACCCCTGGCCTGAAAACAGCCTAAGAAGAGACACACAGAAACAGCGTGGAGGGCCTCCTCGAGGAAGAGGGCAGCGACGCCGGGCCGTTCCAAGAGGAGGGGCCGCAGGGGTGCTGCCCGCTGTGCGCCTCCACAGGCTCTGACCCATGGATCAGCAGGAAGCACCTCTCCAGAGTAGTCACCAACCAGGTGACTGCCTCCAGGGCACTTGGCAAAGTCTGGAGACCGGTTTGGTCATCACATCTCAGGGTGGGAGGGTGCTGCTGCCATCTAGTGGGGGGAGGCCAGGGAGACTGCTGACCACCTCGGGGCATAGGATGGCCCCCAATGTGAGCTACCCTGGCTAGAGGGGAAAAAGCCAGAGCCACCCAAAGTGGAGACCCCTTCCACTGTCAGCGGGGACCCCAAGGCAATGTGCCTCAGGCAGCAGTGACTGGATATGAGCCAGGGATCCTGCAGGCGTGGCCGGAGCAGCAGAAGCAGCAGGAACAGCCACGAGAGAACAAGGCTCACTGCTCAAAAGGAGTCCTCAGCAAGCCTGAGAATCTCAGCGGAGACTCGGAAACTGCGAAAGGTGACAGCAGATTTTGAAATCAGACCAAATGGAAATCCTAGAACGGAGACTGCAGTGCCCCGGGAGAACTCCGTGGATGGTGTAACGGCAGGCTTCGCTGGAGAGAGACTCGGGGTTCTGAGAGGCAGGAAAGGAAACACCTGTCCTGAGCCCGCCTCTGCTTCCCTTCCTCGTCCCGTGAGCCTGCGCTGTCCACTCTCTCCCGGCGCTGCTCAGCCGTGTCCGCTTCTGCAAGGGCTGCCAGGGCACGGCCTCAGACAGGCGGACAGGCCGCAAGGTACAGACAGGATGCCTCTGGTTTGTGGCCATCCACCCTCCTGCTCGTGGCTTCGATCCTCATGGTAAGCCAGGGACATGGCTGTCACTATCATCGTCCCCATTTACAGCTCAGAAAGCCTCGATTTGACAGTTTGGGATTGCTGGAATTAAAGACCATACTGGAACTAACATTCCGAGGCCTGTCTTAGACCGGGCAGTCAGGAGAGAAGCCTCACTGGGGGCCATGGGCGCTCACTGTAAAGAACACGGAGGCCACTAAGGTGACGCTGAGACACAGGAGGCAGTGGCCTCCGGGGCTGAAGGAGTCCTCAGTTGTCTCTCCAGCGCCACCTCCCGGGCAGTGAGGGAGGCACGTAGGGGATCTGCCCTGGGTCTGAGCACCCAGGGGCCCGTGGAGCTGACCAGTGGCACTGATGACAAGTTCTGTGTTGGGAGTGGGCTCGGGCTCCTGAGGAACGAGGAGCAGGCCCAGCGGTGCCCTGGACGGCGGCCCAGATGCTGGGCGCACTGCGGCCTGGCCCTTGCTCCTGGGGGGCGGAAGCAGGTGCTGGAGCATTTGGGGAGATGCTGGGGGAGCCAGCCCATGCACTCTTTTTTTAAAAAAATTAAAAAAACATTTTATTGATATTTTTACAGAGAGGAAGGGAGAGAGATAGAGAGCTAGAAACGTCAATGAGAGAAACATCGACCAGTTGCCTCTTGCACACCCCCTACCGGGGATGTGCCCACAACCAAGGTACATGCCCTTGACCGGAATTGAACCTGGGACCTTTCAGTCTGCAGACCGATGCTCTACCACTGAGCCAAACTGGTTTCGGCTTAAAAAAAAAAAAAAAAAAAAAAAAAAATATATATATATATATATATATATATATATATATATATATATATATTGAACTCAGAGAGGAAGGGAGAGGGAGAGAGAGATAGAAACATCAGTGATGAGAGAATCATTGATCGGGTGCCTCCTGCACACCCCACACTGGGGATCGAGCCTGCAACCCCAGCATGTGCCCTGGACTAGAATTGAACCCAGAACCCTTCAGTCTGCAGGCCGACGCTCTACCTACTGAGCTATACCAGCTAGGGCCGCATACACTTCCTTGATGGAGATGGACATGTGGGCTGTGTGGCGTGAGCAGGGCTTTTGTTCCTAGGCCTGTCCCTGGGAGCAGTTGACAGAGCCACTGGCAGTGCCAAGGCAGGAAGTGTTAGTGTTGCTCTCGAGTTCAGAGGGGAACCTGCACAGTGCCAGGTGCGCCTGCATCCAGTGCCGAGCTGCCATTTGTGCCCAGCACAGGGCCGGCGTGCATCTGGTGGGGCCACTGCCCGTGCCACAGGCCACTCCTCGCTGCCTGCCTTGTCCCTCTTAAGCTCTCGGCTTCCTTCCTAGGTGACAAGGCTCTTGATGGCTACAGTAAAAAGAAGTACGTCTGCAAGTTGCTCTTCATCTTCCTCCTGGGCCACGACATTGACTTTGGGCACATGGAGGCCGTGAACCTGCTGAGCTCCAACAGATACACAGAGAAGCAGATTGTGAGTGCCGCTCAGGGGGCTGGAGGGCAGGGCTCATGGGTCTCCTCTCGACCCAGATGAGTGTGGAGGAATCACAGGCCCGCTGCCTGGGAGCAGGTGGACTTGGGGCGACACGGGCTGGAGTTTGGCCTGGGGGAGAGGGGACCTGGGCACAGACAGATTCCAGGAGGGACAGCCCCCAGCAGGTTCTGGAAGTCACCCAGTGATTTTAGTTACAGTCGAGGCAAGCCCCTTCCCTCTCAGGACGGCAGTGAGTCTGGGGTACTCCCCCATCACAATGCAGAGGAGTGGGACTGGGGGGAAGCCTGGCCAAGGCGTCTGGTTCCGGTGGGGACATCTGACTGCCTCGCAGGTTCCTCCTGCAGGACTTCCCCCTGCAGAGTTGGAAGCAGAGGCTTAGCCTCCGTAACAGAAGTGGCCCCCACCTCCCGGCCCCGCGCCCACGAGTCCTGCAGAGCATGTCTTAGCGCAGCCCACGCGGGCCCTTGTGATGGTGCCAGGGCTGGTGTGGCTGAGGGGTCTGCCGGCGCCTCCGGGCCATGGGGATCTCGTGGTCAGGAGCTTTCTGCCCTCTTGTCTTTCGGACGCAGGGGTACCTCTTCATCTCGGTCCTGGTGAACTCCAACAGTGAACTCATCCGCCTGATCAACAACGCCATCAAGAACGACCTGGCCAGCAGGAACCCCACTTTCATGGGCTTGGCCCTGCACTGCATCGCCAACGTGGGCAGCCGGGAGATGGCCGAGGCCTTTGCTGGCGAGATCCCCAAGATCCTTGTGGCTGGGTATGTGTCCTGTCACTTGTTGAAAGATGCCTCTTAATAAATCAACTAGGGAACTTCCTAGAGGAAGTCAGTTACAGGACGGGTTAGTCCTGCAGTTTACGTAGCGGAGGCGAGGTGCTGGTTAGCCATGAGGAGGAGGCCAGCCCAGCTCTCCCGCCGCTCCAGGCCCTCCCTCAGTCAGGGATAAAAGAGCCGAAAGGGCGGTGAATAGTAAAGACAGTCCTCCAACCCTCTTTCCTCCCTCACCAGCTGGCGGGGTAGGCAGCCCGCCCTGGAGCACTCCCTGGTGGCCGGGAGCAGACTGGGCTGGCGGAGGGGGAAGGGCATTGACAGCATTGGGAACGAACATTCTGTGCCTTCAGCCTACACTCCTGCCAGGACAGACACCCCCCCCCCCCCAGGTGTCCGCAGGGGTCCCCACCTGGCCTCCCGGTGCTCCCCAGCCCAAAGCCCGGCTTTTCACGCGGCCACCTGAGAGGCACAGGCACCGGAGCCACTGGCCCTGTTTTCTCGGTGCTGGGGCCGGCGGGGGCAGGTGGACAACGCTGGGAGGGCGCCTGGCGGTGGTTTTGGAGATGGAGGAAATTCCAGGCTGACCAAAAAAACGTTCTTCAAACAATGAAAGAGATCGCTTCCTGGCCTTCTGGCTAAGGCCAAGTGCATCACCTGAGGCCCTGCACAGCCAGGGCCACTGCAGCCGCCCCGGGGAGAGGGCTCCTTCCGGCGGTACGGGGAGCGAAGTCCCCAGGCAGCTCTTGGAGCAGACGGCTCCCTGAGGCGGGGGCCTCTCTCCTCTGCGTGTCCTTCCAGCGGCCCCTGGCGGCCTCGGGTCCGTTCTGTGGGGCGGGTGTTCTCGCAGCTCCAGGCCGTGCAGGCTGTGCTGTCCTTGACCACTGGGTCTGTCTTTCAGAGACACCATGGACAGCGCGAAGCAGAGCGCCGCCCTGTGCCTGCTGCGTCTGTACCGGACGTCTCCCCACCTGGTCCCCACTGGCGACTGGGCGTCCCGAGTGGTGCACCTCCTCAACGACCAACACTTGGTAAGTGCCCCTGGACGAGCCCTCCGCCCAGAAACCTTCATAGGAATAGCCACGTGACGCGTGGTCCATGTGGCTGCTTAGTGTCAGGGCGGCACACACAGCGCTCCCATCAGGCCCTGCCCGGGGGGATGAGTCAGACGTGGTCTCTGGCTCTTCTGGAACTCGGCGTTGGGGGCCCACGCACAGGCTGGGTGCAGACAGCAAGGGAGCCCGCTGTTCAGCGAGGGCGTGCGTGTGGAAGGACCGGGAGCGGGAGAGCGATCCAGGGCCTGTGCTCAGACCTCCACCCTGGAGGGCCATGTGGGGACAGCACGTGGGAGGCGAGGTCAGGTAGGAGCCGCTGTGGACAGAGTGGCCTTATCGTGCCTGAATTCTGTGGCATAATGAATCAGACTTCAAGGGAAACAGGAAGATTTCCCCGCTGAGCAGAGGGTATGAGTATGCTGGCTGGTTACATTTTTTCCAGAAGAGAAATCGACTTTAAAAGTTAAATTAGAAACAGTCACTGCATGGAGACTCCGAGGTGCGAGCCTGCTGTGGCGAGGCAGCCCGGTGAGCTGTCCCACACCCACGCCCCACGCTCCCGGGAAGGTTGTGTTTGGACAGAGGAGCCCTTCCTCAGGATGGAGCTGGGCGTCCGCCAGCAGACTTGGGGGAGGGGCTTGCTGTGCCAGCCATGCACCCGGCTCACACCGCTCCCTCAGGGCCAGACTCCGCCCAGGACGTGGGAAGCGGCGCTGGAGGCTGCCCGTCGGGGCCCAGGAGGCAGCGGGGCTTTCCCAGCTTTGCGGATGAGGAAACAGGCTGAGAGGTTTAGCAGCTTCACACAGACCCAGGCTTGAACCAGGGGTGACGAAGGCTTAGAGGGGGGCCTGGGGCCTCTTCCATGCCAAGGCCAGGTGGTACAGGAGGAGGCAGAGGACAGGAGGGGCGGGGCGCCGCACGGCTTCCGGGCCCATGGTACCCTGTCGATGCTGTTCAGGTTCCTAGCCTCCTGGTGGTCGTCACTGCCACCTCATCAGCGGAGCTCCTGCAGCCACAGGGCTCAGATGCCTGGGCCCTCGACGTGAATACCTGCCCGGGCTCGGAGCCTGGGGGTCGGTGCGAGCAGCAGGGCACCTCCGAGCCCCGTGTCCATCACAGTAGGCTGCCGGGCAGCAGGGGCTGGCCTACAGCACCCTTTCTCCAGGGACTGTACGGGCTCGGAGCCCAGCCAGCTCTGGTTGGCGGGTGTCCGTCTGATCCTGCAGCGCTGGTAGGGGAACCAGGCCCAGACACTGCCCGTTGCACGGCGTTGGGAAAGCTCTGTCTGGCCTGGGTCTTTGGCATTTACCTTGCCCAGCAAGGACTGATAGGCAGTTAGCGCGTCTTCTGGGCAGCTCGCGCTCTCTCCCCCCGGAAAGCCGAGCCCGCACAGCCAGGCTCCGATGAGGCGCAGGGCGCCGACTCCTGCTCTGTCCCAGAGTCCGGGTTGGGGTGGGGGTGCGGGTGGTGGCAAGGGCGCACCTGATCCCAGGGGAGTTTCCTGAGCTGATTTGTTCGCATCTTCACCGGGAAGTACTGTTCATTCTGTCTTGGTCTCTTTATATTTGTGAGAAAACTTCTTTACTGAATCAGTATCTTCCTTCCGGAACCAAGACCGCGATTGTGCTGGGATGGCTCACAGACTCCTGTGCTGCTGGGAGGTCCCTCGGGGGGGGGGGGGGGGACACATTGGGCCTGGTGGTGCGTTAGGGGCCACCCAGTTGGTGGCAGAGAAGCAGCCCGGGCCTCTTTCAAACGGGGGCGGAATGGGCTTTTCAGTTCCTTTTCCGCACTCACTTTTGGGTCATGAAGGTCAAGTGAGGCTGCAGGGAAGGCCTTGCGGCACAGTCCACATCCAGGCAGGCGCCAGGCGCTCAAGGATGGGGGCTGTCCTCTGTTGCCCCGCCCTGGCGTGTGGGGGCTGTGTGGTTTGCAAGAGAAACTGCATAAAGACCACCACCTGCGTGTGCCATCTCCACCTTCAGAAATAGCGTGGGCCGAGCCAGCCGGCCGGAGGTGGCCCGTGGGCTGCCAGCTAGCTGCTCTTAGTTTATTTAAAGGTGTACCCAAGGGTGGGTTCAACACGAGAGGCTTACAGCTTCCGGTATTTTGAATGGAATCGGAATGCATAGCGTGCGTGCTTTTCCCTTTCAGGGCGTGGTCACTGCTGCCACGAGTCTCATCACCACCTTAGCACAGAAGAACCCGGAAGAGTTTAAAACCTCCGTCTCCCTGGCCGTCTCCAGACTAAGCAGAGTAAGTCTGTGGACAGGGACAGAACTCAGGGCCGGTTTTGGTCTCAGTTATTTTATGCAATTAATATGTTGGTTTAGTTTTTAGAATGCAGGATATTTGGCATGCTTTGTAAATTCAAGAGTGAAAAGCTGGTGATTGGTTAGCTTCCTTTCAGCCTTGAGGCTGCTGAGAACTGTCCTTGTGGGAAGGTGCCCTGGCTCTCACCCCTGGCCCCAGCCTGTCCTCACGGCCGTGCGGGGTTTGATTTATGTAAATGGTCGAGCAGCGTATGTTCTCACGTGTTTGACTTGTCCTGGCGGCCTCGTGGGACTACGTTGCTTTGTGTGCTTTCCATTCACTTGATGCCGGGTAGGGTTTGCGTGGATGCGCCACAGCCGCCTCTTGTGACTTAGTGTCACACCTGGGAGCTCTGGGGGAGGCTCCCGACCTCCCAGTGCTGGGCTGTGCGAGCGGGACAGTCCTGTGTTCGGAGGGTTGATGAGGGTCTGCCCTGCCAGGGCCGGGCTGGACTGCGAGTGAGGGAGGCAGGTCCCCTGCCCTCGACGGGCTCATGGCAGGGGGTGGGGTGGGGTGGGGTGGGGCTGGGTCAGGACTCCGGCTGCTCCCTTCTGAGGGACCAGCGGCCTCCCTGTGTGCCTCTTTCACTTTCTGGCCACAAAGGAAAGGCTGTTCTGCAGGCGCGTGGAGTTCTGTGCCGAGGCGGCAGCAGCAGCGGAGTAGGTTTGTCCCTGGCAGGATCGCCATCACACAGCAGCGCTGCCCCAGCGAGGCGGGCACTGCTGGGTGACCCTGGGACGGCCGCCCCAGCGAGGCGGGCACTGCCGGGTGACCCTGGGACGGCCGCCCCCCTTCCCCTCTCAAGTACAGAGGAGGGTCTTAGATATTTTTAGCACACTGAAGACGACCAGGTGTTCGGTCAGTGCGTGACCTGTGGAACCAGGACCAGCGTGGCTTTGTGTGGGTCCCGCAGTGGGGCTCCCCATGGGGACACCTGCCCAGGGTCTCACGCCTGCGCTGTTTACAGATTGTGACCTCCGCGTCAACAGACCTGCAGGATTACACCTACTATTTTGTCCCGGCTCCCTGGCTGTCAGTCAAACTTCTGAGGCTGCTGCAGTGCTACCCACCCCCAGGTATGGCCTCGCACGGACAGGGTCAGCCCAGCCCCTTAGGTTTAGGTCTTTTGTTTGTTCTCTTTAAAGTCCTTTCCTGTCTGGCCGGTGTAGCTCAGTGGTTGAGCGTTGACCCATGAACCAGTTTGGTTCCTGGTCAGGGCACAGGCTCAGATTGCGGGCTTGATCCCCAGTAGGGCGTGTGCAGGAGGCAACTGGTCGATGTTCCTCTCTCATCGATGTTTCTATCTCTCCCTCTCCCTTCTCTCTCTAAAATAATCAATAAAAACATGGGAAAAAAAAGTCCTTTCCTGCCGCTGGTTTTTGTCCTGTGGATCCCTCTGTGAGGCGGCCACGTCTCCTGGTTTCCCAGAGAGAGCTAGTAGAGAGCTGGCAATATTGTTATGACTTGGGATTATCGCTGCTTCTGTACACTATCAGATCAGTGCAGGTTTGGAACAATCTTTTAAAATAAAACTTGACACCATGAGAAACTTTGTATCCTAAGTTGTCAGTAATCTGTGTAACCTTAAAGTACACATGGAGGTGGGGAGGAGGAGATTTCTGTGTGTGTTTCATTGGAACAGGGGGTTGGTTTGAACAGTACTGTAGGTCTCTAGAGACAGAAATCTTAGTTGAAGAACAAACATGAAAACTCCCAATCCCTTCTTGAAATACTGCTTTGTGGTTGCCACCTTTGCATTGGAATGGCACTTGTTTTTATGCAGGGTGTTAGCTCATGTCAAGTACGGCTGCACTGAGTGTCTTTTATACCAAGTACGATCCACACAGCCTCCCTGGGCGGTGCCCTTTCCCCTCCTCAGCCCCGAGGGCCTCTCCTTGGAACTGGCTGCCTCCTCCTCCTCCTCCTCCTGCTGAGATCTGGGGACACAGACTCAGACCCCACCTCCCCACAGCCCAGAGGTGTGATTGCCTCGTCCTCCTTTCCGTCCCGAGGCTCCGTTCTCTCTCGGCTGGTCCTGGTGCGGGTAGTTTGGGACCCTCCATCTGCACCCCCTCCGCGTGCCTCTAAGTTCAGGTCTCGGGGCTTCTCGGGCCCTGCGTGTGTCTGAGCGCACAGGCTGAGGCTCTCGGCCTCTGACACAGCCGGTTTTCCAGCCCGTGGAGGTGGTGTCTCTATAGACATGTTCCCATGTTCTTCTGGTTGTTTCCCATGTATTTGTTGCTTTCTTATTCTTTTTGATCCATTGTTTCTTCTGGTTTGAATGGAAACTTCAACATTTCCTTCTCTTTGTGTTGTTTCTTTTTTTAAAATATATTTTATTGATTTTTTATAGAGAGGAAGGAGAGGGATAGAAAGTTAGAAACATCGATGAGAGAGAGACATCGACTAGCTGCCTCCTGCACACCTCCCACTGAGGATGTGTCCGCAACCAAGGTACATGCTCTTGACTGGAATCGAACCTGGGACCCTTCAGTCCACAGGCCGATGCTCTATCCACTGAGCCACACTGGTTTTGGCTGTTTCTTTTAAAAATATATATATATTTTATTGATTTTTTACAGAGAGGAAGGGAGAGAGATAGTTAGAAACATCGATGAGAGAGAATCATCGATCAGCTGCCTCTTGCACACCCCCTACTGGGGATGAGCCCGCAACCAAGGTACATGCCCTTGATCAGAATCGAACCTGGGACCCTTCAGTCCACAGGCCGACGCTCTATCCACTGAGCCAAACCAGTTTCAGCTGTATTGTTTCTTGTAACATTTTCTTTATTTCTATTGGTAATAGCACAAGGAAAAAGTATTTTTCCCCTTTTCTCTAAAGCTTTTTTTTTAAAAAAAAATTATTGATTTTAGAGCAAGAGGAAAGGAGAGAGAAAGGGAGGGGGGAGAGAGAGCAAGCGGAATTTGTTTTTCGTATTTTATTTATGCCTTTACTGGTTGAGTCTTGTATGTGCCCTGATTAGGGATCAAACCTACGATCTTGGCGTATCAGGACAACACTCTAACCAGTTGAGTGACCCAAACTGGGCCCCTAAAACTTCTTTATATCACGTATTACGTCCATGTACATGAGGTTTTATCTTCACTTACATAATCTATATCTCAGTAAGTGTTGTGTGATTTCATTAGAATGTAAGTGTAGTTACCCCAGCTACTAAATCGTCATATTTTAAATGGAGCTACAATTTGAACGGCCACCGTTTCTCCCAGTTTGAGGTGACTTGCCAGTGAGGACCGCGGCGTGCAGCGGGGAGGGAGGGTGGGCTGTGGGAGCTGCCCCATGGCTGTCTGTTCGCCCAGAAGACCCTGCCGTGCGAGGCCGCCTGACCGAGTGCCTGGAGACGATTCTGAACAAGGCCCAGGAGCCGCCCAAGTCCAAGAAGGTGCAGCACTCCAACGCCAAGAACGCCGTGCTCTTCGAGGCCATCAGCCTCATCATCCACCACGACAGGTGAGCGGGCGGCACCTCGGCCGCTGCCGCCCCCAAGCAGGTTTGAGACGTGGGCCTTCCAGACGCAGGCAACGCGCTCTTCCTTGTTGACTCCAGGCCTGGCAGGGGGCCTGGCGTCCGGCCCCCTTCAGCCCCCCTCCCTCCCGCAGGCCCTGGCGCCTGGCTCGCCCTCTTCCCCAGCAGCGCCTGCTCCTGCGCGGCCCCTCTTCTCTGTCCTTCGACCTCAGCTCTGTCACACCGCCTCTCTGTGGGCCTCTGCCGTCTCTCCTGGGCACCCACTGCTGACGGGAAGGATGGAGCGCCCGTCGGCGTGTCTTGTTAGCTTTCCTGTGCGCAGGTCACCGGGAAGCGAGGAGATGACCGTGGTGTCAGCACAGATGGGCATAGGCAGCGGGCAGCCGGAGGGCGGCCTCGCCGTCTCTGTAGCTGCCACCGGGGCCTGCCTGCAAGCGGCCTCGCGCCTCCTGCTGGTTCTGGCACTCTCCAAGAGCAACAGCGTGGCTGCCCCGCCACACACTGCTTTCCCATGACCGAGCTCAGTCTGTTAGCACCTCACACTAACTTCCCACGGGAGCACAAGCTTTTGTGTCTTCATCAAACGCGTTTAAAGAGCAGCAGCAGCATGCAGACAGTCAGGAGTCCATCCCATTGCGTGGCACTGTCCTTACGTACCCGCCAGCCTCCTCTCTGCCCGTGTCTGCACACTCGCCCTTCAGAGCCCCCACTGGCAGGGCACTTGTTCAAGGTTCCCTGGGCGGTGACCTCGGCTGAGGCCACACTCCTGGCCACAGCCTGCGGGAGCCTCGATGGCTGCCGTGCGCTCGGGATGGAGTGCAGGGGGTGGCCCTGCTGCCAGCAGCGTTGTGGAGTAGGTGGGATTCTGTGCTTGGAAAATCTCCCGCTCTCTCCCTGTGGCCGCTGCCGGAGGGATGGACAGCTGACTTAGTTTACAGTTAAGGCCTTTGCATCCAGGGGCCGTGGTGTCCCTCAGCAGTGGCGCCTTGAACCTGCCGTGCTGAAGTGCATGCGGCCCCACTCACCTCTGCCCGTCCCCGCAGTGAGCCGAACCTGCTGGTCCGCGCCTGCAACCAGCTGGGCCAGTTCCTGCAGCACCGCGAGACCAACCTGCGCTACCTGGCCCTGGAGAGCATGTGCACGCTGGCCAGCTCCGAGTTCTCCCACGAGGCCGTGAAGACCCACATCGAGACCGTCATCACCGCGCTGAAGGCAAGTGCTCGCGCCGCTCATGCCTGCGTGCTGGGTCGCTGGGGCTTGCGGCGTGCAGCTGCGCTGTGGCCCAGCCTCTACCCTCGCCTATGAGTGCCCGTTAGAACGTGCAGATCTAACACGTGTCACAGGCACAGGAAGTATTGGAACCAGGAGAAAACTGTTCTTCTTGGTAGAAAGATGAAGTATTTTGTCTTCGTCTCCAAGAAAACTCACTCTTTTGTAAAAGAACGTTAACTTTTTTCAAGGAATTAAAATTCCAGACTTGGAAGAGCCAAGTTGAAGCTGTTTGTCCTGTTGTCAGACAGACACACAGTGTCCACAGCATTCCCCGATGTTAGCCAGCACCGTAGAGGGCGGCGAGCAGGCGGGGGCTGCTGCCCCAAGCTTAGAGTAAGAACAGGCTTGACTCCCATCGCTTCGTCTTTGCATGAAGCTAACAGACATTGTTGGGTGTGATTTGAACGGGAGGCCCACAGGGTTTGGAGCAAGCCTCGTGCCGCCCTGGGTCGCCCAGGCTGGTGTCGTGTGCGCTCAGTCCCGCGAGGTGCCCAGGCTCGCCCTTGCTCTGCCATTGCCTGGCCTGCCGCGCTCCTCTGCTGCCCTGGGCTGAGGAACTCACGTGCAGGCGTGGGCGGGCAAGAGCAGCCCTGTGACAAGCTCCCAGGCGACACGGAAGGGGCCGGTCTGTGACCACACAGTGGCCAGGCTCTGACGTCCCCTAGGAGACGGAGCTTGATTCTGGGCAGTGCAGGGCCGAGGGGGGCAGTGAATTTGGGTGAGGGCTCTGCTCATCATAGCCTGTTCGGATGGTGAGTGAGGGGAGCCCAGAGTGAGGGTCAGGGTTTGGGGGAGGCGCCTCCCCGGCTCTTCACTCTGTGCCTTGTCCTCAGACGGAGCGGGATGTGAGCGTGCGGCAGCGGGCCGTGGACCTCCTCTACGCCATGTGCGACCGCAGCAACGCCCAGCAGATCGTGGCCGAGATGCTGAGCTACTTGGAGACTGCTGACTACTCCATTCGAGAAGAGATTGTGAGTTCTGACGTCACTGCCCCAGATGCTTGTGCATTTCAGAGAGGGTGGGTCCCTGTGGAGAGCGGAGTGGGCCCTGCAGGAGGCAGCCCGCTGGCCTGGCTGTGGTCAGGCCCGCCCTCATGCGCTCTTGCAGCTGCGCCATGTCCTGCGTTCCCAGACGTGTCTTGTGTCTGTCGCTGGAGGGCCCAGGCTTCCTCAGGTAGCCCTGGGAGCCTTCCGCTGCCTGCGCGCCTTTGAGAACCCGGTGGGAGTGCCCGCGCTGAGCATGGCTGCGGGAGTTCAGTCCGGAAACCCCACGTGGATGCCGCTGTTAAGGGCCGCGGGCACCTACCCTGAGCGGCCGCCCCCTGCAGGTGCTGAAGGTCGCCATCTTGGCGGAGAAGTATGCCGTGGACTACACGTGGTACGTAGACACCATCCTGAACCTGATCCGGATTGCGGGCGACTACGTGAGCGAAGAGGTGTGGTACCGTGTCATCCAGATCGTCATCAACCGGGACGACGTGCAGGGCTACGCCGCCAAGACAGTGTTCGAGGTACCCAGCTGGCCGGGGCGCTGCGGCCTGGCGTGGCCGACTTCTTCCACCTGCTGCTGACCGTCCTGGGGGGTGCAGCTCCTGCTCTGTTGACCTCTGCTGCACTCAGTCCTCCTCTGTGGAAGGGTGTCCTTACATGCTGGCTGGGTGGAGGTGCCGTGGGGCTGGGTGGAGGTGCAGCTGCGCTCGCGGAGAGCGGGCACACCACCCCTAACCTCCATGTCACTGACCACCTGAGCGCAGTGCCCAGGGCGGGTGCCTCGGCTTCCGCCTTGAGCTGGGGCCTTGAACGTCAGCTTTGGGGAGCGAGGCTCTTATTACAGGTGGGTGGGCCACGCGGCTGCCTCTGGGGCTGCTCTGCTGCTGCCCCGCTGCTGCACGGCGGAGGGTCGGCTCCTGCCGGAGGGTCCTCCCACGCTGGCCTCTTCCCTGACTTCCTGCTCACTGCCTCGCAGTCGCTGCAGGCCCCGGCGTGCCATGAGAACCTGGTCAAAGTGGGCGGCTATATCCTGGGCGAGTTCGGGAACCTGATAGCTGGGGACCCGAGGTCCAGGTAAGACCCCTGGGGAGCCGGGGAGCCGGGGAGCAGCGCCGGGCTGTGCCTCGGGCCCTCCCGGTGGGTGGGATGGGCCTCAGGACGGCCAGAGCAAGCCGCCTGACCTGGCTGAGGGCTCTGCCTGCGGGCTGCACACAGGCAGGTCCTGTTGGATGTGGATGTGGGTCCCTGCCCCGGAGGAAGCGCATGTGCTGGGCAGAGCGGCCCTGTCCCTCCCGGGACCCTCGGGTTCAGCTCCCGCCGTCTCTCTCCTTCCCGCCAGCCCGCTGGTGCAGTTCAACCTGCTGCACTCCAAGTTCCACCTGTGCAGCGTCCCCACGCGGGCCTTGCTGCTGTCTACCTACATCAAGTTCGTGAACCTGTTCCCGGAGGTGAAGCCCACCATCCAGGACGTGCTGCGCAGCGACAGCCAGCTGAGGAACGCCGACGCGGAGCTGCAGCAGCGGGCCGTGGAGTACCTGCGGCTCAGCACTGTCGCCAGCACTGACATCTTGGTGGGTAGACCTCCGGGCGCCGGCCCGCCCCGCCCCAGCTGCGCTGCGCCGCCCTGCTGACCTGGCTCCACCCCCACAGGCCACGGTCCTGGAGGAGATGCCCCCGTTCCCAGAGCGCGAGTCGTCCATCCTGGCCAAGCTCAAGAAGAAGAAGGGCCCGGGCACCGTGATGGGCCTGGAGGAGGGCAAGCGGGAGCGAGGCCCCGATGTCAACGGGGGCCCTGAGCCGGCCCCGGCCAGCGCCACGGTGGGTCCCTCCCTGACGCCAGCGCCTGCCCGGCCCTGAGACTCAGGCCAGCATGGCATTTGTCTGCGGGAGAAGCTTCTGTTAAACAGGAAGTGTGCGGAGGCCTGGGGGAGGCCCCGCACCTGCGGTCTCTGCTTAAACCTGCTGGTTGCGATGGCCTGGCCCGAGCTGGTGTCAGAGGGTCCCAGGTTGGACTGGACTGGAGCCACTCCTGCTCGTAGGACGTGCCGGAGCCTCGCGAGGGCACAGGGGGTCCTTCCACGCTGGCCGGTGGCGATCCATGTGACAGTGGTGTGTTCCCTGGCTGTCTCTGGACTGGGGCTCACAGAGAGCGGCACACCACCCCAGCCCCGCGGCCGTCTCCTCGGTGGTGGCTGCCCGCAGGACCCATCACCTGCCTGCCTGTACCGTGCTGGTCAGGAATGAGCTTGTGTCCGAGCCCTGTTGGTGCTCCTGGGCAGGGCTCTCGTGTGACCCCTCCACTCGTGGGCCCCATAGACCGGGTCCTGCCCCTTAGGCTGAGGACGCCCGGAGCGAGGCCCCTCGCCCGGGCCTGCTGCCTTCTCTCCAGACGCGCCGCCGTCAGGCCGGCCCCTGGCCTGTCTCCTGCTCGCTCTGGGACGGGCAGTCTGAGTGTGGGGCACATTGGCTTTGGAGTGGATGACGAGTGCATGCCTTGTCTCCTGGTGCGCGTCCCTTCCATGGGTTCTTTTCAACCCGTGCCTTTGACCTTGTCCTGTGGCCCGGAGTGAATCGAATCTGAGGGCAGCGCAGGGCTGCTGACGCCACTTGGGAAGGGGATGGCGGAGAAAAGGCTGTGGTCGCTGCGTGCCCCGGGCCTCCCACACGACAGCCTTGCTATGTATGTTGTGAACTGTGTGGTGTGTGTTTGACTTCACTGGACAGAAGGGGTTTCTGTTTTGAAACGCACCGGACTGCTGTGGAGGACCCAGTGGTAAGACCCCACAGCACTGGCAGAGGGCAGGGGCCCATTCTGTCTGCAGACGCATGGCTCTCAGCCCAGTGCCAGGCTACCTCCCACGCTCGGCCCCTCCTGGGAGCACAGCGCGGCTCCCTGTACAACCAGACCTCCCTGCACTGCAGACCTTTCTCATGCTCTTGACAGCTTCTCCGAGCAAAGAACCCAGTCTGTGCCCTCGGCCCCAGAGCCTCTCACACCCCAGCCACCCTGACCTGGTGCTCAGGGCAGGCGGGGCTCCAGCCCACGCAGACCGGTGCGTCCTCTGCGGGATGTGCGTTTTGTAGCTTCCTTCATCTCGTGTGTGCTACCACTGGCCCCACAGGCAGTTAGTTCTTTAGAAGTTCTGCGCGGCTCTAACTTGATCTGAAAGAGAAACGAGCAAGTTGTGCACGCAAACATCCATTTTCATGGGTGAGCACTGAATGTGGCTGTGCTGGCGGCGCCCACGTGCTGCAGATGGAAGGCTCTGTCCTCCTGCAGCTCTCCACCAGCTCCCGGAAGGGTGAGTCTGTTACACCCGAGCAGAAGGACAGCAGGCAGCGCCTCAGGATGTGGTCTCAGGTCTGACTGATGGATTTGCCCGCCACGTGTCCAGTGGGACATTCTGGTCACACAAGACGAGTGGTCAGGACACAGTGGTTCACATCCCTGGTTCTTGCCTGTGACGTGGACCATCGGAACCCCACATGTTTGTGGGCGGACACCCCAGAGGTGTAGACCCCAGGGCGAGCTCCCACTGTGGGGCCGGAGCTCCCAGGAGTGAGCGTGGGAGACCCTCACCCAGGCCCGTGAATCTGAGAGTGAGCGCAGAGCGGCTCTGTCAGTCTGTCAGGGTTCAGAGCGTCTTCTTAAAGGTTTGTGCTGTGGGCCTTGCTTTGCCCTTCTCCCTGAGACAGCAGGGTGACGGAGGCCTGGGCACGGGGCAGCTCCTCTTCAGCGGCAGTGTGCACGGGCTTGCTGCTCTGAGCAGACGTTTTCCCAGTTGTTCTCCCGCGGACTTGGTGGGAAAGGGGCACTTCTGTGGTGTGAGGTGGGCCGTCTGCACCATGTGATGGTCTCGGGCCCGAATCTGGGGCAGTTGTGTCCCAGAAGCAGCCACAGCCTGCCCCTGCCTGCCGCACCCCACAGCCCAGAGGGCACCGCGCTGACCCTCTCCTTCCCTGTTTTCCAGTCCACGCCTTCTCCGTCGGCAGACCTCCTGGGTCTGGGGGCCGTGCCCCCCGCGCCCGCAGGCCCCCCTCCCTCCTCCGGTGGGCTGCTCGTGGACGTGTTCTCCGACTCGCCCTCTGCGGTTGCGCCTCTCGCCCCTGGCTCCGAGGACAACTTTGCCAGGTAGTTGGTCTCCTGCTTCCCGAAGACACACACCCTCTCTTCTGCTGACCCCTGACCCGGGCCTGGTCAGCAGGACGGAGCGGGCAGAGGTCCTCCTGCCAGGGGCGGGCTTGCTGTGACCGCTGGCTCCTGGCGTAATTGTGGTTTATGTTGGATGAGGCTAGAACACTTGAGCTCTGCTGGGATGAGAATAAGTAAACGAACACTCATGCTATTTCACTTCCCCCTAAGCGTAGATACCGTGCAGTGAGCAAAACCTGCCCCCTGTGCAGTGTGAAGTCACCCTGCCTTGAGGAGCGGGGGAGGGGGAGGGGTGGCCATGTTGTGGAGGGGGGCCGCCTTTGTGTTCCCGGTCCCATAGCCCAGCATGCTGAGGGTTGTCCTTGGATGGAGGTTGGTGCTGGTGGTGCAGCCGGGGAGCTGTGGGCCAGCCTCGGTGTGGGCCTAGGACCCGCGCACAGTGGGAGGCAGAGGCCCGTCCCTGTGCTCACTCCCGCTGCGCGTCCCTGCTGCCTGCTCTCTTCCTTCTCCGGGGGGCGCTCTGCACATGTCCCTGGATTACTGCCTGCTTCTCTCCCTCTGTCCCTCGGTCCTTCTGGCCTTGGTGCCCACTGGACCCTCTGTGAGAGCACATCTTCGTGTTTTCAGTGGGGGTGCTGTGTGACTCACACTGTCCCTCTCCCCAGGTTTGTCTGTAAAAATAACGGGGTGCTGTTTGAAAACCAGCTGCTGCAAATTGGACTCAAGTCGGAATTTCGGCAGAATTTAGGTATGCGTTTTGATTACTTAATGAAAGCTTCTCTTCGAGATTATGGGAGGAAATATTTCCAAGTCATATGCCTGGTAAGGTTTAGGTTGAGAACACCAGGTGCTTCAGCTCAGCAGACAGACAAGAGCCTCGTTAAAGGTCGGGCAGGGACTAGACGTGTGTCTCAGGGGCCGAGGGGGCGAAGGCACAGGGGAAGACGCTCCACGTCCTGTGCTAGTCACCGGAGGAATGCCGTCAAAGCCGCCTGCTCCCGCCTGTCAGTGGCCCCATCCCAGGCCGGCTAGCCGTGCTGGCGCGGACCGGGATCCAGAATTCGTCAGAGTCGCCAGCCAGGCGCTCGGCCGTTGCAGCGTCGTCCTGTACGACCACAAACAGGCTGTGGGCGTGAGTCCGGCCAGGGCACAGACCTAGGTTCCGGGTTGGATCCCCAGGGGGTGCGCACAGGAGGCTGCCGATCAATGTTTTTCTCTCTCTAACCCTCACTCTCTAAAACTCAGTAAACATATCTCCGATGAGGATTAAAAAAGAAAAAACCAAATTAAACAAAGACTGCATAACCCAGCAATTCCACTTTTGGGTACACCCCCCAAAAATTTAAAAGCAGGGTCTTGGAAAGATACTTGAACCCCATGTTCACAGCAGCATTAGTCACAGTAGCTAAAACATGGAGGCAGCCCGAGTGTTCGCGGACGGTGGATGGATACACAGCATGTGGTCCATGCGCACACGGAATCTCACTTTGCCTAAAGGGGAGGGACTGTGAGGACGTTGTGCTGAGTAATCCAGACCCAGGGGGTCAGGCCCTGTGTGACCCACTCAGAGGGACAGGCAGTAGATGGTGGGTGACGGGCTCGGGGAGGGGCGGGGGTGAGTGTTTAACAGGGACAAAGTGTCAGTCTGGGAGGATGGCAAGTTCTGGAGAAGGTGGTGGTCGCGGCTGCACCGCAGCGTGACTGCTCAGGCCTGAGCCGAGCCTCAGATATGAAGGTGCTGAAAACACGTGAAAGTGGGAGGAAAAGGAGAGGACCAGTGTGCGCGCTCCCGGGACCTGGGGGTGCGAGGACCCACCCTGTCACCGCAGGGAACACGGACTGTGACCATTCTGCTTTGATTTGGGTGGCCTCAGGGCTTCCCTGGGTTTGGGTTGTCGATTTTCAAATATATGAATATTTTTATTGATTACAGGGAGGAAGGGAGATGGAGTGAGAGAGAGAGGAAAAGAAACATCAAGGCTGAGGGAGAATCATGGATCGGCTGCTTCCTACACTCCCCACGCTGGGGATGGAGCCTGCAACCCTGGGCATGTGCCCTGACGGAATTGAACCCTGCCCTCCTGGTTCATAGATCGATGCTCAACCACTGAGCCACGCTGGCCGGGCTGGGCTGTTGATTTTTAAGTTGTGGGAGGAGCGCTGCTGAACTGCTGGCTCTTTTGGGGTTTGCGGCTCACTTTCTGTTCCAAGCTCAGAGGGTCTAGAAATGTGTGCAGAGATCCGTGTAAGATCTCTGTCCTAAGGGCAGCGTCCTAAATGTCCGCCCCGCGAGTCCAGGGCACCTTGGTAGAGGTGAGGACACTTGCTGGGGTGGCCCCCGGGTTCCTGCAGGGGGCGGCGGCGCAGTTTGTGGGGTGGGGGATCCCAGCACTCGGGGTGTGGGCTCTTGGTCTTTCTGTTGTTCCTCGAGGTTTGTGTGAAACGTGTTTGAGACAGACTTTTCTTCTAGGCCGCATGTTCATATTTTATGGGAATAAGACCTCCACGCAGTTCTTAAACTTCACTCCAACGCTGATCTGCTCAGACGACCTTCAGGCCAATATCCTTGGTTCCGCCTGCCCAGCCCCCGCCAGCGGCCCTGTGCGTGTGGAGGAGGGTGGCGAGCAAGGCTTTCCACAAGGCGAGTAGCAAGACATTCCCAGGTGCTGCTCTCGCCTCAGGTGCTGCTCCCACTGGACAGGCAGCGTCTACTGGCCTCTGGCTCCGTGGAGCCCCTGTCCCACTTGCTTCTCTCTCCTGTGGCATCGGTAGTCCCCGACCTCTGGTGTCCTTGGCGGGTTTCCAGGGCTGCTGCTACCGACACTGCGGGCCCCGCTCGCTGGGTGTCTGTTGAGACGAAGGCTCGTGCCCCCAGAAAGGCAGTGATGTGGGGGCTCTTCCGGCCAGTATGGCATCACCTTAGTGTCCACCGTTCTCCCTCCCAGGTGGGCTGACCACATAGTGGTGGCGAGCAAGGCCCAGCTTGACCAGAGGGGGGCGCTACCTGCCCACTTTTATCTGGAGACCAGTGCATTTTAAATGTAGCCTGTTCGGGCTGAGTGTTTCCACATAGGCATTAAAAGTACTCGCGCGTAGGGCCCACTCTGCTAAAGGTTTCGTCCCAGATCAGTGGCGTGAGCACCAGTCTTCTGAGCCCCTTCAGAAGGTCTCTTACCACTGGGCTGCCTGGGCCCGGGGAGTGCAGGCTGGCTCGGCTCGGACCCACTTCCCTTGTTGAAATGGCCTTGACACGCACACACCTGAGCCTGCAGACCAAACCCGTGGACCCGACAGTGGATGGGGGTGCGCAGGTGCAGCAGGTTGTCAACATCGAGTGCGTGTCGGACTTCACCGAGGCGCCAGTCCTCAACATCCAGTTCAGGTGAGAGCCCAGGTAGGGGATGGGCGGCTGCACGCAGCTGTGTCCCCAGGAGCCATTCGTCCTTGCTCAGCTGCAACTCCAGCTACCGAGGGTGGAGGTGGGGGAGAGCGAGTCCAGACCCGCGGTGCCTGCTGGCGGGTCATCTGGGGCGGGGCCACCAGGTCATTTGTCCTGAACAGGAATTGAACCAGTGACCTCTTGGTTCCTGGGTCGACACTTAACTGCTGAGTTACACCCATGGGCATCGAAAAGCATATTTTCAAACATCAAATACACAGAGAACTGAAGATCATATACTTTGTCGAATTGAGGGAAACGGGCACGTTTTCTTTTCGTGAAAAGAGGAAAAACCCGACACAATTTCAACTGACTTGGAGGGTGGGCATGGCCTGATGGGGAAGTGAGGGGTGGACGTCCTCGGGGTTTGCCCGCAGTGCTCGGCCAGAGCAGTGTGTCCACTGAAGGACAGGTGCCCAGGAGCAGGCGTGAGTGGCGTGTGGTCCTCTCAGTGACAGTGCACAGCCAGACCGGCCACCCTCCAGTCATGCTGCCCCTGTGGACAGGACAGCCCCTCTAGGGGGTGGATCAATGAGGCGCTGAGGTGGGAGTCCCCCCTCCTCTGAGCCTGGAGATGGGCAGGCAGGGCGTGGCCCCAGCTGAGTGGCAGTCCCTGCCGCCGTGGCTCTCCTCAGCACTCTCCTGCTCGCAGGTACGGCGGGACCTTTCAGAACGTGTCCGTCAAGCTGCCCATCACACTCAACAAGTTTTTCCAGCCCACAGAAATGGCCTCCCAGGATTTCTTTCAGCGCTGGAAGCAGCTGAGCAGGTGAGCCAGCCCCTGTGCGGGGAGGGAGGGGCGGCTGGGCCTGTGGCCCTCAGTGGAAAGTCTGACACGGGTTTGTTCTCAGTCCCCAGCAGGAGGTGCAGAACATTTTCAAGGCAAAGCACCCAATGGACACAGAAATCACCAAAGCCAAGGTGACGGCCTTGCTCGCGGTGCGCCCGGGGCGGCCCTGTGTTTGCCCCCAGCCACAGAGTCCCAGCTCTCCCGTTTCCTTTGCGCAGATTATCGGGTTTGGTTCCGCACTCCTGGAAGAGGTCGACCCGAATCCTGCCAATTTTGTGGGAGCCGGGATCATCCACACCAGAACCACCCAGATCGGGTGCTTGCTGCGCTTGGAGCCAAACCTCCAGGCCCAGGTGAGGCCTCCTGAGGACACGGCTGCCTACACTGCGTTGCTTCATTGTGTGGCGGCCACAGGGAGATCTGAGCGCCCAGGGGAACCCCTACTCTGCACGTGACATTCCCATCCCACCCGAAAGTTCCACGTGCCTCCCCTCGCGGCAGTGCGGCCGCAGTCCTTCCTGCCGAAGGGCCCCTGGGCCGTGGGGCAGAGCTGCTGCGGGTGCTCTGCGAAAGCCTTTGTGCACATGGCGGGTGGGACGCAGCAAGGAGTGCGCTCCCAGGCCCAGGGGGGCTAGGCGATGAGCAGCTGCCCTGCTCTTTGCGGGCTGAGATTGCCCCCAGCAGCGGCTCCTGTGCACCCGGCACCTGCCACCTCAGGCTTCCATTCGGCTGCGGCCCAGGTGCTATGCCCGAGGCTCTAGAGCCCTGGGTGCCTTGGGAAGGCCAGGCTGAGCGGGGGCGTGCACGGGCCAGACCCTGGGCGGCCCTGACCTCCTCTCTGTTGCAGATGTATCGGCTCACGCTGCGGACGAGCAAGGAGACCGTCTCCCAGAGACTGTGCGCGCTGCTGTCGGAGCAGTTCTAGCCCTGCATCTCCTCGCCTCAGCCACTGTCTGCTCAGCCGCGCAGGCCCGCTCGGCCTGCCTCGTCCCTCAGGGTGGACGGGACATGCGCAGTGTGAGGAGAGAGGCTGGGCCTGCACCGCAGGCGGCCTGCCAGGTCAGGAGGGCGGCCCTGGGATCCGTTTTTATAGAAATCAGGACAGTTCTGTGGTTAAACCGACAAATTAAAGGGAAACTAGAAGTTTGAATGAAAATGGATAGTTTCTGAAACTTTATCAAAACACCACTGCTGTGCTGGTCCGCTCTGCTTCTCCAAGGCAGGCAGCAGTGTTTCGTCGTGGGGCTCAGCCGTAAGCAGGCATGCATCTTTGGGGGGCCGCCAGGGCAGGAGGGGCGTGACGAGGTCCCCACATGGGCTGGCCCTGTGCGTGGGCCTTGGGGCCGGAGCCCAGAGCATGCCGCTGCAGCGCTGAGCCCGGCTCTCCCAGGGCAGGAGTCCCGGTCTGTACGAGGGGACCTGTTCTGCCTCCCCACATGCATCCTGCTGGGGTCGGCTTCCTTCGAGCGGGGTCTGCAGCGCCAACTGACTGCGCGGGGGAAGGCATGGGGGGGCTCTAGATGACTTCACTCATCTGTGATTGGAGGGTTAAATGTGACCAGCCGAGAAGATTCTAGAAGGCAAGCCAGTCTCTTCCCTTTTGGTAGCCTTAGGCCGTCAGTGCCGTTGTCCCTGGGTCATAGTTGCAGCCAGTGCTGCAGACTTTGGCTGGCATGGGCGCAGGAGGGGGTCACCATGCGCCACTCATCACTCGGCTCTGGTGGTGGTCACCCCGTCCTGGCCGCCACCCTGCACGTTTGCACCCTGAGCTGGCCACCGTTCTGCGTGGGGCTGGTGCGCAGAGGGCGGCAGCTCAGCTTGGCAGGTGGCACTGAGGGCCTGGGAGGAGCCAGGGCTTCGTTGGTTTTCCAGTTTCCCAGCAGGCACAGGGCACCCCGAGAGGCGCCTCAGACCCGCATGAGCCTGTGTCGTGGTGTGGGCCCCGGGGAGGCAGAGGCACGGAGGCGCCCTCTGGGTGTGGGGCAGCCACACTGCAGGCACCCCACCAGGTTCCCACACCCATCGTCAGGGTAGCTGCTGTGTGTATGCTCTGTGACCCACAGACACCCGAGTCACCAGCACCTCCGTGTGCGCCTCTGTGTCCAGGGGTCGTTGGAGGGACCCGAGTGGCCTTTTAGTTTGTAGGGTTAACCGCTGGCGTGGCCGGCCGCAGTCGACACTTAACTGCTGAGTTACACCCATGGGCATGGAAAAGCATAGGCAAAGCTCCTTGTGCTCTGTCCAAGCTGCTGGCGGTGTGCAGCGCTCCGGCACTGCTGTGTGGCCCGCCGCCCGCCCGCCCACCCACGGGGTTCTCCTGTGTCTGCGCCCTCCCTGAGCTACGTCTAGGCTGAGTGCATTGTAGGAGTGAGCCACCGTGAACTACGCGCCTTCCAAGGGACAGGCAGCACCAGGACCATGACAGGAACGTGTGTTGTCCCAGGAGGGACGGGACAGTGACGGGAAGGTGGAGGGAAAGCCCCCGTGCAGCGGGGGCCCATCTTGGAGGCCGTGCTGGCACTGACCCCATGACGCAGCAGGGCTGTGCCTTCGCTCTGCACGTGGGCTCAGGGTGAGCCTGGGTCCTCCTGCTGGGCCCCGTCCAGCTGCTCTCCTCTGGGCAGGACGTGTCGGTAGTCTGCCACCCAGAGGCTGCGGGTCTAAGGGTTCTTCCTGGGGAACAAGCCTCCAGAGCTCACGGGAGGGGAACCCCACCACAGACTGGGAGCGGGATCCCCCAGGAGGGAGGCTCCCCAGGAGAGTCCTGAGTGAGGGAGGGACCCTGGAGGGGGGCCCAAGAAGGCGAGAGGGCCTGCGGGCCGGGTCCCGGCCTATGCCACCGGGCCTCATGGGGCAGGTGGGGCTGGGGTTCACGGCGCCAGGGGGCATGGAGACGACAAGCAGAGCTCAGAGGCCTCGTGCCTTGACCAGGGCCTGTTTATTTGTCCTGTGTTCACGGGGGTTTGTCGGGCACCACGCTGGGACCCTCTCCCCAGGTGAGCGGGGTTGGTGGGCAGGCTGGTACCCTCCCTTCCCTTCCCGACCGCTCAGCCTCTCCTTGCTGCCCCTTCCCTACTCATCAGTCCCTTCCCCGGGCCCAGGGTCTGGTTGGGCAGGGCCGGGCAGCTGCCTTACAAGGTTGGGAGGCAACGTGGACAACTGGTGGGCGTGTTCTGACAGGCTTGTGTGGGGTGGGCCAGGGTCTGTGGGACCCCTGCCCGGTAGGCCCTTGGCTCTGAGGCCATGCCCAGAAAGTGCTGCTAGGCACAGCAAGCGGGTGTGGGGTGTGGGGTGGGGTTGGGAGCGCTGCTTCATCCTCTCACCAGGGGGGCTGGCCCCTGGTCTCTGCAGAGCCAGGGGCCACATGTGCAGCGTTTGAACACTTGCATCGTGAGTACCAGCTGCTTGCCCGGTGCTCCGGGGTCTGGACATGGCAGTACCAGCTGCTTCTCGTAGTAGCCAAGGGGGTGGCAGCAGCTGCAGAGGGTGTCCACTTGCTTGGTGTACGCGTTGAAACTAAAGAATCGGCCGAGGGTACATGGTCAAGCCTGTGGCCTCGGGAAAGGATCCCCATTCCTCCCCAACCACTCCAGACGAGGACAGACGCGGCAGGGGCCTCGGGGCGGGGCCTCTGTGTTTGACCTTCCCCGCTGTCGCTTTTGGGGGGCGGTCAGCTGCAAGGGTGGTTGAGACGGAGCGGGAGATCCCGCTGGACCTGCGACCACCCCTGGGAGCCTCTGGTGGGTGAGGCGGCTCCAAGCTCGGAGCCCGCAGTAGATGGACACTGCCCGCTGACAGCTCACCTGGCCGAGGAGGCGCACACTCCCTCGCAGCGGGTCACTGTCACGTTGGCTGTGCACCCCTGGTAAGTGACCTCCTCCTCCAGCTCCCGCACTCGGCAGACCTCTGAGAAGTGCAGGCCGTGAGGCGCAGCCCAGAGCCAATGCCGGCGCCGCACCTCGGCTCTGTGCTGGTCCTCTGGAGGTGGTGCCGGTGGACCGCGGGCTCTGGCCGGGGCTCCTCAAATCCTGTCTGTGTGGGTGGGAGTGATGCCCCAGGAGCCAGGAGGTGTGGAGACTGGGCCACGGGGGCCGGGCGGCACTTCCCTGGGCCCTACCTGTCTCTCCTTGTCCAAGCCCCATGGATCTCAGACCTCTCCCTGGGAATAAAGCCTGCTGGTCTCCCCCGAGGTCCAGGGCTGTCTCAGGGGATGAGGCAGATTCCCACGCTGCTCCCCAGCTACCCGCCCTCCCAGCTGATACCTACCTGTGGGCATAGGTGTGTCTGGTTTGCTGGGCTCTGAACCTGCGGGAGGGACGAGGAGAGGACATCAGTGTCACCATATGGGAGCTTCCTGCAGGGTCTGTGGTCCCTGAGTGGACCCATGAGCTTTGCACCCAGGCCAGCCCGAACCTCCTCTGAGCTCCGCAGGTGACAGCAGTGGAAGGCTGCTGAGCAGAGGGTCTCCTCAAAGGGAGGCCGGGATGGCAGGGGGAAGGGATCGATAGGGAAGGCCAAGTACTCATTCCAGCCAGGTGCTGACAGAGTGAGGGACTTGGGTGGTTCCTCTTGTGGGTTTGTCAGGAGAGGTTCCTGGGGAGGAGGGAGAGGGATGCTGGGGAGGAGGGAGGGGGATGCTGGGGAGGAGGGAGGAGGATGCTGGGGAGGAGGGAGGGGGATGCTGGGGAGGAGGGAGGAGGATGCTGGAGAGGAGGGAGGGGGATGCTGGGGAGAAGGGTGAGAGGAACTGACACCTTGTCAAGGAGGGCTAAGAACAGGTCCCAAGGGTGGGGGAACATAAGGCAGAGGACAGGACAGAGAGCAGAGGTATGGGGAAGCTGGTGGGGGACATGAGACCCAGAACCCCTCAGGCACAGATGGGGACACCCAGAGCATACACCTGGTCAGAGGCTAAGCTGGCTCTCCAGCTTGGTACACTGCCACCCCCCCACCCCCATGCGGCCTGCTGTGCCCGGAGAGGGGAAGGTTTCTAAGGCAGAAAGGACAGCTGCCACCTCCTGCACAGCAGTGAGCCGGGGCGATGTGAGTAAGGGGGGGGGGGGGCGGGCAAAGAAGGGAGGGGACGAAGATCACCAAGTGGCCATCAGGCAGTGTCAGGGATCAAGAAAAGGGGGGCTCTGTGAGAGTGTCCCAGAGTGCTGCCCAGTAGAGAGATGAGGCTAGGAGGATGCGGTGCACCAGGGTCATTGGATAGACGGTGGAGACATCACTTACTGGAGTAGCTGGGCCCGGATGTGAGGAGAGAGGAGGTGGAGGACCAGGCAGTGGGGGAGGAGGAGCTTCTGTGCGCAGTGATGGAGCTGGCCAGGAAGACTGTGGTCAGCAGTCCAGTGGTACCAGGATGCTTGGTAGTAAGGTTCGTGGCTGGAGAACTTTGGATGGATGTCACCCCCAGTGTGGATGACATGAGGCTGGGCATGGGTACTGGAGTGGTGAGAGAAGTGGACTGCGAGGTGGTGGAGACTGAACTTATGGGAGCAAAGTGAGAGGTGAAGGGACTGTGTGGCCAATTGGGTGTGGCCGAGGCCGAGGCTGTGTGTGTCCCCGGGCTCCCGGTGCCTCTACTGGTGGTCTTGGGGAACGTGGTGGTGCGTGGAGCGGATGTGGTCCCAGAGTGGGCAGGTGCGGAGGGGTGTGACACGAGGGAGGTGGTGGTCTTGGCTGTGCTGACAGAGTGAGGGGCTTGGGTGGTCCCTCTTGTGGTCGTGGTCCACGGCGGCGTGGAGGGTGAGTGCCCTGTGCCCGTGGCTGGGACATGTGTGGATGGTGCATGGGAGCCTGTTGGCCCTGCGGTAGAGATGTAAGGAGAGTGGGTGTCTGGTTGTGTAGGGGTGACCCCTCCGTGAGAAGTGGGAGTGACAGAGGAGGTGGCCGAGTTGGGGACCTGGGTGGATTGAGTGGTCTTGGATGGAGATGGGGTTGGGAAGGTGGTGGTGGTGCGGAATGATGTCCCTGATGGCGGACCTGTAATGTTGGAGGAGGTGGACACGGAACCGGTGGGGGCGGAGTGAGAAGTGAGGGGAGTGTGTGGCCCGTTGGGGGTGGCGGAGGCCGTGGCTGTGTGTCCCCCCGGGCTCCCGGTGCCTCTACTGGTGGTCTTGGGGAACGTGGTGGTGCGTGGAGGGGATGTGGTCCCAGAGTGGGCAGGTGCGGAGGGGTGTGACACGAGGGAGGTGGTGGTCTTGGCTGTGCTGACAGAGTGAGGGGCTTGGGTGGTCCCTCTTGTGGTCGTGGTCCACGGCGGCGTGGAGGGTGAGTGCCCTGTGCCCGTGGCTGGGACGTGTGTGGATGGTGCATGGGGGCCTGTTGGCCCTGCGGTAGAGATGTAAGGAGAGTGGGTGTCTGGTTGTGTACGGGTGACCCCTCCGTGAGAAGTGGGAATGACAGAGGAGGTGGCCGAGTTGGGGACCTGGGTGGATTGAGTGGTCTTGGATGGAGATGGGGTTGGGAAGGTGGTGGTGGTGCGGAATGATGTCCCTGATGGCGGACCTGTAATGTGGGAGGAGGTGGACACGGAACCGGTGGGGGCGGAGTGAGAAGTGAGGGGAGTGTGTGGCCCGTTGGGGGTGGCGGAGGCCGTGGCTGTGTGTGTCCCCGGGCTCCCGGTGCCTCTACTGGTGATCTTGGGGAACGTGGTGGTGCGTGGAGCGGATGTGGTTCCAGAGTGGGCAGGTGCGGAGGGGTGTGACACTAGGGAGATGGTGGTCTTGGCTGTGCTGACAGAGTGAGGGGCTTGGGTGGTCCCTCTTGTGGTCGTGGTCCACGGCGGCGTGGAGGGTGAGTGCCCTGTGCCCGTGGCAGGGACGTGTGTGGATGGTGCATGGGAGCCTGTTGGCCCTGCGATAGAGATGTAAGGAGAGTGGGTGTCTGGTTGTGTAGGGGTGACCCCTCCGTGAGAAGTGGGAGTGACAGAGGAGGTGGCCGAGTTGGGGACCTGGGTGGATTGAGTGGTCTTGGATGGAGTTGGGGTTGGGAAGGTGGTGGTGGTGCGGAATGATGTCCCTGATGGCGGACCTGTAATGTGGGAGGAGGTGGACACGGAACCGGTGGGGGCGGAGTGAGAAGTGAGGGGAGTGTGTGGCCCGTTGGGGGTGGCCGAGGCCGTGGCTGTGTGTGTCCCCGGGCTCCCGGTGCCTCTACTGGTGGTCTTGGGGAACGTGGTGGTGCGTGGAGCGGATGTGGTTCCAGAGTGGGCAGGTGCGGAGGGGTGTGACACTAGGGAGGTGGTGGTCTTGGCTGTGCTGACAGAGTGAGGGGCTTGGGTGGTCCCTCTTGTGGTCGTGGTCCACTGTGGCGTGGAGGGTGAGTGCCCCGTGCCCGTGGCAGGGACGTGTGTGGATGGTGCATGGGAGCCTGTTGGCCCTGCGGTAGAGATGTAAGGAGAGTGGGTGTCTGGTTGTGTAGGGGTGACCCCTCCGTGAGAAGTGGGAGTGACAGAGGAGGTGGCCGAGTTGGGGACCTGGGTGGATTGAGTGGTCTTGGATGGAGTTGGGGTTGGGAAGGTGGTGGTGGTGCGGAATGATGTCCCTGATGGCGGACCTGTAATGTGGGAGGAGGTGGACACGGAACCGGTGGGGGCGGAGTGAGAAGTGAGGGGAGTGTGTGGCCCGTTGGGGGTGGCCGAGGCCGTGGCTGTGTGTGTCCCCGGGCTCCCGGTGCCTCTACTGGTGGTCTTGGGGAACGTGGTGGTGCGTGGAGGGGATGTGGTCCCAGAGTGGGCAGGTGCGGAGGGGTGTGACACTAGGGAGGTGGTGGTCTTGGCTGTGCTGACAGAGTGAGGGGCTTGGGTGGTCCCTCTTGTGGTCGTGGTCCACTGCGGCGTGGAGGGTGAGTGCCCTGTGCCCGTGGCAGGGACGTGTGTGGATGGTGCATGGGGGCCTGTTGGCCCTGCGGTAGAGATGTAAGGAGAGTGGGTGTCTGGTTGTGTACGGGTGACCCCTCCGTGAGAAGTGGGAGTGACAGAGGAGGTGGCTGAGTTGGGGACCTGGGTGGATTGAGTGGTCTTGGATGGAGATGGGGTTGGGAAGGTGGTGGTGGTGCGGAATGATGTCCCTGATGGCGGACCTGTAATGTGGGAGGAGGTGGACACGGAACCGGTGGGGGCGGAGTGAGAAGTGAGGGGAGTGTGTGGCCCGTTGGGGGTGGCCGAGGCCGTGGCTGTGTGTGTCCCTGGGCTCCCGGTGCCTCTACTGGTGGTCTTGGGGAACGTGGTGGTGCGTGGAGCGGATGTGGTCCCAGAGTGGGCAGGTGCGGAGGGGTGTGACACAAGGGAGGTGGTGGTCTTGGCTGTGCTGACAGAGTGAGGGGCTTGGGTGGTCCCTCTTGTGGTCGTGGTCCACTGCGGCGTGGAGGGTGAGTGCCCTGTGCCCGTGGCAGGGACGTGTGTGGATGGTGCATGGGAGCCTGTTGGCCCTGCGGTAGAGATGTAAGGAGAGTGGGTGTCTGGTTGTGTAGGGGTGACCCCTCCGTGAGAAGTGGGAGTGACAGAGGAGGTGGCCGAGTTGGGGACCTGGGTGGATTGAGTGGTCTTGGATGGAGTTGGGGTTGGGAAGGTGGTGGTGGTGCGGAATGATGTCCCTGATGGCGGACCTGTAATGTGGGAGGAGGTGGACACGGAACCGGTGGGGGCGGAGTGAGAAGTGAGGGGAGTGTGTGGCCCGTTGGGGGTGGCCGAGGCCGTGGCTGTGTGTGTCCCCGGGCTCCCGGTGCCTCTACTGGTGGTCTTGGGGAACGTGGTGGTGCGTGGAGCGGATGTGGTCCCAGAGTGGGCAGGTGCGGAGGGGTGTGACACGAGGGAGGTGGTGGTCTTGGCTGTGCTGACAGAGTGAGGGGCTTGGGTGGTCCCTCTTGTGGTCGTGGTCCATGGCGGCGTGGAGGGTGAGTGCCCTGTGCCCGTGGCAGGGACGTGTGTGGATGGTGCATGGGAGCCTGTTGGCCCTGCGGTAGAGATGTAAGGAGAGTGGGTGTCTGGTTGTGTAGGGGTGACCCCTCCGTGAGAAGTGGGAGTGACAGAGGAGGTGGCCGAGTTGGGGACCTGGGTGGATTGAGTGGTCTTGGATGGAGTTGGGGTTGGGAAGCTGGTGGTGGTGCGGAATGATGTCCCTGATGGCGGACCTGTAATGTGGGAGGAGGTGGACACGGAACCGGTGGGGGCGGAGTGAGAAGTGAGGGGAGTGTGTGGCCCGTTGGGGGTGGCCGAGGCCGTGGCTGTGTGTGTCCCCGGGCTCCCGGTGCCTCTACTGGTGGTCTTGGGGAACGTGGTGGTGCGTGGAGCGGATGTGGTCCCAGAGTGGGCAGGTGCGGAGGGGTGTGACACGAGGGAGGTGGTGGTCTTGGCTGTGCTGACAGAGTGAGGGGCTTGGGTGGTCCCTCTTGTGGTCGTGGTCCACGGAGGCGTGGAGGGTGAGTGCCCTGTGCCCGTGGCAGGGACGTGTGTGGATGGTGCATGGGAGCCTGTTGGCCCTGCGGTAGAGATGTAAGGAGAGTGGGTGTCTGGTTGTGTAGGGGTGACCCCTCCGTGAGAAGTGGGAGTGACAGAGGAGGTGGCCGAGTTGGGGACCTGGGTGGATTGAGTGGTCTTGGATGGAGATGGGGTTGGGAAGGTGGTGGTGGTGCGGAATGATGTCCCTGATGGCGGACCTGTAATGTGGGAGGAGGTGGACACGGAACCGGTGGGGGCGGAGTGAGAAGTGAGGGGAGTGTGTGGCCCGTTGGGGGTGGCCGAGGCCGTGGCTGTGTGTGTCCCCGGGCTCCCGGTGCCTCTACTGGTGGTCTTGGGGAACGTGGTGGTTCGTGGAGCGGATGTGGTCCCAGAGTCGGCAGGTGCGGAGGGGTGTGACACGAGGGAGGTGGTGGTCTTGGCTGTGCTGACAGAGTGAGGGGCTTGGGTGGTCCCTCTTGTGGTCGTGGTCCACGGAGGCGTGGAGGGTGAGTGCCCTGTGCCCGTGGCAGGGACGTGTGTGGATGGTGCATGGGAGCCTGTTGGCCCTGCGGTAGAGATGTAAGGAGAGTGGGTGTCTGGTTGTGTAGGGGTGACCCCTCCGTGAGAAGTGGGAGTGACAGAGGAGGTGGCCGAGTTGGGGACCTGGGTGGATTGAGTGGTCTTGGATGGAGATGGGGTTGGGAAGGTGGTGGTGGTGCGGAATGATGTCCCTGATGGCGGACCTGTAATGTGGGAGGAGGTGGACACGGAACCGGTGGGGGCGGAGTGAGAAGTGAGGGGAGTGTGTGGCCCGTTGGGGGTGGCCGAGGCCGTGGCTGTGTGTGTCCCCGGGCTCCCGGTGCCTCTACTGGTGGTCTTGGGGAACGTGGTGGTTCGTGGAGCGGATGTGGTCCCAGAGTCGGCAGGTGCGGAGGGGTGTGACACGAGGGAGGTGGTGGTCTTGGCTGTGCTGACAGAGTGAGAGGCTTGGGTGGTCCCTCTTGTGGTAGTGGTCCACTGCGGCGTGGAGGGTGAGTGCCCTGTGCCCGTGGCAGGGACGTGTGTGGATGGTGCATGGGAGCCTGTTGGCCCTGCGGTAGAGATGTAAGGAGAGTGGGTGTCTGGTTGTGTAGGGGTGACCCCTCCGTGAGAAGTGGGAGTGACAGAGGAGGTGGCCGAGTTGGGGACCTGGGTGGATTGAGTGGTCTTGGATGGAGTTGGGGTTGGGAAGGTGGTGGTGGTGCGGAATGATGTCCCTGATGGCGGACCTGTAATGTGGGAGGAGGTGGACACGGAACCGGTGGGGGCGGAGTGAGAAGTGAGGGGAGTGTGTGGCCCGTTGGGGGTGGCCGAGGCCGTGGCTGTGTGTGTCCCCGGGCTCCCGGTGCCTCTACTGGTGGTCTTGGGGAACGTGGTGGTGCGTGGAGCGGATGTGGTTCCAGAGTGGGCAGGTGCGGAGGGGTGTGACACTAGGGAGGTGGTGGTCTTGGCTGTGCTGACAGAGTGAGGGGCTTGGGTGGTCCCTCTTGTGGTCGTGGTCCACGGCGGCGTGGAGGGTGAGTGCCCTGTGCCCGTGGCAGGGACGTGTGTGGATGGTGCATGGGAGCCTGTTGGCCCTGCGGTAGAGATGTAAGGAGAGTGGGTGTCTGGTTGTGTAGGGGTGACCCCTCCGTGAGAAGTGGGAGTGACAGAGGAGGTGGCCGAGTTGGGGACCTGGGTGGATTGAGTGGTCTTGGATGGAGATGGGGTTGGGAAGGTGGTGGTGGTGCGGAATGATGTCCCTGATGGCGGACCTGTAATGTGGGAGGAGGTGGACACGGAACCGGTGGGGGCGGAGTGAGAAGTGAGGGGAGTGTGTGGCCCGTTGGGGGTGGCCGAGGCCGTGGCTGTGTGTGTCCCCGGGCTCCCGGTGCCTCTACTGGTGGTCTTGGGGAACGTGGTGGTGCGTGGAGGGGATGTGGTCCCAGAGTGGGCAGGTGCGGAGGGGTGTGACACTAGGGAGGTGGTGGTCTTGGCTGTGCTGACAGAGTGAGGGGCTTGGGTGGTCCCTCTTGTGGTCGTGGTCCACTGCGGCGTGGAGGGTGAGTGCCCTGTGCCCGTGGCAGGGACGTGTGTGGATGGTGCATGGGGGCCTGTTGGCCCTGCGGTAGAGATGTAAGGAGAGTGGGTGTCTGGTTGTGTACGGGTGACCCCTCCGTGAGAAGTGGGAGTGACAGAGGAGGTGGCTGAGTTGGGGACCTGGGTGGATTGAGTGGTCTTGGATGGAGATGGGGTTGGGAAGGTGGTGGTGGTGCGGAATGATGTCCCTGATGGCGGACCTGTAATGTGGGAGGAGGTGGACACGGAACCGGTGGGGGCGGAGTGAGAAGTGAGGGGAGTGTGTGGCCCGTTGGGGGTGGCCGAGGCCGTGGCTGTGTGTGTCCCTGGGCTCCCGGTGCCTCTACTGGTGGTCTTGGGGAACGTGGTGGTTCGTGGAGCGGATGTGGTCCCAGAGTGGGCAGGTGCGGAGGGGTGTGACACAAGGGAGGTGGTGGTCTTGGCTGTGCTGACAGAGTGAGGGGCTTGGGTGGTCCCTCTTGTGGTCGTGGTCCACTGCGGCGTGGAGGGTGAGTGCCCTGTGCCCGTGGCAGGGACGTGTGTGGATGGTGCATGGGAGCCTGTTGGCCCTGCGGTAGAGATGTAAGGAGAGTGGGTGTCTGGTTGTGTAGGGGTGACCCCTCCGTGAGAAGTGGGAGTGACAGAGGAGGTGGCCGAGTTGGGGACCTGGGTGGATTGAGTGGTCTTGGATGGAGTTGGGGTTGGGAAGCTGGTGGTGGTGCGGAATGATGTCCCTGATGGCGGACCTGTAATGTGGGAGGAGGTGGACACGGAACCGGTGGGGGCGGAGTGAGAAGTGAGGGGAGTGTGTGGCCCGTTGGGGGTGGCCGAGGCCGTGGCTGTGTGTGTCCCCGGGCTCCCGGTGCCTCTACTGGTGGTCTTGGGGAACGTGGTGGTGCGTGGAGCGGATGTGGTCCCAGAGTGGGCAGGTGCGGAGGGGTGTGACACGAGGGAGGTGGTGGTCTTGGCTGTGCTGACAGAGTGAGGGGCTTGGGTGGTCCCTCTTGTGGTCGTGGTCCACGGAGGCGTGGAGGGTGAGTGCCCTGTGCCCGTGGCAGGGACGTGTGTGGATGGTGCATGGGAGCCTGTTGGCCCTGCGGTAGAGATGTAAGGAGAGTGGGTGTCTGGTTGTGTAGGGGTGACCCCTCCGTGAGAAGTGGGAGTGACAGAGGAGGTGGCCGAGTTGGGGACCTGGGTGGATTGAGTGGTCTTGGATGGAGATGGGGTTGGGAAGGTGGTGGTGGTGCGGAATGATGTCCCTGATGGCGGACCTGTAATGTGGGAGGAGGTGGACACGGAACCGGTGGGGGCGGAGTGAGAAGTGAGGGGAGTGTGTGGCCCGTTGGGGGTGGCCGAGGCCGTGGCTGTGTGTGTCCCCGGGCTCCCGGTGCCTCTACTGGTGGTCTTGGGGAACGTGGTGGTTCGTGGAGCGGATGTGGTCCCAGAGTCGGCAGGTGCGGAGGGGTGTGACACGAGGGAGGTGGTGGTCTTGGCTGTGCTGACAGAGTGAGGGGCTTGGGTGGTCCCTCTTGTGGTCGTGGTCCACGGAGGCGTGGAGGGTGAGTGCCCTGTGCCCGTGGCAGGGACGTGTGTGGATGGTGCATGGGAGCCTGTTGGCCCTGCGGTAGAGATGTAAGGAGAGTGGGTGTCTGGTTGTGTAGGGGTGACCCCTCCGTGAGAAGTGGGAGTGACAGAGGAGGTGGCCGAGTTGGGGACCTGGGTGGATTGAGTGGTCTTGGATGGAGATGGGGTTGGGAAGGTGGTGGTGGTGCGGAATGATGTCCCTGATGGCGGACCTGTAATGTGGGAGGAGGTGGACACGGAACCGGTGGGGGCGGAGTGAGAAGTGAGGGGAGTGTGTGGCCCGTTGGGGGTGGCCGAGGCCGTGGCTGTGTGTGTCCCCGGGCTCCCGGTGCCTCTACTGGTGGTCTTGGGGAACGTGGTGGTTCGTGGAGCGGATGTGGTCCCAGAGTCGGCAGGTGCGGAGGGGTGTGACACGAGGGAGGTGGTGGTCTTGGCTGTGCTGACAGAGTGAGGGGCTTGGGTGGTCCCTCTTGTGGTAGTGGTCCACTGCGGCGTGGAGGGTGAGTGCCCTGTGCCCGTGGCAGGGACGTGTGTGGATGGTGCATGGGAGCCTGTTGGCCCTGCGGTAGAGATGTAAGGAGAGTGGGTGTCTGGTTGTGTAGGGGTGACCCCTCCGTGAGAAGTGGGAGTGACAGAGGAGGTGGCCGAGTTGGGGACCTGGGTGGATTGAGTGGTCTTGGATGGAGATGGGTTTGGGAAGCTGGTGGTGGTGCGGAATGATGTCCCTGATGGCGGACCTGTAATGTGGGAGGAGGTGGACACGGAACTGGTGGGGGCGGAGTGAGAAGTGAGGGGAGTGTGTGGCCCGTTGGGGGTGGCCGAGGCCGTGGCTGTGTGTGTCCCCGGGCTCCCGGTGCCTCTACTGGTGGTCTTGGGGAACGTGGTGGTGCGTGGAGCGGATGTGGTTCCAGAGTGGGCAGGTGCGGAGGGGTGTGACACTAGGGAGGTGGTGGTCTTGGCTGTGCTGACAGAGTGAGGGGCTTGGGTGGTCCCTCTTGTGGTCGTGGTCCACGGCGGCGTGGAGGGTGAGTGCCCTGTGCCCGTGGCTGGGACGTGTGTGGATGGTGCATGGGGGCCTGTTGGCCCTGCGGTAGAGATGTAAGGAGAGTGGGTGTCTGGTTGTGTACGGGTGACCCCTCCGTGAGAAGTGGGAGTGACAGAGGAGGTGGCCGAGTTGGGGACCTGGGTGGATTGAGTGGTCTTGGATGGAGATGGGGTTGGGAAGGTGGTGGTGGTGCGGAATGATGTCCCTGATGGCGGACCTGTAATGTGGGAGGAGGTGGACACGGAACCGGTGGGGGCGGAGTGAGAAGTGAGGGGAGTGTGTGGCCCGTTGGGGGTGGCCGAGGCCGTGGCTGTGTGTGTCCCCGGGCTCCCGGTGCCTCTACTGGTGGTCTTGGGGAACGTGGTGGTGCGTGGAGCGGATGTGGTCCCAGAGTGGGCAGGTGCGGAGGGGTGTGACACGAGGGAGGTGGTGGTCTTGGCTGTGCTGACAGAGTGAGGGGCTTGGGTGGTCCCTCTTGTGGTCGTGGTCCATGGCGGCGTGGAGGGTGAGTGCCCTGTGCCCGTGGCAGGGACGTGTGTGGATGGTGCATGGGAGCCTGTTGGCCCTGCGGTAGAGATGTAAGGAGAGTGGGTGTCTGGTTGTGTAGGGGTGACCCCTCCGTGAGAAGTGGGAGTGACAGAGGAGGTGGCCGAGTTGGGGACCTGGGTGGATTGAGTGGTCTTGGATGGAGATGGGGTTGGGAAGGTGGTGGTGGTGCGGAATGATGTCCCTGATGGCGGACCTGTAATGTGGGAGGAGGTGGACACGGAACCGGTGGGGGCGGAGTGAGAAGTGAGGGGAGTGTGTGGCCCGTTGGGGGTGGCGGAGGCCGTGGCTGTGTGTGTCCCTGGGCTCCCGGTGCCTCTACTGGTGGTCTTGGGGAACGTGGTGGTGCGTGGAGCGGATGTGGTCCCAGAGTGGGCAGGTGCGGAGGGGTGTGACACGAGGGAGGTGGTGGTCTTGGCTGTGCTGACAGAGTGAGGGGCTTGGGTGGTCCCTCTTGTGGTCGTGGTCCACGGCGGCGTGGAGGGTGAGTGCCCTGTGCCCGTGGCAGGGACGTGTGTGGATGGTGCATGGGAGCCTGTTGGCCCTGCGGTAGAGATGTAAGGAGAGTGGGTGTCTGGTTGTGTAGGGGTGACCCCTCCGTGAGAAGTGGGAGTGACAGAGGAGGTGGCCGAGTTGGGGACCTGGGTGGATTGAGTGGTCTTGGATGGAGTTGGGGTTGGGAAGGTGGTGGTGGTGCGGAATGATGTCCCTGATGGCGGACCTGTAATGTGGGAGGAGGTGGACACGGAACCGGTGGGGGCGGAGTGAGAAGTGAGGGGAGTGTGTGGCCCGTTGGGGGTGGCCGAGGCCGTGGCTGTGTGTGTCCCCGGGCTCCCGGTGCCTCTACTGGTGGTCTTGGGGAACGTGGTGGTTCGTGGAGCGGATGTGGTCCCAGAGTCGGCAGGTGCGGAGGGGTGTGACACGAGGGAGGTGGTGGTCTTGGCTGTGCTGACAGAGTGAGGGGCTTGGGTGGTCCCTCTTGTGGTCGTGGTCCACGGCGGCGTGGAGGGTGAGTGCCCTGTGCCCGTGGCAGGGACGTGTGTGGATGGTGCATGGGAGCCTGTTGGCCCTGCGGTAGAGATGTAAGGAGAGTGGGTGTCTGGTTGTGTAGGGGTGACCCCTCCGTGAGAAGTGGGAGTGACAGAGGAGGTGGCCGAGTTGGGGACCTGGGTGGATTGAGTGGTCTTGGATGGAGTTGGGGTTGGGAAGGTGGTGGTGGTGCGGAATGATGTCCCTGATGGCGGACCTGTAATGTGGGAGGAGGTGGACACGGAACCGGTGGGGGCGGAGTGAGAAGTGAGGGGAGTGTGTGGCCCGTTGGGGGTAGCCCAGGTTGACCTGGTCTCTGGCCTTGTGTATCCTGTCCTGTGACTGGTTGTGCTCCCTGACGATCCTATGGTGGTTCCTTTGGTTTCGTGTGGTGTCGAGTGGCCTGTGGAAATGGGGACACGTTAATTGTTGGTTATGTCATCTGTCCCTGTGCATGTGGTTTCCCACCTGCTGCTCATGGTGCTCCCATCCTGGTTCCCCTGCACCTTGCTGCCCCTCCTTTTCCTGACTCTGCTCTTTGCTTTTCATGTTCCTCTCCACAGGCCCCTGTCCTCCCCCCCATCCCCTTCCACAGTTAGTGTGGCTGGGATGGGCTTCTGGTACTGATGAGCTCCTTCCTGTGGGGATCTTTCTCTAATTTTGACGTTTGGCCCTTATTTCAGATCTGGTCACTGCCCTCTAGACCTCTGGCATCACCAGGGCCCTGTCCTCACCTGGTGTGGGGGCAGCCGTGGTGGTCAGGCGTGTCGGCACTGGCACGGAGAGGTGCAGAGAGGATGTGGTTAGCTCTAGGCTCAGGCTGGTGCTGGGCTGGCTGCCCCGCTGCCCACTTATTTGGTTGGAGGCATTTCCTCCAGGGCTCTGTGGCCTGCTCGTATAAGCTGTTCCGCAGTCCGGGCTGGGCGCTGGAGCCCCTGTGCTGTCTCCCCTCTGTGGGGACCTCGTGGGGTAGCCTTACCTTGTGGGGACCCTGTGATAGGTCCTGGCATGGTTTCTGTTGGCCAGGCCTCCGTGGTGCGCACTGTGGACCGAGCTGTGGATTGCGTGGCTGTGCTGAGCAGGGGTGTGGTGGGCTGTGTGGTAGCCCGAGTCACAGTAGGTCCCGTGGCTGTTGACCTAGGAGTGGCTGTGGGAGTTGGCCCTGACGTGGCTGGTGTGGTGATGGCCGAGGTCGTTCGAGGTGACTCTGCAGGGAACAGGGCCCAGCACATCCCACTGGACCTTCTGCCCTCCCCTTTTCCTGCCCTCCTTTGCCCCAGGAGCCTGGCCAGGGGGCACACTGAGCCCCCTCGAGAAGGGTGTATGCTTCCCCCTCGCCGACACTCCCGTTCTTCCTCAGCTGACCTTGTTTTGGGGCCTCAGGGCTTTTCCAGTGGCCACAGCCTCTGGTCCCTCACCTTCCCTTGCTAGCAGGACCCATGAATGTCCCCTCAGAGTCCCTGGGCTGGCACCGGGCTGCTCTGTGGGCTCATGGGGGCTGGCCTGTGCTCCCTGCACCCACAGGTCCCACATGCTTCTCAGTGACAGTGCCAGGCAGCCAGGATCCACCACACCCACGGCCAGCTTGTCCTTCAGTCCCGCCCATGTGCCGAGCATCTGCTGCCAGCCCCGCACCCCAAGGGGCGTGTCTGATCCTCACATGTTCCCGCCCCCACAGGGGCCTCACCTTCCGAGGAGACGGTGGGTTCTGGCTGCGTGGTCGGGGCTGTCCCCGTCTGTGCAGAGGAGGGGGATGAGGCCAAGGGGCTTGCAGGTGTGGCACGGGAGCTTGGTGAGGGGGCCGTGGAGCTGAGGGGCCCCGTGGTTCCGGGGGTGGCTGTGACGTCTGTGGAGGGCGAGCCTGAGCGAGGCAGAAGGGCTGTGACTGTGGGCACACCTTGGGAGCAGCGCCCTCTCTTGGCTGCTGAGCCATGCAGCCCCATCCCCGGGTGGGCCGGACAGGAGGCACAGGGTGGGAAGGCCTGGGCCCCGCTGAGGGCACCATCCATCCCTTTGGCCTGGCTGTGACAGTGGCTGTCCAGCCAGGAGCCACGCTTTCCATGCCCCTGCCCTCTGCTGTCCTGGTCAGCGCCGCTTGCCCCCGCCATGTGGGGCAGCCTAGGACAGCCCAGGTGCATCCTAGCCTTGCCCACATGCCAGCCAGCGGCTGCAGGGATGGGCACGGGCTGGGCTGACGGTGCCCACGGACAAGCCCGGGGAGAGTGCTGCTTCACCTTGGCACCTAGTGAGTGCGCAATCACCTGTGGTGGGCGGCGGCGGCGTGGTGGGCAGCAGCACTGCAAGAGGAAGCGAGGTCAGTGCGTCACCATGTGCCGCCCCTCCCGGCCCCGCCCTCCAGGGGTGTCCCTAGGCGGGTCCCTGCCTCTCAGTCCTCCCCCCACCCCCAGGTCTTCTCCTCTCCCAGCACCACTGCCGAACCGTAGCGATGCCTAGCAGCCGGGGCGCTGTCCAGCACCCACCTGTGGTAGCTCCAGGCCAGCTGCCACCCACATACCCGGTAGGCTGGCAGAGCCCAGGCCTGGGTTGCCCTGCAGCTGGGGGCTGGGTGTGGGTTTGTCAGCATTTGGGGAGGGAAGCCTGATGGTTTTCCCTTGGTGTTTGCTGTCTGGGGCGTGGGGGTCCCAGCACCTCAGGGGCACAGCTGGGGAGCAGGGTGCTGGAGAAGTGGCCAGAGGTTTGTGCAGGGGTCTGCTGTGGGGGCTGGGTGGGCATGGGGGCTGGGCCTGAGCTTACTGCACGGCACGCACGTTCCCTTGTCCTGGTCGAAGTACTCATCCTGGGAGCAGTTGTAGCAGCCTAGGGGCGGGGCCGAGAGAGGCCAGCCCTCAGTGCGGAGCCCGAGCCCCTCTTCAGGAGGCGTGGTTCCTGTCCTCTCTGTCCCCAGCCACTCCTGGCCTCTCCCCCTAACGCAGAGGCAGTACCCCCTCTTCCCACCCCCAGCCACCCTGCACTGTGCCTGGCCCGTTCCCCAGCTCCAGGCTGGGCCCTCGTCCACCAGCCAGTCTTGATTCACGGGCCGGGAGGCCATCAGTCGTCTGGCCCAACCTCGCCCTCTCCTCGCCCGCACCTTCGATGTTGGTGTCTGGAAGGCTCTGCAGCTGCTGGGGGCAGAGGCACGGCTGATAGTGCCACGTGCAGTTGGTCTCCTGGGCGTACTGGTACTGGCCGTCGCCCGCCCGCGTGTGGGAGTTGTAGAAGTCGCAGTAGATGGCTGGGAGGATGGGTGGCTGTCAGGCGGCCGTGAGCCCCCCTGCACGGGCTTGGGGGGCTCGGGGTCCCTCTGCAGGTCCCTCTGCAGGTCCCTCTGCAGGGCACGGCCTGCTGCCCCCCCTGGAGAGGTGTTGGGGCCATGGCTGCCCCCGGTGGGGGACAGGATACTCACGGCAGAAGTCGGGGGCCCTCCAGTCCACGCACACGCCCTTGTCCAGGCAGGCCTTGGCGTAGGAGGCCACGGCGTCGCATAGGCACTCACAGTCCCCACCCATGTCGCACCCACAGGTGTCGCGCACGCAGGCCTCGTAGTAGGGCAGGCGGTACACCTGTGGGAGCGGCTCTCAGTGTCTGCTGTCCACCTGTCCGCTTAGCCCGCCCCCGCGCGCAGCTCACCTGGCTGTGGCAGGCGGCGAAGGTCTGGCTGTTGATGATGCTGCACTTGCGCTCGGCCCAGGCGCGGCGAAAGGCGTTGAGGCTGCAGGGGTCCGCTGTGAGCATGGCGTCTCCGCACAGCGGGCTCTCCTTCCACGAGTTCACAAACTCCAGCTCGCTGGACGCCACGTACTTGCTGCGCGTCTCAAAGTCGTCCTTCATGTTCCCGTTGTAGTTGCCGCACAAGCCGCACAGGGGGTCCTGCGGGGGCTGGTGTGAGGCGGGCAGAGGGGCGGCGGGTGCTGCCCTACCCCGGCGACCCGGGCAGTGGCGCGTGGTACCTGCGAGGCTCGTGAGACCTTGATGGAGACGGTCATGTGCTTGTTCCAGATGACGGTCAGGTTGTAGCTGCTGCCGATGGTGACGTCCAGGATCAGGTGCAGGGAGCCAGCCTTGACCCGGAAGTACACCTGGGGGTCTGTCCCACTGACCGTGTAGTTCCTGTCCGCCAGCACGATGGACAAGCCCTGTGGGGCAGGGCTGTCACCAGGCTGCCAGCCCCAAGCCTGGGCGGCTGCTGAGAGCCACCGGCTCTGCTCCCGCCCGTGCGCTCCTGCACCGTGCCCGTTAGGGACACGGCCGGACGGTGCCTGCTGAGGCCAGCTCTGGGCTGGGGCCTTTGGCAGGATCTTCCAGAACGTCATGGACATTGAGCCGAGGACTGAGCTAGGCTTCTGGGAGACTCGCAATCCCACATCCAGCTGCAGGACCCTGCTGCCCACTGTGTGGATGAGGAAGCAGGGGCAACAAGCGCTGGTGTCTCAGAGCGGCCCAGGCCTGGCGCGGGGTGGCTGCCTTGAGGGGACACCCACCAGCCAACTCACCCCTAGGGACATCCTGATGGCCCGGGAGCAGGTGACCCCCGATTTCCCACACACGACGTTCTCCGTCAGGATCTTGAAGGTGGGCTGGGAGTCATTGGTGCCACAGCCATCCTGTGGGGAGGAGGTGCTGAGGAGGAGCCACCAGGATCCCGAGTCCTCCCAGGGCCTCCTTGTGGCCCCGTGGCCCCTCCCCTCCAGGGCCTCACCGTGGCCAGGATGTACTCGCAGTTGCCCTCGAACACGAAGCGCTGCCCGTCGAAGGTGACCACGTGGCCCTCGCCATAGAGTGTGCAGGTGGACGAGCAGTGGACGCTCTGCTGGCACGTCCACTTTCCCCTCGAGCAGGTGCTGCCGGGAGCAGGGAGCTGTGGGTTCTGAGAGACCCGGCCACACCCACCCTGCAGGATGCTGACTTCCCAGCCCCACAGGATCTGCAGGGGGCTGGCTTACCAGGCCTTACAGTCCGTGTGGAGCTCGGCACCCCGGGGGTAGGAGACCCCCGCAAACTCGCACGGGCACTCCTCGGGGGGCACGCACTGCCCGCTGGCGTTCTCGTAGAGCCCCTCAGCACAGACGCAGCCGGGCTCGCACTTGGTGGGCACCTGCAGGGCGGAGGTCAGCAGCCCCTGGGAGGGTGGCCCTGTGGGCACTCTGCCCCTGCACTCCTCCCAGACCCCTCCTGCACCACCTGCTCGGGGCCCTTCTCCCTTCCTCAGGAAAGGTCCCTCCATGCCTCAGGCTGGCCTGTTGTATCCCCTCCCCCTCCCCAAGTTGGGGGCCCCAGCCCACCTCCCTCAGGGAACCCCCCAGACTGAGCACACTGCCCTCCAGCTTCTGGACCTCCCAACCCCACTGGCCACGCCTCCCGTGGACAGGGTTGGGGGCAGAGCCTGTCCTGAGGATTCTGGGCTTCCTCCCACGGCCAGAGCGGCTGGGGAGCCCTGTCCTTGCCCTCCCCCGCCTTACACAAGGGGTGCCTGTAGCCAGCATCTGGCATGTGGGGGCACAGGCCGCCCCAAACTTGTTCCTTGAGGACTGGCTGCAGGACTGGAACACCTTGGGGGCTGAACAAGATGCTGCAGGGAAGGGGGAAGGGGCTGGTGAGGGGGCTCAGCAGAGGCCGGGTCCCCTCGCGGTCCAGGTCGCTGCCCCGCTGCGCTACGTACCCAGGAGCGTCGGCAGCCGCCCAGGGCAGTTCAGCCGCCCGTTGGAACAGTAGCTGCAAGAGAGGCCATGTGAGCGGGTGGCCCACCCGGGGCGCGGCTGCAGGGGGCGGGGCTGCCACCCGTGACCCTCACGTACCAGATGACGCCCTCGACCACAGTGGACTGGCCGGCCAGGATGAGCTTGTGGTTGTCCAGGAGGCAGGGGCACTGGGCCTTGCGCACGCACTCGGCCCTGTGGTTGAGGTAGGTGCCCTTGGGGCAGTTGCAGCCTTCCACGGGCACGGCGCTGGGGTGGCACTCGGCGGCGCGGTCGGACAGGGAGAGGCAGGTGCGGCCGCAGGCCCAGCTGTCGTAGCTGTAGGTCTGGTTGCCCGTGCAGGGGATGCCTGCAGGGAGTCCGGCGTCAGGATGGCTGGGCAGAGCTTGGCCGGATCCCGTCACAACCCCACCCTCCGCATGACCCTCGGCTCCTGCCACCTCCCACGCCTGGCAGCACGCACTGCAGTTGTCGACGCTGTTCCTCCAGCCCCAGAGCACGATGCCCCTGGAGGCGCAGGTGTGGGCGTAGTCCCCCAGGGCGGCGCAGATGTGCGGGAAGGTCTCCTCGTAGTTGCAGGCCTGGTACACGCACCTCTGCGAACAGACAGCAGCGTAGGCGCCCTCCATCCACACCCTGTTCCCGACATGCCCCACCCCGCAGCCCTCCTGGCCACGTGCAAGCCTCGCCTACCCTGTAGAAGGGCTTGGGGTTCACCACGGCGTGGCACCTCTCGAAGATCGTGCCCTTGTCCACCAGCACTGCACAGTGGGTCTCCGCGCACACCTCTGCGGGGACAGGCCCCGTGAGCCCCCGCACCCCCACTGTGGGTTTCCCGCCCGCCCTAGCCCTCGGCTGGCACTCACTGTTGAGCTGGCTCATGGAGCAGGGGTCGGTCTCACGCTCCAGAGCGGCCGGGCAGTTCCCTGCCCGCCAGGAGTCCACGAACAGCGAGGCCGTGCCCTCGGGGATGCCCATGCTGGTCGTGAAGTCGTCCGTCGTGTCCCCGTTGAAGTTGCCGCAGAGCCCTGAGCCGGTCAGGCCATGAGGGTGGGTGTCCCGTGGCCCAGGCCTGCCCCTCGGCCCCTCACCGTGCCCGGGCAGGAGGCCAGCACCACCGCACCCCTGGGGGCTGGTCCAGGCCTGGGGGCTGGACCTGCTGGGTCCCCTGAGTCTGTGGGGCCCCTTGGTTTCCCGGGAGGCCAGGCCAGGCCAGGCGGGCACTCACCGCGGGTCTGGCCTCTGAACTGCGGCCCCACGGTGATGTAGGCCTGGAACACGGGCTGCAGCTGCACCACCAGCTCCAGCCCGAAGGTGGTGGCCATCTGCAGGTGGGTGGACGACTGCCTGAAGACCGTGATGTTGCCTGCGGGACAGAGGCTCAGCGGGCGGCCGCCCTGGGCCCGGCCCCTGGGGCGCAGGCAGGGGCTGCGACCTACCGGTCTTGTATGGCAGCCACTTGGCGTCTCCGTTGTTGGCGACCACCTCATCCTGGGAAATCAGAATCTTGTCCTGGAGGGAGGGCGCCGAGTCACTGGGGGCCGGAGCGGGGTGGCTGGGCCGCGGCAGGGACCGTGGGCTCGGGCCGGGCGGGCGCAGTGGCGGCAGACAGGGCAGCCTTACCTGGCTGGACACGTAGATGAGGGCGACCAAGGAAGTCTCGGAATGCGAGTACCCAGACTTGTCGTAGGCGGCCAAGAGGGAGCCTCCGTCTGGGAGCTGGGGGCTCTAGGGAGGACAGTGAGCACAGAGGGTCGGGGCTGGCGGGGACCCCTCCTGGCAGAACCCCCACCTCCTGGCGGGCCTCCCACCTGGAGGAGGGTGTAGGTGCAGGTGCCGTGGAAGCGGTAGGGCCTGGCGTCGAACGTGGTCACAAAGGAGCCGCCTTCCAGGGCGCAGCGCTGGGGGCAGGGCTGCTCCTCGCACTTCCAGCGCCCCATGGTGCACTGGCTGGGGGTGGGAGGGGGCCCAGAGTGGTCGGGGCGCCCCTGGGTGTTCTGGGCCAGCAGAGCTGGCTGCCTTGGGCGGAGGCTGCCCCTGACCCCCGAGCCCCCACGTCCCCCCATCCCCCGTCCTCACCAGGTGCGGCAGGCGTCGGCAGTGACCGCCCCGGGGGCGTAGGCCACGCCGCCGAGCGTGCAGGGGCACTGGGCGATGGGCACGCACGTGAGGTTTTTGGAAACGTCGTCGAGAACCAGACCTGCAGGCAGGAGCTTCCTGGGGCTGCGTGGGGAGACCCCTCCCCTCCTGGGGCCTCCCGGCCTGTGCCCCAGGAGGCCTGTTCCCCTTCACACCCCCAGTCCAGTCCGGGCTGCACGCTCAGCCTTCTGCCCCTTCGTGCTGACTGGCCCCTGCCCGGGCCCCACCTCCTCCCAGTAGCCACCAGGACCCACCCCCGCAGGGATACCCCTCCCTGTCCTGTGGTTTAGCCCACGTGGCCGTGTGCACTTAAGGGGTGGCAGGGGTCCTGGTCCCAGGGAGCCACGTGGGGCCACATGCTGGGTGGGGAGGGGTCCGAGGGGAGAGGCGCGCCACCTTCCGGGCAGAAGCAGCCGAAGGTGCAGGAGCGGGCACAGCTGTGCTGTGGGTTGGAGCAGGTCCTGACGCAGGCCTCGCCGCACTCCTGGTACACCTGGTTGGCCGGGCACTGGCCCAGCGCTGTGTGTACACGGGCCTGGTGAGCTGCGGGGAGCCCTGGGCCCGCTCCCCAGCCCCTCCCCCCAGGCCTCCTGTCCCCGGCCCTCCCCGCAGCCTCTAGGACTCACAGCAGAGGCCGGGCCTCCGCCAGCGGTTGACGGGCTGGCCGGCGAGGCTGCAGCGGCGCGAGTACTCGGAGAGCGTGGCGCAGGCGCAGCTCTGCTGGCCCGGCTGGGCACACTCGGCCACGTCGGCCTGGCAGCTCTGCACGAAGGGCTCCCTGGGCACGTCGCACTCGGGGGCCACCAGGGCCAGCAGCTGGGCACAGGTCCAGGCCTGGGCAGAGGGCCATGGGTCACGGGGAGAAGGCCGCGCACCGCACCCCGTGCTTCCACCTGGCCGGCTCTGCGGGCCCCGCCCTGACATACGTGCTCTGCCTGCAGGACCCGGGGGCCAGGGATGGCCTCGTGGGTGCAGATCTCGTTGGGGTCGTCCAGCTTCTGGAGGGCGGCGTACTTGTGGGGCTCCAGGCGCGTGCCTGCGGGGGGCAGGGCGCAGGGTCAGCACCTGGGCTGGGTGCAGGGGGCCCCCGCCCGCCCCGCCTGCCCCCACCTACCATCCTCGCTCAGAAACTCGTTGGTCTTCTCGCCGTCAAAGTTCCCGCAGAGCCCGCACATCCTGCCCCTGTGCCTGTCCTCCACCAGGACCTGTGGGCGAGGGCGGGCGGGCGGCACACAGGTTGAGCGGGGAGGGCAGGGCTTCCGGGGCCGGGGACCCCTCACCCAGATGCAGAGACCGCCGAAGCCTCCCCAACAGGTTGTGGCCGCCCTCCCTCCCGGGACCTCTTTACTTGCTGGATGGTCCTCACTTCTAAGTGGGGAAACTGAGCCGCCAGCAAAGCCCAGGCCCACCGGGCTCCTGGCCGGAGTCCGCCGAGCTGAGAGCTGCGGGAGGGTCAGGGCCCCCCCTCCGGGGGCAGCTCCCAGCCCTGCCCACCGGCGCCTGCACAGGTGCAGCCCCCACTGCGTCCTCACCATGAGGTGGGCGCCGGGGCCCCACAGCACCACCAGCTCCAGCTCCAGCTGCTTGGCCACCAGCCGCACGCTCTGGCCGAAGGGGGTGATCTGCAGCCCGTTGCTGGTGTAGGGCAGGCTGACGGCTCTGCAGGGGGGAGCGGTCAGCGGCCGCCCTCCGCCCTCCGCCCTGGCCATTCCCTCGGCCCTGGACCCCCCCCCCTCCGGCCCTGGTCCCGGACCGACCCCACGTCCTTGATGGAGATGGCTCCCTGCTGCACCGTGACCACCGAGGCCCCCAGCTCCACGATGACCCGGGAGATGTCCCCCCCGGACTCTCGCCGCAGCTGGACGCTGAAGGTGGGGGAGGAGGCGTCCTTGCAGATGGCCGCGAAGATGTAGTTGCAGGTCCCCTCGAAGTCATACACGTGGCCGTCGAAGGTGGAGAAGTGGCCGGACCCCCACGTGGAGCACCAGCCCCGGCCGGGCGCTGTGGAGGGAGCCGCTGGGTCTCGGGGTTCTGGGGTCCCCATGCTGGAGACCTCCCAAGTTCCAGGCCCCCCGAGCCTCACGGGAGAGCCAGCTGCTGCCAGCAGCCCCGCCCCCCAGGGGCCCCAGCACAAGCTGGGCTCCCCAGGCCCCTGTGGCTGGATGTCCCTGTGGAAAGCCCAGACCACGGCCACCTGGGTCCTCACCTGGCTGTGGGGAGTCCTTCAGCCCCTGGGGTCCCGGGTGGGCAAAGGAGGTGTCGCCCAGACCTGCGTGGACAGGCCCGGGTCAGTGCTCCGGGGCACAGCCCGCCCGGATACTCAGCCTGGCTGTGAGCAGGGCCAGGGCTGGGCAGCCACAGCACTGGCACCAGGCCTGAGCCGAGCCCGCTGGGCCCTCCACACCCGCCTCCCGTTCGCTAGCTCACTCCTGCACTCGCTCACCGGCTCACCAGTTCCGCCCCTGCACACAGCAAGCACCTGCTGTGGGCTTTCCCCTGCCGGATGCAGGAGACGCAGTGGCACTCGGTCCCTGCTCCCGAGAGCCTACACACGCACACACGGGCACACGTGCACACGGGCACATGGGCACGGGCACTGAGCAGGGCCGGAGGGCTGGGAAGATGGGAGGTCCCTGGAGAGGTTCCTGTGGCCGTGGGATGGGACCCCGGTTTTCCCCTCAGCCCACCTGGTCTCCCTCTGGAGTCCCCTGGCTCTGCAGACCCTCAGAGAGGCCAGGGCCCCAGAAGGGCAGAGTTGTCCCGACCCGCCAGCCCCAGACGGTCCTGGGCCTGAGGTGACCAGGGCCAGGTGACATGGGCCACAGTGACCGCAGGGGCAGGAAGGTGACCCTGCTCAGGGCAGCTGAACGGGGCCTCCCCTCCCGGAGGCACTCCCCGTCCCTGCCCCTGCCCCCGCTCCACCCGTCCTGGGCTGGAAGCAGCTCGAGGCGGTTCCTGCCTGAACACCCCGCCCCATCGCCACGCTGGTCCCTGTCCACAGTGCATCTCGGGGCAATGCCTGCCCCACAGTCATGGGGTCCCGGCTGGGGTGGGAGGCACAAAGGCCGGTGTCAGTGGATGCCGGGGAGTGGGGGCATGGCCAGTGTCTCCGGGGCGGTGACCAGGTGGGTCGGCGTCTCAGCTCACGTCTGTGCCCCCGGAGGGAGGCCCTGGTGCTGCCGCCTCCAGCCTCGACACGTCCTGTCCGTCACTGGGCACCCCCCACGCGGGCTGGGCCTCGGGCCCTTCCATGGCCGCCCCCACCCCACCTTGGCCGCGGGGGCTCCTTTGAAGACGCTCAGGAGGCCGGCCGTGCTGCCCACCACGGTCAGGGCAGGCACTGACCCCTGGCCGGGGCCGCGGAGCCGCAGGGCCGGCCGGCCCCCTCAGCCCGGCCCGGCCATGCGGTCAGAGCACTGGCCGTCCTGCACGCTTGGCGGCCCCCCGCCCGAGCCCGTCCTCGCCCGGCACCGGCCCGGCTGGGGCCTCTCCCCGCCCCGCAGCCTCAGCCCCCAGGCCCTCTTCGGACCTCCTGGCCCTGGTCCATGGGCAGGACTGCCTCCGTCCCTCCCAGGACAGCGGGCGGGTGGTGCTGAGGCTCCAGACCTGCCTCTCCCTCTGCTGCTCGCACAGCCGGGACCCCTTGCCAGACCCGCAGCCTCCCTCCAGCTCCCGCCCCCCGCCCAGCCCAGGGCTCCAGGGCTTCTCCCTCCTCCCCTGGCTCTGGGTCCAGGTCTGGGCCCCAGGGCCAGGAGGGGCCCCAGGAGTGGGCTCAGCGGGGCAGGGTCCTGAGAGCTCAGAGCAGCCCTTGCGGGAAAGGCGGTGCTAGAAGGGGAAGGGCTTAGTGGAGGGGGGGTGGCCCACGGGACCTACTGGGCCGGTGTCTGCAGCCACCCTGCACCTGCGCCCACTGCCCCCTCCCCGGAGGCTGGGGGGACATGGGGCCACCAGGGAGGGGCCTGCGGGCCAGGACTGAGCAGAGGAGAGGGAGCCCTGGCCAGCCCCCTGGGCTCACGTGGGCAGAGGAGCCATGGCCTGGAGCTGGCCGGTGAGCAGGGCTGGGGCACGAGCGGTGCCAGTGGGTGGAAGGGCCGGGCATGAGGGGGTACGGAGGGGGAAGGGGACCCTGCCCGGGGGGGATGGTGGGACGGTGGGCTCGTGGCGGCCATGTAAGGGGGAGATGGGGAACCGAGACTCATCGCTCGCAGCCAGGACCCACGGAGCTGGGCCCACACAGTTGTGGCTCCAGTGCCCACAGGCCTGCATCACTGTGGCTGCCCCTGGGGACCTGTGCCCTCTCAGGACCCATGGTGGGGGGTGCCAGCAGAGGGCCGAGCTGAGCTGTCCACCCAGCTCGGGCCTGGCGCTCCGGCAGCGGAGGACACTGCCCGCCCCCGGAGGACACTGTCCGCCCCCGGGGACCCCGCCCACCCAGGCCCCGAGTCCGTCCTCTCTGGCACGCGGCCTGGGCACCCTCTGACCCTCGCTGGCTGGGGTGACCCCAGCCTTGGCCAGAGCCAGGAGGGGCCTCGCATCCACATCCTGGTGCCTAGCCCGCCTCTGCCTGGGCCGGGGGGGCCGGAGACGCCTGGCCATGCCCCCCCTCCCCGGCGTCCACTCACCGGCGCCGAGCAGGGCTCCCCCGCACGACAGCAGCAGCAGCAGCAGCCGCCGCAGCCGAGGGCCCAGCATGATGGCGGAGCAGCGGTCTCCGCAGGACCTCCCGCCACTGACACCAGGCAGACTCGCTGCACCTGTGCTCCGAGTAGCGGCCTCCGACGCCTTATATAGGGGCCCTGCCCGGGCCGCCGGGCCCCACCTCCCGCGTGGCCAAACAGGATCTCGAGCGCTGCTTTATCAGGCCCCGGGCTTCTCGGAAGGATTCCGGCGCGGGCAGCGGCCCATTATCGCACACTTCCGCGCGGGGGGCTGGCACGCGTCCCGTTGGCTCCAGGCGGGGATTGCCAGGGCCCGGTCTGAGGGAGGGGTCCGGGGGGACCGTCTGGGGGGGACAGGTCCGGGGTCAGCGTGGGCACCGTCAGCCTCAGCCCAGGAGCCCAGGGGGGCTTGGCAGTGCGTGGGGGAGGCGCCAGCGCCCCTCTGGCCTGCGGGGAGCACAGCTCCTGGGGTTTGCTCCACTCTCACCTGGGTCCCAGCACCCCACGCTGGGCCGCAGCCCCCACCCGGGAAAGGACCGTCCGTGGGAGGACGGCCTCTGGGTCACTGGGGTCCTGAGTGCGAGGCCATCACGGTGGTCAGTGGCCGGGGCTCAGGACGGGGCCTGCACGTGGGGATGTGCCGGCCCTGGGGGAGGGCGTGGCTCCTGGGCCAGCATCTCGGGGCGCAGGGGCAGCGGGGCCGGTGGGCCTGGTCCGTGGGTGGGACGGAGGCCGGGACGTGAGGGGCCCTGGGTGAAGATCATGGTCAGGTGAGTGAGGGCCAGGGACGTGGGTGTTTTGGATTCTCAGAGTTGGGGCGCTCTCCAGACAGCCCGGCTCCCAGCGGGACCCCATAGTAGACTCTGGTGTGGCTCAGGAGGCTTCCTCTTTCCTGAGGGGCGCCTGGCCCGGAGCCTCGCTCCTTCCACTGGGACCTGCGTCTGGGCGAGGCCAGCCCCACCCCGGCCTCCTCCCGGGGGCTGGACGGTGAGCCCCAGGCCGCGAGGGCCCAGCCGCCGTCACCGCCTCGGCAGGAAGCTGCTCTCCCGAAGCCCACTCGCCAGCTGCTGGCCCTGGGCGCCGCGTCCCGGGAGCTGCAGTCCTTTTTCCTGGCGCTCGAGGGGCCGGAGCTGTGCCCTGCGTGCGCCCCAACGGCAGCCCAGGGCAGCCGCAGAGCTGGCGGAGGGTCCGGGCTGCCTGGCTCCTCGGCCGGGCCGCACCAGGGGAGCCCTGGCCTGGGTGCTGACCATCTGCGCGGCTTCGCAGAGGGCAAGGGCGTCCTGGCACCGGGAGGGCGTAGCTGAGGGAGGGCCTGGAACATCCTGTCACCGCAGGGGCTTGGGGCAGGCAGGGGTCCCTACGTTGGGGTCCCCAGTGTCACCCCAGCAGCTTGAGGGACACAGATGTGACCCCGGCGGGGGTTTGGATAGCACCCGGACAAGGAAGCTGGAGCATGTGTGTAGGTGTGTGTCATGTGTGACCTAGTGTACCTGTGTTGTGTGCGCGCACGTGCTCTGTGTGAGCATGTGCATGTGACTGCTGTATGCGCGCCATGTGTGTCCATGCATGTTTGTGTTGTGTGTGTGCGTGCACCCATGTCAGTGCTGTATATGTGCCGTGTGTGGGCATATGTGTCTATGCTATACATGTGCTGTGTGTGTGGGAATGTGCATGTGTGGCGTGTGTCCGTACACGTGTGCATGCATGGGCCTGTGGGCATGTGTGAGAGGTGGCTGGAGTTTCCTGGAAACATTGGCTGTGCGTTCCAGGATCCGTGACCGCGGGCTGTGCGGCCCGAGCGCTGGGGTTGGTGGGTGCTCGGGGCGGGGGCATCACGGAAATCTCCGGGACGGCGTGTTTGTGGCTGACCTGGGAGCAAACAGCGGGCGATAAGCGTGTGAGTGGCCATTGTTCCCAGCGATAAGCCGGTCCCGTTGGCCGCCGGGGAGCGGGGCCCGCGGACAAGGGGCGATTGTGCGGCTCGGGCCCCGCTCGGACCCCTGCCCTCCCCGCCCCCTGAGCGCACGGGGCCCAGGCCAGGTGGGCTGTGCGTCAGGGAGCCCGTGGGCACTGAGGCCTGGCCTGGCCCAGCCTCGGAGCCCAGGGCCCAGGGGCAGGGCCCCCACGGGGCCTCCTGCGTCCTGGGGAGGGGGCACTGCCCATCCTGTGTCCCTTCCCTGGGCCTGAGGCTGCTGAAGGCACCGGCGTTCGCCCCAGCAGGCCTTCTGGGGGCCCGGCTCCCGGCACGGCAGGAGTCCCCCAAGACCCCGGGTTGGCTGACTCTGGTGGTGGAGGTGCCAGAGCACCCACAGGCCCGCCCACCCCGGGACCCACCTGTCGAGTGAGAGGCCCTCCCCCCCACGTGTGGCCACACCAACCGCGGTCACAGCGGAGGCTGAGAGCCCTGCCCCCCGGGGTCAGGCTAAGGTCTCCTCAGCCATGGCCTTGGTGTGTGCGCCCTGGCCTGGCCGGCCCGGCCCGCCGCCGGCCGCTGCCCCGGAGCCGGTGCTGACCAGCGAGCGGGCTGGCCCACGTGGCGGCCGCAGCCCATTGCCGAGCCGGCGGGGACTCCTGCCTCAGCCCCTGCCCCTACCCCTGGGCTCGGGCCCCCCCGGCCAGCCCAGTGCCCACTGCCCTCGCCCCGCTGGGCGGTCCCTGTGCCCCTGCCGCCATCCCCAGGCCGGCCTGTGGCTTGGTGTCCGCTGTGGGTGCTGGGCCCCACAGAAGCACCACAGAGCAGGAGCCGGCGTCAGGAGGGGGCGGGTCTCCCCCGGGAGCTGTGGGTGCCCGCTGGGTGGGCCGGGAGCCAGCCAGGGCTTGACGCCCTCCTGCTGCCCAGGCAGCCCTGTGGGGGGAAGGGGGGCGCGGGGGGCGGGGGGCGCTGGCCCACCTGCCTGCCCACCAGGCAGAGCTCAGCTGGGGATGGAGATGGGGAAACTGTGCCCAGGACGGGGCCAGCCCGGAAGCTTCAGCCCCCCAGCTCGGCACAGCCCCCTGCATTGGACCCTGTGGGGGCCCGGCTCCCCCTCCTCACACCCCTCTCACCCTGCGGGGCCGGCTGCCCCCGGAGCCCAGAGCCCTGGCTTGTCCCCTGCCTGAGTGGAGGGTCCCGAAGGCTCCACGCCAAGGGTGCCCCACCTCACCCCTGAGCCGGAATGTCCCCCAGCCCCGCTGAGCGGCCCGCCGGCCCCCCGCTGGGCCGAAAAGCAAACAGATAAGGCTGGTCTGGCGGGGGGCCGAGGCCCGGCGGGCGTGCCGGGCGAGGGTTATCGGGCTCCGGGCGCAGGGTGTCCGGGGAGCGAGTGTTTGTTCTCTGCGGGTGGCCTGAGGGGGGCATGTGGGGGGCCTGTGGGGGGGAGGCTTGGGAAGGGGGGGCAGTGCCCCATCTGAGACTTGGTGGCTGGTAGCCAGGTGGGGGTGCCATTGAAGTCGGGATGGGGTGCCCCTGCCCCCATCAAATCCTACGGTGGCTGGGTAGGTGGGGGTGACGGTGGGGACACTCGGGGTGTCTGGCTCGGGTTGCTGCCACACGGCACCGGACGGTGGCTTGCCGGCGGCACACGCTCGCTCCCAGGCCCGGGCCTCAGGGACAGGGGTGGCGGGGGCTCTGGGTCTTCTCTCAGGACACGGGCCCCCCCACCTCATCCCTTCTAACTCCACCACTTGGGGTGAGGGTTTCCACATCTGAACTTGGGGGACACAAGCATGCAGTCCCTAGCGGGGTGACATGCTGTGGGGACATTCCCGTTTGGGCCGGACCCCCCGAGGCACAAGCTGGGGGTCTCTGTGGGAAGGTGTGGTTCAGAGCTGGCGGCCCAGCAGCCCAGGGTGGCTCCTGGTGGAGGAGGGGCAGCTGGAGGAGGGGCAGCTGGAGGAGGTGGCTGGAGGCCAGGGTGGGGAGGCCTTCCTGCGCCCAGGTGCCTGGGGCGGGAACAGAGGCCGGGCGGGGTGTCCTGGGCCTCGAGGGAACGGGAAGAAATGGGTAAACTGAGGACGGAGGACGGGGCAGGGGGCCTGCACCAGGGAGCGAGGGCAGCAGGGGGGTGGGCAGGGCGGGTGTCAGGGTCCCGGGGGGATGCGGCTCCACCCTGCTGTGGCCTGTCCACGGCTGAGGCCCCGGGCTCCTCAGGCTCCCAGTGGCCAGTTCCTCGTGGCCAGCCAATGAGAGCACAGCACACGTGACCTGGACCAGGCGGATTTCCGGCCGCTCACGTGGGAGGCTGGCCAGGGAGCCTGAGGTCGGTGTCCGGGCGGCAGCTGCCAGGGGCTGGAGGCCAAGGTCCCCCGGAGCTGGGAGACAGGTCGCCAGTGTAGAGGGCCCTGTTTTCTTTCTTTTTTAAATATATTTTATTGATTTTTCACAGAGAGGAAGGGAGAGGGATAGAGAGTTAGAAACATGGGTGAGCGAGAACCGTCGATCAGCTGCCTCCTGCCCCCCCCCCCCCCCCCGTGCCCACAACCAAGGTACATGCCCTTGACCGGAATCGAACCCGGGACCTTTCAGTCCACAGGCCAACGCTCTATCCACTGAGCCACACTGGCTAGGGCTAGGGCCTTGCTTCTTTACGTGGTCTGACAGCCTTACTGGCATTTACAGCAGGGAGACGGAGACTGAACAGATGGGGAAACCGAGGCTCAGAGAGGGGAGGGGCCGCCTGAGACCATGCAGGGACATGGAGGCCCCAGCTTCCTCCGGCCCAGCCTGAGCGTGCTCGCAGGGACGCAGCCTCCTGGTCCTGGTGGGTGGGCAGGCCCGGGGCCGGGCCCACAGACGCGGACAGTTGGAAGAAGTGGGGTCAGGTGATCGCCGGGCTCGGGTTCAGGGGGTGAGGCCACAGGCCCCGGAGGGGCAGGGTCCCCACCACAGGGGCCTGCTGGGTAGGTGTGGGCAGGCACACAGGGTCGTGCCTACACGTGTGTGTACAGTTCCGGGGACACACACACACTGCTTACACACATGTGGAAACACCCCAGAGGAAACACGGAGGTGGCTGGACACACACACTGCTTACACGTGTGGGGTTCCTCACCTGCTCGCGGTTCACAGGAGGCTCAGGTGCACACATCTGTGCCCAAGACACGGCCTTCTGGATGGAGAGCGGGCTCTGCGCGCCCCCTGCTGGCGGGTGTGAGCATTGGCGTGTCCCCCTCCGGGGAGTGGGCTCCGCGCGCCCCCTGCTGGCGGGTGTCAGCATTGGCGTGTCCGCCTCTGGAGCCTGAGGTGTGAGTGTCACCCAGGCGGGTCCTGGGGTCTGGCTGGAGCGGGCTGGGCTGGGCCAGGCACAGACCCTTCCCCTCCCCACGCTCCTGAGCATCTGCTGCCGGAGCCCCCAGCCCAGAGGGGACACTGAGCGGACTGAGTGGCACGGGGCCTGGAGGGGCTGGTGTGGGGCTCGGGTGGACCTGGCTGGAGGGACCTGGGGGTCCCCAAGGTCTCCGTGGCTGTCCCGAGGCCTCTGTCCTGTGAAGGTGCAGCGGGGGCAGCTCCGTCCAGCGACCCCAGGCCCAGGAGGCCGCTCCCCACCTGCCGCTGATGAGAACGGGGGACCTCTGTGCCCATGGCCCCGCCGCAGCCCCTAGGGCCCCTCCCGCCCCCCTCACCAAGCCCAGCAGGTGGGAGGGAAGTCAGGAGGCACCCCAGCCCTTGCCTCTGCCTCTCTTCACCCCGAGAGCCCTCCGTGGGCCGTCCCACCCCCAACCTGGGCATGACCCCGGGGGCTGTCCACAGCATCGCTGCCTCCCCCCCCCCCCCCACCGTGAGAGCCAGGGCGGGGTGCTGTGCTCCTGGGGCTCGGGGCTCCTGCAGGCGGGGTGGGGGGTGTGGTTCCCATTTAGACATTGAACCTGGGGTCGGCCTGCTCACTGGGCGCCTGGCCAGTGGGGGTGCTGGGGGAGCAGGTCAGGGGGCAGTCGGTGGTCCCCGGGATGGAAGCCCGTACCCCTCCGCTGGCCCTCCTGGCTTCCCTGGGAACTTGAGGTCACTGTGACCCAGGCCCCAGAATGTGGGGTGCTGGGGCCACCCCCAGGGACAGGGCCCTCCCAGCTCCCCGCAAACCGGACGGCTGGCTCGGCGGCCTCCAGGGCGCAGGGGCGTTGGCGGGCACCGGCGTTGGCGCTGCTGTTGGGGCAGCGGAGGGAGGTGCCCGGCCCGAGGCCCCCACACCCCAGCCAGCTGGGCACCCCTTCCCAGCTTCCCCTGGGCAGGGCCCCCACGTCACTGCCCGTGTCCTGGGGAGCCCTGGAAACTCCCACCTCTGCCCCCCCCCCCCCAGCACAGGCGGGAAGGCCACCGGCAGCGGAAGCTTCTACGGACGCCACTGTGTGCGGAGCCTGAGGGGGGACCTGGGGGGGAAGGGCGGTCAGACCCCAGAAACACCCCACCTGGTGAGCGTCCCCCCTTTCTTCCCTCCCAGCCCCCCTTCTCCAGTTCTGCCCAGCTGTCCCCCCGCCCACCCCCTCCCGTGCCCAGTGAGCTGCTGCCGAGGCGGGCGTGGTGAGCAGGAGGCCACGGGGTGGGGGTGGGGTGGGGAGAGGGGACGAGGGTGTGTGTGTGGGGGGACCTCTCGTGGCTGCAGCCCGGCTCCAGCAGAGGGCGTCCTGCCGGGTTTCCCAGCCTCTGTCTCAGGCCCCGCCTGGGCTCTGGGTCCGAGGGGAGTGGTCTGCTGGGCGTGGCCGGGGTCTGGGCGGGAAGGACGCGGGGACGAGGAGGCCCTGCTAGCCGGCCTGGGAGACCCTGTGGGAGTCGGCCTGCCCCAGGGTGGCCCTGCACTCCTGCCCTGGGCTCCCCTCCATCACCCAGCCCAGCTCGGCCCTAAATTCCCACCCTTGGCCCTGTGCCCACACCCTAGTCCTAACCCCCACCCCGGCCTCCCCTCCTCCCTCCCTAAAGCCACTGACCCAGCACCGTGACGCCCACCCCATCGGCTGAGCCCCAAACCTGCCATCCTCAACCGCTCCCCCAGCCCCAGCTGGTTTAGTCCACGGAGCTGAGCGGCAGGCGGGTCCCACGGGCTGCACCGCGGGTGTGTGGCCCTCACTCACGAGCACGGCCCCTGCCGTCTCTGCCACACCGGGTACGTCCTCTGGGGCCAGAGGGCAGCCGGGACTCGGGGCCTTCCAGGGAGGGGTGAGGCCTGACCCTCCTCTGCTCCTGGGTTGCAGCCCCGATTCTGCGACCTGGACCACGGGGTGCCCCCGGTTGCCCCCACCGCTGGGAAGTGAGAGGCGAAGGCCACTCCCGCCCTCCGGCCCCGGCCCCGGCCCCGGCCCGGAGGAGCCGGTTCTCGCAGGCCGGGCTGGCTCCCGGAAGGTGCCGGAGGGCGTGGTGCGGCCCCTGCCCTGCCCGCAACAGGACCTGGCCATAAAGCGGGCGGGCGGGCGGGGGCCGCCGTGAGGACACCAACCCTGCCAGCCTGGCCCCCAGCTGTCGGCCCTTTCCCGGAACTGGCACCTTTGTTTGTTCCTTGAAGGAGCGGTGGCATCTCCCGGCCGAGCCCGGGCAGGCCCCTCTGCGGGCCCTGGGTGGTGGGCAGGCGGCGGCCGGCTCCCCTGGGGGCTCTGCGGCCGGTACCCCGAGCCTGGGCGCTGGGGACCGGAGCCGCAGCACCCCTCCCCTACCCAACAGCAGGACAGATGTCCAGGGCGGCTCTGGCGACCGGGCAGGGAACCCGGGTCCCAGAAAGCACAGGGCCTGGGACTGCCCCGGCCCTCAGCCCCCTTGGTTTCCTCCTGGGACTGCCTCGCCCCCTCGAGAAGGCGATGGTCTCCCCTCGAGAAGGGCCGTGTGGAAGGAGCAGCGCAGTCCCGGGGCCGTGGCAGGGGCTGTGGCGGGGGCCGTGGCAGGGGCCGTGGCTGGGGCCGTGGCAGGGGCCGTGGCGGGGCTCACCATGTGCCTCCAGTTGCTTCCCGTGTCCGAAGGCTGCTCGCCGGAAGCGTGGCTGTTGCTGCCGTGGCCCTGATCGGAGACACGCTGACAGCGTGCCCGCTCCGGTGCCTCCATGCCAACGGGGTGGGTGTCCCCTCGGCCCGGGGGGAGTCCCAGGGGTGCAGGCCCTGCCACGTGGGTCAGCCTGGGCTCACCCTCCCTGTGCTGCGGGGGCGCCTTCTTGTCAGGTGGCTCCCCAACACCTCCGGAGGGAGATCCTGACCCGGGCGGCGAGGTCACCCCGGGGCTCGGCTGGGCGGCTGCCTGACCGCGTCGCTGACGGGTGACTAGAACACACGTGACGCGGGTTTTTTACTTTTTCATGCGTTTATTTTGCATCATAGCCCCCCCCCCCCCATTCTAAGGGCACTGCCCAGACGCACGCACAGGCGTGCCCACCGGCTTTTCCAGAATGTTCCGCCCTCCCAGACAGAGCTCTGCCCCGTTCAACTCCCTCCTCCCTCCCCTCCCCGGCCCACCACCCGCTTCCTGTCCGTGGGACCGACTCGGGGACCTCCGCTGAGCCCCCACGGGGCCCGTCCCTCTGTCTGGCTTATTCCTTGGCCCGGCACCCCCCCTTCTCCCCCACCCCCCGCCCCCCGGGACAGGCGGCATGCTCCTTCCTCTTTGGCGGGCGGGACCCACGTGCGGATCCGGGTCCGGGAACCCCAGGCTGCCCCGGGTGGGGGGCTGTGAGTGATGCTGCTGGGGGTGGTGGGCAGAGACCTCTGCACCTGCTGTCGCTGCCTTTGGGGGAACCCGGAGGGGGCATTGGGGGGGTCACAGAAACCCTACTTTAACTGGTGGAGGACCCTCCCCCTGGGGCTCCCAGCAGCACGGGGCTCCAGTTTCCCCGTGTCTTTCAGCAGGTGTTGCCTGCCTCCCGCCCACCTCCGGCCCTGGCCTCGCCCCGGCCCCTCCCCGCAGGGCTGATGCCACAGAGCCGGAGATGGAGGCCAGACCCCTTGTCCCCCCATCAGACCCCCTCACCGCTATGTCTGGGGAGTCCCTGTCCGGCTCCTGCCCCCTCAGAAGCTTGGGGCCCTGCCGGGCTCGGCGTGGCCCTAGCAGGTGCCCAGGTGCCCACGTGGCCACGTGCTGAGGCCGGGAGGTGGGCAGGACGCAGGCCTGGCCTGAGGCTCCGGGCGGCAGGTGGACAGGCCGGGCCCGGCTGCGCTGGCCGTCTGTATGGGCCGCGGTTTACTGCTGGGCACGGTGTGAGCGGGCAGCAGCGGTGCAGGAAGCGGTGTTTATGGCCGGGCTGAGCCGAGGGAGGCCTGCCCCCCTCCCTGTGTGACGGGGCCCGCGTCAGCCAGGCCAGAGAGTGACGCTCAGGGCGAGGCCGTCCGCCTGGCAGGGCTGTGGACAGACGCCAACAGGAACAATTTTAGGGGCAGCCGGGCAGTGCCCGCTGCGGATGGCGGAGTGGCTGGTCCCTCAGCTTCTCCTGTCCCCTCCCCATCTCCCCAGCATCGCCCGAGCCCTGGGGTTAGGGCTGGGGTTAGGGTTAGGGCTAGGGCTAGGGTTAGGGTTAGTGTTAGGGTTAGGGCTAGGGCTAGGGCTAGGGTTAGGGCTAGGGTTAGGGTTAGAGCTAGGGCTAGGGTTAGGGCTAGGGTTAGGGCTAGGGTTAGGGTTAGAGCTAGGGCTAGGGTTAGGGCTAGGGTTAGGGCTAGGGTTAGGGTTAGAGCTAGGGCTAGGGTTAGGGCTAGGGTTAGGGTTAGAGCTAGGGCTAGGGTTAGTGTTAGAGCTAGGGCTAGGGTTAGGGTTAGGGCTAGGGTTAGGGCTAGAGCTAGGGCTATGGTTAGGGCTAGGGTTATGTTTAGGGTTAGGGTTAGTGTTAGGGTTATGGTTAGGGTTAAGGTTAGGTCTAGGGCTATGTTTATGGTTAGGGTTAGTGTTAGGGTCATGGTTAGGGCTAGGTTAGGGTTAGGGTTAGGGTTAGAGCTAGGTGTAGGGTTAGGGCTAGGGTTAGGGTCATGGTTACGGTTAGTGCTCGGTCTAGGATTAAGGTTAGGGTTAGGGCTAGGGCTAGGGCCAGGGTTAGGGCTAGTGTTAGGGGTTAGGGTTAGGGTTAGGATTAGGGTTAGGGTTAGTGTTAGGATTAAGGTTAGGGTTAGGTCTAGGGCTAGGGCCAGGGTTAGGGCTAGTGTTAGGGGTAGGGCTAGAGCCAAGGCTAGGGATAGGGTTAGGACTAGGGCTAGGGCTTGGGCTTGGGCTTGAACTAGGGCAAGGATTAGGGCTAGGGCTATGTTTAGGGTTAGGGTTAGTGTTACCGGTAGGTTTATTGTTAGTGCCAGGGCTAGGGTTAAGGTCATGGTTAGGGCTAGGGTTATGGTCATGGTTAGGGCTAAGGCTAGGGTTTGGGTTGGGGTTCGGGTTAGGGTCAGGGTTAGGGCTAGGGCTAGGGTTAGGGCTTGGGCTAGGTCTAGGTTTAGTACTAGGGCCAGGGCTAGGGTTAGGAGTAGGGCTAGAGCCAAGGCTAGGGCTAGGGTTAGGGCTACGATTAGGGTTAGGGCTAGGGTTAGGGTTAGGATTAGGGTTAGGGCTAGGCCTAGGGGTAGGGCTAGGTCTAGGGCTAGGGTCAAGGCTAGGGCTAGGGTTAGGGCTAGGGCTAGGGTTAGGGCTAGGGCTAGGGTTAGGGTTATGGCTAGGGCTCGGGTCATGGTTAGGGCTAGGATTAGAGTCATGGTTAGGGCTAGGTTTAGGGTCATGGTTAGGGCTAGTCCTAGGGTTACTGTTAGGGTTAGGGTTAGGACTAGAGTTAGGGTTAGGGCTAGGGTTAATTTTAGGGTTATGGCTAGGGTTAGTGTTATTGTTAGGGTTATGGTTTGGTCTAGTCCTAGCGTTAGGGCTAGGGTTAGGGTTAGGGCTCATGTTAGGTTTTGCATTAGAGTAAATTTAGCCTTACAGTCCCATAGTTTAGGGTTAGGGTTATATCTTGTGTTAGGGTTTACGTTAGAGCAAAGGTTTGCTTAGGGTTAGGTTTAGAGCTAGAGTTAGGCTTAGGGTTTGCATTAGAGCTAGGATTAATTTTAGGGTGTCGGTTAAGGTTAATATTAGCATTTGAACATTATGTTTAGGGTGATATCTAGTATTAGGGCTTGACTTAGGTTTAGGGTTAGTGGTTGGGTTAGGGTTTGCATTAGGTCTGGGTTAAGGTTAGGGCTAGGGTTAAGATTAATGTAGTGTTTAATTAGGGTTAGGGCTTGGGTTAGGATTAGGGTTAGAGCTAGGGATAGGGATAAGGTTAGGGCTTGGTTTAATGTTATAAGCAGGGTTAGGGTTAGGGTTTCCATTAGAGCTAGTGTTAAGGTTTGGGTTAAGGTTAGTGTTTGCATTAAGTCTGAGTAAGTTTAGGGTTACATGTAGGTTTAGGGTTAGTGTTAGGGCTAAGGTTAGGGTTAGGCTTAGGGTTATTGTTTGCATTATAGCTAGAATTACGATTAGTGTTAGGATTTGCATTAAGCTATAGTCAAGGTTGGGGTTACATATAGGGTTAGGGTTAGGCTTATGTTATAGTTTGTATTAGAGCTAGGTTTAGGGTTAGGATTATATCTTGGGTTAGGGTTTGGGTTAGGGCTTGGGTTAGGTTTAGGTTTAAGGTTAGTATTATAGCTAGGGAAGGGTTAGGGTTACATCTATGTTTAGGGTAGAGTTAGTGCTAGGGTTAGGGCTAGGGTTATGGTTTGGGTTTTGGTTAGGGTTAGGTTTAGGGTTAGAGTTAGTTGAGGACTTGGGTTAGAGTTAGCATTAGGATTAGGTTTATGGGTAGGGTTAGGATTAGGATTAGGGTTAGGACTAGGGTTATGGTTAGGGTTAGAACTGAGGTTAGGGTTAGGGTTAAGGTTCGCATTAGAGTTATGTTTAGGGTTAGTGCTATGGTTAGGGTTAGAGTTAGGGCTATGGTTAGGGTTAGGGTTAGAGTTAAAGGTAGGGTTAAAGTTAGGGTTAGGGTGGGTTGTTGTAATTTGGGCTTAGAGTTATGGTTAGGGTTTAGGTTTAGGGTTTGGTTGTTGTATTTTGGGGTTAGGGTTAGGGTTAAATTTAGGGTTAGGGTTAGAATTAGGGTTAGGGTAGGGTTAGAGCAAGGGTTAGAGTTAGGGTTAGACTTAGGCTGTTGGGTTGCTGTATTTTTGGGGAGAGTCAGAGGGTGTGGCTCTGTTTGCTCGTGGTTCTTGTCAGATCTTTGCTCCTGGCCGGCCCCCGGGTGCCAGAGCCACACGGAGACCCCCGATAAAGACAACCACAGACCGACATGGCCGGCACGGGGCCGCCGCCGCTCTAAACAGTGTACAAATGGGATCCAGCTCCGTATGCAGATGGCGGGGCGGCGGGGTCACCGGGAACGCACAGCTGGTTGACGGTCAAGGTCAATGCTGTCGCAGTGTCGCCGCCGCCGCCGCCGATGGAGGAAGAGCACACAGGGTCGTCCCGGCAGATGCGGGAAAAGCACCAAACGAACTCGACGCTCGCTTGGAGAGATCAGCCCCAGACACGCAGGCCTGCCTCAGAGCACGCTCAGTGGACACAGACTCAGGGCTGGGTCACTGCTGGGGGCGGGAGCTGCGGGAGGAGGTGGGGGGGCGGAGAAGGAGACTTAGGTAAAACTTTAAACAATAAAGGATTTTAAAAAAGGAGATAAACAAAGTTAAAAAAAAAACACCCCACAAACAAACCCACAAAACAAAACCCAGCAACAAACCCCCCCAAACAGCACTGGTTCCTGCCGAGAACGCTCAGCACGGTGGCGGGGACAGCGGCCCCCGGCTGGGAGGCGCGTTGAGGCCGCGCCCGCCGACTTCGTGCAGACAGATGGGGCCAGCCCTGCCGCCCGCCATCAGCACATGTCACCCGCACGGTGCGGGCGTCACAGCCGGCGGCCAGGAGGAGAACGGGACGAACACGCCGGACGGTGTGGGGGCCCCGTGCCAGCCCGGCAGGCTCGGGCCCGAGGGGCCCGAGGGGGCCGTGGGGGTGGGCTGCCAGGAGACATCTCGCCATCGGCAGCTCACGGCGGACGGTGCTGCCGCCGGCCTGGTCCCTGACCCAGCTCCGCCTTTACCGGGCTGAGCCCGCCCGCAGTCGCCGGCGTCTAAGTCACACGCGTGTGATACGCCAGGGTGCGTGCCCCCCCTCCAGGCCCCACCGGGGGGCCCTACGTCCTCCCGTGCTTGCCGTGGGAACTGCTGGCTGGCTACCTTCCTGCACCGCCTCTGCCGGGGAGGCATGCGCCTGTCATTCCCCCCTTCACCCAATCCCAGGGGTTTCCCTCTGCTTTCTCCCGCCCCCGCCCCCTCTATCACCAGGGGAGGGGATGGAGCCCACCTGAGTGGCCCCTCTCTCTTTTCTTTTTAAAATATATTTTATTGATTTTTTTACGGAGAGGAAGGGAGCGGGACTGAGAGCCAGAAACATGGACGAGAGAGAAACATCGACCAGCTGCCTCCTGGACACCTCCCCACCGGGGATGTGCCCGAAACCAAGGCACACGCCCTTGACCGGAATTGAGCCCGGGACCTTTCAGTCCGCAGGCGGACGCTCTATCCGCTGAGCCACACCGGTTAGGGAGGGGCCCCTCTCTTGATTGCAAAGTATAAACAAGGTGCAGACCCGCCACCCCCCGGAGCCTGGGCCCGTCGGCTGGGACTCCGCTTCCCGGCGGCTGTCCCCGTTCGGCTCAGATAAACGCACAATCCCCCCGGGTTCGGATGCGTCTGAGGCTCACAGCGAAGGAAGGAGCAGGGCGGTCTGCAGAGTCAGGGGGAGCAGGTGGGCTGGTCAGGGTGCCAGCACCCCAGCTCCCGTCCACAGCACCGGCTGTACCAGGACCGTCGGGAACGGAAGCAAGGCCTGCCGTGCCCGGCCTGCGAGTGAACCAGGAGGTCAGGGTTCGGTTCCCCGTCAGGGCACGGGCCCGGGTGGCATGCAGGAGGCTGCCGACCCGTGGTTCTCTCTCATCGTTGGTGTTTCTGTCTCTCTCTCCTGCTCCCTTCCTCTCTGACACCAATAAAAATATGTTTTAAGAAATAAAAAAATAGCCGAAACCGGTGTGGCTCAGTGGATAGAGCGTCAGCCTGCGGACTGAAAGGTCCCGGGTTCGATTCTGGTCAGGGGCATGTACCCTGGTTGCGGGCACATCCCCAGTGGGGGGTGTGCAGGAGGCAGCTGATCGATGTTTCTCTCTCATTGATGTTTCTTTTTTTTTTTAATATGTTTTTTTTTTAATTGATATTTTACAGAGAGGAAGGAAGAGAGATAGAGAGCTAGAAACGTCGATGAGAGAGAAACATTGACTAGCTGCTTCTTGCACACCCCCTACCGGGGATGTGCCCGCAAGCAAGGTACATGCCCTTGACCGGAATCGAACCCGGGACCCTTCAGTCCGCAGACCGACGTTCTACCACTGAGCCAAACCGGTTTCGGCTCATTGATGTTTCTATCCCTTTCTCTTCCTCTCTATAAAAAGTCAATAAAATATATTTTAAAAGGAAAAAAAAATAAAGAAAAAAAAATAGAACATTCCTTCACAGAAACATCTAGATGGTGTCTGGCCCCAAACTCGCCCTCCACGAGGGGACGAGCCTGGGCGGGCGGGCAGCTGAGGGACCCTCTCCTCCGCCCTCCCAGCCTGTCTCCCTCCCCTCCGCCCCGTGGCCGCCCCCCCCCCCCCCACGTCCCGATGAGTCAGGTTTGTGGACAGAGAGTCAGTGTAGGCTGTTCCGTGACGTCTTTGCGGCCTCCTCCCTGTGGTCAGTGTCCAGGCAAACACTGCCGGGCGGGGCGGGGGCGGGCGGGGGCTCCGGCCCGGGCAGCGGGCAGGTGGCCGGGCAGGTGTCCTGGGGTTCGAGGGCAGCACCTCCCGGCCCAGGGGAAGCCCCCCCGCCCCGGCGGCTTCCTCGCTGGTCCCTGCGGGAGGACAGGACGGTCCCCAGGGAGGAGAAGCTTTGTGGGGTGCACAGCCCCCCGTCTGCACGTCAGCAGTGACAGAGCCTGTCCGAGGGCGCTGGGTCCGAGGCCCTGAATGGATGCCTCTGGGTGTGTTTCTGTCCCGGTGTCTCGGGCTGTTCCCCCCGGCCCCGCCTCACTGACCAGAGGGTCCCCTGGCCTGAGGACCCCTCACCCCAGCCTCTGCCACTCGGTCCACGTCCCACCCACCCCCGCGCCGGCCACACTGGGACCCGAGACGGGGCCAGGCCTGGAGGGGTGCTGGCAGACCCGGACTCAGGTCACCCGCTGCCCCGTCCAGAGGGGCCGCGGCCTCACCCCCTCAGACCCGGAGGCCCCGCCTCTCCCTCCCAGGGCACCCGCTTCCCGGTGGGTGGGTGGGGGGGCACTGAGTGGGCCCCGTGTCACCAGCGTCTCTCCATCCCCGCGGGCAGGGGCGTCAGGGTGGCGATCACTGTCCCAGTCGAGGGCGCTGGTCCTGGCTCCCGGGCCCCGAAGGGACGTGGCTCTGGTCTGGATCCTGCGGCTCCCGCTCCGGCCACAGGCGCCCAGCCCCCCAGCCCGGCCAGGTCCCGCCGGACAGCCGGCCCCGGGCCTGCCCTGGGCACGGGGGTCGGGCAGGGCTGCACCCCAGGCCCGGGTCACCCCCTCAGACACGGGGGATTGCCCCTGGATGTCTGAGCCCCGGGGGGACCCCGGAGCTGTCCTGGGGCAGGAGGTCCTGGGCAGAGGTGGCCCCGGAGGTGCCAGCCAAGCCTGCAGGCCGCTGCCTCCCCCCACGGGGCGGCCCCCCGAGCCTCAGCAGCAGCGGCCATGGACCCGCCCCTCTCACCCCTGGGACCCTCGGACCCCTGATCGGAGCTGGCGCCCACCCCCGCGGGCCCGTCAGAAGCCAGTCAGGGCCGCTCCTCCCAGGAGCTAGCGTGTGGGGGGGAGGCCTCCGGTCCGTTCCCTCAGCTACGCGGAGGGTGGCCGGCCCCCCGCCCCCCGGGGCGTCTGCAGGGGGCTGGGGCTGGCTCTGGGTCTGAGCCTCCTCTGAGGCTGTAGGTCACCTCTGTGGGCGAGAGGGGGGCACAGGGGACCCAGCTCCTGGCCAGGCCCCTGGGCCCCAGAGTCCCTGATTCTTGGGAGGCCTCCAGCAGGGCACCCCACGTCCCAGTTCCATGTAACTCCGAGGGGGAACCCCCCCGGGACGGAGGGATTAGAGGGGGGCTGGCGTGGGCCGGGCGGGAGCAGAGCCTCCACCTGTGGGCAGCACCCCAGAAACCCTCACCCTGGTTGTCCTGGGTGCTGGGTGCAGGGAGAGCGGCCCCCACCCACCCGGAGCTTGGGGCCTGTGGGGGAGTGGGCAGGGCCTGGAGGGGAGAGGAGAGAACTGGGTTGGGGTCTGCCCCGGCCTCGGGAAGACCATCGGACCCGGGGCCCGGAGCCTGCGGGACGCACTTCCGGCCGGACCTCCGCCTGCTGGCCGGGCCGGGGCGCGGAGGGACCGAGGTCCGCTGGGCGTGTGCGGCTCCGGGTAATTGGGGAGGAGGGAGATTACCCAGGCAGACAAATAAATAAAAAGATAAACCTCCGATAACTGAGTCAACATCCCCTCACCCGGCCCGGAGCCCCCACAGCTGTCCCTGCGCCGCTGGGCAAACGCCCCGCCCGCCTCGCCCTCCGCGGCCGCCCCGCCTCTGGGGCCCCGGTCATATAAGGCCCGGCCCCCGGCCCGGGTCGCTCTCCCACACCGCCTGCCGCCACCATGGGGCAGCCGCTCGCCCGCCTGCTGGCCCTGTGCCTGGCCCTGGCCACGGCCGGGGGCTCAGAGCTGCGGAGAGGTGAGGGCGGCGGGCGTCCGGCCGGGAAGCGGGGGCTGGGGAGGCAGCGCTGGAGTGGACGGTGGTCTCCTCCGCCCAGACTTCGGGGCCCGCCTGTGGGCGCCCCGCTGCCCTGCCCCGCTGGCACTGGGTGGAAGGAAGGAGGGAGGGAGGGAGGAGGGACAGAAGGTCGGGTGGTTTGGGGTCCCACTGCCCTCTGAAGGTGACCCCCCGGCCAGGGTGTGTTGGGGCTGGGCAGGGGGCAGTAGCTACATGTGTCTGTGAGCCTGGAGGCGGCCTGGGGGGCTCAGGCCCGGCTTTGGGGCCCTCGGGGGGGGGGGTCACAGGGCCTGGAACCCGGGCAGGGCAGCTAGGACGGGACATCCCTGTCCCGCCTGCGGGGAGGGGACCCCGCGCTGAGGCCCGGGTCCTGGGGGGCTGCCGTGGGGGGTGGGAGGGGTCCGGCTCACCCTGCCACCACCGCCGCCGCCGCCCGCAGAGAGCAGAGCCCGGAACCACGGCCACAACGTCTGCAGCACCTGGGGCTCCTTCCACTACAAGACCTTCGACGGCGACGTGTTCCGCTTCCCCGGCCTGTGCGACTACAACCTGGCCTCCGACTGCCGCGACGCCTACCGCGAGTTCGCGGTGCACCTGCGGCGCGGCCCCGGCGGCGTCGAGCACGTGCTGCTGAGCGTCAAGGACGACACCGTCTACCTCACCCCCCGGCTGATCGTGGTGAACGGCGCCATGTGAGTGCGCCGGGGCCCAGACGGTGGGGTTCAGGTCGCCACGGGGCGCCCCGGGGTCCGAGGACGGGGACGGGGGCGGGGTTCATTTGTGCGGCGTCTCGGGGCCCTGCTGCCTGGGCACCTCGCGGGGCGGGGCCGTCTGGACCCCGGGAGAGAGTTTCAGAGGCAGGAGGGCCGGGGAGCCCCCTCCCCCGCGGCTCTTGTCTCCCCTTGTCTGCCAGAGGGTGCCCCCGGCAGGGCCTGGCTGCAGCCCAGGGGGCGGGTGCAGGGCTCCCAGAGGCCCAGAGTTTGGGGGGCCCAGTGCCTGTTTGGGGGAGGGGGCAGAGTCCACCCTCCTGCCTCCTGGGGGCTGCCCAGCACAGGAGAGGGCGTGAGAGAGACGGGGGGCGGGCGGGCAGCTGGGAGGCTCCCATGGAGTGGCCCGCCAGGGGGACAGGGGCCTTGGGCCGCACGGGGCCCCGGTGGGGGTGGCCCCCATGGTGGGGGCGGGGGGAGAGGTGGAGGCTGAGCGACGCCCCCCTTACCCCCGCAGTGTCAACACCCCCCACTACCGCTCGGGGCTGCTCATCGAGAAGAATGACGCCTACACCAAGGTCTTCTCCCGCGCCGGCCTCACGCTCATGTGGAACCGGGAGGACGCGCTCATGGTGGGTGCGGCCGGGCCGGTGCGGGGCAGTCAGAGGGGGGGAGCGGGTGCAGAGCTGAGCGGGGAGGGCCCACGGTGATGCCAGGACACCCCCCTCCCTGCTGACCCGGCCCTCCTGCTGAGCCGACGCCCATCCAGAGGAGGGCGGGAGGGGGCCTGGCCGTGGGGGGCTGCCCGCTGCCCTGCCTGTGGCCCCGCTGCCCGGGCCGCTCACCCGCCCCCTCCCTGCAGCTGGAGCTGGACGGCAGGTTCCGGAACCACACGTGCGGCCTCTGTGGCGACTTCAACGGCCTGCAGACCTACTCGGAGTTCCTGTCGGACGGTGCAGGCCCGGGGCCGGCGGGCGGGGGGTGTGCATGTGTGTGTGCGTGTGTGTGTGTGCGTGTGTGTGTGCGTGTGTGTGTGCGTGCATGCGTGTGTGCATGTGTGTGCGTGCAGGCTCCCGGCGCCCCCTGACGGGCTGTCCACCCCCAGGCGTGCCCTTCAGCGCCCTGGAGTTTGGGAACATGCAGAAGATCAACAAGCCGGGAGAGACGTGCGACGACCCTGAGCCCGAGGAGGTGTCGGCCCGCCAGTCCTGCTCCGAGCACGTGAGTCCGGGGACCCCGGCCCGGGCCGCCCAGGGCAGGAGCTGTTCCCCCCCCCCCCCAGCGCGCCCCGGAGCCGGGAGGGGTGGGAGCAGCCGGCCCGCGCCCGCCCACACCCCCCGCCCGCCCGCCTGCCCGCAGCGCGCCGAGTGCGAGCGGCTGCTGACGGTGGAGGCCTTCGAGAGCTGCCTGGACCTGCTGCCGCTGGAGCCCTACGTGGCCGCCTGCGCCCAGGACCGCTGCCGGTGCCCCGCCGGCGCCGCCTGCGAGTGCAGCACCCTCGCCGAGTTCTCCCGCCAGTGCTCCCACGCCGGCGGGCAGCCCTGGAACTGGAGGACCGCCTCGCTCTGCCGTGAGCGCCGGGCGGGGCCGGGGCGGGAGGGGGGGACGGGCGGGACGAGGGGGTGGCCGGGGCCTGCAGGGGCGCGGTGGCTCAGGGCTCAGGGCTCAGGGCTCAGGCCGGCTCTGCCCCTACAGCCAAGCGCTGCCCCGGGAACATGGTGCACCTGGAGAGCGGCTCGCCCTGCATGGACACCTGCTCCCACCTGGAGGCCAGCCACCTGTGCGAGGAGCACCGCATGGACGGCTGCTTCTGCCCCGACGGTGCGTGCCGGGGCGGGGCCGGGGGGCGCGGGGCGGGGCCGGGGGGGGGGCCTCCCTCGCAGCCTTGGGTTTGGGGTCCTGGCTGCACGGAGGGGACGGGGCGGGGGAGGCACGGAGTCAGGGGGTGAAGTCAGGAGACTGGTCCGGGTAGAGGGGACCCGGCTCGGAGGTCCCCTCCCCTGCGAACGCTGTGGTGGCTGCTAGGAGTCGGGGGGGGGGGCACCCTCCTGGTGACCACTCGGAGGACAGACCTCCTGCCAGGCCTGTGGGAGGGTTCAGGGTGGGAGGGGACGACCAGCGGTGTGGAGTCAGCGGTGTGGGGTTAGCAGTGTGGGACCAGCGGTGTGGGGACCAGCAGTGTGGGACCAGCGGTGTGGGGACCAGCGGTGTGGGGTCAGCGGTGTGGGGATCAGCGGTGTGGGGTCAGCGGTATGAGACCAGCAGTGTGGGGTCAGCGGTATGAGACCAGCAGTGTGGGACCAGCGGTGTGGGGTCAGCGGTGTGGGGTCAGTGGTGTGGGGTCAGTGGTGTGGGGTCAGCAGTGTGGGGTCAGCGGTGTGGGACCAACGGTGTGGGGTCAGCAGTGTGGGGACCAGCAGTGTGGGGTCAGCAGTGTGGGGTCAGCAGTGTGGGGTCAGTGGTGTGGGGACCAGCGGTGTGGGGTCAGCAGTGTGGGGACCAGCAGTGTGGGGTCAGCGGTGTGGGGTCAGTGGTGTGGGACCAGCAGCGTGGGGTCAGTGGTGTGGGACCAGCAGTGTGGGGTCAGTGGTGTGGGACCAGCGGCGTGGGGTCAGTGGTGTGGGACCAGCGGCGTGGGGTCAGCGGTATGAGACCAGCAGTGTGGGGTCAGCGGTATGAGACCAGCAGTGTGGGGTCAGCGGTGTAGGACCAGCGGTGTGGGGTCAGCGGTGTGGGGTCAGCGGTGCTGTGGGGGAGGCCTGGCTGGCGGCCGCGGGGGACCCCAGCTGAGTGTGACGGGCCGCCCGCCGTCCCAGGCACCGTGTACGACGACATCAATGGCAGCGGCTGCGTCCCCGTGAGCCAGTGCCACTGCAAGCTGCACGGGAAGGTGTACGCCCCCGGCCAGCAGGTCAGCCAGGACTGCGAGCACTGGTGAGTGCGGGCCGGCAGTGGGCAGTGGGCAGTGCAGGCCGGGCCGGCGGGCAGTGGGCAGTGGGCAGTGGGGGCCGGGCTGGTGGGCAGTGGGCAGTGGGCAGTGGGGGGCCGGGACGCGCCGAGCCTGACCCGTGCCTGCTGCCCGACAGCGTGTGCACCGCCGGCCGCTGGGTGTGCAAAGACCTGCCGTGCCCCGGGACCTGCGCCCTGGAGGGCGGCGCCCACATCACCTCCTTCGACGGCAAGAAGTTCACCTTCCACGGCGACTGCTACTACGTGCTGACCAAGGTGGGTGCCGCCCGGCCGCGCCGGGGGGTGGGTGGGGTGGGGAGGGTGCGGGCCAGGCCTCACCGGCTCCCTCCCCGCAGGGCGAGCACCCCGACGCCTACGCCCTCCTGGGCGAGCTGGCCCCCTGCGGCGCCACCGACACGCAGACCTGCCTGAAGACAGTGGTGCTGCTGGCGGACAAGAAGAAGAACGTGGGTGCCCTCCCTCCGCCCCCCCCGCTCCCCGAGACCCTCCTAACCCCCCCCCCCGTCTCCCAGCCCCCCCGCCCACTCTGTCCAGGTGGCGACGTGGGTGCCCTCCCTCCGCCCCCACCCCAGTCCCTGAGACCCTCCTAACCCCCCCCCGGCTCCCCGAGTCCCTCCCAGCCCCCCCATCCCGCTCCCCGAGGCCGTCCCAGCCCGCGTCCCCGCTCTGTGCAGGTGGTGGTCTTCAAGGCGGACGGCAGCGTGCTGCTCAACGACCTGCGGGTGAACCTGCCCCACGTGACCGGTGAGCCGCCCCGCCCTGCTGGCGGCGATGAGGGGGCCGTGGTGTGGGGGGCGGAGGGTGGGGAGGGCAGTGGCGATGAGGGGGCGGTGGTGTGGGGGGCAGTGTGGTGTGGGGGCGGAGGGGTGGGGAGGGCAGGCCGGGAGCCCTCACGCGCTCACCCCTGCCGGGCAGCGAGCTTCTCCATCTTCCAACCGTCCTCCTCCCACCTGGCGGTGAGCACGGCCTTCGGCCTGAGGCTGCAAATCCAGCTGCTGCCCGTCATGCAGCTGTTCCTGACGCTGGACCAGGCCGCCCAGGGCCGCGTGCAGGGTGAGTGCCCTCTGCCCCCTGCCCCCTGCCCTCTGCCCTCTGCCCTCTGATCCCTGCCCCCTGCCCTCTGCCCTCTGCCCCCTGCCCTCTGCCCTCTGCCCCCTGCCCCCTGCCCCGCCCTGCCCAACGCTGTCGGTCCCCAGGCCTCTGCGGGAACTTCAACGGCCAGGAGGGTGACGACTTCCTGACGGCGGGCGGGCTGGTGGAGGCCACGGGCGCCGGCTTCGCCAACACCTGGAAGGCCCAGCCCAGCTGCCAGGACAAGCAGGACTGGCTGGACGACCCCTGTTCCCTCAACATCGAGAGTGGTGAGCCCCTCCAATCCACCCCCTCCCCCCCAGCTGTGGCTGCAGGCGGACCCCGTGCTCGTGGGCAGCTCGTGGTGGCCCAGGGCGGGGGCTGGGCCGCCAATGCCGGGCGGGGGGTGGCCTTCGTCCCGGCTGGCCTGAGCGGGGACAGTCCGCCGAGCCGGGGGCCGGGAGGGGTGGGCACCCTGCCTGTTCGGCTGACCTGGCCTGGAGGGGGGGGACTGGGCTCGGTTTGAGAGGGGACAGCGTCCACCCCAGCTTGGGGGAGGGGTCGGCGGGCCGCAGGGACCACGCCCACCGAGCCCGCCCCTCTCCAGCCAACTACGCCGAGCACTGGTGCTCCCTGCTCCGGAAGCCAGAGAGCCCCTTCGGCAGGTGCCACGACGCCGTGGACCCGGCCGAGTACTACAAGGTGGGTGACCCCCACTCGCTCCAACCTGCCCCCCCCCCCGCCTGGCTGCCGCCGAAGGCTGCCGAGTGTGTGCACGTGTGTGTAATGCATGTGTGGAGTGCACACGTGTGCGCACGTGGTGCAGATGTCGGTGCGTGCCCGTGCGGTGCGTGTGCGAATGTGGGTATACAGGTGTGGGCTGCACACACGCGTACGTGCACGTGTGTAGCACGTGTGTGCGTGTGTGTGCATGTGCAGGCGCACGTGTGCAGCGCGCGGGCGTCGGCGCACTGGTGGGTGGGCGCCCTGGGAGTCGGGGTGCGGGCACAGGCGTGCCGGGTCCCAGCCCCTCCTCCCCGCGCAGAGGTGCAAGTACGACACGTGCAACTGCCAGGACAACGAGGACTGCCTGTGCGCCGCCCTGTCCTCCTACGCCCGCGCCTGCGCCGCCCGCGGCGTGCTGCTGTGGGGCTGGCGGGAGCTCGTCTGCAGTGAGTGCTGTGGGCTCCCGGGGCTCAGGGGCCGGAGCCGGGGGTGGGGAGGTACTGGGAGGTACAGGTGGGCGGGCGTGCTTGTGTGGCTGGGCATGTGTCAGGACCGTATCCTGGGCCCTTGGCGAGCAGGTGTGGGCCTGAGGTGGCCGGGGACAGCCGGGGACAGTGGGGGGGCGGGGACAGCAGGAGGGTGTGGGGGACAGCCGGGGGGCGGGGCGCCCCCCCTCACCGGCCCTCGCTCCGCAGACAGGGACGCGGGCTCCTGCCCCAAGTCGCAGGTCTTCCTGTACAACCTGACGGCCTGCCAGCCCACCTGCCGCTCGGTCTCCGAGCCCGAGGGCCACTGCGCCCAGGGCTTCGCGCCCGTGGACGGCTGCGGCTGCCCGGACCACACCTTCCTGGACGAGAAGGGCCGCTGCGTGCCGCTGGCCAAGTGCTCCTGCTACCACCGCGGCAGCTACGTGGAGGCGGGCGACGTGGTCGTGAGGCAGGAGGAGCGCTGGTGGGTGACCGGGGCCTGGCCGGGGTGGGGCGGGCGGGACACCCCCACCCGCTCGGGCGGCCGCTCAGTCCCGCCTCTGCCCGCAGCGTCTGCCGGAACGGGAGGCTGCACTGCACCCAGCTCAAGCTGCTCGGCCAGAGTAAGTGGGCGCTCCCCCTGGGTGGCCTCTGCCCCCTGCGGCCCCCTCCCCGCCCTCCCCGCCCCCCCCCCCCCCGCAGCTGAACCAAGGTGGCCCCTCCGCCCACAGGCTGCGCGGCCCCCAGGATCCACGTGGACTGTAACAACCTGACGGCGCTGGCCATCCGGAACCCCCTCCCCGCCAGCTGCCAGACGCTGGCCGCCGGCCAAGTGCGTGCGGCAGGACCCTGGCCGGGGAAGGAGGGAGGGAGGGAGGGAGGGAGAGAGGGACGGAGGGAGGGAGGGGGAGGGAGGGAGGGAGGGAGGGAGGGAGGGGCAGCGGGCTCGGTGCCACCCGAGGCTCTGGGTGCCAGCCTGTGGCCACGGGGTCCCTCTCAGCCCCCCTCCTCGGGCTCCCTGCCCAGTGGGGGGCGGGGAGGGAGGTCGGGTGGAGCGGGGGCCCGAGGGTGCCCGCAGCCGAGGACGGGCTGGCCCGGCTCTGACCCCCGCCTGCCCCCCCAGTACCAGGCGGAGTGCGTCAGCGGCTGTGTGTGCCCCGAGGGGCTGCTGGACGATGGCCGCGGGGGCTGCGTGCAGGAGGAGGCGTGCCCCTGCGTGCACAACCAGGAGCTGTACGCGCCGGGCGACCACATCGCGGTGGACTGCAACACCTGGTGAGCCGCCGGCCCGACCGCCCGGCCGCCCGCCCTCCCCGGGGGAGCGCCCAGCAGCCCAGGGCGCAGCCTGCGGCCCCCCCTCAGCCCCGTCCCCTCCGCAGCACCTGCCGCAGAGGCCGCTGGGACTGCAGCCAGAGGGTGTGCTACGGCACCTGCACCATCTACGGGAGCGGCCACTACATCACCTTCGACGGGAAGTTCTACGACTTCGACGGGCACTGCTCCTACGTGGCCGTCCAGGTGGGCGGGGCCCGGCTGTCCACCGCGGGTGGGCGGGCCTGGCTGTCCATCACGGGGGAGGCTGGGATGGCCACTCCCTGTCCCCCTCCCTGTCCTTCCCCCTGCTGCTGGCCCGGGGGCTGTCCGCTCGGCACAGGGCCCTTCCTCTGCCCTCTCGTTCTGCGACCCTCTTGGGCACCGGGGCGTGGGGTTCGGGGGAACGAGGGGCCCTCGTGGGGCTGGGCAGGGGGGTGCCGGGCGCGGGCGGCGGGCTCACGCGCTCTGTGGCCCCAGGACTACTGCGGCCAGAGCTCCGGGCAGGGCTCCTTCAGCATCGTCACCGAGAACGTCCCCTGCGGCACCACCGGGACCACCTGCTCCAAGGCCATCAAGATCTTCCTGGGGGTGAGCGCTGCCCCGGGGCGGGTCAGGGGGAGCCGGGGCCACCGTGACCCCCCCGTGACCCGCTGTGACCCCGCCCCCCCAGAGGACGGAGCTGAAGCTGGAGGACAAGCAGAGCACCGTGATCCACCGGGACGAGGGCCAGCACGTGGCCTACACCACGCGGCAGGTGGGCCAGTACCTGGTGGTGGAGACCAGCGCGGGCATCATCGTCATCTGGGACAAGAAGACCACCATCTTCATCAAGCTGGCGCCCTCCTACAAGGTGCGCCCCCCACCCTGGGCCCTCCCTGCCCCGGGCCCTCCCTGCCCCCCGCCCCGCCCCGCCCGGCCCGGCCCCTCTGGACGCCTCCGCCCGCCCCCAGGGCTCCGTGTGCGGCCTGTGCGGGAACTTCGACCAGCGCTCCAGCAACGACTTCACCACGCGGAACCACATGGTGGTGGAGAGCGAGCTGGACTTCGGGAACAGCTGGAAGGAGGCCCCCACCTGCCCCGACGTGACCGCCACCCCCGAGCCCTGCAGCCTGAAGCCGCACCGCCGCTCCTGGGCCGAGAAGCAGTGCAGCATCATCAAGGGCAAGGTCTTCCACGTCTGCCACAGCAAGGTGAGCGTGGCCGGCGCGGTGGCCGTGGCCGTGAGCTGGGGTGGGTGTGGCCGTGAGCTGGGGTGGGCCATGCAGAGTTCCTTCTCCCTCCCCCCCTCCCCCCGCTCTGTGCGCCCGCTGGGGGGAGTCAGTCCCCTGGGGTCCCCAGGAGGCACCTGTCCTGCACCTTCACCTCCATCCTGCATCCTTTGGGCACCTGACCGATGTCAACCTTCCTTCTGAGACCCCTGGCTGGACCCCCAGCTCCTGCACCTTCAGGGAGGGGGAAGGACACCTGACCCCCCACATCCTCACGGGGCTCAGTCCGGGCAGCGGCCGGGGCTGGGGGACAGTGCGCACAGGAGGGGTGGCCCCCATCCCTGGACCTCCCCGGCGGCCTCGCTGGAGCCGAGGGAGGCCCGGCTGGGTGGTGCGCCTTGTCCCAGGAGCAGGGCCGGCGTGGGGGGAAGGGGGGCTGCGGGGGAAGGTCACCCCGTGAGGCCCCTGAGGCCCCGAGGACCCCGAGGACCCCGAGGACCCAGGCGCTCGGCTGCTTCTCCCCAGGTGGACCCCAAGCCCTTCTACGAGGCCTGCGTGCTCGACAGCTGCTCCTGCGACACGGGCGGCGACTGCGAGTGCTTCTGCTCCGCCGTGGCCGCCTACGCCCAGGAGTGCACCAAGGAGGGCGCCTGCGTGTTCTGGAGGACGCCCGACCTGTGTCGTGAGTGCCCCCCGCCCCCCGCCCCGGCCTGAGCTCCCGCCCCCCCCCGGGGCTGACCGCCCCCCACCCTCCGCCCCAGTCTGACTGCCCCCCTGCCCCCCACCCCGGCCTGAGCTCCCCCCGCCCCCCGGGGCTGACCGCCCCCCACCCTCCGCCCCAGTCTGACTGCCCCCTTTCCCCCCCCCCGCCCCGGCCTGAGCTCCCCCCGCCCCTCCGGGCTGACCGCCCCCCTTTCCCCCCCCCCCAGCCATCTTCTGCGACTACTACAACCCCCCGGACGAGTGTGAGTGGCACTACGAGCCCTGCGGGAACCGCAGCTTCGAGACCTGCAGGACGATCCACGGCATCCACTCCAACATCTCCGTGTCCCACCTGGAGGGTGAGCCCAGCGGCGCTGGGGCAGAATCTCTTCATGGGGGTGGGCGGGGGGGGGGAGCCCGAGCCTGGAGGGGAGCGGCAGCAGAGAAACGGTCTGACCCCCCCAACCTGTAAGGTCAACCGGAAGTGCCGAGGGACCGGCAGCGGGGATGGGGCGCATTTCCGAGGACGGGTTGGGGGGCCTTGGCGTTGAGAACTAGCGGACATGAAGGGGTGAGAATGGCCAGGTCCGGGTCCGAGGGGTGCAGGAAGTGAACGGGGCCCGGCTGTCCATCACGGGTTGGGGGGCCCGGCTGTCCCTGCAGCCCTATGGCTGTGCTCCCGCCGGGTCTGGGCCGGGTCCGGGCCGGGTCCGGGCCCTGCCTGCCCAGAGGAACGTCCCAGAGAGAAGGACCCGCGGGACGGGGTGGTGGGTGGTGGGCGGTGGGCGAGGCGACGCTGACGGACGTGGCCCCAGCCCCGTGCCCCTCGCCCACCAGGCTGCTACCCCCGGTGCCCGGCGGACCGGCCCATCTACGACGAGGATCAGAAAAAGTGCGTCAGGGGGGACCAGTGCGGCTGCTACGTGGAGGACACCCACTACCCACCCGGGGCGCCCTTGCCGCCCAAGCACGACTGCCAGTCCTGGTACGAGCGAGGCCCACACCACGGGGCCAGGGGGAGCGGGCGCGCACGCGGGCACCGTGCACACGCCTGCGTGCGGGAGCCAGGGCACGGGGCTCCCTTCTCACCCGGGGCTCCCGGGCGGCCTTCGCCCGCCCCCCGGCAGAGCCCTGGCCGGGCCGGCGGGTCCCCTCGGGCGGGCGGGCGGGCTCCGGGCGGCACCGGGCCGGGGCTCCCTCCCGACTGCAGCCTGCACTTGCCTTGCAGCGTGTGTGGCAACAACTCGCAAGTGGTCTGCCGGCCGGAGGAAGGTGAGCTGCCCGTCCTGGGAGCCGGTCCCTGGACGCCTGGGCCCGGGGGTGGGTGGGGTGGGTGGGGGGTGGGGGGTGAGCGGCTCGCTTCCCCGGGGCGGGGAGCCCGGGGGTGCGTGCGGCTGCTGTTCTGGGGGGCCCTTGGGTTCCGGGTGGGGTTCCTGCGGGGTCGTTGGCTCGCCACTGGCAGGAGCCGGGGTCCCCTGCCTCTCCCTCCGGGCCGGCCCCGGGCTCCGGGCCCCCCCGCGCTGACGCCGCCCTCTGCCCCCAGGCAAGATCCTCAACTTCACCCAGGACGGCTCCTTCTGCTACTGGGAGGTCTGCGGCCCCAACGGGACCGTCGAGAAGCACTTCAACATCTGTGTGTCCACCACGACGCCCGTCTCCTCGCCGACCCCCACCACCACCCCCGTGCCCTCCACCCCCACCACCACGGCCACCGCCCCGACCACGACGCCCAGCACAGGTGAGGCCGGCCCCGAGCCTGCGGGAGGCCCTTCTGGGCGGAGGAGGCCGGCGGCCGGGCGCGTCTCACCCTCGGCGCCCGGGCCACAGGCGGCTCCGGCCCGCCCGGCCCGCCCACCGGGGAGGGAGGCACTGGGCGCCTCTGGCCCGCCCGCCCGCCGCCCCGTGGCCGGAGGCAGCGGAGGCGTGGCCTCCGAGGCCTGCGCAAGGGCCGGGCGGGCGGGCGGTGACAGCCACGGGAGAGACGCCCGTGGCGGGGAGGCGGTGCGTGGATCTCGGGCCCTGCAGTGACCCGTCTTCTTCCCGTCCCCGCAGTGTCGCCGCCCTCCACGACTCCGGGTAAGTGTGTGGGCGCCGTGCCCGGGGGTCCCCGAGCCCTGGCCGAGCGGCCCCCGCCCCCCCCCCCCCGCCCCCGCCACCTGCTCAGGGGCCACAGAGGGTCCGGGCACTCATGTGAAGCCCCTCGGCCCGGAGCGGAGACCAGGCCCCTTCCGCAGGCGTCCTCCCCAGCCCGGCGCCCCTCCCTCCCTCCCTCCCTCCCTTCCCGGTCAGTCCTCGGCTGAGGATCTATTTCCCTTGCTTTTCGAAGAGGGAGGGACAGGGAGGCGTTGGTGTGAAACAGACACCCCCATCGGCTGCCTTCCGCACGCGAATACACAACAGGGGGTGGGGGGGGGCACGTGTCCTTCCGAGCGCCGGCCGGTGCTCTAACCATTGCCCCCCCACCCCCCCCCCCGGCCTGGGCCGTTTCCTACGTTTTGGCACGAGGCTTTGACCGTGGCTGACTAAGGGGCGCGGGCGGGACTCTGTGGCCCGGGGCCCCCTCGCTGGGCCTCGGCGCTCAGCTGCAGCGGGGGCGGGGCGGCGGCCAGACCTGCAGCCGGGCCGCCGGGCCCTCCCTGACCGAGGCCGGGCCTTGCTCCCCAGGCCTGTGCTGCTTCTGGTCCGACTGGATCAACCAGAACCACCCCAGCCCCGGCCCTGACGGCGGCGACCGGGAGACCTTCAGAGACGTGTGCCTGGCGCCGGAAGACATTCAGTGCCGCTCGGCGGAGGAGCCGCACCTCAGCTGGGAGGAGCTGGGCCAGAAGGCCCGGTGCGACCTCACCGAGGGCTTCGAGTGCAGAAACGAGGACCAGTTTGAAAGCGGCCCGTTCGTCCTGTGCTACGACTACGAGATCCGCGTCAACTGTTGTCTGCCGTGCTCCCCGACCACCACCCCCATCTCCACCACCACCACCACCACCACCACCACCACCACCACCGTGACCCCGACCACCACCCCCACCACCTCACCCACCACCACCTCAACTGAGACCCCCACCCCGACCACCACCACCACCGTGACCCCGACCACCACCCCCACCACCTCACCCACCACCACCTCAACTGAGACCCCCACCCCGACCACCACCACCACCTCTCCCACCACCTCACCCACCACCTCACCCACCACCTCACCCACCCCCTCACCACCCACCTCACCCACCACCTCACCCACCACCTCACCCACCCCCTCACCCACCACCTCACCCACCACCTCTCCCACCACCTCACCCACCCCGACCACCACCACCACCGTGACCCCGACCACCCCCACCACCACCTCTCCCACAACCTCACCCACCACCACCTCAACTGAGACCCCCACCCCGACCACCACCACCACTGTGACCCCGACCACCACCCCCACCCCCACCACCTCACCCACCACCTCACCCACCACCTCACCAACCACCCCCACACCAGAGCCAACGACCACGGTGACGACCACTACAACATCCACAGCTACACCTACGCCCACCACAACGGTGCCACCGTCCACTCCATGCCCGGTTGAGTGCAGCTGGACTGGCTGGAAAGACAGTGGGAAGCCGGAGTTCGGGCCATCAGGGGGCGACTTCGAGTTCGTTGACCAGGTCTGTCATGACGGCTGGGCAACCAACATCTCCTGCAGAGCCACCCAGTTTCAAGACAGGCCCATCGAAGAGCTGGGGCAGACTGTGCTGTGCAATGTCTCCGTGGGGCTCGTGTGCAAAAACCAAGACCAGAAGCCAGCGCCCATCTGCTTCAACTATGAGATCAACGTCTACTGCTGCAGAAACTGCTCTACCACCACCACCACCACCACCACCACCACCACCACCTCACCCACCACCTCACCTACCACCTCACCCACTACCTCACCCACCACCTCACCTACCACCTCACCCACCACCTCACCCATCACCTCACCCACCACCTCACCCACCACTTCACCTACCACCACCACCACTGAGACACCAACCCCAACCCCTACCACCACCACTACTGAGACACCCACCCCAACCCCTACCACCACCACCACTGAGACACCCACCCCAACCCCTACCACCACTGTGACCCCGACAACCACCCCCACCTCACCCACCACCTCACCCACCACCTCACCCACCACCTCACCCACCACCTCACCCACCACCTCACCCACCACCTCACCTACTACCACCACCACTGAGACACCCACCCCAACCCCTACCACCACTGTGACCCCGACCACCACCCCCACCTCACCCACCACCTCACCCACCTCCTCATCCACCACCTCACTCACCACCTCACCCACCACCTCACCCACCACCTCACCCACCACCTCACCCACCACCTCACCTACCACCTCATCCACCACCTCACCCACCACCTCACCCACCACCTCACCTACCACCTCACCCACCACCTCACCCACCACCTCACCCACCACCTCACCTACTACCACCACCACTGAGACACCCACCCCAACCCCTACCACCACTGTGACCCCGACCACCACCCCCACCTCACCCACCACCTCACCCACCTCCTCACCCACCACCTCACTCACCACCTCACCCACCACCTCACCCACCACCTCACCTACCACCTCACCCACCACCTCACCCACCACCTCACCCACCACCTCACCCACCACCACCTCACCCACCACCTCACCCACCACTTCACCCACCACTTCACCTACCACCACCACCACTGAGACACCCACCCCAACCCCTACCACCACCACCACTGAAACACCCACCCCAACCCCTACCACCACCACCACTGAGACACCCACCCCAACCCCTACCACCACTGTGACCCCGACAACCCCCACCTCACCCACCACCTCACCCACCACCTCACCCACCACCTCACCTACCACCTCACCCACCACCTCACCTACCACCTCACCCACCACCTCACCCACCACCTCACCCACCACCTCACCCACCACTTCACCTACCACCACCACCACTGAGACACCAACCCCAACCCCTACCACCACCACCACTGAGACACCCACCCCAACCCCTACCACCACTGTGACCCCGACAACCACCCCCACCTCACCCACCACCTCACCCACCACCTCACCCACCACCTCACCCACCACCTCACACACCACCTCACCTACCACCTCACCCACCACCTCACCCACCACCTCACCTACCACCTCACCCACCACCTCACCCACCACCTCACCCACCACCTCACCCACCACTTCACCTACCACCACCACCACTGAGACACCAACCCCAACCCCTACCACCACCACCACTGAGACACCCACCCCAACCCCTACCACCACTGTGACCCCGACAACCACCCCCACCCCCACCACCTCACCCACCACCTCACCCACCACCTCACCCACCACCCCCACACCAGAGCCAACGACCACGGTGACAACCACTACAACATCCACAGCTACACCTACGCCCACCACAACGGTGCCACCGTCCACTCCATGCCCGGTTGAGTGCAGCTGGACTGGCTGGAAAGACAGTGGGAAGCCGGAGTTCGGGCCATCAGGGGGCGACTTCGAGTTCGTTGACCAGGTCTGTCATGACGGCTGGGCAACCAACATCTCCTGCAGAGCCACCCAGTTTCAAGACAGGCCCATCGAAGAGCTGGGGCAGACTGTGCTGTGCAATGTCTCCGTGGGGCTCGTGTGCAAAAACCAAGACCAGAAGCCAGCGCCCATCTGCTTCAACTATGAGATCAACGTCTACTGCTGCAGAAACTGCTCTACCACCACCACCACCACCACCACCACCACCACCACCACCTCACCCACCACCTCACCTACCACCTCACCCACCACCTCACCCACCACCTCACCCACCACTTCACCCACCACCTCACCCATCATCACCTCACCCACCACCACCTCAACTGAGACACCAACCCCAACCCCTACCACCACTGTGACCCCGACCACCACACCCACACCCACCACTACCTCAACAGAGACACCAACCACCACCCCCCACACCACCACCACCACCACAGTGCCCCCGACCACCACACCCACACCCACCACCACCTCAACAGAGACACTGACCACCACCCCCCACACCACCACCACCACCACCACCACAGTGCCCCCGACCACCACACCCACACCCACCACCACCTCAACAGAGACACCAACTACTACCCCCCACACCACCACCACCACCACAGTGCCCCCGACAACCACACCCACCATCAGCTCAACAGAGACACTGACCACCACCCCCCACACCACCACCACCACCACAGTGCCCCCGACCACCACACCCACACCCACCACCACCTCAACAGAGACACCAACTACTACCCCCCACACCACCACCACCACCACAGTGCCCCCGACCACCACACCCACCATCAGCTCAACAGAGACACTGACCACCACCCCCCACACCACCACCACCACCACAGTGCCCCCGACCACCACACCCACACCCACCACCACCTCAACAGAGACACCAACTACTACCCCCCACACCACCACCACCACCACCACCACCACAGTGCCCCCGACAACCACACCCACCATCAGCTCAACAGAGACACTGACCACCACCCCCCACACCACCACCACCACAGTGCCCCGGACCACCACACCCACACCCACCACTACCTCAACAGAGACACCAACCACCACCCCCCACACCACCACCACCACCACCACCGTGCCCCCGACCACCACACCCACCGTCAGCTCAACAGAGACACTGACCACCACCCCCCACACCACCACCACCACCACAGTGCCCCCGACCACCACACCCACACCCACCACCACCTCAACAGAGACACCAACCACCACCCCCCACACCACCACCACCACCACCACAGTGCCCCCGACCACCACACCCACACCCACCACCACCTCAACAGAGACACCAACCACCACCCCCCACACCACCACCACCACCACCACAGTGCCCCCGACCACCACACCCACACCCACCACCACCTCAACAGAAACACCGACCACCACCCCCCACACCACCACCACCACCACCGTGCCCCCGACCACCACACCCACCATCAGCTCAACAGAGACACTGACCACCACCCCCCACACCACCACCACCACCACCACCGTGCCCCCGACCACCACACCCACACCCACCACCACCTCAACAGAGACACCAACCACCACCCCCCACACCACCACCACCACCACAGTGCCCCCGACCACCACACCCACCGTCAGCTCAACAGAGACACTGACCACCACCCCCCACACCACCACCACCACAGTGCCCCCGACCACCACACCCACACCCACCACCACCTCAACAGAAACACCGACCACCACCCCCCACACCACCACCACCACCACAGTGCCCCCGACCACCACACCCACACCCACCACCACCTCAACAGAGACACCAACCACCACCCCCCACACCACCACCACCACCACAGTGCCCCCGACAACCACACCCACCATCAGCTCAACAGAGACACTGACCACCACCCCCCACACCACCACCACCACCACAGTGCCCCCGACCACCACACCCACACCCACCACTACCTCATCAGAGGCACCGACCACCACCCCCCACACCACCACCACCACCACCACAGTGCCCCCGACCACCACACCCACACCCACCACCACCTCAACAGAGACACCAACCACCACCCCCCACACCACCACCACCACCACAGTGCCCCCGACCACCACACCCACACCCACCACCACCTCAACAGAGACACCAACCACCACCCCCCACACCACCACCACCACCACCACAGTGCCCCCGACCACCACACCCACACCCACCACCACCTCATCAGAGGCACCGACCACCACCCCCCACACCACCACCCCCACTCCCGTGACTACGTCCACGACTACCACGGGAACCCCTACTTCGTCTGGACGCCCGTCAACCATGCCGACCACCACCTCCTGGACGGCCTCGGTATCCACCACGAACCAAAGCTCTTGCTGCGTTCTGAATGACACCTACTATGAGCCAGGTACCCAAGCCCTCTCTTCTGGCTCCCAGTCAGAGGCTGCGGGACGGAGTGGGCGGGAGGGGTCAGGTCCGCGGCCTGGCCCGGGTGCCGCTGGGGAAGCCACACGCTGCCGGCGGCTGTCCCCCGCCGGCCCCTCCCTGGGCGGCCTCTGTGGGGACCGGCCTGTCGGACGGCATAGGGACCCGGCTCTCCCCTGCAGGCGAGATGGTATACAACGGCACCCACGGGGATACCTGCTACTACGTGAACTGCTCCCTCGCCTGCACCTTTGAGATCTTCAATTGGCCCTGCCCGTCCACGCCGTCCACGCCGTCCACGCCATCCACGCCGACCACGCCGTCCACGCCGACCTCCCCTCTGACACCCAGCACAACCACGCCCACCACCCGGCCGTCCAGCACACCGGCCACCACCAAACCCCCCGGATGCCCGGACTTCGATCCTCCCAGAAAGGTGAGCGGGCTGTGGGCGGCTTCGGTCCCCTCGGGTGGATGCGCTGACCGGGCCTGAGGCCCGGCCTCCGGGGCACAGCGCCTGCGGAGCTCGCCCCGCCCGCCTCCTCTCCCCCCGGGAACCAGAGGCAGCTGCCGTCTGCCCCCGAGAGGGCCCTGAGCACGGCCCTCCTCAGTGGGCGGCGGGGCTGGCCGACCCCGGCTGACCCGCGCCCTCCCGCCCGCAGGAGAACGAGACGTGGTGGCTGTGTAACTGCACCATGGCCGTCTGCAAGCACGACCACACGGTGGAGCTGGTGGAGGTGGAGTGCAAGCCGCCGCCCATGCCCACCTGCTCCAACAACCTCACGCCCGTGCGCGTCATGGACCCCGACGGCTGCTGCTGGCACTGGGAGTGCGACTGTAAGCCGCCCCTGCCCCACCCGCCCCAGCCCTGCCCGCCTCCCGCTGTGGGCCCGGCTGCAGGCCCAGCTGGGCTGGGTGGCTGATGGCCAGGCACCTGCCCCGGCTTCTCACGGAGCTGGGCCACCTCGGCGGCCCGTAGCTGCTTCTGCACCCAGCCCTCTGGCTCCAAAGCCAGCGGGTCCCGTGGGAGGAGAGGGGGGCGGGAGGCCCTTTGGGGGCTGGAGGCGGGACCAGAACCTGCGGCTCGCAGGCCCGGTGCCCGGAAGCAGTCTCCTCCGCCCCTGGGCCCGCCCGGCCCGGCCCCGCGGCCCGGCTCACCCGCCCTCCGCCCTCCGCACACAGGCTACTGCTCGGGCTGGGGCGACCCGCACTACGTCACCTTCGACGGCCTCTACTACAGCTACCAGGGCAACTGCACCTACGTGCTGGTGGAGGAGGTGCGGCCCTCCGTGGACAACTTCGGCGTCTACATCGACAACTACCACTGCGACGAGCGCGACCGCGTGTCCTGCCCCCGCACGCTGATCGTGCGCCACGAGACGCAGGAGGTGCTGATCAAGACCGTGCGGATGGCGCCCATACGCGTCCAGGTACGCCGGCCGCACCCCCTGGCCCGGCCCGGCCCGGCCCGGCCCGCCGGGACCACCGGCTCCCTTTTCCGGGGGCCCCGGGGGGGGGCGGGGGTGAAGGGTGAAGAAGGGGGGAGCCGGGCGGCCGGGCGGCCGGCGTCCTGACCCTGCGTGCGGCCCCAGGTCCAGGTGAACAAGCAGGCGGTGGCGCTGCCCTACCGCAAGTACGGGCTGCAGGTGTACGAGTCCGGCATCAACTTCGTGGTGGACATCCCCGAGCTGGGCGCCCTCATCTCCTACAACGGCCTGGCCTTCTCCATCCGGCTGCCCTACCGCCTGTTCGGGAACAACACCAAGGGCCAGTGCGGTGAGTCCTCCGCGGCTCCCCGGCTGCCCCGCGGGGCGGGGACGGGGGCGGGGGCTGAGTCTGGCGTGGCTCCCCCGCTCCTCTGCTGGGGGACCTGTGGGCTCAGGGACTTGGGGCCCCCCGAGGCCCCTGGGGGCGGCTGGCGCCCCCTCTCCCTCCTCGGGCCACAGCGCGGGCGCCCTTCCACGCGCCGCCCCGGGTTTGGCCGTGGGGCCGGGGCGGCGGGGGGCGGCCTGGCCGGGCGGGCGCTGGGCGGAGGGTTCAGCCGGCCCCTGCCCGCAGGCACCTGCACCAACAGCACGGCGGACGACTGCGTGTTGCCCAGCGGCGAGGTGGTCTCTGACTGCGAGGTGGCCGCCGACCAGTGGGTGGTGAACGACCCCTCCAAGCCGCACTGCCCGCACACCAGCTTCACCACGCGGCGGCCGGCCACCACGGCCCCCGGCGGCTCCGGCCCCCAGGGGAACTGCTCCTCGCCGCTCTGCGAGCTCATCAGGAGCAGGTGCGGCCCCAGCGCGGGGTCTCCGGGGCAGGCTCCCCTGTGCCCCCCGAACCCCCTCCCCTCGTCAGCCAGGAGAGGAGGCCAGGGCGCAGGGGGGCGGCGCCCCCCCCCCCCCCAGACTCAGGCCTCTGCTTCCTGTGGGCCGTGCTGCCTGGTCAGACGTCCCCCTGCCCCTTCTGACCCCTAGGGCCGCCCTGGGCAGCCCCACGGACCGGGCCGGTGGGCAGGGCTGACGGTGGGGCAGGAGGGGCTTAGACAGGGCTCTAGGGGGCGGCGCGGGGCAGGGCTGGGCGGAGGGGAGGGAGAGCCGTGACCGCGTGCCTGCCCGCAGCCTGTTCGCCAAGTGCCACCCGCTGGCGCCGCCCCAGCACTATTACGAGGCCTGCGTGTTCGACACCTGCCACGTGCCCGACTCGGGCCTGGAGTGCGCCAGCCTGCAGACCTACGCGGCCCTCTGTGCCCAAGAGGGCGTCTGCATCGACTGGCGGAGCCACACCCACGGGGCCTGCTGTGAGTGCCGCCCGCCGCCCCGTGCCAGGCTGGGGGGCGGCCGGGGCTGGGGTGGGGAGGGCTGGCTGGAGGCCGGGAGGGGGAGGCTGCCTCCGACCCCCGGCGCCTGCTGCTCGGCGGGTGTCGGCGTGGGGTGCGAAGCCCGGCAGCGGGCAGCCCCCCCCCCCCAGCCGGCGTGTGAGGGCGGGGCTGGGCGGGACGGCCACTTTGGGGGCGGGCTCCTCCCTCCTGAGCCCGGCCCCTGACGGCGGCCTCCCCCCCCGCAGCCGTGACGTGCCCGCCTCACCGGGAGTACCGGGCCTGCGGCCCCGCCCAGGAGCCCACCTGCAAGTCCAGGTCAGTCCCGCGGCGGCTCCCCGGCGGGCGCGGGCGGCGCTGCCCAGGCTGGGTGCTCACCGCCCGCACTCAGCTCACCGTGCTTTCCCGCCCCCAGCGCCGCCCGCCCGCCCGCGCCCAGCACCTCCCGCGTGCCCGTGCCCAGCGTCCCCGAGAACAACACGCTGCTGGTGGAGGGCTGTTACTGCCCCGAGGGCACCATGAGCTACGCGCCCGGCTTCGACGTCTGCGTGGAAGTGTGTGGTACGTCCCCCGCCCGCGGGCCGCCCTCCGGCCGCCACGGGCCGAGCCTGTCCTGCGGCCCGGAGTCCGCTGACGACCCGTCTCCTCTCTCCTAGGCTGCGTGGGGCCTGACAACGTGCCCAGAGAGGTAGGCTGCCCTCCTGCGGGGCCGACCCTCCCTCAGGGCCCTGAGGTTTTGGGGCGGGGCGGGTTGACACCAGAACCTGGGAGTTCAAAGGCCCAGCAACGAGTCAGTTAAGTCTTGCAAAGCTTGGCTAGCAGGGCCGTCCCCATCCTCCACGTGCCAACAACCCCTCCTCCCACCTCTCTGTCTGCCAGTCCCTCCATCCTTCCATTTCTACATCCTCTGTCCCTCTGTACATCCATCCTTTTGCTCACTCACCTATCCATCCACCCATCTACTCACCCATCATGCTTCCAACAATCCACCCATCTCCACCATCCAACCATTTATCCACCCATCCATCCATCCATCCATCCATCCACCATCCACCATCCACCATCCACCATCCATCCATCCATTCACCCATCCATCTATCTATCCATCCATCCATCCATCCAATCATCCATCCACCCATCCATCTATCCATCCACCTATCCATCCATCCATCCATCCAATCACTCATTCACCCATCTCCACCATCCATCCACCCATCCACTATCCATCCATCCATCTATCCCCCCATCCACCATCCATCCAATCACCCATCCATCCACCCATCCATCCATCAACCCATCCACTATCCATCCATCCATCTATCCCCCCATCCACCATCCATCCATCCATCCATCCAATCACTCATCCATCCATCCATCCATCCATCCACCCATCCATTAATCCATCCACCCACCATCCACCACCCATCACCATCCACCTGTCAGTCCACACATCCCTCCATCCTTCCGTCCACCTTCCACACCACAGGCCTAGCGGTTCCCAATGCCCTGTCTCACCCTGAGCTGCAGTCCCAGCCACCGCCTGGTTGTCTGCCTCCTGGGTGCGGTGCATCCTCGGCTCTCCCTCACACACCCGGGAGCCACGTGTGGTTTGTCTGCCACAGGCGTGGCCTCGTAGGGAAATGCTGGTGAGCAGGTCACGGCTGTGTGGTTCGTGGCCTGGCCCTGAGTGAGGGCCGCTGTCCTGGACCAGAAGGCCCCGTGCCGGGAGGCTGGAGGGCGGTCAGCGGTGCCCAGCACGGTGCCCCTCCCCGCTGACCCCGGAGCCGGCCCGCGGGCACAGCTCTCACCCCCACGCCCCACTCTCCCCGCAGTTTGGGGAGCACTTTGAGTTCGACTGCAAGGACTGCGTGTGCCTGGAGGGCGGGAGCGGCATCATCTGCCAGCCCAAGCAGTGCCTGCAGGAGCCGCCCGCCCGCTGCACGGAGGACGGCACCTTCCTGGTCACCGAGGTCAACCCCGCCGACCCCTGCTGCAACATCACCTTCTGCAGTAAGGCCAGGCCCCGCCCCGCCCCGCCCGGGGTCACCGAGCAGGCCCGCTCCTCTGACTCCCCGCTGGAGGCTGGGGGGCTGGAGGGGGGCCAGGGGCGGGTGCTGCCGGGGGAGGAGCTCAGGACCAGCCCCACGGGAGGTCACGCACGGGGAGGTCACGGGGAGGTCACCGTTGTCGGCTCCGCCTCCGCCCGCAGAGTGCAACACCAGCCTGTGCAAGGAGGAGCCGCCCCAGTGCCAGCCGGGCTTCGACCTGAAGAGCGAGATGAAGCCGGGGCGGTGCTGCCCCCTCTACTCCTGCGGTAAGGCCGCGGGGCCGGCGGCGGGGGCAGGGGCTCCCTTCTGGGGCCCACCCACCCAGGCCCACCCACGCAGGCCCACCCACGCCAGGCCCACCCACCCAGGCCCACCCACCCCAGGCCCAGGCCCTGCATCTGACCTCCGCCCCGTTCTCTCCCCCAGTGCCCAAGGGCGTCTGTGTCATGGGGAACGCCGAGTACCAGGTGCGCCAGGGGCTGCCGGGGGCGGGGCCGGGGGGGCGGAGGGGGGTCCCGGCCGGGCTCGGGGCTCCCGCCTCACACGCCCGCCCTGCGCCCAGCCCGGCTCCCCAGTGTACTCCTCCAAGTGCGAGACCTGCGTCTGCACCAACGCCACGGACAGCGCCACGCAGCTCAACAAGGTGTCCTGCAGCCGCGTGCCCTGCCCCGGCACCTGCGACCCCGTGAGTGTCCGCGAGGAGCGGGGGGGAGCTGAGGGGGGCGCCCCGCGCCTGCTCCCAGCCGCCCTGACCCCCGTCTCCTAGGGCTTCGGGCTGGTGCCGGCCCCCGGCGAGTGCTGCCCCAAGTGCGAGCAGACCGACTGCATCATCAAGCAGCCCGGCGGCCAGAACCTCATCCTGAAGGTGCGGGCGGGCCCGGGGCGCCACGGCCCCTCCGGCCTGGACCCCCATCCGGGCCGGGCGGGGGCGGGGGTGGGGGCGGGGGGTGGCCTGCTGGGCGCCCGCCGGCCGTCTCTCTGTCCGTCTCTGCTCACACGCCGCCTCCGCCGCCCGCAGCCCGGCGACATGAAGAGCGACCCCGCCAACAACTGCACCTTCTTCAGCTGCGTGAAGATCCACAACCAGCTCATCGCGTCCGTCTCCAACATCACCTGCCCCGACTTCGACCCCAGCGCCTGCATCCCGGTGAGCGGCCTCCGGGCGGCTGTGTGCACGCTGCTGGGGGGGGGGGTCCCCTCGGTCCAGGGGTCCCCATAGTCCTGGGGTCCCCACAGTCCTGGGGTCCCCACGGTCCAGGGGTTCCCGCGGCCCTGGAGGGCTGCGCCAGGTGCTGGGATCCTGGCCTCGGGCCTGGGCCCTTCGGTAGCACTGCCCCTCTGACCCTGGAGACCGGGCCTCGGGGGGCGGGGGGGTCTGGGTAGCAGGCTCACCCTCCCTCTCTGCAGGGCTCCATCACTCTCATGCCCAACGGCTGCTGCAAGAAATGTGAGTGCCCGAACCCTGAGCCAAACCCTAGCCCTAATCCCTAACCTTCACCCTGAATTCTAACCCCTAACCCCTAGATCTAGACCTAGACCTACCCCCTAACCTTAACCCCTACCCCTAATCCCTAACCCCTAACCTTAATCCCTAACCCCAACCCCAGCCCTAACCCCTAGCCCCTAAGCCCTAAGCCTTAGCCCTACCCCCCAACACTAACCCCTAACCCTAGCCCTACCCCCTACCCGCTATTCCCTACCCCCTAACCCTACCCCCTACCCCTACCCCCTGACCCCATCCTGCTGCGGCCGGCGGCAGCCCTGGGCCTGGGGGAGGAGGGCACGGAGAGACGGGCTCCCCCTCGGCGGCCCCGCTGCGGGGCTCTGGGCGGGGCCTCCCGGGGGTGGAGGGCCCCCCCAAGCCTGCGCCTCGCTGTCCCCAGGCATCCCTCGCAACGAGACCAAGGTCCCCTGCTCCACCGTCTCCGAGTCCAAGGAGATCTCGGAAGGCGGCTGCAGCAAGCGGGTCCTCATGAACTACTGCTCCGGCTCCTGCGGGACCTTCGCCATGTGAGTCTCGGGCTGGGGGGGACGGGGGGGGGGCTGGGGGGGCGGGGCCGTGCCGGGACGGGGCTCACGGTGCCCCCCCCCCCAGATACTCGGCGGAGGCGCAGGCGCTGGACCACAAGTGCTCGTGCTGCAAGGAGGAGCGCACCAGCCGGCGGACGGTGCAGCTGCAGTGCCCGGACGGGTCCTCGCGCAGCCACACCTACACCCACATCGAGAGCTGCCTGTGCCAGGACACGCTGTGCGAGCTGCCGGCCCGCCGGGGGCCCGGCCGCGCCCGCCGCGCCGCCCCGGGGCTGCCGCCCTCCAGGCACTGAGCCCCCCCCCGCCCCCGCCTGTCTGACGGTATTTATTGCCGCCCCTGCCGTTCCCGCTTCCCGAAATAAACGCGCTGTCATAGACACGGTGTGCTGCTCTTGGCGCCTCGGCCTGGGGGGCTGCTGGGGGGGGCAGGGCGTCCAGGAGGCCAGAGGGGCCCCCCCCACGCCGCCGGCCACCAGCTCTGCACCGGGACCGGCGGTGACACCGGGCACAGACGCCTGGTTGGGCTGGCTGATTGCACGTACCAACGGGACCCTCCCCCTAGTGACCCCTTCCCCGGGGCTGCCCAGGACCCCGCCGCGCCGGCCGCTCGGCCCTCGCTGGGCCCCCGCAGGCGGGGGGGGGGGCTTCCAGGCAGCCCTCAGGGCCTGCGTGGTGAGGTAGGTGGACCCCCGGCTCCTCCTCTCACAGCCACGTCCAGGGCCTTCCACAGCCTCGTCCGCCCACGGCTGTGGGCAGGCGTGTGTGTGTGTGTGCACGTGTGTGAGTGTGTGACTCGTGTGTGAGTGTGCACGACGAAGCGGGCCTCACTGAGGTGAAAACTCCTGCTCCTGGAAAGACGGCTACCAATTGGTCAGCCCCCGCCTGGCGGGAGACTGCAGAACGCGTGTCCAGAACACACCAGGGACACGCAAGGGACACACAAAGGACATACAAGGACTCCTACCATCAGTAAAGGCGCATCAACAACCCGATAAAAGTGGGCAAGGATGATTGGCCAGCGAGCCCATGAAGAGTGTTCCGTGACGTGGTCATCACCGCACACACACATGCACACGCATGCACAGGGACGGCACGGAGGGCTGGCAGAACGTGGGCAGCTGGGGGCACACGAGCTGGGGCGGCCGGGCTGGCAGGCGGTCTTATAAAAGGGAGGTGACTCCCTGCTCGCCCGCGGCCCACACGGCAGCCGGAGGCAGCGAGACAGGCGGCCCGCTCAGCCCGCAGCCAGCGCCGTGGGTCACGCCGGAGTCCGGGCCGGGCCGGCACCCAGCTCAGGTCTCCCTCAGCGCGCCCTCTCACTCCAGGGCTGGGCGAAGGGCAGCTGCCCCTCAGAGATCGCCATTCGTCGGGGTGTGGGGGGTTGTGAGGGTTGGGGTGTCTTCACCCTCGGAGTAAAACAAGGGTCACCTGCCTCCTGGAAGCCACAGGCGCCGGGTGTGCAATACCACGCGCGACCAGGTGGGGGAGCCAGTGTGCTTGTGAACCGCAAGGCTGATTTCAGGAGAAAACCCCTTAACAACGCAGAAAAGACACCTGGGAAAGGCAGTGTGTGTGTGTGGTGGGATGTGTGTGTGTGTATGTGTGTGTGTGGTGGTGGTGTGTATGTGTGGTGGTGGTGTGTATGTGTGTGTGTGTGTATGTGGTGTGTGTATGTGTATGTGTGGTGGTGGTGTGTATGTGTGTGTGTGTGTGTATGTGGTGTGTGTGTGGTGTGGGGGGGAGGGTGTGTGTGTGTGTGTGTGTGGTGGGGCATGTGTGTATGTGTGGTGGGGGGGATGGGGTGTGTGTGTGGTGGGTGGTGGTGTGTGTGTGTGGGGTATGTATGGTGTGTGTGTGTGTGTGTGTGTGTGTGTGGTGTGTGGTGTGTGTGTGGTGGGTGGTGGGGTGTGTGTGTGGGTATGTGGTGTGTGTGTGTGTGTGGTGGGTGGTGGTGTGTGTGTGTGTGTGTGTGTGTGTGGTGGGGTATGTGTGTGTGTGGTGGTGGGGTGTGTGTGTGGGGGGTATGTGTGGTGTGTGTGTGGTGTGTGTGTGGTGTGGGGGGGAGGGTGTGTGTGTGTGTGTGTGTGTGTGTGGTGGGGTACGTGTGTGTGTGAGAAAGCAAACGAAGACTGTCCCCCACATTCCGCCAACATCAGGTCCAGGGAGGCCCTCGGCGGCGCTGGGACAGACCTGGGAGGAGGGGGTGCTGCCTGAGCAGGCGGAAGGGGAGCCGAGACACAGAAAATCACAGGGGACACGGCTCTTCCTGACTGGGAAGCACCGAGTAGGAGCCACAGCCGAGCCGGGGCCTCGCAGCCCAGCTGCTGGGCTCCGTCCGACACCCCAGGCTGTGGGCCCGATCCCGCCGCGGCACACACGAGAACCAACCAACGGACGACGAACGGCTGGACCAACAAACCCATGTCTCTCTCTCTCTCATCATCAGTCAATAAAAGGAAACCGTGGCCCTGGCCGGTGTGGCCCAGTGGGCGGTGTCGGCCTGCGGATGAAGGGTCCCAGGTTTGATTCCGGTCAAGGGCAGAGGCCTGGGTTGCGGGCTCCATCGACAGTGGAGGGCGTGCGGAAGGCAGCCGATCCATGATTCTCTCTCATCATTGATGTTTCTCTCTCTCTCTCTCCCTCTCCCTTCCTCTCTAAAGTCAATAAAAGAAATGTTTTTAAAGAAACTGACGGGACATCACCTCTGTGCCGCGCCAGCTGGGCCGGGTTCGGGGAGCCCGAGGGGGCGGGAAGGGTGGAGGAAAGACAGGCCAGAGGAGGGAGCTGGGGGGGGTGGGGGGCGCTGCCCTCTCTGAGGGAGAGCTGGCGACAGCGCCGGCCTGGCCCTGCGTCTGTTTTATAGCCGGAGCCCAGGAGCGGGGGCAGGGGGGTTCCAATCCACTCAATTACAGGCACCTGCACTCCATCAAGCCCACGGCACTCCGCCACGTCCCTCAGCCACGTGGGCCCACAGGTCAGGCTCACAGCCATAGCCTTTGGCTGTCACTGTACCGGGACCTGCCTGTGGCTTTGCCACGAGAGGAGCGTGCCCTCTCCTTAGTCCTGGGCTGGAACCTGTCCCAACGCTGTGGCCGGTGCCACACCTCTCACCATAGAGGCCACAACACCCACGTGGGTCCCTACAAAATGGCACCCGGACCACGTCCCCGGCGTAGCAGGAAGGCGCCTCCGGCCTCGGGCTGCGGGGAGGTGAGCGCGGCCAGCGGCTGGGTTCCCGGAGGAAGGTCGGCCTCACAAACGGCCTCAGCGCCGCCGCCACCGCTCCGGGACGTGGCCAGGGCCGCCGGCGCTTGTGAAGGAGGCGAAGGGCAGAGGAGATCAGAGCGGTGGACTCCCGGGCGCGGGCGGGTGTGGGGCCAGCGTGTCGCTGGCTCTCCTCTCGGCGTCCCCAGAGCCGGGGAGGGCTGCTGACCGAGAGGCCGAGTGTCCCGTTCAGCGAGCTGTCCGGGGTCAGCCGTTCCCCGCTGGGGCTGCCGGGGTGCAGATGGGCTCGGCTGCAGGTCTGCAGGGACCTCACGTCCGCCTACGGCCCCTGATCCTGGGCGGCCCCTCCTGCAGCCGGGCCTCTGGTGCCTGCCCCCCTCATGGCCGAACTGCCGCTCCACGGGGTGCGGTCACCCCACCTTTGCTTGAAGACCAGCTGAGAACGTGCAGGGGCAGCCGGCAGTGTGGGGGGGGGGTGTGCCCAGCCCGGCACCCCAGCCCGGCACCCCCCGGCACCCCCAGCTTGGCACCCCCAGCCCGGCACCCCAACCCGGCACCCAGCCTGGCACCCCCAGCCTGGCACCCCCACCCCCACACCCCAGGTCTGCCCCCAGCCCGGCACCCCAACCCGGCAACCCAGCCCGACACCTCCAGCCCAGCACCCCCAGCCCAGCACCCTCAGCTCGTGCCGGCCCCCAGACCGCCCTGAGAAGGAGCTGGGTGGGGGTCTGGGGTGCGGCCCGGCCCAGGCTCCGGGGCGCTGGGGCTCCTATCTGGGAAGCCGGGCTCAGATAAGACCAGGCCCAGAGCAGCCCCGGGCCAAACCGCAGGCCTGGCCGAGCCTCCGGCCGTTGGCGGGAGCCGGGCGTGCCCAGGCCGCGGAAGCCACCCACCTCCTGCCCTCCCGTGGCGGCGGCTGCCAGCGCCCTCGGATCTCTGGATACGCCTCGTGGGGAGCGGGTCCCTGCCCCTCCCGCCCGTGGCCCTCACGGGGGTGCGCCTCGGCCGTGGCGGGGAGCGGGGGGTCTGCCATCGCCTCCCAGAGCTGCTCCCGCCAGTTCCCAGAGAGCCCGCCCGTCGGGGCCACGGCCACGAGGAGAGCCACGCTGCCTGCCCCGAGGGGGCAGCAGCGGGGGAGAAGCCGAGGGCTCTGAGCGCAGCCACGTGGACGGAGGTGCCTGCCCACCGGGTCTCCTCCCCCCGGTCCCGAGTCTGGACACCCCCCCCCCCCCCCGGCTCCCCGTGACCCGCCCTGTGGCTTGGGTGTCGGCAAACTCTCTTGCCCGCCCTTCGGGACAATCCTGGTGCACGGTTCTGTGTCCTCACGCCCCAGTGACAGTCTGGCCGCAGCAGCGTCTTTCCTTCCGGCTCCACGGCTCTCACCGCTCTGGGCTCGGACGGAGAGAGCCGCTATCAGCAAGCCCCCGGCCCCACCACCTCCTCCTGCTGTGGGGCCGCACCCTGGAGTCAGAATAAGACCGCCGGAGGCCGCCGATTGACTCAAAAAGCAGGCAAGGATTTATCCAAAAACTGGCCAGGACGGCCGCGCGAGCGCCACACGCAGGTGGAGTCCGGGGGCAGGCAGTCCTTTTAAAGGCCCAGACCACACACGTTCTCCTTGTCCTGAATCCTAAACTCTAAAGGCCGGAACAGCCCGCGGGGTCGCCCCAGCCACGTCCCGCTGGGCGTGGGGATGTGGCCCTCTCCTGCAACAGCAGAGAGCACAGACGCAGCGCTGGGCGGTTCATCTCTAAAGGCTGTCTGCGGTTTCGGCCCCGGAGCTGCCGAGTCGGTGGGAATCAGTCTCCCGCGGTCCTGGGCCGCAGCTCAGGGAACCTCCTGAGCCTCCGGCCTCCACCGGGAGCCGAGGGGACCCCCGTGGTTTCGGCAGGTCAGCGAGGGCCAAAGCTCAAACTGCAGCTTCCCCCGAAGTGTGCTTGCTACCACACTTCACTCCCGTCCGTGGTCCGACGTGGGGGCCTCCTCTGAGCGGGTCCCGCAGGGTCCGTCCCCCTGGGGCTGGCTCATTCCCTCCCCCAGCGTCCTCACGTCCGTCCCGGGCGGGTGGCGGGTCCCTTCCCCTTTAAGGCGGCGAGACCCGTGTGCGGAGGGCCCGCATGCGTGTGCCCGCGTGTCTGCCTCCCCTCGCCCGCTGCGCCTGTGCTGCTGGGACGTGGGCACACGGCCTGGCCGAGCCCCCGCCTCGTGGGGGGGGGACCCCGGTGTCTTCTGTGCAGAAAGGAGGGGCTGGGCCCCGCCTCGCCAGCCCCCTCCTGGCGGGACCACGGCCGGGCTCGGAGAAGAGCGGGTTCGGGGGCGCTGGCCTCGGCCTCGGCACTGAACGCCCGTCTCACCCGCTCCGGCTGGGACGCTGATGCCGACCTCTGACCCTGACCTTTGACTTCCAATCCAGGTGCCTGATGTGGGGTGAGACCAGCGAGAGGCTGCAAGGCCCTCATCCGGCTGCCTGCTGCTGTCCCGACTGACCAGCGGTGCCCGCTGCCCGCCCCCCGCCCCAGAGGCACCTCAGATCTCTCAGCAGCTGGCTTTTCCTCATTCCCTGTCTCGCCAGGTCTCTCTCCCTGCTCTGTGTCTCCGTGTCTCTGTCTCTCTCCCTGTCTCTGTCTCTCTCCATGTCTCTGTGTCTCCGTGTCTCTGTCTCTCTCCCTGTCTCTCTGTCTCTGTCTCTCTCCATGTCTCTGTCTCTCCGTGTCTCTCTGTCTCTCCCGTCTCTGTCTCTCTCCATGTCTCTCTCTGTCTCTCTGTCTCTCCTGTCTCTGTCTCTCTCCATGTCTCTGTCTCTCCTGTCTCTGTCTCTCTCCCTGTCTCTGTCTCTCTCCATGTCTCTCTCTGTCTCTCTGTCTCTCCTGTCTCTGTCTCTCTCCATGTTTCTCTGTCTCTCCTGTCTCTGTCTCTCTCCCTGTCTCTCCTGTCTCTGTCTCTCTCCCTGTCTCTGTCTCTCCTGTCTCTGTCTCTCTCCATGTCTCTCTCTGTCTCTCCTGTCTCTGTCTCTCTCCCTGTCTCTGTCTCTCCTGTCTCTGTCTCTCTCCATGTCTCTCTCTGTCTCTCTCTCCGTGTCTCTGTCTCTCAGGCCACGCCCGGCCCGCGGTGACCAGCGGCCTGTCACCGATAGGGCTTCATTAAAATCCCATCAGTCTATTCGGGCGGCCGGGCCAGCCCTGTGTGCAAACAAGCACCGAGGCCTCGCCCGGTTTGGGGAATTCGGGGACCGGCCGCGGCTGCGGAGGGGCCAGTCCTCCCCCTGCCCCCCCCCCAAAGGCGCCCACTCCTCTCCCTGGGGTGCTGGAGGCGGAAGCGCAGGGCGCCGCTGCTGGGCCCGAGGCCGCTCCCCGACCCTGCAGCAGCCCCCCCACACACAGCCCCCCGACCCTGCAGCCGCCCAGGCCCCCCACGGCCCCGACCCTGCAGCCCGCCCAGCCCCCCACGGCCCCTGACCCTGCTGCCCCCCCCACACAGCCCCCCGACCCTGCAGCCGCCCAGGCCCCCCACGGCCCCCGACCCTGCAGCCGCCCAGGCCCCCCACGGCCCCCGACCCTGCAGCCGCCCAGGCCCCCCACGGCCCCCGACCCTGCAGCCGCCCAGGCCCCCCCCACGGCCCCCCGACCCTGCAGCCGCCCAGGCCCCCCACGGCCCCCGACCCTGCAGCCCGCCCAGGCCCCCCACGGCCCCCCGACCCTGCTGCCCCCCCCCCACAGCCCCCCGACCCTGCAGCCGCCCAGGCCTCTCTCGGCCCCCAAGGAGGCTGGCAGGGTGCGGGGAGGGGAGACGGGGCGGGGGGGCGGTTTTGGGTCTCGGGGAGCCACTTGGGGAGCACCCTCCTTCCTGAGACCACCCTGCAGGCCCACCCTGCCGGCCGGTGGGTGCCCAGTGCCTGCTCGGGGTCCGCTGAGGCAGCCGTGGGGTCTCAGGCCGAGAGGGGGGTCCCACCGGCAGAGATCACCACCCGCGGCATCCGTGCCGAACCCCGAGCCGACGGGCGGGCAGCCGGGGTCCCACATGCCGGGGCCCAGGTCGGGTGGCGGGGGGGGGTCCCAGGCGCCCCTGACGTGTCTGTGGGACGGGCAGCTGATCGCCCCCTCGCTGACCTCTCCCTGGGTCCCTGGCCCCTTGGACCCGAGGCCGGCAGCCGGACTTGCTTCCCAGGCCCAGGACGCGGCGGGCAGGGGGAGGGGGCCCGCCCTCCAGCTCCACTTTGGGGAGCAGCACCCCACACCCACCGCAGACGCCCACAAGGTGTGGCCTCCAGGGCACGTCCTCGGCCAAGAGTGCCCCCCGGGGCTCCGGGTGGTCACCCCGCTCCACCCCTGGCCCCACCGCCTATTCCTGCCCGTGGGTCTGACCCGGGGCCTCCTCTGAGCGGGTCCCATGGGGCCGGCGCGTCCCCTCGGCTCGGCGTCCTCACTGCCCGTCGGGGCCGGGGCAGGTCCCCCCACCACGGTGAGACCCGCCCCGGGGGCCGCGCTGTCCGGCGGACTGGCTCTGCCTCCGGGAGGCTGGACCCGTGCGCGCCAAGGGCCGGCTCGGGGACTGAGGTCGCCGGGGGCAGGCTGCCCGGGCGAGGGCTCTCTGGTGGACAGCTCCCCGTGGCCGTGGCTGGCGGAGCAGTGGCTGTGGTGCTGGAGGGGCCCGGGGACACCCCCAGCGCCCACTACCCAGGCTGCCACAGCCACAGCCACAGACGCCCACGTCATCGCCCTCTGCCCTCGGCTGGGACGAGTGCTCCCGGGTCCCCTGCACCGGCTCCCCGCGCCGGGGGCAGCCCGGGGGCCGGGCAGAGTGCCGACACGCACGCCGGGGGCCCAGCCCCGCGCCTGTCCCAGCGCTCTCACGTGGCCGGGGAGGGAGGCCCAGGGTCCCCCAGCAGCTCCCCTCTGCCCCCCGCCCGGGGCCGCCTGGGTGCAGGGACCGAGGGAGGGGCAGGCCTGGGGTCTGGGGTCCCCGAATCCCCCAAACCGGCCCCGTGCTCCTGTGGGCATTGTCAGCGGAGGTGTCAGGGCACCCCGAGCCTCCCCCCCCCAGGCTCCCCGGGACGAGGGCGCCCGGGCAGACAGAGGCCCCCGCCTCGCCCAGCCGCCCCGGGTGCTCGTGTCCCCCGAGACCCGCAGGGAGGGAGAGGGCGGGGAGCCTGCGGGACCCTCAGCCCCGGCCCAGGGGGGGGGGTGGGGAGGCGCAGAGCGAGCCGCACCCTCTGGCCCGGGCCCAGCGGGGAGATTAGCCGCCTCCCCAGCCCTTTATCGGGGCCAGGATGTTGTCCCAGGCGGGGCGGGCGGGCGGCTCGGCCCCACCCTCGCCCGGGTCACCGGACGGAATGACGGCCTCCGGGCACGGGCAGGGACGGGCCCCGGACAGGAGGGGGGCCCGGAGCGGGAGGAGGGGACCCCAAAGCGGGAGGAGGGCCCGGAGTGGAAGGGGGACCCGGAGCGGGAGGAGGGGGCCCCGGAGCGGGAGGTGGGGTGCGGTTAAGAGGGGTGAGCGCTGAGGTTGAAGTGGGAGCTCGGGGCTGGTGGAGGGGCCAGCCCGGTGGGTCTCCCCTGCCCCCTGCCCCCCATGCTCCTGCGAGGGCACCTTCCCTCCGGAACCTCGGCCCTGGGACACTGCCCACTGCAGCCACGCCGAGCCTCAGCCCGGAGCCGCTGCCCCCACGGCCTGGGCCCCTCGCTGAGTCCCAGCACTGCCACGTGTCGGGGGCACTGCAGCCGGCCGTCGGTCCTTCGTCCGTCTGTCCTCCGGGCGGGGGGCCTGGCCGGGGCGGGCTCTGAGCCGGAGGGGGGTGTGGGGGGCCTGGCCGGGGTGGGCTCTGAGCCGGAGGGGGTTGTGGGGGGCCTGGCCGGGGCGGGCTCTGAGCCGGAGGGGGGTGTGGGGGGCCTGGCCGGGGCGGGCTCTGAGCCGGGGGGGGGGTCTGGCCGAGGCGGGCTCTGGGCCGGAGGGGGGGGCCTGGGCGAGGAAAGCAAACAGCTCTTTGTCTGCGGCCTTGGCTTCGGCTCGAGGGGCACAGGGGACAAAGCCGAGTGGGCCGAGCAGCCTGCCGTCTAGACAGCCGTCCCCCCTCGTCCCCGTCCCCCCTCGTCCCCCCTCGTCCCCCGTCCCCCATCCCCCCTCGTCCCCCGTCCCCCCTCGTCCCCGTCCCCCCTCATCCCCCCTCGTCCCCCGTCCCCCCTCATCCCCCCTCGTCCCCCGTCCCCCCTCGTCCCCCGTCCCCCCTCGTCCCCCGTCCCCCCTCGTCCCCCGTCCCCCCTCGTCCCCGTCCCCCATGGGCAGAGGGGCTGGGCCTTCAGGAACCTGCTGAGGGGCCGGAGGAGGGACAGCCGAGAGCCGACTCCAGAGCCGGCTCAGGGGCCTGTGGCATCAGACGCCTCCTTCCTCACCCCACCATCCTCCGGGCGCCTCTTGTGGGAGCCAGGACGGCCCCCTGCAGGCCGAGCTGCTGTTCCCGGCGTGGGGTCCCGTGCGGCCCGTGGGATCCCGTGTGCCCTGTGTGGTCCTGTGTGGCCCATGTGATCCTGTGTGGCCCATGTGGCCTGTGGGGTCCCGTGGCCCATGTGGTCCCGTGTGGCCTGTGTCTGCCATCTGCACTCTAGACCCCCTGGGCCCACAGGGACCCCCGTGCCCCCCCCCTCGAATCCACGCCACCACAGCTGATCTCCACACTGTCCACGCCACCAGCTCCAACGGAGCACCTGGCTGCGTGGCTGCCAACGCCTGGCGTGTCACTGTCACCTGCACCCTCCCCTCTGGGCCGCGGCCCTCTCCCTCACCCCTGCCGGGGGACCAGGGAGCCCACGGTCCTGGGTGTCCGGCTCTGGGTCCAGGTCCACAGCCCCAGTGACCCGGGTCTCAGCCAGCGGACACGCACCCGCAGGCCACGGAGAAACAACACACACGTGGCAGCCTGGGCGGTGAGCCCAGTGGTCAGAGCCTCAGCCGCATGGGGTCGTGGGTTTGAGTCCTGGTCAAGGGCCCGGGCCTGGTTGCTGGTTTCATCCCTGGCCCCGGTCGGGGTGAGTGCAGGAGGCAACCAGTCTCTTCTCTCTCTCTCTCTCTCTCCCCCTCCACTGTCTCTAAAAACCAGTGGGCCGGCCGGCGTGGCTCCGTGGTTGAGCATCAACCTATGAACCAGGAGGTCGTGGTTTGATTCCCGGTCGGGGCACAGGCCTGGGTTTTAGCTCCCTTCCTCTCTGAAAAAAAAAAAAAATAAAGTAAAAATCTAGGTATCTGGATATATTTAAATCAACCGAAAGCTATCCTCGGGCGAGGAATAGCAAAATAATAAAATAAGATAAAATGTAAAATAAAATAACTAAAATGACTCTCCGACGCTCTGCCTTGGGGAAGAGCACCCGAGGGAGCCAGGTTCCCCTGGAGACCAAAGCCCGGAGCGGGCGGCCCTGCCTCTAGAAGCCACCCGCCCGCCCGCCCGCGGGCACGGCCCCCTCGGGGGGCAGGCGGGGGGGGGGGGGGGCGGGCGGGGCCTGTCCGGGAAGAAGAGGGGATTACAGGGAAGCCATTGACACTGCGGCGCCAACTCCCTTTCCTGAGAACAGACCAGAAACCAGGACGCAGCAGCCCACACGGATGCGGGGAACTCGACACCCTCAGCAGGATGTCGCGGGCTTTCCGAGGACGCGCCCGCCGCACGCTCTCACGCCCGCCGCACGCTCTCGCACCCGTGGGGCCCGGCCCGAGTCCTGGGCCGGAGAGCCGCAGACGGCCCGGCAGGGAAATCAGTTTCTACTCTGACAACGGGGCCCCAATAACGGGGAGTGAAAGGAAAGTTTACAGAAAATCCAGACACTCAGAAGTGCATTGCTAGCTAACCCTGCCCCCGACCTGCCCCTGCCCCTGCCCTGACCTGCCCCTGCCCCCCCGGCTTGCCCCCCGGCCTGCCCCAGACCTGCCCCTGTCCCTGACCTGCTGCAGACCTGCCCCTGACCTGCCCCTGCCCCCCGGCCTGCCCCCGACCTGCCCCTGCCCCCCGGCCTGCCCCCGACCTGCCAGGGCAGGGCTGAGGGCTGCGGCTGAGCAGGCAGGAGGAGAGCTCTGACCAGCAGCCGGCGGCCGGCAGGGACTGAGGTCCCGGGGCAGGGACCCGGGGGTCTAAGGGCCACGTCTCCGCTCGCTGCACCACCTCAGCTCAGGCATGTGGCCCGGGCAGCCGCGCTCCTGGCCCCGGGCAGGACCTGGTCGTCCCGTGCGGGGCCCGCAGCCCGGCCCGCCCTCCTCCGACCCGGGCTCAGCGAGGGCTCTCTTCTGGCCTCGGGAGGGCCCGGGCCTGCTGGGGAGCTCTGCCGCCCCTGAGGGCTCCCCACTCAACCTCCTGGCCGAGGCCCAGCTCCTCAGTGAGGACGTCAGGGGCCCCCAGGACCCTCTGCACCCCAACTCGACGGAGCAAGGCCTCGGCGGCTGAGGGGAGAGAGCCAGCCGTTCCGTGGAAGAGCTGCCACGGGTGCAGGGGCCGTGGCTCAAGGGCCACGGGGGCCACGGGGACCACGGATGTGGGTCACACAGGGTGTGTCACACGGGGTGTGTCACACGGGGTCCGTCCCGGGGGCAGGTGTCAGGGGCCCTCCCACCGAGGCGCCATGGGCCGCACGTGTGTGCATCCCGGTCCCCGCCCTCGGCTGCCCGCCCGCTGCTCCCGGCGCTGCTGGGTCTACGGGGGCTCACGTGCCTCTGGGAGACCCGTCTCCATCGCCAGCCGATGCCCGAGTGGCTGATCCTCCGTGAGTGACTGACACGGAGGAGGCATCTGCTGGAGAGCTGAGCCATCCACAGCCCCCCCCCCCCCGCCCCGCCCGGGGCTGAGGTCCCTCCTCCTGGTCGGAGGGCCCGGCTGAGCCCACGCCGCAGGCCGGTGCCCCGGGAGCCCCGGCGGGCGGTCACAGCCGCGCCGGCACTCCCCTGGTCGTCACGGGGGCCTGGACCAAGCGTCACGGGGGCCTTTTCCTTGTCCCCACGCAGGCCCCGCCGGGCAGGCCCGGGGGTGAGGGCTGCGGGGCTGCGGGGTGGGGGTGGGGGCAGAGGAGAGGGGCTCTGAGTGCAGAGAGCCGCTCCCTACCCTCCGTGCCTCCGCCGGGCCCGGGGAGGAGGGGGAGGGGATCTGGGGGCAGCTCTGCCCGGGGTCTGTGAACTCCCTGCAGGGACTGCATGGCGGCTGAGGGGCCCCTGGGGGGCTGTGGCCTGTGGGGGGGGGGGGTGAGGGCCTTTGTGTTTCCTGGGTCTGGAGGCGGGGGGGGGGGGGAGGCTGGGGGTGGGAAGGCCGGGGGCGGGGCTGCAGCCTGGGCCCTGAGGAGAGGCCTCCAGCCCAGCAATGCCGGCCAGAAAAGTGGGGGGCAGGGGGGAGGGCGGGAAAGGGGGGCCTCCCGGGGCGGGAGCCGCTGGGGCAGAGCCGGGCCCTGGGCCTGAGCCCTGGGGAGGAATTCTGTTTGTCCAGTGATTCAGACGAACAAACAGACGCACAGAGGCCGTGAGCCGTGGCCCCGCCACGAAACCACACGCACCTCCGCCACCCAGAGCCCGGCGGGAGGGGCCCCGCCCGGGGGCACCCCAAGGCTCTCCCCCGGCCCCAAAGCCCAGCCGCGGGCCCGGCCTCCTCCTCATCAGGAGGACCCCGGGGTGCCCCCGGGCGAGGCAGCCCACCAGCCTCTGCCACGAGGCGGTGACCCTCGCCTCCTCCAGCTGCCCGCCCGGCCTGGGGCTCCCCGAGGGGCCCGGGGTCCCCGTCACACCGGGCCGGTGATGCCCCCACCAGCTGGGAGGCCCCCCCCCATCCCTCGGCCGTCTCTGCAGCTGGGGGGGGGTGGCCCTGACCCTTTGCATCCCGCACACCAGGCGTGGCTATGTGGACACCACACCACGGCGGCAGCGGGCGGCACAGATGTGGGTGCCCCGGGCCCACAGGCACTGTCTGAAGGCCCGGACGCCAGCCGGACCGGGGAGGGGCACGGCCACCCCGGACGCATAAGCCTGCGCGGTGGCTCAGCCTCTCGCCGCCGCTCGGGGGGAGGCTGGGCGTGGGGACCGCCAGGCAGGCGGGCACTTCCGGGGCGGACAGCTCCCAGGCCGCTCCGTCCACACCTTGGCCCGGGCAGCCGTCCTCGGACCCCGGCTCCGGAGGAGAAGCCGGCTCGGAGAGGGTGGCGCGCTGGCCCGGGCCACACAGTTGGTGGGTGCTGGGCGGGGACCACCTCCCCCAGGCCCGGGCCCTGGCCGAGCACCTCGTTCCGTGGCCCAGTGGGGGTGACACGTGGCCGTGGCGTGTTCAGGCTGAACCGAACGCGTGATGAGCGCCTCCCGCGGCTGTGCCTGGACGCCGAGCGCTGGCCGGTCCCGGGGCCGAGGGGCTGCAGCGTCGGGGCCGAGGGGCCTGGAGGCCCCACCCACCCGCCGGGTGGGGGGCACAGAAGCGGGGGGCGGGGGCTCTCCTTTCGGATCTGTCCGGGCCGGGGGGACGGGGGGTGCAGCTGTTGACCTCTGGTTGGAGGTGCCCCGAGTGGGGGTGAATTCGAGGTTCCGTCCTCCTGGTCCCTGAGGGAGACGCCGCCCACGGAGCCCCTTCTCTGCCCCACAGCCAGGCGGGCGGGGGCAGGAGCCGGGTCCGCCCCGACCGGGGACCCTGCGCCCGGACTCCGCTGTGCCCACGACCCTGCCCAGGAGCCAGGAGGTGAGGGTTCGATTCCCAGCCAGGGCTCATGCCCGGGTTGTGGGCACATCCCCAGTGGGGGGCGTGCAGGAGGCAGCCGGTCCGTGATTCTCTCTCATCATTGATGTTTCTCTTTCCATCTCCCTTCCTCTCTGAAATCAATAAAAAGTACATACATATACATATATATTTTTTCATTGTTTCTTTCTTTAAAATAAATCTTTATTGTTCATATTATAAATGTTCCTCATTTTTCCCCCCTCCATTGCTCCCCTCAACCAGGTTCCCATCCCACCCTCTGCCCTTTCCCCACCCCCATTGTCCTCATCCGTAGGTGCACAGTTTATGTTTGAAATCAATAAAAAAATATTTTTTTTTTTTTTTAAAAAAAGGACGGAAAGGCAGGCGCCAAGCCGGCCCAGGGACAGGCTCCCGGAGGCCGTGCCAGGAGCGGGCGGGCAGGGTCAGGGGGGCCTGGTGGGCCGGGGCCGGGGCCGGGGTCCGCCCAGGGCTGGGCAGAGCCGGTCCTCGTGGTCCCAGCAGCCCGGCGCTGCCTCTTTCCCGGTGGCTGGGAGGGAGCAGGAGGCAGGGCCGTGGGCGGGACCCCCAGGAGTGACCCCGGGGCTGGCGGGCGTCCCATCCTCCTCGGGGGGCACTGGCCTCGCCCCACACACCGGCTATCTGGGGCTGCTTCCTTCCCGCGCCCCGGCCCACATGAGTCACACCGCGATAGCGTGGCAGCGAGTGACGCTCTGGGATGCAGCCAGGGCTCCTCCCGCTGCCCACACCCCCACGGTCCTCCCGTTCCCATGGCGACGCCGGGCGGTCCTGAGGGCGGGACCCCAGCCCTCTCTCTAATCGGACCTGGGAGGGGGGGGGGCGGCACACCAGGCACCCAGGAACAAAGCCGGGGTGTCCTTACGTGTGCCGCCCGCTCCCTGCACTCGGCCCCGGCTGGGGTCCCCTGCCCGTGTGGCCCTCTTCCCGCGGGGACTTCTCGGACCCCTCTCCAGACGGGGAGACTGAGGCTCAGAGGGGCAGGGCTCGTCCCAGCGGGGCCCCCCCTGCACCCCTGTTTGTCCAGTGAAGCCCCCCCAAGCGGGGAGGGCAGAGCCACCCCATGCCTCACCCTGCCCCGGCCCCCCGGGCTTTGGAGGTCCAGGAAGGACCCCGAGTTTTGAGTCCGGGCCGGGACCCGGGCCAAGGGCGTGCGGGGGTCACAGGCCCGTCCCTGTCACGCCCCAGGGGCAGCGAGGCCACAGGTCGCCAGCGACGGGCCTGAGCCCACGCCAGCACCCCTGACCCACCTGAGTCACCGGCCTGGCCCTCGGAGGGCCGTGCCACGGGGCCGAGGCCGCGCTGACCCGCCCAGGCAGCGGGCACCGCCGGCCGCCCGGAGCTCACACCCTGAGCTTGCACGCTCATAAGATGCCGGACCGGCCACCTGGGCTCCCCCTGGAGCCCCCCTCGAACCACCTGACACAGGCCACCTGCCTGTCCCCCGAAAATCTAGCCCAGCATGGACACCCCGGGGGGCCAGGCCTGGCTGGGGTTCCCAGCTGCGAGGGGGGCTCAGGGGGGGGGGAGGGAGGAGGAAGGGTCAGACATAGGCCTCGGCGGAGGACAAGCCAGGCCGTCCGCCGGCCCGAGCCCTCTGCCCGGCCCAGCCCAGGGCTCGGGTCCCCGCTGTGCCGCTGGGGAGGGCGCCGGCCCCCGCCCCATCCTGCCTGCACCCCCTCTCCCGTGCGCTCCCTCACCAACCGCTCACCCACTCACCCCCTCGTCATGGTCCCCCACGCGCCTGCAGTGGGTGAGGAGTCAGTTTTCTCTCCCAGGTGCTGGGCTCGGACCCCGGGCACCATCGCGGGGAGCTGGGCCGGTCCTGGGTGCGGCCGCAGGTTCTCAGAGCAGCGCTGAGCCCCTTGGGTCCCGGACCCCAGCCCAGCTGTCCCACTCCCTGAGCTGCCCCCCTCCTCTGGGGTGGCCAGAGGTCCACACGCCGTGGTCTGGGGCCGGGTGTTCAGACACCATGGTCTAGGGCCAGGTGTCCACATGCTATTGTCTGGGGCCGGGTGCCCACACGCTGTGGCCTGGTGGTGTTTCTGCCAGAGCCATCATTTTGAGACCTGGGGGACGGGGCCTGGCCAGGTGGCATCGCTGCACAGCTGGGCACAGACACCCTGCCCTCCCAGCCACAGGCCACCGTGAATCCACTGCCCCTGCCTGTCCGCCCGGGGCCAGGGGCTGAAGCCCAGCAGGGTGCCACAGCGGTGGGCTGGGGTGCGAGGGTGGGGGTAGGGGCTGGGGTGGGGAGGAAGGGCCTGCCCTGAGGAGCCGCCCCTGCCCCCCTCCAGGGAGGGCACGGCTGGCCTGGTGAGGGAGCCGTGGCCTCTCTGGACACCGGCGCTCCGGCTCCGGCTGCAGGAGCACGTGCCGGAGGAACCCTCAGGGCGGGCCGGCGGCAGGATGCCTGAGCCAGGGCGGGGACGGGGTGCCCTCAGGGAGCCCCCCCGGGTCCCCCGCCCCCCGCACACACTCATCTCTGCCTGGCCCCGGCCGCCGGCCAGCCCACGGCGGTGCCCACTGTTTACCTGGTGAGGGGGGCCGCGCCCGCCCCGCCCGCGGGTGGCGTCACGTGGCCTCGGCCCCGGGTACAAAGCCTCCTGCCCGCGGCCCTCCCCAGCGGCTGCCTTCTCCCACCTCTGCCATGGGTGTCGGCCGCAGGGAGCCCGCGCGGCTCTGGGTGCTGGCCCTCGCGCTGGCCCTGGCCTGCGCCCAGCACACAGGTGAGCTCCTGGCCACGGCGGCCCCGGGTCCTGCTCCGGACGGACTGAGGTGCCCGCGTGGCCGGCTCCCGGCTGGGAGGGTGGGCGCTGGGTGGGCACCGGGCTGCAGGCTGAGGCGGAGGAGCGGAGCCCGGGCCCCAGCCCACCCGTCTCGCCCTCCGGGTCCCTGCACTCACCGCTCTCGGCCTCCTCCCCTCCTCCCCCCCTTCCCCCCTGAGGACCCCAGAAATCAGCCTCCAGTACTCGGCAGCCTCGGGGCTGACACCACCCCTGGCCTCCCCGGCTGCGCCCCTGCTCCGTGGCCGGCACCCCCTGTAGAATCAAACCTGCCCCCCGTTTTCCTGGGGGGCCCCTCAGAGGCCGAGCCGGGGCTGCTGGGCCCGGGGTTGTGAATGAGGGCACAGTGAGGGAGTGGAGGCCCTGGAGACCCCAGGTCTGGCTGGGGGGCCCCCCGCTGGTGGGCTAAGCTGCGGGGTGCCCCAGGAGAGCCTGGCTCAGCAGTGGGCCCAGAGCCTTGCCCACGGCCCTCTCGCTCACCCGGCTCAGACCAGCGCCCCCTCTCTCCACAGGCAGCGCCCAGCTCGGCTCTGCACCCGGCAAGGAGCACCCACACCTCCCTCCCGCCCCCCAGGGGCCCGGCGGTGAGTCTGCCTTCCCCTCAGAGCCGCCCCACCCGCCCAGGGACCCGAGGGGCCGCCCACCCGGGTGCCTCCCAGATGGCCCCACCACGGGGCCGGGGCTTAGCTGGGGACCCCCACAGGCATGCAGGGGGGCTGGCCTCTCGGGGTGTCTGTGTCCACGCTGCCTGGCTGGGCCCCGAGCTCGGCCTGCCCTCCCTGGCGTCTCCCGGCCTGGCTCCCGGGCCCCCGGCCCCACCTCAGTGCCGTGGGGCTCCAGCCCTGGGCCCTCCAGGCGCCTCGGAGATTCTGGGAGCTGGAGCCCCCTGCGGACGGCCTCGGGGGGTCTCGGGGACGTGAGCGCCGCCAGCAGGTGGCCTGGGCGCGGCCTGAGCAAGCAGAGCTGGCGGGGGGGGGACCCCGTGGCGCCGGGCAGACCCCCTCCCCGTGGGCAGAGGAGCGGGAGGGGCTGATGTCACCTCCCTGTCCCCGCAGGCGACGCCCCCCGCGGGGTGACCATCCTCCCGCCCCTGAGGACGGCCCCCGTGGTGCGCGGTGAGTGGGCCCTCGGGCTGGGGCTGGGGCGGGGGTAGGAGGGCTGCTCCCTCAGGCCGGGCCCGGCTTCCTGGGACCCCCAGTGCCCGGCTCGGGGGCGGGTGCCGGCGGAGGGGCCCTCAGCACGCGCTCCCCGCAGCCCTGAGCGCGGCGCACGGCGGCCGGGTGTGCAGCACGTGGGGCGACTTCCACTACAAGACCTTCGACGGCGACGTGTTCCGCTTCCCCGGCCTCTGCAACTACGTCTTCGCGGCGCACTGCGGGGCCGCCTACGAGGACTTCAACCTGCAGCTGCGCCGCGGCCCCGCCGGCGCCCCGCTCGGCGTCACCATGAAGCTCCGCGGCCTCGTCCTGCAGCTGACCCCCCGCTCCGTCCTGGTCAACGGCCGCCCGTGAGCCTGGGAGGGTCCAGGGGGGGCGTGGGGCGCCCTCGGGAGTGAACGCCGGGGGGGGGGGCGCCCCAGGCCCCGTCCCCGTCCCTCCTGCTGCCCCATCCCCGTCCCCGTCCTGCCATGGCCGCAGGACCCTCCCTGCCAGGGCCCAGCCCCCGGCCGCCACACCGGCCCTCACGGCCCGCTCTCCCCGCAGGACGCAGCTGCCCTTCAGCCAGGCGGGGGTCCTGGTAGAGCACAGCACCAGCTTCTTGAAGGTGGCGGCCCGGCTGGGTCTGGTCTTCATGTGGAACCAGGACGGCAGCCTCCAGGTGCGTCGGCGAGCGCGGCTCTGCCGCCGCCAGGGGTGGGCGGAGCTGTGGGCCGGGCCGGGGTGAAGCCTCCGGGACTGACGCCGCTGGGTCCGAGGCTCCGAGGGGCCCGGGGGCGGGTCCCAGCCCAGGAGCCCTCTGAGCGGCCGCCCCTCCCTGGGGTGCCGGCCCCGCCCTCCGTCCCTCCGGGCCTGACGCCCGGGCGGCCTCCCCTTCAGCTCGAGCTGGACCCCAAGTTCGCCAACCAGACCTGCGGGCTCTGCGGGGACTTCAACGGCGTGCCGGTCTTCGACGAGTTCCTCTCCCACGGTGAGCCGTCCCGCCCCCCCCAAAGCCCGCCACTCCGCTCCCCGCAGGGCCGCCCGCTCCCACGTCAGAGGGCTCCAGCCTCGCACACCTGCACCCACACGCATGCACACACACATGCGTGCAGACCTGCATACAGCTATGTGCAGGCATGTGTATAGATGCGCCTGCACACACACCCACACCACCCCAGCATGCACACACACACGCCACACCATCCGAGCATGCACACGTGCACACGCGTGCACACACATGTGATCCGGCCCAAGGCATGCTCTCGGCACGCCCGTGTGCCCCTAGCTGCAGGCTCTTTGCGAGGCCGCTCGGGCTGTGGTGGACCTGAGCCCACGCTCCCCGGAAATTAGGCCCCGGCACGGCTCTGCGCCCCCAGGTCCCCTCCGCCAGCCCTGGAAGCCCACCCATAGGGGTTCTCGGCCTGGGGGACCGAGCTGCCCCGCGTCCAGGGGCCCTGGCCAGGCTCCGAGGGCCGGCAGGCGCTCAGGGTCACTCCCCCGCCCTCGGGCCGTGTGCCCACCTCTGGCTGTGTGCCCGCCTCGGCTCCTCGTGCCATTTCCCAGCCCCACACGCTGCTGAGCCGGGAGTGTGGCCGGGCGGCGGGCGTGGCGGGATCCCTCGGGCGCGGGCTGAGGGGGCCTCGGGGCCTGCAAAGCCACGGCGGTTCCCCCGCAGGCACGAGGCTGAGCGCCGTGGAGTTCGGGAACCTGCAGAAGATGGACGGCCCCATGGAGCAGTGCCAGGACCTTGCGCCCGCACCCGCGCCCGAGGGGAACTGCTCCGTCGGCTCGGTGAGCCAGCGCGGCGGGCCGGCCGGGGCGGGGTCGCCGGCCGGGTGAGGGGCCCGGGGACCGGGGGACCGGGCTGGAGCCGGACTCAGAGACCGCTCTGCCCCAGGACCTCTGCGAGGAGCTGCTGCTCGGGGCCCGGTTCCTGGGCTGCCACGCCCTGGTGGACGCCAGCAGCTTCCTGCGCGCCTGCCGGCAGGACCTGTGCCTCTGCCAGCACACCGACCTCGCCCGCTGCGCCTGCCTCACGCTGGCCGAGTACTCCCGCCAGTGCGCCCACGCCGGCGGGCTGCCCCCCGACTGGCGGGGCCCCGGCCTCTGCCGTGAGTGTGCCTGCCCCCCCCCCCGTCTGCCCCCCTCTCTCCTCCCTCCCCCCCGTCTGCCTGGGCCCCGCGCTGGCCGGGGGTGACGCGGCCCGCCTGCTCCCCGCAGCCCAGACCTGCCCCCACAACATGCAGTACCGGGAGTGCGGCTCGCCCTGCGCCGACACCTGCTCCAACCGGGAGCACTCCCAGCTCTGCGAGGACCACTGCGTGGCCGGCTGCTTCTGCCCCGAGGGTGAGCCCCCCCACACCGCCCTCCCCCGGGGCCCCACGGTGCCCGCTGCGTCCATCCCTCTGCCCGCTGCACACGGGGCCCTGAGGAAGGCCCCTGACCCGGCGTGGCCGCTGAGCCCTGGCCCTGAGGGACCGAGGCACAGGCCACCAGAGCAGAGGGCCGACCCCCACACGCTCACGCGTGGACAACCCCCTCCCCGGCCCCCGGCACCTGCCACTCAGCCTGCCCCCCTCCCCAGGGATGGTGCTGGATGACATCGGCCAGACCGGCTGCATCCCCGTGTCCCAGTGCCCCTGCGTGCACAGCGGGGCCACCTACGCGCCGGGGGCCACCTACTCCACAGACTGCACCAACTGGTAGGACCCGGCCCGCCCCCCAGTGCCCCCCTCCCCCCTCCTCCACCCCGTGCCCCGTGTGGGTCCTCCTGGGGCTGCCCACACGCCATCCTCTCCCACACGGGCGGGTCTGTGCCGGGGGGCCGGGGCCGGGCCGGGGAGAGGGCGGGGCGGGCGGTGGCGCGGCACCCAGGGCTGTCTCTGCCGCAGCACCTGCTCCGGGGGCCGGTGGAGCTGCCGGGAGGTCCCGTGCCCCGGCACCTGCGCGGTGCTGGGAGGCGCCCACTTCTCCACCTTCGACGAGAGGATGTACACGGTGCACGGGGACTGCAGCTACGTGCTGGCCAAGGTGCGGGCCCCGGCGGGCTGAGGCCTTGAGCGTTTGGGGTTCGGCGTGGGCGGGGGTGGGAGGGGGGCGTGGGCAGAGCCTGAGGCCCCGTGTCCGCAGCCCTGTAACAGCAGCGCCTTCACCGTGCTGGCCGAGCTGCGCCGGTGCGGCCTGACCGACAGCGAGACCTGCCTGAGGAGCCTGACCCTGAGCCTGGACGGGGGGCGGACGGTGAGTGCAGAGCGCGGCCGGGGAGGGGCTCGTGGCGGGCACCACTGCCCAGCCCTGGCCCTGGCGTGGGCAGCGAGCGCCTCCCGCCCCGTCTGCCCACTGCGTCCATCCCGGGGACCTTCCGAGGGATTGCCCGGGGGCAGCAGGGTGGGGGCTAGTGTCTCTGTGCAGAAGGCACCTCGGGTTTTTCATGATTATAAAAGCGCCGTCCTCGGTGCCTGGGGAACACTTGGGGTGAGCAGGGTCGGGGGGCTGGGGGCCGGGGGACACGAGGCCTCAGGCACATTTCAGAGCCTCGGGGGGGGGCGGCTGGGACCCCCCCCGCAGAGCCGCCCCCCCCTCGCGAACGCGCCCCCTCGGCCTCGCTGCTCCAGGTCGTCCAGGTCAAGGCCAGCGGGGAGGTGCTTGTGAACCAGCTCGTCACCCAGCTGCCCGTCTCCACAGGTGAGGCCCGCCCCACCCCGCTCCCCCCGCCCCGCCCCGGTCCCCCACCCACCCCGGCCCCCCTGAGCCAGGCCCTGTGTCCGCAGCCGGCGTCACCGTCTTCCGGCCCTCCACCTTCTTCGTGGTCCTGCAGACGCGCCTGGGGCTGCAGGCGGAGGTGCAGCTGGTGCCCACCATGCAGGCGTTCCTGCGGGCGGCGCCCGCGCTCCGCGGCCGGACCTGCGGTGAGAGCCCCGCCCATCGGGCTCAAGCCCCCGCCCACCGGGCTCAAGCCCCGCCCATATGACTCACACCCCGCCCATAGCCCCACCCACCGGGCGCACGCCCCGCCCACCAGGCTCAAGCCCCGCCCCCTGACCGCCCGCCTCACGCGCCCTCCCGCCCAGGCCTCTGCGGGAACTTCAACCAGAACCAGGCGGACGACCTGCTCAGCCGCGGCGGCGCGGTGGAGGGCACGGCCGCCGCCTTCGCCGACACCTGGAAGACCCAGGCCGCCTGCCCCAGCGTGCGGGGCGGCTTCGAGGACCCCTGCGCCCTGAGCGTGGAGAACGGTACGTGGTCGCCACCCTCTCCCCGCGGGCCCGGGCCCGGGGCGCTGCGGGGCCCCCACGGCCGCAGACCCGGCGGGGGGGCGCCCGCCGCGGCCCCGGGGAGATCCGCCGACCCGCCCGCCTGTGCCGCCCACAGAGAAGTTCGCGCAGCACTGGTGCGCCCGCCTCACCGACCCGCGCGGCCCCTTCGCCGCCTGCCACGCCGCCGTGAGCCCCGGCCCCTACCACGCGGTGAGCCGCCCCGGGGCCCCGGCCCGCGGTCAGCACACTGGGTGCCTCGGTCTGCTGGGTGCCTCGGCCTCAGCCCCGCCCCAGGCCCGGCCGAGGGTTGGGGGGCGGCGGGGGGGGGGGGCGCCCCGTGCCTAGCCCAGGGGTCCCCGCCTTTCTTGGCCACGCCCACCTGAGCGCCTCTCAAACCCTGATGCCCCCCACACACACACACATATAATTCCTCCCATGCAGACAGGAGCCCCGTCCCCGCGGAGGAAGCCCCAGGGCCGCGAGCTTGGTCCGAACAGGCTTCCCACGGGCCGGGCATCCGCGGGGGAGGAGAAGCAGAGAGCCCGGGGCGGCGGGAGTCCCGGGGAAGGAATTGTTTAGAGAACTGGTGATGATAGGAAGGGATGGGAACGTAGCAACGTTCCGAAATGTACACGAGAGGCCTGACGTGCACAAACGTGTCGCCACGTGTGTCCACATGCTGCATGCGTGGCCCCGGGACCACGGAAATGAGAAGAACTCCCCGTGAGCGACGCGTTCTCACGTGGCCCCCCTCCACGGCCCCCCGGGGCCCTGCACCCCACCCTGGGGGCCTGCACCCCACACTGGGGCTCTGCACCCCACGCTGGGGGCCTGCAGGGGGCTTGTGGCCACAGGGACCGGGGCCCAGGCCTCTGCGAGGTCTGCTCCGGAGGGTCCCGGGGAGCGGGTTCGGGGTGCGGGGGGTCGCTCCGGTGCGGCTGGGGAGCCTGACACCCCGCCTCCCCCGCCCCCAGAACTGCCTGTTCGACACGTGCAACTGCGAGAGGAGCGAGGACTGCCTGTGCGCCGCGCTGTCCGCCTACGTCCAAGCCTGCGCCGCGCGGGGCGTGCTGCTGCGCGGCTGGAGGGCCGGCGTGTGCAGTGAGTGGGGCGGGGGGACCCCCCACAGGAGGGCAGCCAGGGGACGGGAGCAGGGCCGGGGGGCGGGCTGTGTGCTGAGCACCCCCCCCCCCGCACCTGCAGCGAAGCCCATGGACACCTGCCCCCCCTCCATGACCTACCACTACCACGTCCGCACCTGCCAGCCCACCTGCCGCGGCCTGAGCCGCCAGGACCCCGCCTGCGGCGTCAGCTTCGTGCCCGTGGACGGCTGCACCTGCCCCGACGGCACCTTCCTGGACGACGCGGGCAGCTGTGTGCCCGCCGAGGCCTGTCCCTGCTACCACGGCGACACCGTGGTCCCCAACGGGGAGTCCCTGCACGAGCGGGGGGCAGTCTGGTAAGGGCCCCCGCGGGGCCGGAGGGGGGGCAGGAGGGCGGGGGAGGGGGCAGGAGGGGCGGGGCGGACCCCTGACCGCCCTCTCCTCTCAGCACCTGCACGCAGGGCACCCTGACCTGCATCGGAGGCAACTCCCCGGACCCAGGTGAGAGGGAGGGGGAAGGGCAGGGAGGAAGGGGGTCAGAGAGGGAGGGGGGAGGGAGGGGGGCCCTTGGTGGTCTTCCCCTGAAACTTCAGGGTCAAACACCCGCATGGCAGCGGGTGGGTGCGGGTCAGCGTCTGGCCGGTGGTCCCTGCCCTCAGGACTCAGGGTGGGGGTGTCAGGGGTGTGTGCATACACATAGTGCACATGCACACACACACACACCCCACAGCCTGGGTTGGAGGGAGGCGCGGTGAGGCGGGCTGGGCGGCCCCCTGAGCGCCTCCTCCCGCAGTGTGTGCCCCGCCCATGGTGTACGCCGACTGCCGCAACGCCACGCCGGGGGACACGGGCGCCGGCTGCCAGAAGAGCTGCCACACCCTGGACATGGACTGCGTGAGTGACCCTGACCCCACGGCCCGGGACCACCGGTGACCCCGCCCGGCCGGCCCCAGGAGGAGCCCTGCGGAGGGCGTGGGGGCCTCAGGGGACCCTCCGCCCTCCTGCCCACTGAGCGTGTCCGCCCCGCCCACAGTACGGCCCCCGGTGCGTGCCCGGCTGCGTGTGCCCCGCGGGGCTGGTGGCGGACGGGGAGGGCGGCTGCGTGCCGGCGGAGGACTGCCCCTGCATGCACAACGGGGCCCGCTACCGCGCCGGCCAGACCGTCCGCGTGGGCTGCAACACCTGGTAGGTGCGGCCTGGCCCGGGGTGCGGGGTGCGGGGGTGCGAGGCCGGCCGCGGCCTGACACCCCGCCCCCGCCCCCCCCCCCAGCACCTGCAAGAGCCGGAAGTGGCAGTGCACCGAGACGCCCTGCCTGGGCACCTGCGCCGTGTACGGGGACGGCCACTACCTCACCTTCGACGGGCAGCGCTACAGCTTCAGCGGGGCCTGCGAGTACACGCTGCTGCAGGTGCCGGCCGCCCGCCCGCCCGCCTGCCCTTCCTCCCCGTCCCGAGCCTCCCCTCCCCCTGCCCCAGGCCGGACCCCCTCCTCCGGCGCCTGAGCCCCGAGCCCCGCCCCGCCCCCGCAGGACCGCTGTGGCGGGAACAGCAGCGCCCAGGACGCCTTCCGCGTGGTCACCGAGAACGTCCCCTGCGGCACCACCGGGACCACCTGCTCCAAGGCCATCAAGATCTTCCTGGGGGTGAGCGGGGCGCCGGGCGGGGCGGGGCACCCGTGGGGGCTCCGGGAACCCCGAGGAGGCCGCGCGCCCACGGCCGGGCCGGTGGACCCTCCCTCCGGGGCGGAGGTGGCCTGGGGCCCCAGCCGGCCGGCCCTGAGCGCCTCCTCCCTGCGCAGAGCTACGAGCTGAAGCTGATGGAGGGCCGAGTGGAGGTGGTGGAGAAGGGCCCGGGGCCGCGGGCGCCCTACTCCCTCCGCCAGGTGGGCATCTACCTGGTGGTGGACACCGAGGCCGGCCTGGTGCTGCTGTGGGACAAGAAGACCAGCATCTTCCTCCGGCTCAGCCCCGAGTTCAAGGTGAGCTCCCGCCCCCGCCACTCCCTGGCCCCAGACCAGCGGTCGGCGAACCCATTAGTCAGCAGGGCCAGACACCGGCAGGACAGCGACGGACATTCCTTTGGAGAGCCACATTCTCTAAACTTAAACGCCTTCTAACGCCACTTCTTCAACACGGACTCGCCCAGGCCACGGTGTTTTGTGGGAGAGCCACACTCCGGGGGCCAAAGAGCCGCGTGTGGCTCTCCAGCCGCAGTGTGCCGACCACTGCCCCAGACCCAGGGGAAGCGGGGTGTGGGGTGGGGGAGAAAGACAGACAGAGAGGGGGGCGTTGGCCCGGGCTGGGCTCCGGGAGGTGGCGTAGGAGACCCCGAGCTGTGGGTGGCAGGCCCGTGGCTGGGGGACAGGTGGGACACACCGGGCCCCTCCTCGCACGGGTCTGGGGCCGGAGGTCCCGTCCAGGGGTCACAGGGCTCACAGGGGTCCCGGGGCTTGTCCCTCCGAAGGCTCCGGGCTTGTGGCCACATCCCCCCACCCGTGCCTCCGAGACCACATGCCTCTCCCTGGTCCCAGGACGCCTGTCACTGCCCCCCACCCCCCAACCGGGGAACACCATTTAGCCCTCACTCACTCGGGTCCCTGGGGAGGGCCCTCAGCCTCAGGCGCCCCTTCCTCTCCTGGGTCTGGGGTGAGGCTGGGGGGCTCCAGCTCCTGCCCCCCACCCCCCTGCTTGCCCTGAGGCCCCCCCCTCTCTGCCTGCAGGGGCGGGTCTGCGGGCTGTGCGGGAACTTCGACGACAACGCCGTCAACGACTTCACCACGCGCAGCCAGGCCGTGGTGGGCGACGCGCTCGAGTTCGGCAACAGCTGGAAGTTCTCCCCGACCTGCCCAGACGCCCCGGCCCCCCGCGACCCCTGCACCGCCAACCCCTACCGCCGGTCCTGGGCCCAGCGGCAGTGCAGCCTCATCAACAGCCCCACCTTCGGGGCCTGCCACGCCCACGTACGCGGCCTCCCTCCCGGCGGCTGGGAGGAGGGAGGAGGGACTGGGGGGCCGGGACACCCGGGGGGGGGGGGGGGAGCCTGCCCTTGCTGTGCCTGAGCTCCACAGCGCAGGCCCGAACCCGCCAGCACCCTGGGGGGTGGGGGTCCCCCGAATCTGAGGCCTGTCCCCCACAGGTGGAGCCGGCCCCGTACTACGAGGCCTGCGTGAGCGACGCGTGCGCCTGCGACTCGGGGGGCGACTGTGAGTGTTTCTGCACCGCCGTGGCCGCCTACGCCCAGGCCTGCAGCGACGCGGGCGTGTGCGTGGCCTGGCGCACCCCCGACATCTGCCGTGAGTTTGTGGGCTCAGCCCTGGGAGGGGCGGGGCGAGTGGAAAGGAAATGGGACGGAGAGAGGCAGGTGTGGTAGAACCTTCTGGAACTGAGAGGTAGCAGAGCCCCCAGCCCCACCCCTTCCCAGCACCGACTGCCTGTGCAGAGGGCGGAGTACCTGCGGAGCTGCTGGGAGCGAGTCCCCACCCCGAGGGGGTGTCTCAGAGAAGCAGGGGGCCCCGCGGCCACCCTCCCCACTGCCCATCTGAGCCACAGGGGTCTAGGCCACGCCCCGAGGCCACGCCCCGAGGCCACGTCCCGGAGTCGCGGGAGGGAAAGCTCCAGAGCAGCCGAAGGGACTTGGTCCAGGATGGGGGTGCCCCGCGGTGCTGCCCCCGGGCTGGGGAGGCCGGCCCCGGCTGAGCGAGTCCCTGCCCACAGCCCTGTTCTGCGACTACTACAACCCCGAGGGCCAGTGCGAGTGGCACTACCAGCCCTGCGGGGCGCCCTGCCTGCGGACCTGCCGGAACCCCCGCGGCCAGTGCCCGCACGACACGCCTGGCCTGGAAGGTGGGCTGGGCTGCTGGCCGGGGGGGGGGGGCGTCCTGGGGAGCCCGGGATCCTGGGGGGCTGGCCGGACTGCCCGAGCCCTCGCAGTGCCTTTGCGGGTGCAGCCTGGCTCTCCCGTGGCGCTGAGGCCACGGGGGAAGGGGAGGGGGGAGGGGAGGGCCAGGGGGGGCAGCGTGGACTGGAACTCGGTCTCCCCGGCCCCCAGGCTGCTACCCCAAGTGCCCGCCGGAGGCCCCCATCTTTGACGAGGACGCCATGCGGTGTGTGGCCACGTGCCCGACCCCGCCCTGCCAGGTCCAGGGCAAGTCGTACCCGCCGGGCGCCGTGGTGCCCTCGGACCAGAACTGCCACTCCTGGTGAGTGACCCAGCATTCCCCCACCCCCACCCCCAGGACGAGCCCCCCCCCCCCCAGGCCACCTCCCAGCGGGCCCAGGGGAGGGTGCTGGTGGCCTGGGTCCCTGGGTCCCCGAGCCGCCTGCTGTGGGGCCCGGAGTGGCCGGGAAGGTGAAGGGAAGGGGGTGAAGGGCAGGGGGCGGAGCCTGAGGCCACCCAAGGACCCCGGACAGGCGCCCTGTGGAGGAAGTCGGGGGCTCACGGGTCATAGGTTGGAGGGTAGGGGCCCCGCCAGCCGGGACATCTACCCCCCAGCCTCACCCCCTCCCTCTGCCGCCAGCGTTTGCACGGAGAACGGCGTGCGGTGCACCTACGACGCCGAGGGTGAGCTGGGCCTTCCTCGGGGCGGGGGGCCGGGTCCTCCCGCACCCCAGGCCCTGACGCCGGCTCTGCTCCGTCCGCAGCCTGTGTCTGCAGCTACGACGGGCGGCGCTTCCGCCCCGGAGACCTCGTCTACCACACGGCGGACGGCACCGGCGGCTGCATCTCCGCCCGCTGCGGGCCCAACGGCACCCTCGAGAGGACCGTGGTCGCCTGCGGCTCCAGCTCCCCGGCCCCCCCCACCACCTTCTCCTTCTCCTCCACCACGCCCCCCAGCGGTAGGCAGCCCCCCCCCCCATGTCCGCCAGCGTAGGCAGCTGTGCCAGGACCATGCAGGGCGGCCGGGGCCCTGAGAATCGGTGGGGAGGGCCGGAGCGGGCAGGGGCGGTCACCTGAAGGGGGTCAGCCTCCCTGGGTCTGGGGGACTGGTGCCCAGGGTAGCGCTGCCAGCGCAGGCTCCCAGGCTGGCCGAGAGGAGGAGGCCCCGGCCGCCACTCCCTGCACACCGCGGTCCTCACCCGCTTCGGGGGCGTCCTAGTGCCTCACCAGAGGCCCCCCCAGAGTGGAGAGTCCCCACAACGCTGGCTTCGGGGTCCACGTGTCCAGATTCCATTCGGGGCGAGCCTGGGGGCGGGCTTCCGGTCACGGAGGTCCGTTTGCCTGTTTACTCAATGCTGGGCCGGCGCCACCTCCCACGTGGCCACATCCAGCACCACCCCGGCTGCCCGGGGACGGACAGACAGCTGACAGGCAGGGGGCGAGGGCGGGGCGGGCGCGGAGGGCCGAGCGCGTGCCGTCCTGACGCCGGGCCCTCTCCGCCGCTTCCTCCCGCAGCCGTGAGCTCCACGGGTCCGCCCGGCCCGCCCCCCGGCCCTGCCACGAGCCCGGCCCCCGGCAGCACCCCCGGGCCGCGGCCTTCGACGGCCTCCGCGCCCCCCGGCCCGGCCTGTGGGGAGGACTGCCTGTGGTCAGCGTGGATGGACGTCAGCCGCCCAGGACGCGGCCTGGACAGTGGCGACTTCGACACGCTGGACAACCTCCGCGCCCACGGGTACCCGGTCTGCCAGGCCCCGCGGGCGGTGGAGTGCCGAGCCGAGCGCGCCCCTGACGTGCCGTTCCAGGTCCTGGGGCAGCAGGTGGCCTGCAGCCCGGCCACGGGGCTGACCTGCTACAACAGGGACCAGGTCTCGGGGCTCTGCGACAACTACCAGATCCGGGTGCTGTGCTGCTTCCCCCGGGCCTGCCCCAGCTCCCCGGGCCCGGCCACGCCCGGCACGACCAGCACCTCCGCGCCCACAGCCCCTGCCACCACCGCCTCCCCCTCCCCTGCCTCCACCTCCTCCCCCGCCCCTGCCACCACCTCCTCCCCCGCCCCTGCCACCATCGCCTCCCCCGCCCCTGCCACCACCTCCTCCCCTGCCACCACTTCCCCTGTGAAAACAACTGGCTCAGCCCCCAGCCCGACGCCAGTGTCCACCCCGGCTCCCACCACGGCCTCCGTGTCCACCTCAGCCCCCGGGTCCTCCTCCTGCTGGCGGGAGTCGTGCAGCTGGACCGAGTGGCTGGACGGCAGCTACCCCGAGCCCGGCATCGACGGCGGGGACTTCGACACGTTCCAGAACCTGCGGTCCAAGGGGTACGCGTTCTGCGAGCGGCCCCGCCAGGTGCAGTGCAGGGCCGAGCGCTTCCCGGACACGCCGCTGGCCGAGCTGGGGCAGGCGGTGGTCTGCAGCGACAGCCTGGGCCTGCTGTGCCTCAACAAGGACCAGCTGCCGCCCATCTGCTACAACTACCAGATCCGGATCCAGTGCTGCCGCTGGCTGGACGTGTGCAGGGACCGGACCTTCCCCCCGGTGACCCATCACCACGCCGGAACCCACACCTCCTCCCCCGTGGCCACATCCAGCACCACCCCTGTGCCCACAACCACCACCTCTGTGCCCACGACTAGCACCCCTGTGCCTGCAACCACCACTCCTGTGCCTGCAACCAGCACCCCTGTGCCCACGACCACCACCCCTGTGCCTGCCACCACCACCCCTGTGCCTGCAACCACCACCCCTGTGCCTGCAACCACCACCTCTGTGCCCACGACCAGCACCCCTGTGCCTGCAACCAGCACCACCCCTGTGCCTGCAACCACCACCTCTGTGCCCACGACCAGCACCCCTGTGCCCACGACCACCACCACCCCTGTGCCTGCAACCACCACCTCTGTGCCCACGACCAGCACCCCTGTGCCTGCAACCACCACTCCTGTGCCTGCAACCAGCACCCCTGTGCCCACGACCACCACCACCCCTGTGCCTGCCACCACCACCCCTGTGCCTGCAACCACCACCCCTGTGCCTGCAACCACCACCTCTGTGCCCACGACCAGCACCCCTGTGCCTGCAACCAGCACCACCCCTGTGCCTGCAACCACCACCTCTGTGCCCACGACCAGCACCCCTGTGCCTGCAACCAGCACCACCCCTGTGCCTGCAACCAGCTCTACCCCTGTGCCCACGACCACCACCCCTGTGCCCACGACCACCACGTCTGTGCCCACGACCACCACCACCCCTGTGCCCGTGACCAGCACCTCTGTGCCCACGACCACCACCACCCCTGTGCCTGCAACCACCACCTCTGTGCCCACGACCAGCACCCCTGTGCCTGCAACCAGCACCACCCCTGTGCCTGCAACCAGCTCTACCCCTGTGCCCACGACCACCACCCCTGTGCCCACGACCACCACGTCTGTGCCCACAACCACCACCTCTGTGCCCACGACCACCACCCCTGTGCCTACAACCACCACCCCTGTGCCTGCAACCACCACCACCTCTGTGCCCGCGACCAGCTCTACCTCTGTGCCCACGACCAGCACTACCCCTGTGCCTACAACCACCACCCCTGTGCCCACAACCACCACCCCTGTGCCCGCGACCAGCACCTCTGTGCCCGCGACCAGCACCCCTGTGCCCACAACCACCACCACCCCTGTGCCCGCGACCAGCACGCCTGTGCCCACAACCAGCACTACTCCTGTGCCCGCGTCTCAGACGACCCATCCCACACCGGGACCGGGCACCACCAGCTGCCAGCCACGGTGCACGTGGACCAAGTGGTTCGACGTGGACTTCCCCTCCCCAGGGCCCCACGGGGGAGACATGGAGACCTACAGCAACATCGCCCGCAGCGGAGAGAGGGTGTGCGGCCGGCCCGAGTACATCACCCAGCTGGAGTGCCAGGCCCAGAGCTTCCCCGGGGTCAGCATCGCCAGCCTGGGCCAGGTGGTGCGGTGCAGCCGGGACGTGGGCCTGGTGTGCCGCAACCGCGACCAGGCGGGCAGGTTCAAGATGTGCCTCAACTACGAGGTGCGCGTGCTGTGCTGCGAGCCCCGAGCCGGCTGCCCGACCTTCGAACCAATCACAACACCCGGCACCCCAAGTGTGAGCATCACCAGTCCTCCTGAGACCACCTCCCATGTGCCCGCGACCAGCACCACCTCTGTGCCCGCGACCACCACCTCTGTGCCCGCGACCAGCACCACCCCTGTGCCCCCGACCAGCACCACCTCTGTGCCCGCGACCAGCACCACCTCTGTGCCCGCGACCAGCACCACCCCTGTGCCCCCGACCAGCACCACCTCTGTGCCCGCGACCAGCACCACCTCTGTGCCCGCGACCAGCACCACCTCTGTGCCCACGACCAGCACCACCTCTGTGCCCGCGACCAGCACCACCTCTGTGCCCGCGACCAGCACCACCTCTGTGCCCACGACCAGCACCACCTCTGTGCCAGCGACCACCACCACCCCTGTGCCTGTGACCAGCACCTCTGTGCCCGCAACCAGCACCACCTCTATGCCCGCGACCAGCACCACCTCTGTGCCCGCGACCAGCACCCCTGTGCCCACGACCACCACCACCCCTGTGCCTGTGACCAGCACCTCTGTGCCCGCAACCAGCACCACTCCTGTGCCCACGCCTCAGACAACCCATCCCACACCGGGCACCACCAGCTGCCAGCCACGGTGCACGTGGACCAAGTGGTTCGACGTGGACTTCCCCTCCCCCGGGCCCCACGGGGGAGACATGGAGACCTACAGCAACATCGCCCGCAGCGGAGAGAGGGTGTGCAGCCGGCCCGAGTACATCACTCAGCTGGAGTGCCAGGCCCAGAGCTTCCCCGGGGTCAGCATCGCCAGCCTGGGCCAGGTGGTGCGGTGCAGCCGGGACGTGGGCCTGGTGTGCCGCAACCGCGACCAGGCGGGCAGGTTCAAGATGTGCCTCAACTACGAGGTGCGCGTGCTGTGCTGCGAGCCCCGAGCCGGCTGCCCTCTCACCTCCGTGACCCCCCCTGTGACCTCTACCACGTCCCTGCCCACCACGGCGCCCCCCTCCGTGACTCCTCCGGCGACGTCCCTCAGCTCCTCGGTGCCGCCGTGCTACTGCAGCGTGTCCCACAAGCTCTACCCTGCAGGTAGGGGCGGCGCGTGGCCGTGGTGCGTGCTGCCCCGCCACGGGTCCCCTTCCCCCAAAGCCACGTGTGGTCCGCACACGGGCTCTGTGACCCCCACCTCCCCGTGACCCCGCTTCCCCAGGGCCGCCCTCGGGCATCTATCCATGGACGTCCACTGGGAAGGCCACTGACCAGCTCAGCCCTGGGGCGGACCACGTGCCGGTCGGCCCCGCCACGCCCTCCCGGCACCGCTGACGCCCGTCCCGTTGTCTGCAGGGTCCATCATATACCAGGAGGCGGACCTCGACGGCCACTGCTACTATGCCGTGTGCAGCCTGGACTGCCACGTGGTGCGGCACACGGACCACGCCTGTCCCACCAGCCCACCACCTCGCACCTCGGCGACCCTCCCCACTGGCTCTTCCCCTTCGACCCCTGTGACTGTCACGACGCAGGGCTGCCCCAGTGCTGTCCCCCCAAGAACGGTAACCTCCCCTTCCAGCCGTCCTCGGGGGCTCCGGGGCTGGTGTGGGACCCCAGCCTTCTCGCCACTGGGAGGTGGCTTCAGGGGTGATGACCGGGCCTTGCAGGCTGAGCGTGGGGCTGTCCACCGGGCAGCCGGGAGGAGGGGGCCGTAGCCAAGGCTCTCCTGTCTCCGGTGGCAGAGGTCCGGAGCGGCGGGCTGGTGCTCTGGGCAGGGCCAGGGCAGAGGACCTGGAGAACCGCGTGAGAAGAGAGGGGGTGGCTACGGCCAGGCCGGCACCTGCAGCTGTCTTTGCTCCCACAGACAGGAGAGACGTGGCCGATGCCCAACTGCTCCCAGGCCACCTGCGAGGGCAACAACGTCATCTCGCTGCGGCCGAGGCCGTGCCCGCAGGTGTCCCCGCCGACCTGCGCCAACGGCTACCCCGCCCTGAAGGTGCCAGACGAGGATGGCTGCTGCCTGCACTACCAGTGCCAGTGTGAGCCGGGGAGCCCGCCGGGCGGGCGGGCGGGGACTCGGGTTCGACACCAGGAAGGGCTTCCCAACAGCAGGCAGTGGCTGGGTGGGCCCAGCCTCCCCCGGGGCGTCCAGGGCGGAGCTGCCCCACAGCCCCCCCACTCAGGCCTCCCTCCTCCGGCTCCTCCGGGACCGCTGGGCGATGGCCTGGCGGCTCAGGGCCCAGGCCTGGCGGCTGCCCCTGCTGCCTTTGGGAGGGCCGGCGGCGGGGGCGCCGCTGGCCCCGCTGAGGCCCGGCTGGCGCCCGCAGGTGTGTGCAGCGGCTGGGGCGACCCCCACTACATCACCTTCGACGGCACCTACTACACGTTCCTGGACAACTGCACGTACGTGCTGGTGCAGCAGATCGTGCCCGTGTACGGCCACTTCCGCGTGCTCATCGACAACTACTTCTGCGACGCCGAGGACGGGCTGTCCTGCCCGCAGTCCATCATCGTGGAGTACCGGCAGGAGCGCGTCGTGCTCACCCGCAAGCCCGTCCGCGGCGTGATGACCAATGAGGTGGGGCCTCGTGCGAGGTGGGCGGGGCGCTGGGTGGCAACCAATGAGGTGGCGCCTCACACACGGTGGGGCGGGGCTTACGGGGTGCATTTGGTGCGCAGGGAGGGCGGGCGCTGGGTGGTGACCAATGAGGTGAGGCCTCACGCGGGTGGGCGGGGCTTTACAGGTGCATTTGGTGGGCGGGGCGTGGGTGGCGACCAATGAGGTGAGGTTTCGGGTGGGCGTGGCGCCGGGTGGGCGGGGCGGAGGCTGACGGCCCGTCCGGTTCCCCTCCGGGTCCAGATCATCTTCAACAACAAGGTGGTCAGGCCGGGCTTCAGGAAAGGCGGCCTCGTCATCTCCCAAGTCGGCATCAGGATGTACGTGAGCATCCCCGAGATCGGCGTCCAGGTCATGTTCACGGGCCTCATCTTCTCGGTGGAGGTGCCCTTCAGCAAGTTCGCCAACAACACGGAGGGCCAGTGCGGTGAGCCCCGCCCCCGTCCCCTCCTCTGCCCGCCCGCCCGGGGGACCCGGCCCGGCCCGGCTCTAAATGTCCCTGGGCGGGGCCGGCGCTGGCAGGGTGCAGCTGCCCTGGGCGCTGAGCCTGCCGGGACACCCCCACCCCCACCCCCACCCCAGGCCCCACCTGTCCCTGCCCCGGGAACTGTCCAGCGTCCAGCCTCCGGAGCTGAGGGAAGCGCAGGGCTGTCGGGGGACCACTGAGCGCAGCTTGAGGACACGGGACCGGGAAGGTGGGAGTGGCTCCCTGACCCCGCCCCCACCCTGTCCCCAGGCACCTGCACCAACGACCCCAAGGACGAGTGCCGCCTGCCCGGCGGCTTGGTGGTGACCTCCTGCTCTGACATGTCCGGGTACTGGAAGGTGACCAGCCCCGACCAGCCGTCCTGCCACGGGCCTCCCCCGACACGCCCGACCGTCGGGCCCACGACCCCGCCTGCCCCGTGCCCGCCCTCGCCAGTCTGCGATCTGATTCTGAGCGAGTGAGACTCGGGGGGTGGTTGTGGGGGGCGGGGTGGGGGGCTGTACGGTGGACCCCACCCGCCGGGGCTGATGGGGAGCATGGGCCTGCCGGCTCCCGGGGAGCGGCCACCCGTGGGGAGGAGAGCAGCCTCCTGGGCCGGGCCGGTGCGGGTCACGAGAGCCGCCCACGGGCTCTGCTGCTGCTGGCGGGCCGGGCGCAGGGCGGGCGGGCAGGCGGGCGCCTCTGAGCTCCGGGCCAGCGCCCTGGGGACCTGCGAAAGCTATCACCCCGGTTTGCAGGGCGAGGGGGAGCCGGTGGGGAATCTGCAGGAAGGAAGGGCCGTGCTGCAGCCAAAGGAACGGGGGAAAGGTGGGGTGGAGGGGGCACCAGGCACCTGGGGGCTCGGCCGCCCCCGCCCCCAGGACAGCTCCTGGGGAGGCCCGAGCCTGGTGGCCGGGGGGGGGGGGGCTGCCCGGTGACCGCTGCCCCTGCGCCTGTGCCGCAGCGTCTTCCAGCCGTGCCACGCGGTGATCCCCCCGAGGCCCTACTACCTGGGCTGTGGCTTCGACCACTGCCACATGACCCGCGCCGACGTGGTGTGCTCCGGCCTGGAGCTGTACGCCTCCATCTGCGCCTCCCAGGGCGTGTGCATCGACTGGCGGGGCCACACCAACAACACCTGCCGTGAGTGCCGCGCCGCGGGCAGCAGAGCCGGGGGCCTCCGGGGGGGGGGGGGGGGAGGAGGAGGAGGAAGAGGAAGAGGGCGGACCCCGGGCGGAGCACTCCGGCTCCTGGGAAGGAGGGTGGGGCCCCGGGCGCAGGGGCTGGGCGGCTGAGGGGCGGGTGGCCAGGAGGCCGCCCTGTGGGGGTCCGGCTCAGCCAGAGCCCTCGGGCGCCATCTCTCCTCACAGCCTTCACCTGCCCCGCCGACAAGGTGTACCAGCCCTGCGGCCCCTCCAGCACCCCCTACTGCTACGGGGGCGACACCGCCAGCCTCGTGTACGTGCCTGCCCCCCCTCCCTCCGTGCCCCCGAACCCCAGGTGGAGGCGCAGGGCCAGACCGACCACCCCTCTGCTCCCCGCAGGGCCCTTCGGGACGCCGGGCCCGTCACGGAAGGCTGCTTCTGTCCCGAGGGCACGACGCTTTTCAGCGAGAGCAACAAAGTCTGCGTGCCCGCAGGCTGCCCCCGTACGTCCCACGCGGGCTTGGGGCCGGGGGGGCCGGGGTGGGGGGGAGCTGGGGTGTGCCTTTGGCCTGAATGCCTTCCCAGCGAGACCCGGGGCTTCCTGTGGCTGCGGGTCCCCGGGGTCTGCCCTGGGGATGGGGAGGCCCTGGCTGCCGGGCAGTGACCTTACTCTCTGTCCCTCCAGGGTGCCTGGGGCCCCACGGGGAGCCCGTGGAGGTGAGTGTGGGGCCCTGGGGGGGGGGGCTTCCTCTCAGTGCCAGAGGCTCGAGCAGGGCCGGCGAGGGGGGCACGGTGTCCCGGCGGGACGGAGAGCCCCGGGCCCTGGAGGAGTGTGGGTGCTGGAGGAGTGTGGGTGCTGGAGGAGTGTGTGTGCTGGCCAGGCCCGCCCTCACTGGGACCCCCGGCTCTGCTGAAAGGTGAAGCAGGAGCTGGTCACCTGGCCCCGGGGCCTCGGGCACCACCCCACGTTTAAAGCCCCTCCCCCGGCCCCCTGCGCCCGCCTCTGGCCGCCTCGGGGACAGGCAGGGGACGGAGGCCGGGGCTCACGTCTGCCCCCCTGCAGCCCGGCCACACGGTCAGCTCCGACTGCCAGGAGTGCACCTGCGAGCCCGGCACCTGGACCATGAACTGCCGGAGCCAGCCCTGCCCACCGCCCCCCGCCTGCCCCGGGCCCGGACTCGTGCCTGTGCCCGTGTCCACCCCGGCCGGCCAGTGCTGTCCCCAGTACACCTGCGGTGAGCCCCGGGCCGGGGGGGGGGGACGGCCGCCATCCTCAGGTCTGCCGAGGGTCGCCGGCACCAGCTCGCGGCGGCCACTGGCACCTGGGGAGAGCCCAGGGGGACGGGCAGTGCCCGCCCCTGCTGTGGCCTTATTGGTGACCCCAGCAGGTGTCCCGGGAGGGCGGGGCTCCCCTGCCCAGGCTGCCAGGAAGCCATACCCTGGGGGCAGCCCCCGCCCACTGGGCGGTCAGCACCTTGGAGGCCCCTGGGGACCGCACTCGGGCCTCTGAGCTTCCCCCCCCCTCGCAGTCTGCAACTCCAGCCACTGCCCGGCGCTCCCGGCCTGTCCCGAGGGCACACGCCAGATCCTGACCCACGAGGAGGGGGCCTGCTGCCCGAGCCAGCAATGCAGTGAGTGTCCCCCTCCCCACCCCACCCCCAGCTCCGCACGGGCGCTGCCCCCGGAGCCCGGCCCCGCTCAGGACAGCTACGAGGAGCCGCTGGTGACGAGCGTGGACGCTGCACCCAGGAGGCCGGGGGCAGGGGGAGGGCCTGGCGGGTGAAGGGGCAGGGGAGGGGCGCAGGGCTCTGAGGGGGTCCGCAGCTGCTGTCTCCTCCCACAGGCTGGACCGCCTGCAGCGTGAACGGCACCTTGTACCAGGTGAGCACCCGCCGGAGCTCAGCACCCGCTCCGTGCTGAGCGAGACCGGCCCGTCTGTCTCTCCGGCCGGGCCCTGGAGGTGGTGACCTCCCCTGGGGGCTCTGACCCCGAGACCCAGCCGCTGAGGGGATGTCCACGGGGCACCAGCCATGGAGGGGATGCCCGGGAAGGCGGGGCACAGCTCGCTGACGCGGCCCCCCGCCCCCCCAGCCCGGCACCGTGGTCTCCTCCAGCCCGTGCGAGACCTGCAGGTGCGAGGTGCCCCGGGGCGTCCCGGCGGACACGTTCAGCATCAAATGTGAGACCCAGACCTGCCACAGCCACTGCCCGGCGGTGAGTGCCCGCCCGCCCCGCCCCAGGCTACGGCTCCCAGGCCGCGCTGCCCGGGCTCAGCCGCACGTGCCCCTCCCCGCAGGGCTCCGAGCTCCGGGCGCAGAGCGGGCAGTGCTGCGGGGTCTGCGTGCAGGTGGCCTGTGCCCTGAACACCAGCGACGGCTCCGCCCACCTCTTCCACGTGAGTCGTGGCGGGGGCTGCGGGGTGCCCTCCGCCGGGGGGGGGGGGCGGCGCAGACAGGCCGGGGCAGAGCAGCCTCCGGGGCAGCCCCGCCCCTGGGGAAGGCCGCGAGACCCCCGGAAGCCAGCGGCTGGGGACAGACAGACAGACAGACAGATGAACGCAGTGCCCCCTCCGCTGGAGGTCCCTGGGGGGGTCACTCACAAGTAGGGGGGCCCCCACAGCCCGGGGAGACCTGGTCGGAGCCCGGGAACCGCTGCGTGACCCACGAGTGTGAGCGGCACCAGGACGGGCTCGTGGTGGTGACGACGAAGAAGGCGTGCCCCCCGCTCAACTGCCCGGCGGTGAGTCCGGGGCACACACCCCCCCTGAGCCCCCCAATTCCTCCCCGCCCCGCCCAGCCTGGGGAGGTGCAGTCGGCCTCGCAGGCTGCAGGGCCGCCACCCACTGCCCCGCCTAGGCCTAGCCCTGCGCCCCGGCGCTGACGGCACCCCGTTCGTTGGCAGGACCAGGCTCGGCTGAGCGAGGACGGCTGCTGCCTCTCGTGCCCGCCACCCCAGCCCCAGAACCGTGAGTGGCTTCCTGGGGGAGGGGGGGGAGGGGGAGGGGAGACCCCTGAGCCCTGGGCCGCCTGACCCTCCGCGCCCGCCCCGCCGCCCCTCCAGGGTCCACCTGCGCCCTCCAGCACCGGCTCCAGGTCCTCCGCCTGCAGGGCTGCAGCTCCGAGGGCCCCGTGCGCCTCGCCTACTGCCAGGGCAACTGCGGGGACACCGCCTCCATGTACGTGAGCCCCCCCCCGGGCCCCCCGGGGCTCTGTTCGCGGGCGGGGGGCAGGGGCCAGCTGGGGTGCTGGGTGGGCTGAGGGGTCGGGGCTGGGGTTGAGGCTCGGGACCCTGGGCTGTTAGGAATCACGTGACCCTGTTGACCGAGACACAGACTCAGCGTCCCCCTACCAGGGGTGGGCAAACTTTTTGACCCGAGGGCCACCATGGGTTCTTACACTGGACCGGAGGGCCGGCACAAAAGCAACCTGACCATGCTGGCGCTCTCATCCTGGGCTGCTGGTGAAGGAGCGGAGGGGAGAGCAAGAGAATCCTCCGCTCCTTCGGCTCCTGGGGCCGGATAGAACAGCCAAACGGGCCGGATCCGATCCAAGGGCCATAGTTTGCCCACCCCTGCCCTAGGTGGCTTGCTGGGGTTCGTGAGGCCCCTGGCCCTGAGACCAGCTGTGGGGGGATTTTTAAAAATAGACTTTTATCGATTTCAGAGAGAAAGGGAGAGGGAGGGAGAGAGGGAGAGACATCCGTGGTGAGAATCATCGGTTGGTTGCCTTCTGCATGTCCCCCACTGGGGAGGGATCGGCCCCGGGCACGTGCCCCGACCAGGAATCGAACCCTGACCTCCCGGTTCATCACAGATGCTCAGCCCCTGAGCCACGCCGGCCGGGCTGGCCACGGGGGTGGAGACACGTGGCTGTGGAACCATGGCCAGCGTGCCTCCGAGGGCAGGGTGTCCCGCGGGCGGTGGGGGGCGCGTGGCTCCGGGCTGCACCCGGCTGAGCCCCGCCGCCCGCAGGTACTCGCTGGAGGCCCAGGCGCTGGAGCACAGCTGCCGCTGCTGCCAGGAGCTGCGGGCCGCGCCCAGGAACGTGACGCTGCGCTGCGCCGACGGGTCGCGCCGCGCCTTCAGCTACACGCAGGTGGAGGAGTGCGGCTGCGTGGGCCAGCGCTGCGAGGCCCCCGGGGACCTGCGCCCGGAGCCGGCGCCCCTGCAGTGGCGGGACCCTGAGCGCGGCCGCTGGAGCAGGGGGGCCCCGGCCCCGGCCGAGGGCGGCCTCCCTGCCCGCTGAGCCCTGCGTTCCCCGGGACCCGCTCCCACAGCCGCAGCCTGAGCTCGGGCCGGCGGCCGAGCCGGGCGTGCTGTCCACCGCCCCTCCTCGGGGCCCAGTGTGGCCGGCGCTCCCTGGCCGTGGGCTCAGCCGCCGATCCCAGACGCGAGCCTGGCGTGGGGTCGTACCCACGGCGACGCTGGACACGCGGCTGGCCGCTGGGGCTGCGGGAGGCAGAGCCTCCCCTACCTCTGTCCTTCCGGAAATAAACGTGAAGCATTTTGCAATCCTGGCTCCGTGTGGTGTTTTCACGGCTCCACAGGCGCAGGGAGGTGGCCATGCAGCCCCAGGGCGGGGGGGGGCGGGGGGCGAGAGGAGCCCCCAGTCTCAGGGCACGTCTGTCCGCCTGCTGGCCACCCACCCACTGGCCACGTCAGGCACCAGAGGGCCCCCTGGGGGTGGAACTTCCTAGGGGAGAGCTCCATCTCCTCCCACTAAGTTTCCCGACCCTCCCACCACATGGATGCAAGCTGGGTATATGTGCGTGCACACGTGTGTGTGTGTGCATACCAATGAGCATTGCATACACGTGTGAGTATGCATGTGTGTTCATAACCACGTGAGCATGTGCATATAATGTGTGTGCGTGTGTTGTGCATTCATAGCCATGTGTGTGTGCTTACGTGTCAGTGTGTGCACGAGCATGCGTGTGCCCACGTGTGTGCACCTGCAGGCTCTCTGAGACAATGCCCCGCGGAGGGTGGGAAGCCCTGTCCAGCGAAGGTCCTGCCACCCCTCCCTCAGCTGCAGGCCGCTGCCTCGCCCTGAGAGCGCCCCCATCCCCGGAGCCCGGCCCCCCGGGAGCCAGGGGAGCGAGCAGGCACCCCACCACACCTGGCCAGAGGCTGCACGGGGTCGGGGCTGTTGGAAGCTGAGAGTGTGGGGACAGGGAAGCTGAGCTCGGCCCCGACACAGGCTGGTCCCACGCGGGAACGCTGGGGGCCCCACGTGTGGGAAGGGGACACTCCGAGCAGACCCACCGGCGGGACCAGCACCGGCCAGCTGATGGTGCTGGGGGCGCGTGCCCCCGGGCTGGCCGGCAGGGCTGGGGCCAGCAGCTGGGCAGTTGGGCCGCCCAGCCCGGGCGCAGGGAGCCGTCCCGTGGCCCCAGCGGGCGGGCGGCGCCCCAGCCCCGTCCTGGAGCCAGACGCCCGGGCTCTGCCCCGTCACGCCGCCTCCGCTGCGAGCGCTGGGCTGAGCGGGGGCGGAGGTGGGACTGACCGCGGCACCCACCCTCCGTCTCCGGGACCCGGTCCCCCGGGGGCCGCACAGGGCCCTCCCTCCTGGGCTGCAGGGGCCGAGGCAGGGTCCTGGGCATCACGGCACGGACGGGCATCCTTGGGGCTGGGCCAGCCGCCCCGGGGGGGCGTGGCAGGGCTGAGCCTCGGAGGGACCGAGGCCCCCGGGTCTCGGGCGGAGCGGCCCCTGGGTGAGGCTGGGTGCACGTGGCCACGCACGTGGCTCACGCTGCCGCTCCCACCCCCGCCCGGCCACGCTGCCCTCCGAGGCTGGGCCTGAGCAGGAAGTGCCGGCACCCGGGCCAGTCCCCCAGCGGCCCCTCCGACCCGCTGTGTGTCCGGCTGCGGGCAGTGAGCCCGGACCCCCCTGTGGGGCCCCGGCCGGTGGGAGCAGACGGGGAGGGGTCGGGAGAGACCAGGCAGCCCCTCCCGCCGGAGACGGCGGAGTGAGGGACCCACCAGCCACTGGGCGGGACCCCTCCACCTGCAGAGAGTCCTCAGCCCCGAGGCTCTGGGAGCCGCTGGCCCAGTGACCTGCTGACCCGCCGCCTCGCTCGAGAGGCCCCCTGCGCGGATCGGGTGTCGGGCGAGCCGCCCCTTCCTCGTGGGCGGGCCGGGCGCCAGGGCTGACTAATCCCCCACCCGCGGCACCTTCCGGCCTGGCACCCGGGCACCGGCCGGAGGTAACCGGAGCGGGTCCCTGCCCGCCCGCCCCCCACGGCCGCAGCCCCCCGCCAGGTTACGCAAGCGACGCTTTCCGGAAAGAGCTGCGAGCCGGGCGTGCCCACGCGGCCCCCACGCCGCCTGCCACGGCGGGGGCTGACTTCCCACCCGGCGTGTGGGCACATGGCCGCCCCGGGGTCTCACTGGGGGCCACGCCGGGCCAGACGCCCCGCTCCCTGGGAGGCCCGTGCCCGTGGTGGGCAGGTCACACCACGTCCGGCCTTGCCCGCCAGCGCCCAGCCACTCGGACACCTGGAGCCGGGGCCCCCGCCCGGCCCCAGACCCTGGAGAGGCCGCTTGGTCTGGGTCTTCGTGCGGGGCACACACGGGCATGGGCCTGGGCCGGGGGCAGGGGGTGACCTCTCAGGCAGACCGGGGGTCTGGGGCACATCCAGAGCAATGGGCACCGTGACCTCAGAGGCGGGCACTTGACCTCAGAGGGGGACACCGTGACCTCAGAGGGGGGCACCGTGACCTCAGAGGCGGGCACCGTGACCTCAGAGGTGGCCCTGGGCTCGGGGGCACAGACCCGAGGAGAGAGAGGGACGTGGGGACCCGGGAGGCACCTGGATGCGGGGCGGGCAGGAGGGCCGCAGGCAGGTGTCTGCAGGACACACCGCCCTGCCCTGGGGCGCGCCGGGGCCAGCACGGCAGGGGCCCTGCGGGCGGTGACACCCTCGCGGGTAGGGAGCTGCGGCAGAGCCCCGGGCGGGGAGTGGGACGGTGACGGTCAGCGGGTGGCCGGACCAAGCAGCGCCCCCCCCCCCTCCCCGGGCTCCCCGAGGCGTCCCAGCTGGCGGCGCCCCACGGGAGTGGTCACACGGGGCGGGCGGGGCCGGGCCGGACCCCTGACGGAGGCAGCGGCTCCCACGGGCGGCGGGTGGGTCGGAGGAAGTTGGCAGACTCCCTGTAGAATCGCGACGTCAGAGTCTTACTCAAATATCCTGCCCGCGTCCAGGAAGAACCGAGGGCGCTGGCCGCCCGCCCGCCCTCACGCCCACCCGCACGGGGGAGGGGGCGGCTGGGGGGCACAGCGACCTTGGGGCCAGGGTGCACCGTGGTCCCCGGGGGCCACCCACGCACGCCGGGGCCCGGGTGCGCAGGCTCGGGGTGCTGCCGATGTGGACGAGCGGAAGGGACCGAGGGGCGTCGGGTGAGGGCGGGTCTGGGCCCAGTGGCTGGGGTTTGAGGGGCGTCCAGGCAGGGGGAGGTCGGAGGTCGGGATGCCAGGTGCCCTGACCGGGGGACGGGAAGGGCCAGGCCTCTCATCCTGCTGCTGGGGTGACGGGGCAGAGCAGCGGGGGAAGGGGGTACGGGAGGGAGGGCTGGGAGGGCAGAGGGAGCAGGGCCAGGACCGCTCCCCGGGAGGGGACAGGGGGAGACGGGGCGGGGGCGGCGGTGACCCGCTGGTGAGGCAGGCCGCTGGTGTGGTCCGGAGCCAGGGCGGCTACGCGGCGCTCACAGCTCTCGGCCGGGCAGGCCGGCGGGGAGGGCGGGAGGAGGGTGGGCCTCTCAGGACCCGGGCCGGAGGACTGGGCCCTGGGGTTCCACCACCTGAGGGGGCAGGGGTTCGAGCAGGGGTGTCACCAGCTGTGGGCAGCAGTGCAGCTCGGAGGCCCGGGGGAGAGGGGGTGACCGGCTGCTGCAGAGGGGCCTCCTCCCACCTCTCCCCGCTCGGCCACGCTCCCACCGCCCTCCACCGGGAGGGCCACCCCAGAACAGAAACAATAAAGCAAATGAGACGCGGAGCTCGGCCGGCGTGGCTCAGGGGCTGAGCGTCGACCTAGGAGCCGGGAGGTCGGGGTTCGATTCCCGGTCAGGGCACAGGCCAGGGTGGTGGGCTGGGTCCCCAGCGGGGGGCGTACAGGAGGCAGCCGGTCCGTGATTCCCGCTCCTCGTTGACGTTCCTCGCTCTCTCTGCCTCCCCCTCCTCTCTGAGGTCAATGAAAGTAAATTTTGAAAAACAAAGAGCACAGGAAGTGCTGCTGCTGCAGAGCCGGGGGCCCCGGTCCGGGGGGAGTGTGTTTGCGGCTGACGTTCCAAGGAGCACGGACGTGACCGGACACCGAGGGCTGCGGATCGGAACCGGATCGGAACCAGCCCGACATGGACAAAGGCCCGGGATCAGCCCTGGGGCTGGGGACCCACCTGGTCCAGCGCCGCCCCCCCCCCCCCACCACCTCCGGAGCCGGGCGGGGCTGCCAGAGGGTTCGGGGATGGCCCCCGGGACAGGCCGGAGCTGACGCAGCCGGACACAACCCGCCCCACCTCCAAGGCAAACAGCCCAGCAGGGGACTTGGCACCACGAGCGGGGGTGGGAGGTCAAGTCCACCGCCCGGCAGCCGGCCGAGGGTCTGCCCTCTGCGCCAGGCTCAGAGCCGCCTGCTCCTCTCTGAGCAGCACAGACCCTCCGCCCCACGCCAGGAGGAGGAGCAGGCAGAGCACCGAGGCCAGGCCGTCCGCGGTGCAGCCCCCCCAGCTGCCTGAGGAGGGGACCCAGCCCCCCGCCCCCCGGGATCGCGCAGGGGAGCCCGCGGCTGTGCATGCGCCGGGCGGCTGGGCCCTGCAGGTGGCCCCCAGCGGACAGCGACGCCCGGGCCCCCTTCCCCTGGGCTGTCTCATGTGCCCCAAGTCAGGCCCGTGGGTGGGGTGACCCCCGCCCAGTCTCCAGACCCAGGCCCCTTCCGGAGCCCCCGCCCCAGCCTGCGGGCAGAGGAAAGCAGAGGCCGGCGGGCTGGGCCGGGGCGGCGGGCGGGGCTGGGCGTGAAAGGCGGCCACCGGACCTGGGTACCAGGCACCTTTCAGCGCCGAGGGGCTGTGAGGGGCCGCGGCTGGGCCCCTCTGCCAACTCTGCGGTCGCTGAGCCAACACGGGGGTTCCTGGAGGGAAGGGAGGGCCTGTTTGCCGGCGGACACTCGGTTAATCTCCGCCAAGGCCCCAGGCAGGGCCCCTGAGCCGGCTTAATCCTGAGCAAACGGCCGGCCACCTCCTCTGTCCACACCGCCGCCGCGGGGCCGCTCTCGCCGAGCTGGCTGCGCCCGTCGAGGGGACCCCGGGAGGCCCGCAGACCTGGCCTGTTTGGGGGCTGCTTCTGCAGGACCCTCACGGGGCTGGGGGAGGAGCAGGGGGCAGAGGAGGGGGCCCGCTGACAGCTCAGGGGGCTCCGCCCAGAAGGTGGAGGGAGCCCCCTGCCTCCTGCCTTCACCTCCCCACCCCCCCCGCCAAGGCCTCCCTCCCCTGGGCCCCTCTCCCACCTCCCCGCCCCTCCCCCAATGCTCACCACCATGTCCCCCGTCCCGGCCACGGGACAGCCGCCAGCGTGGACCTTCTGGGAGGACGTGCGCTTTGCTGTGATGCCACGTTCCTGGGTCAGGAACAAGAGAGAGAAGTGGATAGAGCCACGGGGGTGTGGGACATCATCGGGCAGGTCAACATACCTGTAATGACCGTCCCAGCAGAGGAGACAGAGGGACAGAACTATTATTTGAAGAAATGATGCTGAAAACCTCCGCGAAGCTCAACAAACTCCAATAGGACAAATTCACAGAGACGCCCTCTGACGTGCGTTGTAGCCAAGCTGCTGGGAATCTTAAAAAACGGCAGAGAGCCCTGACCGGTGTGGCCCAGTGGGTAGAGTGTCGGCCTGCGGACTGAAGGGTCCCGGGTTCCATTCCGGTCAGGGGCATGTACCTGGGTTGTGGGCACATCCCCAGTAGGAGGTGTGCAGGAGGCAGCTGATTGATGTTCTCTCTCATCGATGTTTCTAACTCTCTATCCCTCTCTTTTCTTCTCTGTAAAAAAAAAAAAAAAAAAAAAGAATCAATAAAATACATTAAAAACAAAACAAAACGCCAAGCGAGAAGCTACGTGCCACTTACAAGACACCCTCAGTGTGACTGTTAGCCCAGTTCTGGTTAGAATCCTTGGAACGCAGAAATGCTGAGGACAGCGTATTTGAAGCACTGAAAGGAAAAACAACAACAACAAAAAACCCCAGTTAACAAAGAATTCTATATCTGGCAAAACTTTCCTTCAAAAATGAGAAATGAAGACATTTCCAGGTAAAGGAAATTTGAGGGAGTCTGCTCTCGCTAGACCGACGCTGTGGGACGTGCCTTAAAAAGCCCTTCGGGTTTGAAGGCGTGAGAGGCAGAAAATTAAAGCTACACGAAGAAATAAAGTCCCAATAAAGCGAAATGTGTGGGCGAATATAAAAGCCACCACTGCTGTAATTCCTGGTTGTAACTCCACCTTTTGCTTGCTCCATGACTTAGAAATAGACGCACCAGGTAACGGTAAGTCAGTGTAGTCGGAACACGGGTGTAGTCATTTTTACAGCAGCACGAGGGAGGGGGTTGGCGCTTTTGCACACAGCCGGCTACGTCAACTCGCACTGGCCTGGCGTGGCGTTAGGGTGCTGTGTGTTACCTCACGATCCCCACAAAGAGCACGCCTGCAAGATGAGCACAGACCTGTGAAGAAGGTAGACACGTGTGCAGAGGAGGGCAGCGACGGCGGCATGGGGAGCACGGAGGCAGGGAACTCGAGGGAGGACAGGGCGGGGGCAGGGAACACGCGGAGGCAGGAGGACAGGGCGGAGGCAGGCCATGGAAGCGAAGCGAAGCCGTCGGCCAAGGGCGGGGGGCGGGCTCGGCGAGGCACAACGTGACGCGGCCCGGCGCGGTCCTCCGCGCAGAGACACACCGGAGCCACGGGACACGCTGGGAAGGGACGTCTGAGGACATGGCCACCAAAGGACCGGCCGGAAGAAGCCCTACATTTAAAAGGCCACGAGAGACGAAGAAGGGCATTATTTATTGATAGTCAATTCAACAGGAAAATGTAACCATTTTATTTTTAAATATATATTTTTTATTGATTTTTTTTACAGAGAGGAGGGGAGAGGGATAGAGGGTTAGAAACATCGAGGAGAGAGAGACATCCGTCAGCTGCCTCCTGCACACCCCACCACACACACACACACTGGGGATGTGCCCGCAACCAAGGTACATGCCCTTGACCGGAATCGAACCCGGGACCTTTCAGTCTGCAGGCTGACGCTCTATCCACTGAGCCATCTGGTCAGGGCTAAATGTAACCGTTTTAAACCTTATATGCATCAAACAAGCCAGCCCCACCATCCATTCAGGAGACACCGGCAGAATCTGCGTGGAAGATGCTGGCTCTTGGGTCCCCGTTGGAGATCTCTACACCACGTTTAGTAACGAGCAGAGCCACCGGTCAGGGGACGGACGGGGCAGTGGAGGCTGCGAGCAGCACGCTGACCCGTTACCCCTGGCCTGGGCACCCGCCGAGCACAGAACACGCGTCCTCACGGCCCACGAGACGTTCTTCATGACAAACCACAGCTTATGCTAAAAGAAACCCAAAAACCACAAAACACAAAACAAACACCAGGTTAACAAATTTTAGCCTGGCTGGCGTGGCTCCGAGGTTGAGCATCAACCCATGGACCAGGAGTTCAGGGTTCGATTCCCGGGCGGGGCACCTGCCCGGGGCTGCGGGCTCCATCTCCAGTGGGGGCGTGCAGGAGGCAGCCGACCCAGGATTCTCTCTCATCCTGACGTTTCTCTCTCCCCCTCCCTTCCTCTCTGAAATATATATATATGATAAAAGAGAATGCTGACACCTGCTACGACGTGGCTGAGTGCTGAGGACACTGGGGGGGGGGCAGACCCCGAAGTTCAGACTCTGTGACCCGCTCCCAGGAGGCCACAGGGACGGGCCGTGGGTGGCGGGGGCCGGCTGGGGCGGGGTTGGGGGTGGGGGAGCTGTGTGTAATGGATTCTCGGTTTGGGAGGATAACCATGTCCTCGGTTTGGGTGGACGGGGGCGGAAGTCATACCACGAACGTGTGGACGCCGCTAAACGTGCACTTAAACGTGGTTAAAATGGGGAACTTTGTGCTGTTCGTTTTACTACAAAAAGCCATTTCCTGTGGTTTCCCTGCTTCGCTAGTAAGTGCTCCAATACCTGCCCCCCCCCAATTTAGAGCGAGCCCAGACCCCTCCCCCACCTGACCTAGCACCCCAATCCCAGGCTCCGCCTCCTCCCCGCCCACCAGGGCCTCAGACTCGCCAGTGGGCCAAGGTCGGCCCTGCCCAGGGCCCTGCCCGGCCGCCCCCTCCCCTCGGCTCAGCTGTCACCCCCACCCACAGCCACATCCTCTGGGTCCCTCCCCGGTGCCCCCCCCCCGGCCCTCATGGGGGCAACTGCACATCCTGAGCTTCCTGGAACAGGTCCTGGGTTCTGCTGCCCCTCGGACCCCATTGCCCAGCCCCCCCACTCCCCCCACCTCACCCCCTGGCTCAGCACAAGGTGCGGGAAGGAAGGAGGAAGGAGGAGGGGGAGGAGGAGGGGGAGGCGGAGGGGAAGGCAAGGGCCACGGGCCAGGGGCGGGATCTCTGTGGAAACCAGGAAGACGCAGAGGACCCTGGGTCACCCCCTCCCCGCCGGGCCCCCCAGCCCTGGCCGTGTCTGGCTCCCGGCCTGCTGGTGGCCCCGCGGGCCCCTCAGCCCACTGGGAACGGGGCCCGTGGGAGACAGGCCAGGCGCCGGGCCCCAGGGCCGCCCCGTCCACGCAGCCCTCCGGAGGCAGCGCTCCAGGGCCACGCAGGGGGCTCTTCTCGGACCTGCAGCCAGGCCCGTGGCTCCCACGGCCCCACCTCCGGCGCCGGGCACCCCGCCGGCGCTCAGTAAGCGCCCAGACCCAGCGCCCCGGGACCTCCGCCCGCCTGGAGCCTGCTCTCTGGTGCGGGGCGACAGCGGGAGTTGGGGGGCTGAGGCCTGGGCGGCCGGGGGGGGGGGGTTGTCTTTATTCACCGAGGCTCCGGCGGCCCTGGCTGCAGGGGGCAGGGCGTGCCGGGCGTGGTTCCTGGCACGCCCGCCGCCCGCGAAGCCTCCCTCCAAGCCGCGGGCCGGCCCCGCCCGGCAGCGGAGTTCCTCTGCCTCTGTTCGGGGCTCCCTCAACTGTGAACGGGTAAACGCGCTGAGCAAACAGGCCGGCCGGGCATCCGGGATGTCCCAACCGCGGCCCCCAGGCCGCCCGCCCTCCCTGCGGCGGTGCTCGGGAGGACCCACTGGGTCCCCGCGGCCCCCGGCGCCAGCGCCTGCTGGGGGGGAGGGGGTGTGTGTGCGGGGGGGGGCGGGACAGGGATGGACACACGGCCCCCCAGACCCCGTGCCGGCCGCTCCCTGGAGGCCCGTGCCCCACCTCCGAGGGTCGGGGATGTTGTGAGGTTTGGGGCGAGGACCCCGGAGGAGCCCGGGAGGGAGAGGTGGGGTGTTGGTGAGCAGGTGGCCCCGAAACCCGGCCGCCAGGCGTGGGCCCCACTTGGGCAGGTGCTGGGGAGAGGCCGGCCCCTGCTGAGGTGACCCGGCGGCCCCGCGGGCACATCGGCACGGACACATTGGTCCGGCGTGGGCTGCCGAGGGCCGAGCCCGGCGGGCCGGGGACCCCGCTAACAGGCAGCCTGGGAGCGAGGGGGTCCCCAGCCCCCCAGCCCCACGCTGGGAGCCTCTGCCGGGCCGGCCCGGGGCGCCAGGCAGGGCCGTGAGGCAGTGCCCACTCCCGAGGCCTGTCCCCCGGGACCTGGAACTTGACGACAAGGAGGAGCCGGGGACTCGGAGGGGACACAGAGCCGCCTCCTAGCACCCCCCACGCCACGCAGGCCAGGAGCCCCGGCCCCCAGAGCCGGCCAACCCACCCCAGCTGGGCGGGGGACCCAGGGCCGCCACAGGCCAGCAGCGCTGACCTCGGCCTCCCAGCCCTCCCTCCCCCCGCCTCGGACAGGACAGGGGTGTGCTGTGTCCCCCCCACCACCCCGACCCACCTCTCCGCCTCCCCCAGGCTTCCGGGGCTCGACGTGGAGCCGAACCCCAACCCTATGGAGGGAGGTGGGGCTGCAGCCGGGGAGGACCCCAAGGTGCCCTCCTGCCTGTGGGGGCCTGGCCGTCCGGAGGGGCCGACGGCACCCCTCCCCTGTGGATTCCCAGAGGCCTCTGGGGCGGGGGTCTGCGTCGGGGCCCCGGGGCCAAGGCAGCCAGTACCCCTCCCCCCGCGGATTCCCAGAGGCCTCTGGGGCGGGGGTCTGCGTCCCGGGGCCCCGGGGCCAAGGCAGCCAGCACCCCTCCCCCCGCGGATTCCCAGAGGCCTCTGGGGTGGGGGTCTGCGTCCCGGGGCCCCAGGGCCAATGCAGTCAGCACCCCTCCCCCCGCGGATTCCCAGAGGCCTCTGGGGCGGGGGTCTGCGTCCCGGGGCCCCAGGGCCAATGCAGTCAGCACCCCTCCCCCCGCGGATTCCCAGAGGCCTCTGGGGCGGGGGTCTGTGTCCCGGGGCCCCGGGGCCGAGGCTCCTTCCTCCTCGCACCACCTTCCTGCTCCGGCCCCTCCCCGAGAGCAAACACCGCGGCCGGCGGGCGCGGGGAGAGGGCAGTGCCCCCGCGGCCCGCGCCGGGCGCAGGGCCAAGGCTTCCTGCTACATAAGGCCCGCTCCCCGGGGAGCCAGCGCCTTGCCCACTGCCCTCGCCGCCCGCAGTGCCAGGATGGGCGACCTGAGCGGGTGCCGGGTGCTGGCCTGGGCCCTCCTGGTCCTGCTCCGGGTGCCCACGGCAGGTGAGTGGCCCGCACTGTCCTCACGCCACGGCCTCACGCCGCTCGGGGCCTCTGCCGCGGACGGACAGCGGGGTGCCCGGGAGACCCGGGTCCCGGGAAGCCCGGCTCCCGCCCAGCGGGTGCCTCGTCCTTCCACCTCGAGGCCGGCGGGCACAGCGCGGGCACCCCGGCGGCTGGGAGACAGCCCGAGAAGCAGGGCTGCAGGGGGGCCCCGCCTGAGCCCCACTCCCACCGGCTCCTGGGCCTCTCCCCGGAGCCTCGCCGGGCACCCTCCGCCCGGGGCACCCTCCGCCCTGGCCCGCCGCCCTCCGCCTCCCTCGGTGGCAGGAGCCTAATACCTACTGTCAACAAAAAAGACACAGCCTCGGGCAGCCAGGGACAGCGGCCTCCTGCGCTCAGCACTGAGCGGCCCCACCTGCCTCTCCCTGGGCTGGGGCAGGGCCAGGGTCAGGGTCAGGGCCAGGGTCAGGGTGGCGGTCTCTCCGAGCCCCTGGCCCAGCTCCCTTCCTTCCTTGGGGAGAGCGGGGCTGGAGGTGAGGGCTCTCTTATCGTGGCACCTGGTGGGGGGCCTGGGGCACACACCTCGCCCCGGCTCCTTTTGGGGTGCGCTTTGCACAGCCAGGTCCCCACTCAGCCGGGTTCCTCCGGCTCGCGGGGCCCTGCACCTGAGGGGAGCCTGGGTGAGTGCACCGCACCCTCCACCCACTTCCTTCTTCGCGGGGCGAATCCTCCGTGGGGGGCATGCACTATGGGGCGGGGGGCGGCTGACGGCCCCACGAGGGCTGGTGAGGGTGGCCCGAGGGAGGGGCCCGAGCACCCCGAGTGCTGGGAGCAGGGCTGGCGGCGGCATTTCTCTGGTGAGGGATGGAGACCAGCCGGTCCCCCCCACCAAGGAGGGGTCTGCCTGGAGCCCGTTGTCCGGAAGCCGGGACCCGGGGGAGGTGCCCTGTGACCTGGGGGCCAGGGGCAGGGAGGAGGGACTGCAGGTCTGGAGTCGGGGGCAGGCAGACGGACAGACGGACAGGCAGAGGGCAGGTGGCCACGGGCCAGTCCCTCGGCCCCAGCGTCCATGGCCTGGCCCGGGAGGTCCAGCAGGAAGCAGCCCAGGCGTGACGGCTGCCCAGTCCCCCTCCCGGGCTCGGGCCCCACCCCGCACCCCACAAAGCGGAGTCTGGGTCCCAGAGGGGACCCCTGGCAGATGCACGGAAGGAGTCCTGGGCCAAGTGCGGGGCGCCCCCACCTGAGGCCGGCAGAGAGGGCCTGGGGCTGCGGGAGGAGGCGGACGGCGACCTCGGCGACCTCGGGCACCCAGCGCCGGCTCCGGGCGCCCACCCGCCCCGCCTGCCGCTCGGGTTCTGGTCGTGGGTTTTGGGTTTCTGCTCAGTCACGCCTGGGGGCCTCCCGGCCGCGGAGTCCTCCCCAACAAAGCCCGCCTTTGTCCGGCTCCCGGGGCCGTGGGGGCCGTGGGGGCCGGGGCACCGCCTTTTCCTGGTTCCATTCTCCCGCCTGTCCTGGCCTCCCCGGGGGGGGGGGGGCAGCCCTGCCAGACCCCGGCGGCGGCCTCGCGCTGTCCCCGAGGGACCCGAGGCCAGAGCCTGCGCACGTGGCCGCCACCCTGGGCCCTCGGACACGCAACCAGGCTGCCGGGGGCACGGGGGTGGTGTGTCCGGCTCCCCACTGGCTCGTCCTGTCCCCACAGAGCCCCAGGGCAGCTCGGAGCCGAGCTGGGCAGACGCAGAGGCAGCCAAGGGCAGTCGGAGGATGGACACTGGTACGCGGCCGGCAGGGGAAGGGGCCGGGTGGGCAACGGACCGTCCCCAGCCGCATGTGACACCCAGGCCTCCCCAGAGCCTGTCGCAGGGAGAGGGTGCACACGGGGGGCGGGGGGGGGTGAGAACCAAGGACACGGAGGCGCAAAGCAGACACGCACATGCTCACACACTCACACACAGTGTGCACACACAATGGGCACACACATATCACACATCCACACGCTCACATATGTGTGCACATATTCACCTAGTGTACACACATCCACATATGTGAACATGCACACACATTGACACACGCACACTCACACATGTACACACCCACACACGCACACACTCAGGGCGAGGGCACACACCGCCCTGAGGGCAGCCTGTCTGGGAGGCGGGGAGGCCCAGCAGGGCCGGCAGTCCTGGCCCCGGGGGTGGGGGACGGGTCAGGGTTGGCCTGAGGCTGCTACTCCCCCCCGGGGGGGGCAGAGAGGAGGGTGGGGGTCCGGGAGGGGAGGCTGCCGGCCACGTCCCGATGCCCTGCCCTCCTCCGCAGCCCAGCGCACGATCATCATGCCCCCCATCACCGCCCTCCCCCCCATGAGCCGTGAGTGATGCGCCCCCTGCTGGGCGGGTGTTGGCCAACCCGGGCGCAGGGATGTGGGTGGAGCTGGGGCTGAGGGGCAGCTGGATGCCGGGGCCCAACGGGCGCCTGCCCAGCGGACAGCTCCTGGGCGGCCGGGTGCCTGCGGACAGCTCCCCTGGGTGCCCATCGGACAGCTCCTGGGTGGCCCAGGGGTGGGGCAGGCGCCGGGGTCGGGAGAGTCAGAGGTGCTGAGGGGCGCGAGGCGGAGCCGGGCACACGCGTGGTCCAGCGGGGCCTCCCCACGCTCCCCGCAGCCCTGAGCGCGGCGCACGGCGGCCGGGTGTGCAGCACGTGGGGCGACTTCCACTACAAGACCTTCGACGGCGACGTGTTCCGCTTCCCCGGCCTCTGCAACTACGTCTTCGCGGCGCACTGCGGGGCCGCCTACGAGGACTTCAACCTGCAGCTGCGCCGCGGCCTGGCCGGCGCCCGGCCCGCCGTCACCCACGTGGTGCTCCGGGCGCAGGGGCTGGTGCTGGAGGCGTCCGGCGGCGGCGTCCTCATCGACGGCCGGCGGTGAGCCCGGGGCGGGGGCGGGGGGCTGTGGGGGGCTCCCTCGGGCCGGGCGGGGCGGGAGGCCGAGGGGAGGGCCTGGCTGTGCCGGACCGGGCGGAGGTGGGACTGAACTCTCCGCCCAGGGAGGAGCTGCCCTACAGCCGGGCCGGCCTGCTGGTGGAGCGCAGCAGCCACTACCTCAAGGTCAGCGTGCGGCTGGTGCTCACCTTCCTGTGGAACGGAGAGGACAGCGCCCTGGTGAGCGGCCGCCCTGCCTGTCCCACCGGCGGGGGAGCCCCGGGGGGGGCCCTCGGGGGTCAGCGGGGGCCCTGCCCGGCTACAGCGGCTGGAGCTGCCCCTCCCGTCCCCCCCTCCCCCAGCTGGAGCTGGACCCCAAGTACGCCAACCAGACGTGCGGGCTCTGTGGGGACTTCAATGGGCTCCCGGCCGTCAGCGAGTTCTACGCCCACAGTGAGTGCTGCGGGGTCAGGGCGTGCAGGGGCGGGCTGGGTACCCTTGGGGGGTTCTCGGCAGGAGGCTGGCCGCGGGGTCCTGGGCTGGGTGCCCTCGGAGCCCCGTGCAGCCCCCCAGCGACCCCCTCCTCGCCCAGACGCCAGGCTGACGCCGCTGCAGTTCGGGAACCTGCAGAAGCTGGACGGGCCCACGGAGCAGTGCCCCGACCCCCGGCCCGGCCCCGCCGACAACTGCAGTGACGCGGTGAGCCCTGCCCGGGGTGCGGCCAGCGGGACGGGCCAGGCTCCCCGGGTCGGACCTGGGCGTCCGGGGAGCGAGGGTCTCCTAGAGCCTGGCAGCCTCCACTTGGGGGTGCACCCTCTGCACCCACGCGCTTCCCCCCACTGCACACGTGTGAGCGTGTGTGTGGCCCTGTGTGAGCGCGTGCCCATCTGCGTGTGGAAATCCACCCTCCCACACACGCAGCCCTTCGAGTGAGCTGGGAGGACTCCCACCTCTGGACGTGGCCTGGAAGCTCTGGACCCCCCTCAACCAGCAGAACCCCAGCCTTAAGCCAGGGCTGTAGCCCGGGGGGCGGGCGGGAGGAAGTTCCTCCATGGGCTGCTCAGGGTGGGCGGCCCCTGCCCCCACTGGAGCCACCTCCAGGGCAGGCTCTGCCCCTCCCCTGGGTCCCCACGCGTGTCCCGGAGCCTGGGTGGGGGCACAGGGGAGTGTCCCTCCAGAGCCCAGCAGAGCCCTGGGTGGGGGGTGTGGGTTCAGTGGCTCAGCGGATGGCCGGGCGGGAGGGCGGAGCCAGGAAGGGGGGCTGCCTGGGGGACCCCGGCGTCCGCCCAGAGGCAGCGAGCGCCCTGGTTCCCAGGAGGACCTCTGCCGCCGCACACTGCTGGGCCCCGCCTTCGCCACGTGCCACGGGCTGGTGGCCGCCGACGCGTACGTGGCCGCCTGCGTCCAGGACCTGTGCCGCTGCCCCACCTGCCCCTGCGCCACCTTCGCCGAGTACTCCCGCCAGTGCGCCCACGCCGGGGGGCAGCCGCAGGACTGGCGGGGCCCCGGCCTCTGCCGTGAGTGCCCGGGGCCGCCTGGCCGGGGGGCCTGGGGCGGGGGGAGCCGCTCGGGGGCCCCGGAGCGGGGGCGGCCTCCGCACGGGGGGCGGCGAGGGCCCAGATAAGCAGGCCGCGGGGGGGGGGAGGCTCCCGAGCCCAGACGCGGTTTGGGGGACCCTCGGGGACACGCAGGAGGTGGGAGAGGAGGGGGCCCGCCTGCTGGCCTCCTGGATGCCAAGCACCGCGCCCTCCCCTCCCCGCAGCCCGCACGTGCCCCCTCAACATGCAGCACCGGGAGTGCGGCTCGCCCTGCGCCGACACCTGCTCCAACCCCGAGCGCGCCCAGCTCTGCGAGGACCACTGCGTGGACGGCTGCTTCTGCCCCCCAGGCAGGTCCCCGGCCCGGAGCCTCACCTGCCCTGCCCGCCCCCACTGACCTCCGCCCCCGCTGACCTCCGCCCCCGCTGACCCTCCGCCCCCACTGACCCCCCCTGACCCCCTGACCCCGCTGACCCCTGCCCCCGCTGATCCCCCACCCCGCTGACACCCGCCCCCACTGACCCCCGCCCCTGCTGACCCCTGCCCCCGCTGACCCCCGCCCCCGCTGGCCCCCGCCCCTCCGCAGGCACGGTGCTGGATGACGTCACCCACACGGGCTGCCTGCCGCTGCCGAGCTGCCCCTGCGCCCACGGCGGCCGCACCTACGCGCCCGGGGCCTCCTTCACCACCAGCTGCAGCTCCTGGTAGGCCCCACCCCGCCTGTCCTGGCCCCGGGGAGGGGGCGGCGCGAGGGGCCGGGCGCCTCCCCTCACCGCCGCTCGGCTCCTGCCCCCAGCACCTGCTCCGGGGGACGGTGGCAGTGCCAGGACCTGCCGTGCCCCGGCACCTGCTCCGTCCAGGGCGGCTCCCACATCACCACCTACGACGAGAAACTCTACGACATGCACGGCGACTGCAGCTACGTCCTGTCCAAGGTGCGGCCGCCCCGGCCCTCAGCCCTCCCTGCCCGCCCCTCCCGGGTCCCCTCCGCACACCCCCAGGGGCAGAGACACGCCCAGACCCTGAGGCACGCTCCCTGGAGGTGCCCGAGGCTCCTGAGAGCCACCTGCAGCCTGCATGGCGTCCTGGGCACAGGGCACGGCACACACACACAGACACACACGTACGCACACATGCCCACACATGTGTGCACACCGGCGCATGCATACACGTGTGCATGGCACGCGCAGGCAGGCACACGCTCAGCCCCGCCGCTCTGCCCGTAGAAATGTGCGGACAGCGGCTTCACGGTGCTGGCCGAGCTGCGGAAGTGCGGCCTGACCGACACCGAGAACTGCCTCAAGACAGTGACCCTGAGCATGGACGGCGGGGACACGGTGAGGGGCCTGCCTCGTCGCCTGCGACCGGGATGGGGGCGGGGGGGGGCAGGCTCCAGGCCGTCCCTGGGCCCCGCGGTCCGGGCAGCCGCCTTCCCGGGCTGTCCCAGCGCCGCCCGCCTGACGGCCCCTCCCCGCCCAGGTCATCCGGATCCAGGCCAACGGCGCGGTGTTCATGAACTCCATCTACACCCAGCTGCCCGTGTCCGCAGGTACGGCCCCGAGCACGGCTCTCTGGGCGCGGGCGGCTCCGGAACGTGCCGGGGTGGCTGTCGGGTGCGAGCGGGGTCTCCGGGGTCCCTCCTGGGGCTGCTGCCGGGACCCCGGCCTCTCGGGGTGTCTGTGGTCCCGCCCCGTGGAGGCACGCGAGCTCCTGCCCGCCTCCCGGGTGTCGGGGGCCCGCCAGACGCCTGTCTGAGCCGTGTCTGCCTCCCGGGCCGTCCCCGGGGCACGAGGCTCAGGCACCGGGGCCGGCGGGGCCGGGCCTGGCCTCCGGGCAGCCTCTGACCGTGTCCCCCCCGCACCCCCAGCCAACATCACGATGTTCCGGCCCTCCACCTTCTTCATCCTGGTGCAGACAGGCCTCGGGCTGCAGGTGGAGGTGCAGCTGGTGCCCCTCATGCAGCTGGTCCTCAGGCTGGACCCCGCCTACCGCGGCCAGATGTGCGGTGAGCGCGGGGCCGGAGGGAGGGCGGGCAGGGAGGGGCCTCGGGGGTGGAGGCGGGGCTGTGCACGGCGCTGACCCCACCAGAGCCTATCGGCAGAAGGTTCTGGAACCAAGCCTCGGAGTGGGAGAAAGCACGGGCGGGCGGGCCGGGGAGCCGGGCCGGGCTGGACAGCCAGGCTGGGGGCCGGCTGACCCCCCTCCCGCCCAGGCCTCTGCGGGAACTTCAACCAGAACCAGGCGGACGACTTCCTCAGCCTCGGCGGCGTGGTGGAGGGCACGGCCGCCGCCTTCGCCAACACCTGGAAGACCCAGGCCGCCTGCCCCAGCGTGCGGGGCGGCTTCGAGGACCCCTGCGCCCTGAGCGTGGAGAACGGTACCCGCCGGGGCTCGGGCTGTGCCCCTCTGCCCGGAGCCTCACGGCTCACGGGATTCGGGGGCCCCAGAGGCTGGGGGAGCAAAGACTGGGGGGGAGGTGCGGGGAGGGCCGTCAGCCCGCCGGTGACCCCCGCGTCCCTGCCCCAGAGAACTACGCCAAGCACTGGTGCGCCCTGCTCACCGACCCCGCCGGCGCCTTCTCACCCTGCCACGCCGTCATCAACCCCGCGCCCTTCCACGCGGTGAGACGCCTGCCAGGCGGGGACCCCGCTCCCAGGGAGGGTGGGGGCTGGAGCAGGGCCTGCCCCGCAGCTTTCCGGGGTCCCTGTGCCAACCTCCGGGGTCCTGGGCTGTGGCTGCACCCGCGTCCCCGCCTCCGGTCCCTGTTTGTGTGCGGGTTTCCTCTGGTGACACCGGCCAGGCCGGCTCAGGCCCCCTAATGCCTCCCCTTTGCCCACCACACCTGTGAGCCCCTGTTTGCAGGAGGGCCACCGTCACAAGCCCCAGGGGTGACCTTTCTGGGGGGACACAACGCAACCCACGGCCGTTGGCTCCTAGGCCTCATTTCCGGATCCGGAAGCTCAAAGCCCCCAGATGCACTGGACTCCTCTCCTGGGGGTTGGGGGGCTGTGGGCTCCACCCTGCACCCCGGCCCCCTCCCCTGGCCCTGGGGCAACTCAGCGCTGCTGTGTTAGGGTTCTCCCTCCACCTGTCCTGGTCCCGGCAGACCCCGCCCCTTCGGCTAGGTCCGCCAGGCCCGCCCACCGCGGAGGGTGAAGCATCCGTCCATCTGTCCATCTGTCCGTCTGTCCCTCTGCACCGGGTCCTGCTTGGGGGCGGAGCTCCAGGCTGGCCAGGGGTGGGGGGCGGGGTCCCGGGCGGATCGACCAGAGAGGAGGGGTTCCGGGGTGCGGCTGGGGAGCCTGACGCCCCGGCCCCCCCGCCCCCCAGAACTGCCTGTTCGACACGTGCAACTGCGAGAGGAGCGAGGACTGCCTGTGCGCCGCGCTGTCCGCCTACGTCCGCGCCTGCGCCGCGCGGGGCGTGCTGCTGCGCGGCTGGAGGGCCGGCGTGTGCAGTGAGTGGGGGGGGGGGGGACCCCGGGCGGCTGACCCCCGAGGGGAGGCCGGGCCCGGCGGCTGACCCGCGTCTCCGCCCGCCCAGCCAAGTACATGAGCGCCTGCCCCAAGTCCCAGCGCTACGCCGACGTGGTGGCCGGCTGCCAGCCCACCTGCCGCGCGCTGGGCCAGGCGGACGTCACCTGCGGCGTCAGCTTCGTGCCCGTGGACGGCTGCACCTGCCCCGACGGCACCTTCCTGGACGACGCGGGCAGCTGTGTGCCCGCCGAGGCCTGTCCCTGCTACCACGGCGACACCGTGGTGGCCCCCGGGGAGGTGGTGCACGACCACGGCGTGGTGTGGTAGGAGCCGAGCGGGACGGGCACGGGGACGGGACGGGAGGGGCGGGGCGGGGCCGGGAGGGGGGACTGGGCGGGGCGGGGCAGGGAGGGGCGGGGCCTGGGATATGAGGGGCGGGGCCTATGCGGGGCGGGGCCTGGGCAGGGAAGTGTGCGTGAGGGGCGGGGCGCGGGCGGGAGGGGCGGGGCCTGGGCGGGGCGGTGGACAGGAGGGTGGGGCCTATGCTAGGAGGGGCGGGGCCGGGCGGGGAAGTGGGTATAAGGGGCGGGGCCTGGGCGGGGCTCCTGGGAGGCGTGTTCCCGCCCAGCACTCAGCCCTCTGTAAAGGGGGACCTCTCGCGGACCAGGAGGGTGCCCTGAGGGCCCAGGGTGCTCAGAGGGTACCAGCCCGGGGCACCCCACGCCCTCCCGGCCAGAGGCAGCTCCCTCGCCATCTGGGCGCGGCCTCAGCACCCTGGGCCCTGCTATCGGCCCTCTGCCGCGTCCTGGCACCCTGGCGGGGTTCGAGGCCTTCGCAGCCACCCTGGGCCCAGGCACTGTGCTCGCCCCACGGCCAGGCCGGGGACCCGCGCCCTCCCCGCCAGGATCCCGGGGGTCCGCGGGTCCGCGGGCAGTGGCCGGGACCCATCCTCCCCCCCTCTCCCGCAGCTCGTGTGCGAGCGGGAAGCTGAGCTGCCTGGGCGCCGAGGAGCAGACCGGCACAGGTACGGCCCCTCCTGCCCGCCGGGCACCGGCCAGCGAGGACGGGCAGAGGGAGGGGCTGTGCGGGCCTGGGGTGGGTCCTGGCCCCCCGCCCCAGCGTGCCCTCCTCCCGCAGACTGCGTGGCCCCCATGGTGTACCTGGACTGCCGCAACGCCTCGGCCGGCACGCCGGGCGCCGAGTGCCTCCAGAGCTGCCACACGCTGGACGTGGACTGCGTGAGTCAGCCCCCGCGAGGGCACGGCCACACCCCTGCCCTGCGGTGTGCCCCCCGCCCCCGAGCCCGGAGGACCCGATGGGGACGCGCTGCTGACCCGCACTCCGCCCACAGTTCAGCACCCACTGCGTGTCGGGCTGCGTCTGCCCCCCGGGGCTGGTGTCCGACGGGAGCAGGGGCTGCGTGGCCGCGGAGGACTGCCCCTGTCTGCACAACGACGCCGCCTACAGGCCCGGCGACACCATCAGGGTCGACTGCAACACCTGGTGGGTCCCGGGCCCCGCCACGGGCTGCGGGCGGGCCGAGGGCAGCAGCTGGAAGACCGCATGGACCTGGGCAGGAGGCAGGAGGAGCTGAGGCCGGCACCGCCTCTCCCCTGGGAAGGCCCCCATGTCCCCATCCCTCCCGGGGAGGTGCCCGGGCCGGCCTCTGCCCAGCAGGTGCCAGGGCTGCAGGTGCCAGGACCCCCGTTGACGGGCAGGGCTGGGTCCCCGTCCTGGTCCCCGTCCCGTCCCCGCCGCGGCCCGTGAGCAGGACACGCCTGTCCCCGCAGCACCTGCCGGAACCGCCGGTGGGAGTGCAGCAGCCGGCCCTGCCTGGGCACCTGCGTGGCCTACGGGGACGGCCACTTCATCACCTTCGACGGCGAGCGGTACAGCTTCGAGGGCAGCTGCGAGTACACGCTGGCCCAGGTACCGTCCCCGCCCGCCCCGCCCGCCCTGCCCGCCCCGCCGGCCGCCGGATCGGCCTGACCCGCCTGCGTCCCCACCCCAGGACTACTGCGGGGGCAACGCCAGCAGCGGGACCTTCCGCATCGTCACCGAGAACATCCCCTGCGGGACCACGGGCGTCACCTGCTCCAAGGCCATCAAGATCTTCCTGGAGGTGAGGGGTGACCGGGACGCCCTCCCTCCCTCTGCAGCCGGCGGCTCACCCGGGGGTCCCCGCCCTGGGACGCCCGTCCCGTCCGCTGCCCTGCGTCCCAGCGTTGACACTCAAGGGGCCCCTTCAAACCAGAGATTCGTCTCCGCGGCTCTGAGGCCGGCACCCCGACCGCCCGAGTCAGGGCCACGCCGTCCAGGGGGCTCAGGGGAGGGTCCCCCTCGTCCCCCAGGACTTGTGGCCACACCCCTCCTGTCGCTGCCTCCGGCATCAGGTGGCTTCTCTGTGGGTCCTGCTCCTCTCTTACGGGGACACCCCCAATCCAGGACACCTCGAGATCCTTTAGGCAGCCACATCCGAAAAGACCCCTTTCCAAATCTCGGAGTTTAGGGAGGGACACGTCTTTGGGGGCGTCCACTCAGCCCACTTCCCAGACACCCCTTCCAGAGAGGGCGGTCAGTGCTTATGGCCGCGAGCAGAGCTCTGGCTGGGCGTCTCCCCGCGGCAGCGAGGAGGAGCACGGTGGGGGGGATTGTGGGGGGACGGGACATGGGGGGAGTGGCGGGTGAAGTGCTGAAGGAGGAGCAGGGCCTCTGGGGGAGCCCAGGTGCCCCCCGCTGTGCCCCGGTCCCCCTCTGCTTGCCGAGGCCCCGGCTCCCAGCACGCCCTGCCCAGCCTCTCGCCCAGCCGAGTTCACAGACACGTCAGGATCCCGGCTCAGCCCTCAGGCCCGCCCCGTGCCGTGGGCCCCTGACACCCGTGGGCCTCTGCCCCGGCCGCGGGGTGGGCGCGGCCACTCAGCTCCCCGTGCCCCTCGCAGAACTACGAGCTGCTCCTCCACGAGGGCACCTACAAGGTGGTGCAGCGGGGTCCGGGCGCAGACCCGCCCTTCAGGGCCCGCTACATGGGCACCCACCTGGCCATCGAGACCCGCAGCGGCCTGGTCGTGTCCTGGGACCGCAGCACCAGCGTCTTCATCCGGCTGCACCAGGACTACAAGGTGAGCGCGGCGGCGGGCCCCGGGCAGGGACAGAGCCCCCGCCCCCTGCCTGCGAGCCGCGAGCAGCTGGGGTCCGTGTGGGCGGCGAGGCAGGGCAGCCCAATGGTGTGTCACATCCTGGCGGACAGCTGCTCCCTCCCCGTCTCTCCGCTCAACTCCACGGCCACCGGGCTGAGGTCCTACGGGAGGCAGGTGCCCCTCTGCTGCTATGTCCACCTGTCCACCTGCCCCTCTTCCCACCTGACCCCCTGTCCACCTGCCCCTCTGCCCACCTGACCCCCTGTCCACCTGCTCCTCTGTTGCTCTGCCCACTTGCCCCTCTGCCCACCTGCCCCTCTGTCCACCTGCTCCTCTGCCCTCTGCTGCTGTGTCCACCTGCCCCTCTGACCACCTGCCCCTCTATCCACCTGCTGCTCTGTCCCCCTGCTGCTCTGCCCACTTGCCCCTCTGTCCACCTGCTCCTCTGCCCTCTGCTGCTCTGCCCACCTGCCCATTTGACTACCTGCCCACCTGCCCGCTCTTATCCACGGCAGGACCCACTGTGCACCCTGTCCTCCTGCGGCCTGGGGGAACTGGGTGCCCTGCACTCACCCCTCCCAGGCCAGGCTGCCCCCTGCAGCCCAGCTCCACATGCCCGTCCTCTGTCTCTGCGCCTGCAGGGGCGGGTCTGCGGGCTGTGCGGGAACTTCGACGACAATGCCGTCAACGACTTCACCACGCGCAGCCAGGCCGTGGTGGGCGACGCGCTGGAGTTCGGCAACAGCTGGAAGTTCTCCCCGACCTGCCCGGACGCCCCCGCCCCCCGCGACCCCTGCACCGCCAACCCCTACCGCCGGTCCTGGGCCCAGCGGCAGTGCAGCCTCATCAACAGCCCCACCTTCGGGGCCTGCCACGCTCAGGTGGGCTGAGGGCAGGGGCTGGGGCAGGGGCTGGGGGCAGGGACAGAGGGCAGGGGCTGGCGGGGGCTAAGCCTTGGAGCACAGTCTTCTTTGCCCTGAACACGGAGCACCATCTGGACCTCCTGCTGGGTGGGCCCAGGAGTGACCAGTCCTAGCACAGGGTGTCCTCGCTGCACCGCTGACCACTGAGCCTCCTGCCCTGGAAGTGGAGCTGCCGCTCAGGCCCCGTCCTGTCTCGTCCTCCCACAACCCCTGACCTGTCGGCCCCGCGCCGGGCCGCGCGGCACAGAGGACTGGGCGCCCGCCCCAGAGCTGCCCGGGGTCCTGCCTGCCGATCGGACGCCAGTGCCCACTCACCCACCACACGGTCTCCGGGCCCGGACCTGCCCGGCGAGGAGGAGGCCGCCTGGCGGGAATGATCTGTGCCGGGCAGGCTGCCTGTGCCGACTGCTCGCCGGGCTCAGAAGGCCCAGGGCCTGGCATGCACCCTCTGCAGCTGGTGCTGTCCGCCGGCCCGGGGCCCACTGGGCTCTGCTGCCCGGCAGGGAGCAGTGTGTTTGGGAGGCAGCCCTTCACCCCAAGAAGACAGCAGCCTCCCTCTGGCAGGAGGGGGGTCCCCCCCACCCCCCGTAGTCGGCAGGGCAGGTCTGCACTTCGGTGAGAGGCCCCTCCGAGGCCAGGAGTGCGGTGGGTGAGGCCGGAGGGGGGGCCAGGGACACGCGTGGAGGCTGCAGGTGGGCGGAGCTCTCGGGGGCAGCTGGCAGGGGGGACCCCGCTCCTGGCTGAGGGCCCCTCCCCCCATCAGGTCGACTCCACCAAGTACTACGAGGCCTGCGTGAGCGACGCGTGCGCCTGCGACTCAGGGGGCGACTGCGAGTGTTTCTGCACCGCCGTGGCCGCCTACGCCCAGGCCTGCCGCGACGCGGGCGTGTGCGTGACCTGGCGCACCCCGGACATCTGCCGTGAGTGGGGCTCTGTCCACGGTGCCGGCGGGCGGGCTGTGGGCGGGCGGAGGCAGGCGGTGACAGGCACTCCGTGCGCGCGCACAAACGTGCCCGTCAACGCCGGACAGACGGGTCGCCCCAAGCGGGAGGACTCCACGCCCCGTCCAGGGCTGGGACGTGGAACTGCCACGAGGGCCAGGCGGGCCCCTGGGACCCTCCACGCCCCCCCACCCAGGGCCCTTAGCCTTGCCCTCCCCGCGCAGCCCTGTTCTGCGACTACTACAACCCCCGCGGCGGCGGCGGCGAGTGCGAGTGGCACTACCAGCCCTGCGGCGCGCCCTGCCTGCGGACCTGCCGGAACCCCCGCGGCCAGTGCCTGATGGACCTGCCGGGCCAGGAAGGTGAGGGGCGGCTGCCCGGGCTACCCCTCAGCGTCCCCGGGCGCCGCACCCGGGTCAGGGGCTGGGCGGGTGCGGGGGTGAGGGGGGGGTGGGGGGTGGGGGCGTAGGCACTGCACCCTCCCCCCAGCCCCGGGTCAGGGCAGCACGGACCGCCTGGCCCCAGAGGGTGAGCCTTCCGCCCCCTGTGCCCGCCCCAGGCTGCTACCCAAAGTGCCCGCCCAGCAAGCCCTTCTTCAGTGAGGACCAGATGAGGTGTGTGGCCCAGTGTGGCTGCTACGATGACGACGGCAAGTACTACGACGTTGGTGCTAAGGTGCCCCCAGCGGAGAACTGCCAGAGCTGGTGAGGGGCGGGGCCTGGAGGGGCGGGGGCGGGGCCTGGCGGGGTGGGGCGGAGCATGGCGGGGATGGGGGCGGGGCCTGGCGGGACGGGGCGGGGCCTGGAGGGATGGGAGCAGAGCTGGGTGGGCAGGGCAGTGGCAGAGTAGTTGAGGGGCGGGGCTGGTGGGATGGGGCGGGGCCTGGTGGGATGGGGCGGGGCCTGGCGGGATGGTGGAGGCCTGGCGGTATGGGGTGGGGCCTGGTGGGATGGGGTGGGGCCTGGCGGGATGGGGTGGGGCCTGGTGGGATGGGGGCAGAGCTGGGTGGGCAGGGCAGTGGCAGAGCAGTTGAGGGGCGGGGTCTGGTGGGATGGGGGCGGGGCCGGGCGGGATGGGGCGTGGCCTGGCGGGATGGGTGGGGCCTGGCGGGATGGGGGCGGGGCCTGGTGGGATGGAGGCAGAGCTGGGTGGACAGGGCAGTGGCAGAGCAGTTGAGGGGCGGGGCCTGGTGGGATGGGGTGGGGCCTGGCGGGATGGTTGGGGCCTGGCGGGATGGGGGCGGGGCCTGGTGGGATGGGGTGAGGGCAGAGCTGGGTGGGCAGGGCAGTGGCAGAGCAGTTGAGGGGCGGGGCTGGTGGGATGGGGCGGGGCCTGGCGGGATGGGGCGGGGCCTGGCGGGATGGGGCGGGGCCTGGTGGGATGGGTGGGGCCTGGTGGGTGGGGGCAGAGCTGGGTGGGCAGGGCAGCGGCAGAGCAGTTGAGGGGCGGGGCCTGGTGGGATAGGGGCGGGGCTTAGGGTGGGTCCTGGTGAGATGGGGGCGGAAGGGGCTGGCAGGGTGGGGCGTCCCCCTCGGCCCCTCGCTGGCCCTCAGCTCCTTTCTCTCCTCGCAGTGACTGCACCCCTGGGGGCCTCGAATGCACATACAGCCTGGAGGGTAAGGAGGGGTCTGGCTGGTGGGGTGGGGCTTGGGGGCTGAGCCCCCCGCGGAGCGCTGCACCTGCCCCTTCTCGCAGCCTGCAAGTGCACCTACGAGGGCCGGACCTACGGCTTCGGGGAGGTCATCTACAACACGACGGACGGGCTGGGCGCCTGCCTGGTGGCCGTCTGCGGGAGCAACGGGACCATCTCGCGGAGGACCGTGGAGTGTCCCGAAGCCCCGTCCACCACGCCCTTCACCTTCACCTCGACCGCGACCCCGCCCTCCACGACAGGTGAGCTGGCCTGGGAAGGAGGGAGGGCCCAGCAGGCACTGGGGGCAGCCGTCCTGGGCGCAAGAGACGGGCCGGGACGCCGCCGAGTCGCCGGGGCCCCGGGGACCTACCTGGGTCACCCTCCTCCTGGGCGTGACTGACGGGCCTGCCCACCCCCGCAGGTCCCGTCCCCACGCTCTCCACCGTGTGCGTGCGCGAGCTGTGCCGCTGGTCCCCCTGGTACGACAGCGGCCGCCCGGAGCCGGGCATGGGAGGCGGGGACTTCGAGACGTTCTCGGACCTGCGGCAGCGGGGCCACCGGGTGTGCCCGGCGCCGGCCCGGGTCGAGTGCCGTGCCCAGCGGCTGCCGGACGTGCCGCTGGAGCAGCTGGGCCAGAAGGTGGAGTGCAGCCCGCTGCTCGGGCTCCGGTGCCTCAACAGCGAGCAGAGCCCCCCGCTCTGCCACAACTACGAGCTGCGGGTCCTCTGCTGCGACTACGTGCCCTGCGGCACGCCCACAGAGCCGGGCACCAGCCACGCGCCAACCCCCTCGCCCCCGCACACCACCCCCGCGCCGGCCACGTCGGCCCTGACCTCCCGGACCACAGAGCCCCTGGCAGCTCCCAGCTCCCAGCCCACGGGCACCGCCTGCCGGCCCCGATGCCAGTGGACGGAGTGGTTCGATGAGGACTACCCCAAGTCCGAGGAGGCTGGGGGGGACGTCGAGTCGTACGACAGGATCCGGAGTGCAGGGGGCCAGGTGTGCGAGCGGCCGCAGGACATAGAGTGCCGGGCGGAGAACTTCCCGGACAGGCGGCCGGAGGAGCTGGGGCAGCTGGTGCACTGCGACCCCAGCTTCGGCCTGGTCTGCAGGAATGACGAGCAGGTGGGCCTGTTCAAGATGTGCTACAACTACAGGATCCGCCTGCTGTGCTGCAGCCACAGCCACTGCGGGGAGCCCACGCCCGCCACTGCCACCTTAGCCACAGCCACAGCCACCACCACCTCCACGGCCACCCCTGTCACTGCCAGCACGGCCACAACCACCACCTCCTCCACTGCCACCACCTCCACCTCCACTGCCACCCCTGCCATTGCCACTGCCATCCCAGCCACAGACACTGCCATCCCTGCCATAGTCACTGCCTCCTCCTCCTCCACCACCACCACCACCATCACCACTACCACATATGCCACCTCCATTGCCACCCCTGCCCCCACAGCCACGGCCACGGCCATCACCTCCTCCTCCACCACCACCACCTCCACTGCCACCACGAAAGCCACCAGCAGCCAGGGCACGACTGCCTGCGAACCCAGGTGCGAGTGGACGGAGTGGTTTGACGTGGACTTCCCCACCTCGGGGGCCATGGGCGGAGACGTGGAGACCTACGATAACATCAGGGCCGCCGGCGGCAAGATGTGCCAGGAGCCGCAGGACATAGAGTGCCGGGCGGAGAACTTCCCGGACAGGCGGCCGGAGGAGCTGGGGCAGCTCGTGCACTGCGACCCCAGCTTCGGCCTGGTCTGCAGGAATGACGAGCAGGTGGGCCTGTTCAAGATGTGCTACAACTACAGGATTCGCCTGCTGTGCTGCAGCCACGGCCACTGCGGGGAGCCCACACCCGCCACTGCCACCTCAGCCACAGCCACCACCTCCTCCACGGCCACCAGCTCCACCTCCACGGCCACCCCTGCTGGTACCAGCGCCACCACCTCCACCTCCACTGCCACCTCTGCCACCACCTCCACCTCCACTACCACCCCTGCCACCGCCAGCACCATTCCAACCACACCCAGCGCCATCCCAGCCACAGCCACTTCCACCACCACCACCACCTCCACTGCCACCACGGAAGCCACCAGCAGCCAGGGCACGACTGCCTGCGAACCCAGGTGCGAGTGGACGGAGTGGTTTGACGTGGACTTCCCCACCTCGGGGGTCACGGGCGGAGACATGGAGACCTACGACAACATCAGGGCCGCCGGCGGCAAGATGTGCCGGGAGCCGCAGAAGATCGAGTGCCGGGCGGAGAGCTACCCGGAGGTGAGCCTGGACCAGATCGGGCAGGTGGTGAGCTGCAGCCTGCAGGCCGGGCTGGTGTGCAGGAACCGCGACCAGAGGGGCCCCTTCACCATGTGCTTCAACTACAACGTCCGTGTGCTCTGCTGCGAGCGCGCCGACCGCTGCCCCGCCTCCCCCACGCCGGGCCGGCCCACGGCGGCCGCCTCGCCCAGCGCCCCCCACTCAGCCACCCCGGCCACCTCCCCCGGACCGACCACACCCGGGACCTCAGCCACCAGCTCCGCCGCGGAGACGCCCCTGCCCTCCAGCCCCTGGAAGCCCAGCTCCGTCTCGCCTTCCCCGGCGTCCCCCACGCCCGGGGCCTGCGTGCCGCAGTGCGCCTGGACAGACTGGTTCGACGTGGACTACCCCTCCCCGGGCCCCAGTGGCGGCGACTTTGAGACCTACGCCAACATCCGGGAGGCCGGCGGGCTCGTCTGCGAGCGGCCCGTGGACCTGGAGTGCCAGGCGGCGTCGCTGCCCGACGTGCCCCTGCGGCAGCTGGGCCAGGTGGTGCAGTGCCGGCTGCAGGAGGGCCTGGTGTGCCGCAACCGCGACCAGACCGGCTGGTTCGGGATGTGCCTCAACTACCGAATCCGCGTGCTCTGCTGCGACGACTACCGCCACTGCCCCAGCACGGCCATGGCCACCAGCACGGCCACAACCACCAGCAGGGCCACAACCACCAGCACGGCCACGACCACCAGCATGGCCATGACCACCAGCACGGCCAAAACCACTAGAACAACCATGCCCGCGATCACGGCCACGCCCGCCAGCACAGCCATGACCCCCAGCACGGCCACGCCCACCAGCACGGGCCAGCAGACTTCTGGGGCCACAGAGCTCAGGATCACGGCCACCACCCAGCCACTCTCATCATCCCCCGGGACCACAGTGAGGGTCACCGTCTCCACTGCGGAGACAGCACCCTCTACCGCCAGGACCACTGAGAGGGTCCCCCCCACCCACACGACTCACACTTCCCTCAGGACCACGGAGTGGCCCTCTGTCCCTAGCCCCCCTGCGTCCGAGGCCACAGGGGTCAGTACCACGGCGGCCACCACGGGGCCGTTCCCAGAGACCAGCCTGAGGCCGATGTCCCCGACAGCCTCCAGCCCCGCCCCTGCCCACACAGCGACCTCCACCTGCCAGCCCTCGTGCCACTGGACCGAGTGGCTGGACACGGACCGGCCCCGGCCCGGCCGCTACGGGGGCGACGTTGAGACCTACTACCGCATCGAGCAGGCGGGCGGGCGGCTCTGCCCGGAGCCGGACGCCATCCAGTGTGAGGCCGTGCTGGCGCCAGGGGTGCCGCTGGAGGCGCTGGGCCAGGTGGTGCAGTGTGCCCGGGAGTACGGCCTCATCTGCAGGAACAGCCGGCAGCGGAGGGGCGAGACCTGCCTCAACTACCACATCCGAGTGCGCTGCTGCGACGACTACAGCCACTGCCCCTCCCCCGCCCCGGAGACCACCACCACGGCGGCCACCCCGGCTCCCGGCAGCACCCTCGCCCCCGGCACGCCCACCACCAGGGCCTCTCCATTGCCGACCACCCCCCTGCCGACCACCTCCCTGCCGACCACTTCCCTGCCGAGCACCCCCCTGCCGAGCGCCGCCCCGGGCCCTGCTACAGCCACCACCACGGCTACCAGCTCCCCGGTTAAGCTCCGGACCTCGCCCATCACGCCCTCCCGCCCCGTGACCTCAGGGGCCACGCCCACGGCCTGCCAGCCCCGCTGTGCCTGGAGCGGCTGGCTGGACCAGAGCTACCCCATGCCCGGGGCCTCCGGGGGGGACTTTGAGACCTACGCCAACCTGCGGGCAGCCGGCCGGCCCGTCTGCGAGCGGCCCCAGGGCCTGGAGTGCCGGGCCGAGAGGCTGCCCGACGTGCCCCTGGCGCAGCTGGGCCAGGTGGTGCAGTGCCAGCTGGAGGAGGGCCTGGTGTGCCGCAACCGCGACCAGGCCGGCGTCTTCAAGATGTGCTTCAACTACCAGATCCGCGTGCTCTGCTGTGACGACTACCGCCACTGCCCCAGCACGGCCTTGACCACCAGCACGGCCATGACCCCCAGCACGGCCACGCCCACCAGCACGGCCACGCCCGCCAGCACGGCCACAACCACTAGAACAACCATGCCCACCAGCACTGCCACACCCACCAGCACGACCTCGCCCACCAGCACAGCCCAAACCACTAGAACAACCACACCCGCCAGCACGGCTATGCCCACCAGCACGGGCCAGCGGACTTCTGGGGCCACAGAGCTCAGGAGCACGGCCACCACCCAGTCACTCTCCTCGTCCCCCGGGACCACAGTGAGGGTCACCGTCTCCACCGCGGAGACAGCACCCTCCACCGCCAGGACCACCGAGAGTGTCCCCCCGACCCAGACGGCTCGCACCTCCGTCAGGACCCCCGAGTGGCCCTCTGTCTCAAGTCCCTCTGCCTCCCCAGGGACCATGACCACAACAGAAGTCCCAGCCTCGTCCAGTGCCCCCCACACGCCACGCCTGCTCACCACCCCCATCCGGACCACCCCTGGGGTCCCGTCCTCCGGTCCCACCTTCACGACCACCCTGCCCACCAGCTCCCTGAAGCCAACCATGACCTCTACGACCTCCATGACCTCCACCACCTTCCACCCCGGGACCTCAGGGGCCACGCCCACGGCCTGCCAGCCTCGCTGTGCCTGGAGCGGCTGGCTGGACCAGAGCTACCCCATGCCCGGGGCCTCCGGGGGGGACTTTGAGACCTACGCCAACCTGCGGGCAGCCGGCCGGCCCGTCTGCGAGCGGCCCCAGGGCCTGGAGTGCCGGGCCGAGAGGCTGCCCGACGTGCCCCTGGCGCAGCTGGGCCAGGTGGTGCAGTGCCAGCTGGAGGAGGGCCTGGTGTGCCGCAACCGCGACCAGGCCGGCGTCTTCAAGATGTGCTTCAACTACCAGATCCGCGTGCTCTGTTGTGACGACTACCGCCACTGCCCCAGCACAGCCATGACCACCAGCACGGCCACGCCCACCAGCACGGCCACGCCCGCCAGCACGGCCACAACCACTAGAACAACCACGCCCGCCAGCACGGCCATGCCCACCAGCACGGCTATGCCCGCCAGCACAGGCCAGCGGACTTCTGGGGCCACAGAGCTCAGGAACACGGCCACCAACCAGTCACTCTCCTCGTCCCCCGGGACCACACTGAGGGTCACCGTCTCCACCGCTGAGACAGGACCCTCCACCGCCAGGACCACCGAGAGTGTCCCCCCGACCCAGACGGCTCGCACCTCCGTCAGGACCCCCGAGTGGCCCTCTGTCTCAAGTCCTTCTGCCTCCCCAGGGATCCTGACCACAACAGAAGTCCCAGCCTCGTCCAGTGCCCCCCCAACGCCACGCCTGCTCACCACCCCCATAGGGACCACCCCTGGGGTCCTGTCCTCCGGTCCCACCTTCACGACCACCCTGCCCACCAGCTCCCTGAAGCCAACCATGACCTCCACGACCTCCATGACCTCCACGCCCTCCCGCCCCGGGACCTCAGGGGCCACGCCCACGGCCTGCCAGCCCCGCTGTGCCTGGAGCGGCTGGCTGGACCAGAGCTACCCCATGCCCGGGGCCTCCGGGGGCGACTTTGAGACCTACGCCAACCTGCGGGCAGCCGGCCGGCCCGTCTGCGAGCGGCCCCAGGGCCTGGAGTGCCGGGCCGAGAGGCTGCCCGACGTGCCCCTGGCGCAGCTGGGCCAGGTGGTGCAGTGCCAGCTGGAGGAGGGCCTGGTGTGCCGCAACCGCGACCAGGCCGGCGTCTTCAAGATGTGCTTCAACTACCAGATCCGCGTGCTCTGCTGTGACGACTACCGCCACTGCCCCAGCACGGCCATGACCCCCAGCACAGCCATGACCCCCAGCACGGCCATAACCACCAGCACGGCCACGCCCACCAGCACGGCCATGACCCCCAGCACGGCCATAACCACCAGCACTGCCACGCCTGCCAGCACGGCCACGCCCACCAGCACAGCCAAAAACACTAGAACAACCACGCCCACCAGCACGGGCCAGACTTCTGGGGCCACAGAGCTCAGGAACACGGCCACCACCCAGTCACTCTCCTCGTCCCCCGGGACCACAGTGGGGGTCACCGTCTCCACCGCTGAGACAAGACCCTCTACCGCCAGGACCACTGAGAGCGTCCCCCCCACCCAGATGGCTGGCACCTCCCTCAGGACCCCCGAGTGGCCCTCTGTCTCAAGTCCCTCTGCCTCCCCAGGGACCATGACCACAACAGAGGTCCCAGCCTCGTCCAGTGCCCCCCACACACCACGCCTGCTCACCACCCCCATCCGGACCACCCCTGGGGTCCCGTCCTCCGGTCCCACCTTCACGACCACCCTGCCCACCAGCTCCCTGAAGCCAACCATGACCTCCACGACCTCCATAACCTCCACGAGCCCTGAGGCCTGCCAGCCACGGTGCACGTGGACAGACTGGTTCGACGAGGACTACCCCAGCGCCGGCCCCGACAGCGGGGACTTTGAGACGCTCTCGGTCCTCCGCTCGGCCGGCCGCGACTTCTGTGAGCGACCTCAGGACATCGAGTGCCGGTCGGAAAAGGTTCCAGACGTGAGGCTGGAGGACGTGGGCCAGGTGGTGCAGTGCGACGTGGGCTCTGGGCTGGTGTGCCGCAACCGCGACCAGCGCGGCCGGTTCAGGATGTGCCTCAACTACCAGGTGCGCCTGCTCTGCTGCGACGACTACAGCCACTGCCCCTCCCCCGCCCCGGAGACCACCACGGCGGCCGTCCCGCCTGCGGGCAGCACCCTCGCCCCGGGCACGCCCACCACCAGGGCCACCTCCAGCCCAGGGCCCAGCACCAGGGCCTCCCCATCGCCGACCACCCCCCTGCCGACCACCCCCCTGCCGACCACTTCCCTGCCGAGCGCCGCCCAGGGCCCTGCTACAGCCACCACCACGGCTACCGGCTCCCAGGTTAAGCTCCGGACCTCGCCCATCACGCCCTCCCGCCCCGGGACCTCAGCGGCCACGCCCACGGCCTGCCAGCCTCGCTGTGCCTGGAGCGGCTGGCTGGACCAGAGCTACCCCATGCCCGGGGCCTCTGGGGGGGACTTTGAGACCTACGCCAACATGCGGGCAGCCGGCCGGCCCGTCTGCGAGCGGCCCCAGGGCCTGGAGTGCCGGGCCGAGAGGCTGCCCGACGTGCCCCTGGCGCAGCTGGGCCAGGTGGTGCAGTGCCAGCTGGAGGAGGGCCTGGTGTGCCGCAACCGCGACCAGGCCGGCGTCTTCAAGATGTGCTTCAACTACCAGATCCGCGTGCTCTGTTGTGACGACTACCGCCACTGCCCCAGCACGGCCTTGACCACCAGCTCGGTCACGCCCACCAGCACGGCCACAACAACTAGAACAACCACGCCCGCCAGCACGGCTATGCCCACCAGCACGGGCCAGCGGACTTCTGGGGCCACAGAGCTCAGGAGCACGGCCACCACCCAGTCACTCTCCTCATCCCCCGGGACCACAGTGAGGGTCACCGTCTCCACCGTGGAGACAGCACCCTCTACCGCCAGGACCACCGAGAGCGTCCCCCCGACCCAGACGGCTCGCACCTCCGTCAGGACCCCAGAGTGGCCCTCTGTCTCAAGTCCCTCTGCCTCCCCAGGGACCCTGACCACAACAGAAGTCCCAGCCTCGTCCAGTGCCCCCCACACGCCACGCCTGCTCACCACCCCCATCCGGACCACCCCTGGGGTCCCGTCCTCCGGTCCCACCTTCACGACCATCCTGCCCACCAGCTCCCTGAAGCCAACCATGACCTCTACGACCTCCATGACCTCCACGACCCCCCGCCCCGGGACCTCAGGGGCCACGCCCACGGCCTGCCAGCCTCGCTGTGCCTGGAGCGGCTGGCTGGACCAGAGCTACCCCATGCCCGGGGCCTCCGGGGGCGACTTTGAGACCTACTCCAACCTGCGGGCAGCCGGCCGGCCCGTCTGCGAGCGGCCCCAGGGCCTGGAGTGCCGGGCCGAGAGGCTGCCCGACGTGCCCCTGGCGCAGCTGGGCCAGGTGGTGCAGTGCCAGCTGGAGGAGGGCCTGGTGTGCCGCAACCGCGACCAGGCCGGCGTCTTCAAGATGTGCTTCAACTACCAGATCCGCGTGCTCTGCTGTGACTACCACCACTGCCCCAGCACGGCCACGCCCACCAGCACGGCCACGCCCACCAGCACGGCCACGCCCACCAGCACGGCCACGCCCACCAGCACGGCCATAACCACCAGCACGGCCACGCCCACCAGCACGGCCACAGCCACGCCTGCCAGCACAGTCACGCCCACCAGCACGGCCATGCCCACCACCCCCTGCCGGTGCCTGGCGTTCGGTCAGCTCTTCTCACCAGGTGAGTGGAGGCTCCGTCCTCGTTCTGAGGACAGCCCGCCTGGCTCTCCATCCGGTCTCTGTGCCCCGCCCGCCCGCCCGCCCGCCCGGTGGCAGGTGTTGGTGGCGGCCACGCCTGGCTCACGGCGTGTCTCCTCCCCCAGGGGACGTGGTGTACAACAGGACCGACAGGGCCGGCTGCCACTTCTACGCCATCTGCAACAAGCAGTGCGAGCTCGACCGCTTCCAGGACGCCTGCCCCACGTCCTCGCCGCCGGAGCCCCCGAGCGCGACCTGGGTGCCCCTGACCACGCCAACTCCCGGCTGCGACCTCGTGGACCCTCCCCGACAGGTGCGCGCCCCCCTCCCCGCCTTGCCTGCTGTCCTGGGCGTGCGGTCGGGGCTGCTGCTGGCTCCCGTGGGGCGGGCCCAGCCCCGGATGACCCCTCCCCGGGGCGCTCTGGCGGGAGGGGCCGGGCCGGCCCCCGGAGGCCGCGGCGGTGCTGGAGCCGGGCTGCCGTCCGCAGGTGAACGAGTCCTGGACGCTGGAGGACTGCACGGTGGCGCGGTGCGAGGGCGACAACCGCATCGTCCTGCAGGAGCCGCAGCCCGTGGCCCCGGTGTCCTGTGTGAACGGGTACCTGCCGGTCAAGGTGCAGAGCCCACAGGACCCCTGCCGCTTCCACTACGAGTGCGAATGTGAGCCCCGGGCCCAGGGGGAGGCGGGCGTGCCGACCAGCACACGGGGGGCCGCCGGGTGCGCTGGGGGCGGCACCGGGGCTCGAGCGCCCGCTTCTGGGGTCCTGAGCGCCCTCCACGGGCTGCCCCAGGCGGGACCTCGGACACGCGCTTCTCCGCAGCAGGAGGGAGTTCTCCCACCCCCACGGCCCTCCTCCCCGCACCTCCAGGGGCAGTCCTCCCGCCCCGTCTCGTCGCATCCCGCCGGGTGCCTGGTCCCTCACCGTCCCCGCCCTGCCTTCCGGCGGCCCTGGCCCCCCGGAGGGCCTCATCCCCGGGTTGAGGGCCACGGGGTGCCCCAGGAGGCGTCACCCCGAGAGCCCCCGTCACAAGGGCCCATCCGCAGCCCAGCAGCCGGTCCCCCCCCAGGGCCCTCCAAGGCCCACGCCCCCGACCACCACGAGGCGCGGAGGCCACGCGGAGGCCACGCTGAGGCCACGCAGGCGCGTGGCGCTGGGTGAGGGCCTGTGTGTCCCCGCAGGCTCCTGCAGCAGCTGGGGGGATTCCCACTTCGTCACCTTCGACGGCACCCCCTACTCCTTCGGGGACAACTGCACCCACGTGCTCGTGAGGGAGATCCGGCCGCGCCACGGGAACCTCAGCGTCCTCCTGGACAACCAGTACTGCGGGGCCACGGCGGCCGCCGCCCCCGCCCGCTGCCCCCGCGCCCTCCGCCTCCGCTACGCATCCACGGAGGTCGTCCTCACCACCGAGACGGCCGCCGGCGGGCAGGAGGAGGGCCTGGTGCGTCCGGGCGGGCGGGCGGACCCCAGCCGGAGAGGGGATGGGCCCTGAGACCCCCGTGACGGCCCCCACTGCGCCCCCAGGTCCTGTTTGACGGCGTGCGGGTGAACCGGTCCTTCAGCCAGGACGGCGTGAGCGTGTCCGTGGCAGCGGGCACCGAGATGCGCGTGGACATCCCGGCCGCGGGGGTCAGCCTCACCTTCGACGGGCAGGCCTTCCAGCTGCGGCTCTCCTACGGCCTCTTCAGCCACAACACCGAGGGCCAGTGCGGTGCGTGGACACGGCCCTGCGGGCACCTCCTGCTCCTCCCACCCCCTCCTGCCCTGCCCGGGTGGCCTCCCCGCCCCCAGCTCACCCACCCGCTGCCGCCCGCCCCAGGCCAGAGCTGCCTCCCCCTCCCTAACCAGATTCCATAGCCGTGGGCCCCAGGGAGGTGGGGGGGGGGAGTCCGGCCCCGCGGTGACCCTCCCGGCCCCGCCCCCAGGCACCTGCACCAACAGCCGGACGGACGACTGCCGCCTGCCGGACGGCACCATCGCCGCCACCTGCCAGGACATGGCCAGCGCCTGGCTGGTCCCCGAGGCCGACAAGGAAGGCTGCTGGGCCCCCACAGGCCCGCCCGCGACCGCCAGCCCCCCCTCCCCGGCACCCGCCACGTCCGCCCCCACCCCGTGCCCCCCAGCGCCCCTCTGCGAGCTGATGCTGAGCCAGTGAGTCCCTCCCGAGGGCGTGGTCACCCCGGGGCAGTGACCCCCATCGGGCCGGAGCCCAGCTCTGCTCCGACCTCTGACTGCCCGCCCCTGCCCGCAGTGTCTTCGCCGAGTGCCACGGCCTCATCCCGCCCGGCCTGTTCTTCAGCGCCTGCGTCCAGGACGCCTGCCGGACCGGCCGCCCCGAGGTGCCCTGCCAGAGCCTGGAGGCCTACGCCCAGCTCTGCCGGGCCCGGGGCGCCTGCAGCGACTGGCGAAACGCCACCGGCGGGCTGTGCGGTGAGTTGGGGGCGGCCGCGGGGGAGGGGAGGGGGCGGGGCCTGGCCTCCTCGCCCACCTGACACCCGTGTCTGCCCCCAGAGCTGCCCTGTCCACCCGGGAAGGTGTACAAGCCCTGCGGCCCCCTGCAGCCCGCGTCCTGCGAGGCCAGGTGAGCCCCGGCCCCACGGCCCGAGGGAGCTGCGGGGGGGGGAAGGGGGCAGGGCTCTGGGGTGCCCTTCCCCCACCCTGGCCCCATGGGACGCCCAGGCAGCCCACCACCCCCGTCCACGCCCGAGGCCCCCTCCGGGGACTGCCCGTGCACGTGGTGCAGGGTCCAGAGCTGCCTCCTCCCCCACAGGACCCAGAGCCCTCAGAGCACCGCGCTGGCAGAGGGCTGCTTCTGCCCGGACGGCCAGACCCTCCTCAGCGCCCACACGGACCTCTGCGTGCCCAAGTGCTGTGAGCACCGCCCGCCCTGCCCCGTCCTGGGAGGCGCCGGCGGGCATCCCTGTCCGGGGCCTGTGCCGGGCCTGCCCCCCTCCATGGCCACGCAGCCTCAGCCTGTGGCCACCCGTCTGCCCACGGCCACGTGGCCTGGAGCCCATGGTTCCCGGGGCTTCCATTCCCGGGGGGGACGAGAGGCTGGGGAGTGGCCAGGCCCCGGAGGACCTGTCCCTGCGGCCTGAGGCCTCTGCCACCGTCTGCGAACCCCAGGACCCCCGTGACCCCCTTCTCCTTCTCTTCCAGCTTGCGTGGGGCCAGATGGGTCCTCCAAAGTCGTAAGTGGTTCTGCCCGCAGCCGGCCCCACCTCGCTCAAGCAGAGGGAGGGAGGGAGGAGAAGGGGAGGAGGGAGGGAGGGAGGGGGCGCCTGGGTGCCTGCATCGCAGGGCTGCTCTGAGACGGGCGGGGCGAGGGCAGACCTGGCGAGCGGAGGCCGGCCTGAGCCCTCGGACCCGGACCTGGTCTGTTGCAGCCCGGAGAGAAGTGGACCAGCCACTGCCAGGCCTGCGTGTGCGACGCGAGCTCCGGGTCGGTGCAGTGTGCGCCCGTGCAGTGTGCCGCCCGGGAGGTGCCACGGGAGTGCGGCCTGGCGGGCTTCGTGGCCGTGACCAGGCCGCTGGCAGGCAACCCGTGCTGCCAGGAGACGCTGTGCGGTGAGCCCCGCCCGCGGGCCGGCGGGTGGGCCCGAGGGGAGGGCGCAGGGCACAGCCGCCAGCCGGCGGGGCTGCAGCGGGGCGGCCACGGAGGCCACGTGTCCCGGCAGGACCCCTGAGCTGGGGCGGCCTCTGGGGCTTCGCTTCCCCGAAAAGGGAGGCTGGTGCCTCGGTCTGCCCAGGCACGGGGCAGGGCCAGGGAGGGGGAAGCCGGAAGGGCCGCAGAGCGGTCAGCCCCCGGGAAAGTACTCCCTGGGCTCCAACGAGGGGAACCCCATTACACTGAGGGGAGGGCGAGGCCCCCGACAGCACCGCCTCTCCGCCTCTCCACAGTCTGCAACACGACCAGCTGCCCCCAGAGCTCCCCGACATGTGGGCCAGGAGAGGAGCTGGTCTCTGTCCAGGAGAAGGGCGGCTGCTGCCACTCCTACTTCTGCCGTGAGTGTGGGGGGGCTCTCTGGGGTGTTGCTTGGGTCAGCGGTGCCCTCCCCTCTCCCCTTCCCCCCCTGCAGGCCCTCAGCCTTCCCTCTCCTTTCAGGGCCCAAGCTGTGCATCTACAATGACACCGTCTATGGGGTAAGGGCTCATGGCCTGGGGGGCTCTGTGGCCTGGGGGGCTCCGTGGCCTGGGGTTCCGTGTCCTGGGGGCTCCGTGATCCTAGGGGCTTCGTGGCCCGAGGGGTTTCGTGGCCTGGGGACTCCGTGGCCTGGGGGAAGAGGGTCTCTGTACATCCACTGTGGGGTGCCCGGCCCCTCTGAACACCACGCCTCACCTCCACATGCCAGCCTGGCCCTCCTGCCATGACAGCAGATGAAGGGAGCAGCTCGGGGCCCCTTGGAGCTGGGGGGCAGGGAGAGACGCCTGTGCCCGAGCCAGGCAGAGTTCAGCCTCAGGGTCTCCCAGCAGCTTCCTCTCAGGAAGGGGAAGGTCCTCGGGCAGCACAGCCCCTCCCTGGGCCCGCGGCCTGCCCGGGTGCCGGTCCACACCGGCCCTGCCCTGCCCGGGGCCCTGCAGCTCTCTGGCCGGGCCGGCGGGGGCACAGCCATAGATCCGCCTGAAGAAGAACCACCCTGTGGGCCTCGTCTCCTCCCAGCCCACCTGGCCGCAGGCAGGTCCTGGCCCCGCCCGCCAGGGCCCTCAGTCCCCCCTCCCCCCCCAAAGGTCGGTGCAACCTTCCCGGCGACCACTCCCTGCCACACGTGCACCTGCCTGTCCGTGGACTCCCAGAAGCCCACCGTGCAGTGTGAGGAGGACACCTGCAACAAAACCTGTCCCCTGGTGAGCCTGCCCCCCCCAGGCGGACATAGACCCGGGGACCCCCCAGCCCCACCCCCGCGGCAGCTTCGGCAGCGGACCCGACCCCAGGGCGGGTCTCAGCCCAGCTGGCCGCTTCCCCCAGAGGGAGGTTGCAGGCAGGCCACGCAGAGGGGAGGGGCCGGAAGCAGGGGTGAGGCTGTGGAGGACAGGGGCACCCCAGCCTCAGAGCCAGGACAAGCTTCCCCCCTCCGGGCCATGGCAGGAGCACGAGTTCAGCGTTGGGGCGGCTGCTGGGGCTGCCAGGCCCTCGGGGGTGGCGGGGCAGGAGGGAGGAGGGGCTGGGGTGCCGACATAACCACCCTCTGGCGCAGGGTTCTGAGTATGTGGCGGTGGCCGGGCAGTGCTGCGGGGAGTGCGTGCAGAGGGCCTGCCTCACGCCCGACGGCCGGCTGGTCCAGGTGAGCAGCCGTCTCAGCCCTCCACCCGGCGGCAGCCCCCTCCCGGCTCCTGGGCCTGAGAGAATCCCACGGCTTCCCCCCCCCCCCCTGCCTTTCAGCCCAACGAGACCTGGGTCAACAGCCTGGACAGCTGCACCGAGTACCACTGCCAGGCCGAGCGCGGGGTCCCCGTGCTGACCCTCAGGCCGTCGCCCTGCCCAGACGTGTCCAGCTGCAGGGTGTGTGTCCCCCGGGGAACTGGCCAGACTGGTGGCCTCCTGGTCTGGCTCAGGAGGCCCCGCCCCTGGAGCCCTGGCCCCGCCCCCAGCTCTCCCTCTGTCCCCCCCCCGCAGGGCATCCTCAGGAAATCCGGCTGCTGCTACTCCTGCGAGGAAGAGGGTAAGTCTGGGCCCTCCCGCCACGCCCTCCAGCCCCCTCCGACCTCTGCCCCCGGGCTCCTGCCTGACCGCTGGACTCACACGCTGGGCGGGAGGGACCCTGGGAGGGAGCGGCCGGTCTGGGTCCTCAGGGACCCCCACCCCTGCCTTTCCTCCGTGCAGACTCCTGCCAGGCCCGCGTCAGCAGGACGGTGCTGCGGCACCGGGGCTGCGAGGCGCCCGTCAACCTCACCTTCTGCGAGGGCCCCTGCCCAGGAGAGTCCAGGTGGGTGGCCGCACCCCCAGCCGCCTCCGGCGGGGCCCGCCCAGCACACGTCCCCGGCCTGGGCTCGCCACCCTGAGCTGCGTTGGGGGGGTGGGGCAGGAGGAAAGGGGGGCCCAGAGGAGCCCCGTCTCCACATCCGTCCGCACCAGCCTGGGGCCTCCGACCCGCAGAGCCAGGCACTGCGCCCAGGTGCCCGGGGCCGTGCCCACCTGGGGGTGGGCAGATGCAGGGTCTTCCTGGGGCCAGGCTCAGGGCCGAGCTGCTGGTGAGCCGAGCGGCTGGGCTGCGGCCAGCTGAGCCCTCGGCCGGAGAGGCGGGAGCAGGGCCCGGAGGAGGGGCCGGTGGGGTTAGCAAGCTTGAGGAGCTGGTTCCGAGAAGAAAGGGTGCCTGGCAGAAAGGTAGGGGTTCAGAGTGACCCTGAGTGCCCGCAGAGCCGCCCCGGCGCAGCCAGCGAAGGCGCGTCCTCAGACAGGTCCAGGCTGCCGGGCGGGCACCGTCTCAGGGCCGTGTGCCCGCAGGTACTCCCCCGAGGCCCAGGCCGTGCAGCGCCGCTGCACCTGCTGCCAGGAGACCAGGGCCCACGAGGAGGAGGTGACCCTGCAGTGCCCCGACGGTTCGGCCGTCCGGCACACCTACACCCACATCGACGAGTGCAGGTGCGACCTGGCCTGCGTGCCCTCGCCCGCCGCTCCCGAGCAAAGCCAGAAAGGCTCCTATGCCTGACCCAGCACCCCCACCGAGCACGGACTCCTGCGGCCCCTCCACAGCAGACATCCCCCCCCCCCCGGGACCTCCAGGAGCTGCTTCAGGGGTGCTGCCGGCCCACGTCTGGACCTGGGGCCGAGGCTCTGGTGGCCAGAGGGGGAGGGCCCTGAAGCACCCTCTGCTCTCCAGCCCCAAGTTTGCAAATAAAAGCTGAGCATCGTGTATACAACCTGGTCCTGACATCACTCCCCGCCGTCCTGTGGCTGAGCTGCCGGGGGCTCCACAGGCTGCACACACCCCCCCCCCCCCCGACTTGTGCTGGACTCGCTGGGAGGGAGGGGGGCATGGAGGCCGGGTCAGGCCTGGGGGGGGTTGTGGGGGCACTGGCAGGAGCCAGGAGTGGGCCAAGGGTTCAGAATCACCCTCACATCACTCCAAACGCAGGGGGTTAGTTATGAAAGGGTCACAGATGGAGGAGGCAAACTGGGCCAGCTAACGGGGCGGCACACGCAGGAAGCAGCTGCCCCACTGTCCCTTCAGGGCACCAGTCACGTGTCGACCTGTTTCTTCCCGAGTGTCGAGCTGTGAGCATGCTGCACGTGTGTGTGTGTGTGTGTGTGTGTGTGTGTGTGTGTGTGTGTGTGGAGGGCAACTGCCTGTCTGTGTGCCCAGGATGTAGAGGGCGCCCTGGCGGCAGGCCTGACCAGAGATGACCTCCACGTGGGCAGGCAGTTCCGGGCGGCTGGCCACCTGGGAGGCAGAGGGAGGGTGGTGGAGAGTCCTCCTGGGTCTGGCCACATCACACGACCTGCCAGGAAGGCAGGCGGTCACGGTCAGAGCCAGGAGCGCGCACACCGACCTGGCCAGCACCGACCGCCAGGCCTCCCGCAGCTCTCACCAAAGCCGGGCCCGCGTGATGCTGGGGTCACGTGAGCCGGCCACCTTTCGACCGCCCACCCAGTCCCAGGCCAGTTCGCTGCAGCGTGTCTGTTAGGCCCGAAATTAAAGAAGACTCGGGAACACACATGTAAACTTCCCTGAAGGACTTTAATTCTCTATCTTCATATAGATCATTTATTAAATTAGAAGGCTGAAAAGTAAAAATATACTTTACAATCAAAGAAAATCTGGACACTGGACCCAGGAGAATGACTGAAGCACAGGCTCCGAGACGCACTTGCACCCACACTGGCGGGAGGCGGGAGGCGGGAGGCGGGAGGGGTGGGGTGGGGCCTTCAGGAGACTCGGCTGCCCAGCCTCGCCTCACCCCCGCGGCTGAAGCCAGAGGAAGCAGCGGAGCCGGCCTGCATGGCCCGGGCCTCCTCAGGCCCCACTGCCGGTGGGTGCGGCGGCACGCGGCACAGGCCGGCAGCTGTGGAGCCGTCTGCTTAGCAAGGCAGGCTTGTGACCCGGGGCTCTGGTCGGTGACAAACAGCGCGCACGAGAAAGAGAAGCGGGGATGTGGCAAGTGCCGGTCACCCTAAAAACTACGCACCCGCACCCGGGGCCCAGTGCTCCCAGGGCTCCCACGAGCCTCCCTGGAGGGTGGGGGCCTGCCAGGCCGCCCAGGCCACCACTCAAACCCCAGGCCCACAGGCCTGCCCAACAGGTCCTGACATCACTGAGCTGTCGGCCTCCGAGGCACAAGCCAGCTGCTGGAACGTGACACGGGGCCACGAGAAGGCCACACTTGCCAAGCAAGTGATCCAAGCCCTGTGCCCTGGCCACCCCGCAGGCTCCCAGGACAGGGTGAGCAGCGCACCTGGCCGCACGCAGTCTCCGAGCAGCCGTACGTCAGAGGGAGGCGCCAAACAGCCCCCTCCGGCTCAGACAGCAGCCTCCGCGCTGCCAGGACCGCCCGGCCTGAGTCGGAAGAGCGGAGGCCCAAGGCCAGGCTGTGGCTCTGAGGGACACCGACTGCAGCTGGCCGCATGGGTCCTGTGCAGGGTGGGCTTAAAGGGCGTCACTTCTGAGGAGCCCCTCCAGTTTCAATAGGTGTCACCCACCCTGTCCCCACGCTGTGTCCGTGGCCAGCGCCGGGCCAGGGTGCAGCTCGCACATGCGCACGTGGGCTCCGGGGGACTTTGGCACTGTCTCAGCCCTCCCCACGGCCCCGGCCCCGGCCCCGGCCCCATGCTCACGGGAACGAGTGTCAGGGGAGCCAGCAGTCCCAGCACCCTCCCTCCCATTAGCGAAGCACTAGGTCTATTACTTGTAGCCCCAAGTTCAGGTTCTGGTGCGAGAGCCGATCAAAGACAGGAAGCTGCCCCTCGGCCTGACATTGCCCAGAGCTGACGGACAGCAGACGGAGACCAGGGATCCTCTGAGCTAGGACAGCCCCCCTCCGGCCACCGAGAGGGCTGTGACGGGGACTGGCAGGACGGACAGGCAGGCGGACACCGTGGCTGAGGCCCGGGCCACAGGGGCCACAGGGGGCAGCCAGGCCCAGGGAGACATGGAGGGAGGGACGGGAGTTTTCAGTTGGCAAGTTCTAAACCCCAAAGCAGCTGTCAGTGGACTGCGAACCTAATGAGTAGTAGGTCTATCCCTGTAAGTGGCCGGACTACGCGCCAGGGACCAAACCAGAAGGGTGCTCGGGGAGCAGCTCAGAGCACTCGAGGGCGCGTCCCCAGCAGAGGGGAGTGTGCACAGGCCACAGGACACAGCCCACGTGCCCGCTCACCCCACAGAGTGCAGAGGGAGGCTACCACGGCCACCCCCTGGCAGTCCAGAGCAGCTGCCCGGAACCCAAAACCCACCTGCACCCCCGACAGGTGGGCTGGCGCGGGGACACTGAGGAGGGCAGGGTCTCGTTGGGACGGGCCCGGCGCCCGGGGCGTGGCAGCGTGGGGCGGGGCAGGCAGGCCTAGGACTCCTCGCCCATCTGCAGCAGGGAGTTGACGGCCGCGTCCTTGTTCCCGCGCTGGGCCTCCAGCACCGAGCGGATCACCTCGCGGTCCATGTTGGGGAACATGTCCTGGATGGCCCTCAGGTCCTCCTCGTTACAGCGGGGCGGGGCGCTCACAGCCGCTGGGGGCAAGGCCACGGGCACCATGCCAGGGCTGCACACGGCGGGCATGCCTGCAACCCAAGACGGGGTTTAGGAGGGGGCGGGCGACAGCGCCAAGGACGCCGCTGGCTCAAGAGAGCAGCCTGCGCTGAGCCTCGCCAGGGCTCATGGGCGCCAACCACGTGATCCCGAACCCCAGGCCACGTGATCCCGAACCCCAAGCACCCGGGCGAGGAGCGCAGCTTCAGCATGTCCCAGACAGCCCAGGGGAGCCGCCGCCCGAGAGGAGCCCTCCTGTCAGGGCCTCGGGAAGCGCACAGGATGGAGCCTCAGACACGGCACGTGTCTCCTCCTCCTTGGAAAGCAGCTCCCCCACAGGCACACGTGGTGCTGGGAGCCCCGGACGGCGAGGCTCTCCCCTGGGGCTGGGGCTGGGCCTCACCGGGCAACGGGCCTTTACAGATGTGACCAGGGAAGCGGAACTCACACGGGTGGGGTAGGCTCTCTCACCCAACGACCCCCACCGGCACCCTGCTCCTCTCCAGCGCCCCCAGAGGCTGACCACCGCCCAGGCTGGCCGTGCCTCCTCGGCACAGTGGGACGGCCACGCTCCCTGCACCTCGGCAGACATTGGGGCTCGCCCTCTTCCCTTCTCCGGGGCCCGTCCCGCACTGCCTGCCGCTGCCTGAGCCCAGGTATGCCACAGCCAAAGGGAGCTGACCGGCAGCTAAAGCCAGGACTTTAAAATTAAAAAACATAAAGCTACGACGCCACTTGAGGGGGCTGTGGGGCCACAAACTGCTCACTTGTGACAAACGGGAAACCCCACAGACAGACGGTGACAGTGTGGCTAGAGCACACGGTCACCTCACCCAATAGGAACGTGATCTGTTAGGGCAACTCGTGCTGAAATGTTTAAAAATTACATTTCTGCGTCTCCGCAAATTGCAACTCACCCTTCTTGTGGCAACAGCTAAGGAAAAAGAAAACCCAAGTGTAACACCTGGCCCTCGCTTCTGGAAGGATCCTCATGCCTCACTCCAAGACCAGGCTAAGCCTCTAGGCCGCACTACCAAACGCCCCACGCCGTTCTACCACCACCCCAGGAGCCACCCCGAGGGGTGTGCTCACCCGTGATGGGCACGTAGCCGACGCCCTGCTGGTACACGGTGGGCATCAGGACCACGGGCTGAGGCGGCATCATCATGGTGGCCGGCATGGACTGCAACACACCAAGGCGATCACAGGGTCACACAGACGCAGGGCACACGAGCCCCTCCACTTGCAGCCCCACCCACACGTCCTGGGAGTGACAGCCGAGGGCAGACACCCGCCCGCCCTCCCCAGTGCCCCACAGCGCCCCTCTGCTGAAGATGAGGGGAGTGAATGATTTGGGTAAAAATGTCGCCGGGCCTACAGGACCGTGGCCAACTGAGATGCCACCGAGAAGACAGGGTCCAGAAGAAACGTAAGAGGGGGCTCGGGTCAGCACCGGGACAGGTCCCAGGCGGCTCTAAGGTTTGAATCCCCTGTCAGTGGGAGACAGTCTGGTGTTTCCGTAGAGACGGCTGTTAAAGGCGAGTCAGGGGGCCTGGCCAGTGCGGCTCAGGGTTGAGCGTCCAGGAGGTCCTGGTTCGATTCCCAGTCAGGGCACATGCCTGGGTTACGGCTCCACCCTCAGTCAGGGGCGTGCAGGAGGCAGCCCATCGATATTTCTCTCTCCTTCCTCTCTACGCGTGCCGTGGGTGAGGATTAAAAATGAAAAGGTGCAGAGGAAACACATGAGTGAAGTTCTGCTGATGCGGACTGGCTCTAAAACGTCCGGCATCAGCCACGGGACAGGCACACAGTGAGGGCTGTTGAGCCGGCATCGCCCACTCGGGACCCACACCTGCTCTGGCCCGCCCCGCCCGCTGGGGCTTCTGCAGCAAAGGGTCCCATGGCTGTGAGAAACCTCCGGGAGGCGTGGAGATGGCAGGAACCCAGAGGCCTGACCCTGCCGTGAGCCATCATGGTCTCCGAACCCCCGGGACCTCTGTGGTGGGTGCTGAGGAGCCAGACCCCGAGGTCTGGCCCGGCGGCCGGCCGTGCTGTCCAGTGGAGGGCCAGCACCACCCCTCACCCCCATGCGGTCCTGAGACAACCACTACTGCATGGGGCGCCCTCAAGGCCGTAAGGGGAGCCACACCTCCAAAGACGGGCCACAAAATGGAAACAAAAATTAGAAATTAAAGCAGGTGGCCTCGATCCCGTGACTTGGCCACCACACAGCACTGTGCCCGGAGAACGTGGACCGAGAAGGGCTCACCGAGTAGGACATGACCAGGTTGATCATGCCCTCCTTGTCGTCGCCCTGCCGCCCGCTCAGGCAGTGCCACTTGTCCTCCACCTCGCCCCGCCGCAGCGCCTCCGACAGCGTGATGTGCGTCCAGGCGATGCGGTCGTCCATGGAGAAGGCTCGCTGAGGGGCACAGCGACACCAGCATGAGCCTCGAGACCGCCAAGGGTGCCCTCCCCAGGCACCTGAAGCCCACCCGCCCGCAGCCCTGCGGCCCACACTCTCAAGGCCACTCCTCCCCAGGCAGGAAGCCCGGGCACAAATGCAGGAAAGGAGGTGCCCTGAGCTCACCACACCCCCAAGGGAGCGGAGGGGGAGGGAGGGGCTTCCCACCCTCACCCCGAGTTCGCCTGCTGGGCACCCTGGCTGACCTCAGGGGGGACCAGGCGAGGAAGAGCCCACGCACCCTCTGCCGCTCCAGGGACAGCTGGGTGGACGGCCTGCCGCTCGCACCATCCAGAACCCCCGCCCGCCCGCCAGGGCCCACCCCTCCCTCAGCCTGCTCGTTGAGCAGGGCCTCGGGGCCTCACACGCCAACCCTCATGTGCGTCACTGCGATGACGCCCTCCCACTGCTGCTGGGGGTCCCGGCACGCCCAGCGGCAGCACACGGCCTGCCCCCGCCCGCACCTCGTCGAAGATCTCCAGGTAGAAGGAGTCCACGCCGGGCGGCACGGTGCAGTGGATGACCTTATTCCAGCGCGGGTTCTTGGCGCCGTTGTGGGCCGTGGGCGTCTCGTACACCGCGTAGCCCAGGCGCAGCCGGCAGTACGGGTCCATGCGGGTCATGCCGTAGTTCTTGGCCAGCTTGGCCTGAAACAAAGCCAGGAGCGGCTCCAGGGAGAGGTCCAGCGCGGGGTCGTCCGCCCTCAGCGCACCGCGCCCACCACTCCCCGTCCCCGCCTGAATCCAGCCACCGCTCCGCGCAGCCGGGCTCCTGGCGCCAGGGCGGAGAACGTTCTGCGGGGGTCCGCCGGCTGCGAGGAGGCCCGTGGGGCCGTGCCCGCAGGCGTGATGGACGCTGCGGCCGGAGCGTGGGCCTCCAGCCTCCCCAGCAGAGGGGGGAGAAGGAAGCAGGCTGCCCGGGACAGCGCCAGGAGGCCCGAGAACAAGGGGCATGGGCCTGGACGAGCCTCACCCAGGCGGCCCTGCCTCCCTGCTAGGGGCGCTCTCCCAGGAGCCCAGCCTGGAGCAGGGCTGCCAGGATGGGGAGGGTGCACTTTAGGGTGAAAACACAGTCCTGACCTGCAAGACGGGGCTTCGAGGGTGGGTCCCTGCCACGCAATTTGCCCCAGGAGGGTTACAGGCCCACACGTGAGACCTAAACCAAACTTCTCCTGTGGTCTTGGCCTGGGCAAACCACGCCACCGGGACCCGGCCGACGCTGAGGACGCCAGCTCTCCGAGGGGAGACTGCCCTCGGAGAAGATCGCGGCCCAGGTCTGGTGAGGCGCCTGAACCCAGAGCGGGACCCACCACTCCCAGATCTCAGCACCAAGACCTGACCCAGGAAACCGGCAAAGGCCTGCAGAGGAAACCCGATGGTAGAAACGCACAGACGCTCCCACAGCTGCTCCCCGAGGGCGACTCGCCCCAGGACGGCCGAACCCACCCCCACCCAGCGGAGTGGGTGCTGGCCGGTGTGCACAGAGCAGCCAGGGCAGAACCGGAAATAAGATGGAGCAGCAAGACCCGCGGTGCCCTCTGTCCACCAGGGGCTGGCGGGGTCAGAGCCCTTCAGCAGACTACGGAGGCGGCGCTGTGAGCTGAGTGGGAGGCAGAGACGTCAGGGGAAGCCCGGGGGGAGGCTGAGCTCCCAGGATGGTGATGTGGGCTCAGCGGGCTGTGGGCTGAGAAGGGAACGCCATGTCCCTCTGCAATGCCCTCCAGACGTCCCGGGAGAGGCCCAGGGGCCGGGGCCAGGGGCTGCTCACGCTGGGCCATGTGGGCCGTGAGGAGAGGGGCTGGCTGGGACCGAGCCCACGTCACAGCCCTGGCCCAGGACCAGGACACGGCCTCCGTGAGCCCAGAGCAAGAGGAAGTGGGAAGCCGTGGGCGGCACTACCAAACGGCCAAGTATCGAACTGGAATGTTTCTAACCGCGGGGCCGCCCTCGGAGGCCTGTGCTGAGTGGAGGGGCGGCGGCTGCCGGCCCTGTAGTCCGTGGTGCCCGCAGGAGGCAGCGCTCCGCTCCAGCAGCCATGAACCTGGTCCCAGGAGGCCCCGGGAAGGGAAGTGTGCGAGGTGCACCGCGCTGCGACCCCCCAGCACTGAGGCTGAGTGTGCTGCACCCGACTCCCTCCCTGAGCCCCCGCCTCCTGGCGCGGACGGCAGAGGAGGGGACAGCGCCAGCCCCTGGCCGTCTGCGCCTGGCCCTCATCTGGGCAGCAGCGGCCCCACCTCCCCGCCCTGAGGCCCCATACTTTGGCGGAGCCCTGGGTGGGTGTCAGCGGGGTGTCACACGTGTCCTTTCCCATGACACCCGCTAGGAAAAGCTAGGTTCGGGAGAAGTGCCATGTGTGGGCACAGAACCCAGGTCCCCCTCCCAGGGCCAGGCACGCACCTGCACCACGGTGATGTTGAGGCGGTCCACCGTGCCCAGCGCCCCGCCGTACTGCAGCTGCTGGGCCGCCTGCGCGTCCAGCTGCACCTGCTGCTGCTGCTGCGTGGGCGCGATGCGCAGGAAGTCCTGCGGCAGCTCCCCGATGTACACCTGCGGGGACAAGAGTCAGGCCTGTTTCTTCACCTGCACAGCGAGAGGCCTGGAACCGACCCCTGGGCCCTGGCGCTCTGGGGAGGGAGCCTGGCACTCAGCGGGCACTGGGCACACCAGCTCCCTGAGAGCACGATGCCGCCCCAGAGGTGCAGGCTCGACGGGCTTGCCGGGCGGTGTCCTGGACCGCTTTGGGGGCCACAAGCTGTCTACGTGTCCGTGACTCATTCTCGCTGGGCCGCTCCCACAGCGAGGCCTGCCAATGGCGAGGCCCTGCCCACGCCGCCCAGACGGGGTCGGACCGCAGTGCCTGGGGGACCTGCAGGGACGCCCGGACACTCCCTCTCAGGGGCATGAGAGCTGCCACTCCTTCCGCCCAGGCTGCCCACCGGGGCGGCCCCACGAGGCTCGGCCGGCACAGCCTCTCTGGCAGCGAAGCCAGGCCCAGGCGGACCTGCTGGCCGCCTCCGTCCCGTCCCTCCGAGGGGCCTCGGGAAACCATCTCTCCTCAGCGCCCACCCCGGGGCACTGTGCGTGGAGGCCGCTGGCTCTAGCCCCCGTCCGTGAAGAGCAGCCCCTCACTGACGCGGTCAGGGATAGCCGACTGCGTGTTGCAGCAGTCTGGTGTGCGTTACTTACTAACCTAGCACAGAAAGTCACACACTGGGCAGCAAGTTATACAAGTATAACAGCGACATAACAAAAAATTTAAAAACTCATTACTTCCCCACAAAAGTAAAGCAGCTGAAAAAATTCTTAAATACCTTCAGTGAGCTTAACTTTAAACCTTTGTTTGCTCAGAGAAAATACTTAAGCAACTGCTAGGTGTTATTTTAGCCCTTGAAATAGCTAGTGACGAGTTGAGTAACTCCTGTGGAATTAAAAATGCAAATTATTTTTGTGCAGTCGGGAGGCGGCCCAGTGGGTCCACCTCTGACTCCGCCGGCACCTCCGTGGCGGTTCCGCCATGAGCTCACGGCGATGCGGTCCCCAAGGAAACCGCAGCAGCGTCGCCTAAGGAACAAAGCCCAGCGGCCTGAGCTCGGGGGCCAGCAGCACCCCATGAGAGAACACACAGCTGAGGGCTCCGGAGCCCCCCCCCCCCCCCGGCCCACGCTGATCACACGCTCCAGGTCCACGTGACCTCACAGCTGGAGCAGGAGAGAGAGCGGGGCCAGGTGAGGCCTAAAGGGACAGAGGGCACAACAAAACAAGCACCAGCTCCCGCCAGCAGCTGCGGGCCTCGAGGGGAGTCAGCAGCTCCCGGGGGGAGCCGAGCCCCTAATAAGGCTGCCCTGCTCGAGGCCCTGTGAGGACGCTGGCCACCACAGTGACCCAGGGCCAGGAGACAGGGCCTCGTCCAGCCGACAACCACAGGAGGGGCCGGGAGTGGACGTGCTGAGACCGAAGGCAGTGGCGGGTGGACCAGGACAGACGTGTGAGGCTGGGGCACCCAGGAGGCTGTGCGCCGGCGACTGAACCCTCTGCATGGCAGCTGCGGCGAGCGGGTGCCGGACCCCAGCGCACCGGGAGGGAAAGCGGCTCTGGGGCTTCCCTGGACGAAGAGGCTGAGGACAGGCCACTGTAGCCAAGAAACACGTGACAGAGCCGGTGGAGGCCAAAGACGCGCCCACGGCCCTCACACAGGTCCCTAACGTTTTGCTGTAAGTTTGCTCTTCCCAAATCAACTTAGGAGGAAACTGCAACTCTTCACCAACACCAGGGCCACCAACTGCACGTGGGACAGCGGCCCGATTCCCTGGTCAAGCCACCTCTTCCCCCACGTCTCCGTGCCTCCTCCACCTCGGCTGGTGCCCCAGCCTGGCCCTGCCCGTGTGGAGGCTGCCTCACCCTCCAGCACCTAGATGGCAGAGCCCCTCCCACCCCATTTGCTGGCTTCACGGCAGAGACCAGTTCTGCCCCACGCCCTCGCCAACTTTTAAATCACTCACGACAGCACAGGCTCTTCAAGGCCAAAATGTTTGGCTGTGCCACTCCGTTACCGGCCGCGTCCCCAGCACGCACCGGAACCTGCATGGACGCAGGGAGCTGGCTGGGACAGACGAAGGGAGAGCAGCGGGAGGCCAGAGGGGAGGACGGCGGCCAGGAGTGGTGGCCCTCAAGGGCCACTGATGCTGAGACGGTGAGGAGCCAGGGGCGGGCTGGGCACCTGACTGCTGGGTGTGACGGCAGATGGACCAGCCGTGCGAGTGTGGCGTGAGTGGGTGTGCCGAGGCAGAAGGACCTGCTCTGGAGGCAGAGCCGGCAGGGCCGCTGAGGGTGGAGGAGGCGAGCTCATCCGAGCCCTTTCCTCCCTCCGCCACTCCTCTGGAGCGGGAGCAGGAGGCAGTGGTCAGGCTCTGGGCTCCAGGCTCTGGGCTCCGGGGGCCGGCTGAGCCTCCCTGTGCGGGCAGGCACGGGGCTCACACTCAGGCTGCTGCCCAGCCAGGACCGGCACAGGAGCGCTCGCCAATGCCGCCCTGACAGCACTAGCTGGTGCCGCGGCTCCTCTGAGGCCAGGCCAAGCGCCTGGCTAGGCCTGCACCATCCCTCCTGGTGCCCGGCGCACAGCCACTGCGCCCAGGCCAGCAGAGGGTCTCCCTCCCACCAATGGCAAAGCGTCCTTGCAAGGGCAGCTTAGCCCACGGGGCATGGGTCGGCCGGAGAGGTGGCAACTACCGAGGGTGTGTGCCAGGCAAACGTTTTAAAAGCTGACTGTGGTCACTAGATAGAGCACCCACCCATCTGCCGCCCACAGGCCCTCCCATCTGGACCGGCTGGCCACGCCTGCGCTCTCCCGGGCCCAGCAGCCCTCAGGGCTGTTCCCGGCTTCCCGTCAAACAACTTCTGCTCGTCCCTCAAGCGTCAGCTTCCTCCAAGAACCCGGCTCTCCCAGCCCAGGCCGCCGCTCACACGGAGTTTAAGCCCACACATGAAACGGCGAGGCGACCACCCCGCGAGGCTCCTGTGTGTAGTCAAGAGCCGCACTGTAAGGTCCCGTGGGCCCCACCGGCTCCCTCACTGCGCTCTGCTGCCCAAAGTGGTGGCCAGAGTCCCACCTGCTCCACAGCACCTAGACCCCTAACCTCCCCCCCCCCCCAGGGTACCCCCTGCAGCCCCAGCAGCTCGGCCCCTGACCGTTCCTGCCGGTTCACAGGCCCGGGAAGGCCCCCGGGACGCGTGCTGGTCTGGGCACCACAGCACTCGGACCTCAGGCAGCAGCCAGCACACGGACACCAGCGGAAGGCACATGGCGCCCCGCTCCCCGCTGAAGTGTCAGCTGCTTCCGCTTTGTGCAGTCAGAGCCCACTGCCCCCCAGGACGGCGGCTGCCACAGGGGAGGGTGCGGACCCACCGGGGCCGGGGACGCTGACAGCCAGGGACCCGGGCCTCCGCCAGACCATCGCGCCTCTGCCGGGAGCGCAGACCAGGGGGCCGCGGCGCTGGCTGCCTCGCCGCTAAGGGGGCGCAGGGGCAGCGGGTGGTCACCCCGCGGCCAGTCCGGAGATGAGGGAGGAGGGCGGGGCCTCCGAGCGGCCGGCGCTCACCGCCCTCCGCGGCCGAGGCGGGCTCCGCTCCGCCGGGAAAACCCGTCACCGCCCGGAGGGCAGGCGAGAGGGCCGGTCCGCGCTGCCCGCCGGCCGGGTCGCAGGCACGCGGTTGTGCACCGCGAGCCGCCGCGGAGGGCGCCTTCCCGCTCGTGACCGCGACCGCGACCGCCGGTGCGCCGGGCCCGGCCCCACCTCGCTCCGCGCGGCCTCCGCCGCCAGGGAAGCGGCGCGGCGGCCCGGCCCGCAGGGGGCCTTCCCCGTCCGGGCCCGCGAGGCCGGGCCTCTCCCATCCGGGGTACAGACTTCGAGTTCCGGACGCGGCCGTCGGGGGCCCGCCGGGGCGCAGGAGCCCCTCCATCATCCGGGGACCACCAGGCGCGGGGCTCCTCGTCCCGGCGCGCCCCGCCTGCGGCCCGCTCGCCCCCTCCGGGAGGCGGGACCCGCTCGGCCGCCCGCGCCCGAGGGGAGAGCCCGCCGCCGCCCCGGAGGCTCACCGGCCCGCGTTGCGTGCTGACGGTGGTCGCCATGGTGCTCCGCCGGCCGAGAACCGACACGCCGGCGACCTCCCCTCGGGAGCCTGCGCCGCCGCCAACGGTGGTCCCAGCGAAGCCGCCGCCGCCGCCGCCGCCGCCGCCGCCGCCGCCGCCGCCAGTCAGCTGACGGCCGCCCCGCCCCCGCGCCGCGCACCGCGCAGGCGCCGCCCGCCCCGCCCCTTCCGGCGCCGCGCGCGCACCTCCGCGCGCCCCCGGCCGGCGCCTGCGCAGTCGCTCCCCCGCCGCCGCCCGCTGCGTGGCTCCGGAGCCCGCTCCCTGGCCCTGGCCCCCGCCGAGCCGGTCGCTTGGCTGGGCAGCCCGGCCTCCTGGACCCCGGGGCGGGACGGTGTAGCCGCAGGACCTGGTCGCAATGGCCCTGCGCTGTTTGGACCGAGACACCGAATTGCTTTTCAGAGACAAGAACCAAAACTCCAAGTGATGCACCGGAAGCAGCGACTAGGAGAGACCTTTGACCTCTAGCTGCGCTCGGGGCCAAAGTCCGCCCGGTCCTTCCCGCGAAGGCCGTGCGCAGAGGGAGCCTGACCTCGGAAACCCCCCGGGGAGGGCAGAGCGTGTCCGCCGTGCAGCGGGATCCGTGCCGACGGCCCTCCCCGCAGAGGCTGAGGCCCTCCTGCCACCCGTGCCCCTCGCCTGCCCCGGCCCCAGTCCTGGGTCACTCAACACTAAATGAACCAATGAACCGCTGTTTTATTTTTTTAAAATATATTTTATTTTTTATTTTAAAAAAACATATTTTATTGATTTTTTTACAGAGAGGAAGGGAGAGGGATAGAGCGCTAGAAACATCGATGAGAGAGAACCATCCATCAGCTGGCTCCTGCACACCCCCTGTTGGGGATGTGCCTGCAGCCAAGGTACATGCCCTTGACCGGAATCGAACCTGGGACCTTTTAGTCCTCTGGCCGAGGCTCTATCCACTGAGCCAAACCGGTTTCGGCATGAACCGCTGCTTTTAAAAAAAACCATGTCATGGTGTGGGGCAGTTAGGTGGGTGGGCAGGTTCAGAAGGTCACCAGGGTGGAAGCACCAGGGGCCTCGCCAGGGAGAATCTGCTGTAGGGTGGAACCTCGCCCAGGGTGACTTCCTCCCCCAGCACATCCCGGCCATGCCCTGCGGTTGGGACCCCCTGACCTCTGCCCCCTAAGATACCATCTGGGCTTTAGTTGTATCTGAGCTCCAGGCCCAGATCAGCAGCAAACCAGCCCCGGCTGAGGTCAGAGGTCAGGGCTGCTGCCTGGTGCCCAGTCGGCCAGGAGACCGCGGTCCTCAGGGGGCACCTGGAGCTGCTGCCCAGCAGGCTACTGAGCCCCTCCCTGGGGCCGCCCCTTCAACCCTTCAGAGGAGACCCCGTGCCTCTCCCTCCGTGAGCAGCCTGGGCCTCCCCTCTGCAGCCCCTGCCGGCCCAGGCACGTTACACTTTTGGCTTCCTCTATCCCAAACTCCGAGGGCCTTTTTCTTTACCTGTACAACTTGTTTCCTCAGCCCATGTCTTCCAGGAATTACGTCTCCCGCCTCTGATTTTCCAAATAAAGGTTCTCTTACCATTTGGGTTTTGGCTCTGAATTCTTCCCCAGCCAGAGCGCCAGCACCGAGGCCGCTGAACCCAGGTTTGGGCTGACCCCACCGGTCCAGCTCCTGGTGCCACCCCCACCCCTTCAGCCGTGGTGTCGGTTCCTACGTGCTTCGGCCATGGAGCCCTGAAAGGGAACACAGTCCTCAGACCGAGGGTGGGCTTTCCCAGAAGCCCCCAGGGCCAAGACCCCCTGGCTGCAAGGGGTGGCCTGGGTCTGAGGCCAGCAACTATCAGGCTCTGGACATGGGAACCCTGGCCCCACCAAGGACCGCTGGTCACAGGACAACATACCACTAGCTGGGCCAAGGGCAGCGCCAGTGTCTCGGGGAGGAAGGTCTCTGCCTTGGAGTCACGCTTGAGCTGGGGGCGGTAGGGGATGGGGGGGTGGGGGTAGGGGGGTGATTGCAGCCACAGGTGCACACCTCCTGCAGGCGGGAGGGAGATGGCAGGTTGAGAGACCGGAGGAGAACTGAACAGACAGCATCAGGCCGACGGTTACCTTAGGCCCGTGGTCGGCAAACCCATTAGTTAACAAATGCCAACAGCACAACGACTGAAATTTCTTTGGAGAGCGACATTTTTTAAACATAAACTTCTAACGCCACTTGTTCAAAATAGACTCACCCAGGCCTTGGTGTTCTGTGGATCGAGAGCCGCAGTTTGCCGACCATGGTCCCAGGCAATATGTACTGTGGAGAACGGCCACAGCGTTGGACAGGTTCAAGCCTCGGACTGATTAGAGGGCACGGTCCTCTCGTGGCAAAGCCACGGGCAGGGCCCGCCCAGCCCCATGACAGCTAAAGGCTGTGGCTGTCAGCCTGCCTTGTGGTCCGAACCTGTGGTCCCGTGTGGCTGAGGGACGTGGGCTGCCGGCGGTGCGGCACGTGCTGCCCAAACCAGGCTCGATGGCGCTCAGGTGCGTGGAACTGAGTGGATTTGAAACCGTGAGAACGTGGTAACCATCTCGGCCGCGCCCTTTCCCTTGCCGCGTGGGTCCCGGCTCCGAAACAGACTCGGCTGCAGGCTGTGGGGCTGTCTCCACCGGGAGCAGCGTCCCCCCAGCCCCGCTGTGCTCTCTGTCTGCGTTAGTCTCCGCCCCCCCCTCAGGCTCACCCCTGGCCATACCGCACGATACACACAAATGGGTGTGGCTGTGCCCTAAGAAGACGTCCCCTGTGGACCCTAGCAGTGAGTTTGATGTAACTGGCACGCTGATGGCTCTGAGGCACCCCTCAGGCTCTGTGCGGGGCCAGGGCCGTGGCTGTCTGGCTTGTCAGGGGTGACTCAGATGTGAGGATGAAAAGGGCCATGACAGAGGCCTGGTCTGAGACCGGCTGTGAGCGAGGAGGCCGCCCGCCGGGGCGGGGTGCCTTGGGTGAATGGTTTGCTGGGCAGCAGATGGTGGAGCGGGATCTGTGGGCACAGGAATCGGGGCTCTTCTCTCTGGGGCCTGGAGGTGGGTGACCTGCGACCTCTCCTCCCTCCCGTCTGGAGGTGGGTGACCTGCGACCTCTCCTCCCTCCCTCGGGGCTGGCGCCTCCCTACGCCCCGCTTTAGCTGCGTCCCACGGAACAGGACACGGCCAGTTCTGCCTCCATTCAGTTTAGTCCTCGCCGGAGGACATCTTCCCATTGATTTTTAGAGAGTGGGAGGGAGGGGAGGAGCAAGAGGGGAGCATTCATGTGACAGAGACACTGATTGGTTGCCTCCCACATGCGCCCTGACCAGGGCCAGGGATGGAGCCTGTGACCGAGGTACGTGCCCTTGGCTGGAATCGAACCCAGGACCCTTCGGTCTGCAAGTCGCCGCTCTATCCACTGAGCAACACCGGCTTGGGCTCTCCCTTCGGCTTAAGATACTGCTTAGTTTCCCCTGTGGTGCATGGGTCATGCAGTTGCCAAATATTTGGGGGTGGGTTCCAGGTACCTTTTTAATTATTAATCGTTTTCCTTTTTAAAATTATTACCAATTTCTAGCATAACCTCATTTTGGTCGGAGAGCACAGTTTGTGCCATTTGCACGTCGCAGACTGTTTTCTGGCCCAGAATCCGGCCATTTGGTGCCTGTTCCGTGGGCACTCCAGCAGCCTGCCCACGCATGTCTGAGCGCGGCTTCCCGCACACGTCAGGCCCGCACGCAAGCCCTTCATTCCCCGGAGCCGTCTGTCCTGTGGATGTGGAGGGGGGGACCTCCCACCAGTTGTGTTCCCATCAGCTCCTGCCCCACGTGCTCTGGGGCTCTGTCGCCTGCTGTACAAGCTTTTATTTTTATTTTATTTTTTTAAATACATTTTTATTGATTCCAGAGTTGAAGGGAGAGGGGGAGAGAGAAACATTAACGGTGAGAGAGAATCACCGGTCAGCTGCCCAGGGCATGGTCCCCCAGGGACCAAACCTGCACCCAGCGTGCTCCCTGACGGGGAACCGAACCGTGACCTCCCGGTTCCTAAGTCGGAGCTCGGCCCCTGAGCCATGCCGGCCGGGCCTGCAGTCCAGCACCTGGAGAGCGGCTCTCACCACGCCGCGCGGCTCGGGAAACGCAGGCAAGCTGCTCTGCTCGGTCTCCCTGCTGCTCAGCGTCCCGCGGTGCGTACCCCCGGGTCTCATTACTCCCGCCGCACGGGGACACCTGGCCGCCGGCCGGAGCCGCACAAACAGCGGGGCAGCCAGCACTCCCTGCGGGCCGTGTGCAAGGCCGGGCTCCCGGGAGACGACTGCCCGGCCACCCGGCCTCCCCTCCCCGGGCTCCTCCTTCCTCACATTCACGGTCTGACCACGGGAAGGGGGTTTCCTTGCCGTGTGGCCTGTGCCGTCTCGGGCGAGTTCACGTGCCCCTCACGCACTGCCGAGCTTCCGGCTCCCGTTCGAAGGGCCAGTTCACGCCACGTGTTCATTCCCACCCGGCTGCCTTTTCTCCTGGGACCTGCGGGAGCGGCTGAGGTGCGGGAACCACCTGTTGGGGGTGGAGGCTGGGCCTGCCACCCTCACCTGCCTGCTCCCTGCATCTCGCATGAGCAGCAGGAGCGTGCTTGCCACGGGGGTGCTGTGGCCTGAATGAGATGGCCCGTGCAAGACGCTCAGGACAACCCTTGGCACCGACCTAGCACCTCGGAGTGCCACTGACCAGCATCCCTGGAGCATCCGAGGAAGAGGCACCCAGAACACCTGTCTGGGGCCCTGGGCACATTAGGGTGTCCCGTGAGTACTTGGACCTGTGTGCCCTCTTCTGAGCTGAGACCCGGACGCGGATGGAGCACACAGCCCTGATCAGGAACTGAACCATGACCTCCTGGTTCGTAGGTCAACAGTCAGTCACTGACCCACACGGGCTGGGCCTGTCTACCCAATTAATTTTATTTTCTAAAAAGCTAGTTTTAAAAAAAATAAATTTCTTTATTTTAAAAAATATATTTTATTGATATTTTACAGAGAGGAAGGGAGAGAGATAGAGAGCTAGAAATGTCAATGAGAGAGAAACATCGACCAGCTGTCTCCTGCACACCCCCCACCGGGGATGTACCCGCAACCAATGTACATGCCCTTGACCGGAATCAAACCGGGGACCCTTCAGTCCGCAGACCGACGCTCTACCACTGAGCCAAACCGGTTTCAGCATAAATTTCTTTATTGATTGTGGTATTACATGTGTCCTTATTCTCCCATTACCACCCAAACCCCCTTCCCCATTCATGCTCTTACCCCCCAGTTGTCTGTGTCCATTGATTAGGCATGGAAGTCCGAATGGAGAATCATTGATCGGCTGCCTCCTGCGTGACCCACACTGGGGATTGACAGAGCCTGAAACCCGATCGGGAATAGAATCACAGGTGGACACTCAACCACTGAACCTCACCAGCTGGGCCCCTACGTCTATTTAAAAAATATATATATTTTTATTGGTTTCAGAGTGGAAGGGAGAGAGAGATAGAAACATTAATGATGAGTGCATTGATTGGCGGCCTCCTGCACATCCACCACTGGGGATGGAGCCTGCAACCCAGGCATGTGCCCCCGACTGGAATCGAACCCGGGACCCCCCTGCCCTCAGCCCAATGTTCCACCCACTGAGCCACACCAGCCGGGGCCCTAGTCCATCTCCCCCCACCCCCATAGATCCATTGAGACATCTTATCCTTTTTTTGCTCTATTTTTAAAAAATATGTTTCTTGCCGAAACTGGTTTGGTTCAGTGGTAGAGCGTCGGTCTGCGGACTGAGAGGTCCCAGGTTCGATTCCGGTCAAGGGTATGTACCTTGGCTGCGGGCATATCCCCGGTAGGTAGGGGGTGTGCAAGAGGCAGCTGGTCGATGTTTCTCTCTCATCGATGTTTCTAGCTCTCTATCTCTCTCCCTCTCTGTAAAATATCAATAAAAATATTTTTTAAAATATGTTTCTTTATTGATTTCAGAGGAGAAGGAAGAGGGAGAGATAGGAGAGAATCATGGATTGGCTGCCTCCTGCACGCCCCCTACTAGGGATTGAGCCCACAACCTACCCAGGCTTGTGCCCTTGGCCGGAATCAAACCTGAGACCATTCAGTCCGCAGGCCAGTGCTCTATCCACTGAGCCAAACCGGCCAGGGCCCTAGTTCACCCTTAAGCGTGCCCAGGACACTGTCCAAATGTCTCGAGTCCACCAGCTTCTCTCCATCTTACCTGCTGCCACCAGCTGCTAGGCGCCTCCGGGCCCTCTTCCCAGCCATTCCTCGCACAGCCGCTAGAGGGCGCCCACTGCAATGCACACCCTGGTGTCTGCTTCCTCCAGCGACTTCCCATTTCTGTTTTTATGGGTGTAAACATTTTTATTAGTTTTGAAATACATTCTCATTGTTGACAGTATCACAGCTATCTCCCGCCCCCCCGTCCCCTCCCTAGGACTTCCCATTTCTTGAAAAATAAAAGCCAAGGTCCTTGCTGTGCTCCGTCGACCTCGACATGACCTCCCAGCCTCATAGCCACACGGCCCCTTCTCCAGTCCTCCATTTTTGTCCTATTGACCGTCGATCCCTGGCCTGTATCTGGCCTTCTCTGGATGGATGGATGGAAGGATTGGTGGGAGAATGGAGAGTGGATGTGTGGGTGATGGGTGGATGGATGGATGAATGGAGGGTGGATGTGTGGGTGATGGGTGGATGGATGGATGAATGGAGGGTGGATGTGTGGGTGGTGGGTGGATGGATGGATGGATGGATGGAGGGTGGATGGATGGATGGATGGATGGAGGGTGGATGTGTGGGTGATGGATGGATGGATGGAGGGTGGATGTGTGGGTGATGGGTGGATGGATGAATGGATGAATGGAGGGTGGATGTGTGGGGTGATGGGTGGATGGATGGATGGATGAATGGAGGGTCGATGTGTGGGTGATGGGTGGATGGATGGATGGATGAATGGAGGGTGGATGTGTGGGGTGATGGGTGGATGGATGGATGGATGAATGGAGGGTGGATGTGTGGGGTGATGGGTGGATGGATGGATGGATGAATGGAGGGTGGATGTGTGGGTGATGGGTGGATGGATGGAGGGATGGATGAATGGAGGGTGGATGTGTGGGGTGATGGGTGGATGGATGGATGGATGGAGGGTGGATGTGTGGGGTGATAGGTGGATGGATGAATGGAGGGTGGATGTGTGGGTGATGGGTGGGTGGATGGATGGATGGATGAATGGAGGGTGGATGTGTGGGTGATGGGTGGATGGATGAATGGAGGGTGGATGTGTGGGTGATGGGTGGGTGGATGGATGGATGGAGGGTGGATGTGTGGGTGATGGGTGGATGGATGAATGGAGGGTGGATGTGTGGGGTGATGGGTGGATGGATGGATGGAGGGTGGATGTGTGGGTGATGGGTGGATGGATGGAGGGATGGATGAATGGAGGGTGGATGTGTGGGTGATGGGTGGATGGATGGATGGAGGGTGGATGTGTGGGTGATGGGTGATGGGTGGATGGATGGATGGATGGAGGGTGGATGTGTGGGGTGATGGGTGGATGGATGAATGGAGGGTGGATGTGTGGGGTGATGGGTGGATGGATGAATGGAGGGTGGATGTGTGGGTGATGGGTGGATGGATGAATGGAGGGTGGATGTGTGGGTGATGGGTGGATGGATGATTAATGGATGGAAGGGTTGGTGGATCAATGGAGGATAGACATGTGGGTAATGTGTGGATGGGGTGAGGATTGGATGGGTGGGGGATGGGTGGGGTGGGGGAAGGGTGGGATGGGGGACGGATGGACAGGCAGATGGCGGCGAGGAAGAAGCCCGTCCGGCACCTGGGAGCGAGTCCTCGGGGCTCCAGGCACAGGCACTGCCGGCTGGCACGACGCTTCCTCGGGCGCAGGGCCAGAGCCTCGGACCCAGGTCTCAGTCACTCCACCTCCGGGCGCCTGGCCGGCGGGCCCCGGGCCGCGGGGAGGGGGTCGGGGAGGGGGCGCCTCCCCCGCTTCCCGGCGGCGCCCCGAGGGGCGGGGCGGGGCTTCCCGGGACCCGGATGCGGCCCCGCCCCCGCCGCGGAACCGGAAGTGGAGCGGCCCCGGAGCCCGGGACGGACCCGCGTCGCGAGCGGCGGGACCTGCGGCGGAGCGAGCCGCGCGGTGAGCGAGCGCGGCCCCGCCGGGCGCCTCCCCTCCGGGCCCCGGGCGCCGGCCGCCCCGAAACGGGAAGGAAGCTGCGGCCGCCGCTGAGGTCTCGCCGCTCTTCCGCTCGCGGTTTCGGGCGCGGGGGGGGGCGGGCGAGGCTCCCGGTCCGGGCGGCGGCGGCGGCGGGGCGCCTGAGGGCGGGTGCGGGGGGCCGGGCCGCGGGGAGGGGAGGCCCGGGGGCGGCCCGGGGTCTGAGGGGCAGCGGCCCAGGTCCGAGGAGGTGGAGGTAGGCAGGGCCCCGGGGAAGGGGGCTCGGGTCCGGGGCCCAGGACCCGGGGCTTGGGGAGAGGAGGGCGGCCGAGGGGAGCGGCCGGGCGGGGGTCGGGCCGGGCGGGGGTCGGGGCCGGGCGGGGGTCGGGGCCGGGAGGGGGTCGGGGCCGGGCGGGGGTCGGGGTCGGGGTCGGGGCCGGGGGGCCGCACCTGCGGGCGGTGGGTGCGTCCGGGCCGGTGGAAGGCAGCGCCGGGCGGCTCGGCCCGGGGGCAGCCGGCTCGGGGACCCGCCGGGAAGGTGCTCTTCTCGGGTTTTCTCGGGTGTTCGGTTCCGATCGCCTCCGTATCCCAGCGGCGCTCCTGTGGCCGAGGGGCTCGGGGGAAGCCTCGGGGACCGCGCTGCCTCCGCCGCCCGGACGTGCGGGCCTCGGGGGGTCCCAGGCGCCGCAGCCGCCTCTCCGTCCCCGTCCCCACCTCTCCCTGCCCGGCCCCGCCTCTCCGTCCCCGGCCCCGCGTCCCGGGCGCAGCACCGACGGCCCCGGGCTAACCGGCCCGCCCGCCGGGGCCTCCCCTCCCCCGCCGGCCGGGCAGCCGGCCTGGAAGGGCCGCGGTCGCAGGGCCCCTCCCCCGCCCGCCGGCTCGGGGTGGACCGCGGTGAGTCACCGGCAGGAGCCGCCCGCCCGCCCGCCGTCCTGCGGGAAGCTCTCCCGGAGTCGGCTCGGGGCGCAGAGCGCGGCCCAGAGGCGGTTTGGGGCTTGGTCCGAGGGTCGGGGACTCAGGGGAAGCATCTTTAAAATGCCTTTTAAAGCATTTATTGTTTTTTTGGGGGGGTGGGGTGGGGGGAGATACATCACTTGTTCCGCTGGTGGGCGCTTCATTGTTGCCTCTTGTGCTGCGCTGACCTGGGTCAGACCACCGCGCTGCCGTGGCCTGCAGGGACGCTGCCCTGACCCGCCAGGCACAGGCCGGCGCCAACGTGGGCTCACGTGGCTGGAACCGAGACTCGGACCTTGGGTCCCAGCCTCGGGCAGTGGCTCAAAGAGGCGGAGCGAGTGATCCGAGTTGCAGTTCCCAGTGTCCTGGGGCCGCTGGAGTCCCTCACGGGGCTGCCCTCTGTGGCGAGGTGTCCCCTGTGGCCAGGTGTCCCTTGTGGCCAGGTGACCTCTGTGGCCAGGTGACCTCTGTGGCTGGTATTTGAGGAAATGGAGTGAATGTGCTGGAGGCAGCAGGGAGGGAGTCCTCTGAGTGCAGCTGGGGAAAGCCCTGCGGTGGTGGCTGGGGTGGCGGTGGCTGCAGCGGTGGCGGCAGCGGTGGCGGCAGCGGTGGTGGTGGTGGCAGTGGTGACGGCGGTGCCTTCTCGGCGTCGTTGTCGGTGTCTGCTCCTCTGCGTAGTGAGGTGAGTGGGAAGCGGCTCTCCCACAGGGGAGGGGGCACTGCTTGTAGGACTGCGGGCTGCCTCACTCACTCGCTCCCTCTTAGTTTGTGCCGCTGCCGTTGCCAGGACGGTGTGCATTCGTGAATTAAGGATTCTTTTTGAGCTGCTTTTTTGGAAGATATAATCCCACACCATATACTCCCCCACTTCAAGGGTCCGATGCGCTAGTGCAGGGGTGGGCAAACTTTTTGACTCGAGGGCCACAGTGGGCTCTTAAACTGGACCGGAGGGAGGGCCGGAACAAAAGCAGCCTGACCATGCTGGCACTCTCCTCTTGGGCTGCTGGGGAAGGAGCGGAGGGGAGAGCAAGAGAACCCTCCGCTCTTCCGGCTCCGCGGGCCGGATAGAACAGCGGAACGGGCCGGATCCGAGCGAGGGCCGGAGAGAACAGCCGATCTGGGGGCCCCCGGGTCATAGTTTGCCCACGGCTGCACTAGTGTTTCCCTAGCCACAGAGTCGTCCAAGCACCCCACAATCCATTCTAGGTCATGTCATCACCTCAGACAAACCCAGGGACAGCCGCACCCCCATTCCCCCGCAGGAGGCGAGTCTGCCTCTTGTCTCTGCAGACTCCCCAGTGGGGCTCTGGTGTCTGGCTTGCCTCACATGTGTGTTTTCAAGTCATCCATGTTGTAGCGTGTGTCAGGACGTCACTGCTTTCTGCTGCCAAATAACTCCGTTGCGAGGAGCACGCGCCGTGTACGTCCCCATAACCCGCCGTGGGCTGTGTGCTGTGGGCTGTGGGTCCCGGGCGCGCGTCCGGGGCTGGGCTGCAGCTGCGTTCCTCTGGGGCCGCCAGGCCAGCAGTGACTCCGCGGTTAAACTTCTACCGGACTGCCAGCAGCAACACACGGGCCTCTCATCTATGCACACCTTCCCAAACCCGTCTGCTTTCTCTGTGTTTTAAGATGTCTTCTCATTCATTCCAGAGAGGGAGAGAGAACCATCAGTGCTGAGAGAACCATCAGTTGGCTGCTTCCGAATGCCGCCGCTGGGGATCAAGCCGCCACCTGGTTCCGTGCCGGGACCGGGACCCTGAGGGGAACTGTGACCTCCGGGTCCGGGGTCGACGCTCAGCCCCTGAGCCCAGGCTGCACTGGCTCCTCCGGTGTCAGGCGGGGGCTGTGGCGGAGATCTGCGTTTCCCGGGCGGCTCGTGACACTCAGTGTGTCTAGAACAGCCATGGGCAAACTGGCCCGTTCGGCTGTTCTATCCGGCCCGCACGTGGAGCTGAAAGAGCGGGCCATACCTTTCAAAAAAAAAAAAAATATATATATATGTAATTATTGATTTTTTTTTTTACAGAGAGGAAGAGAGAGAGATAGAGAGATAGAAACATCAATGAGAGAGAATCATCTATCAGCTGCCTCTTGCACACCCTCTGCTGGCGATGTGCCCGCAACCAAGGTACATGCCCTTCTTGACCGGAATCGAACCCGGGACCTTTCAGTCCGCAGGCTGACGCTCTATCCATTGAGCCAAACCGTTTCGGCCATACCCTTTTATGTAATGATGTTTACTTTGAATTTATATTAGTTCACACAAACACTCCATCCATGCTTTTGTTCCGGCCCTCCGGTCCAGTTTAAGAACCCATTGTGACCCTCTGGTCAAAAAGTCTGCCCACCCCTGGTCTAGAAGCTTATTTCCCATCTAACTATCTGGGGAAATGCCTGCTTGGGCCTCAGAAGACGTGGCTCGTGGTCCTTCCTGTTGCTGCTGTGTGAGGGTCAGTGTGTGTCGATATGAGGGTCTGTGTCAGTGTGAGGGTCAGTGTGTGTCTGTGTGTCGGTGTGAGGGTCTGTATGTGTTGGTGTGAGGGTCAGTGTGTGTCTGTGTCGATGTGAGGGTCTGTGTCGGTGTGAGGGTCAGTGTGTGTCTGTATGTCGGTGTGAGGGTCTGTATGTGTTGGTGTGAGGGTCAGTGTGTGTCGGTGTGAGGGTCTGTGTGTGTCGGTTTGAGGGTCAGTGTGTGTCAGTGTGAGGGTCTGTGTTTCAGTGTGAGGATCTGTGAGTATCAGTGTGAGGGTCTGTGTGTTGGGGTGAGGGTTGGTGTGAGGGTCTGTGTGTGTTGGGGTGAGGGTCTGTGTGTTGGGGTGAGGGTCAGTGTGAGGGTCGGTGTGTGTCGGTGTGAGGATCTTGGGTGTGTCGGTGTGAGGGTCTGTGTGTTGGGGTGAGGATCGGTGTGTCGGTGTGAGGGTCGGTGTGTGTGTTGGTGTGAATGTCGGGGTGAGGGTCTGTGTGTGTCGGTGTGAGGGTCGGTGTGTGTGTTGGTGTGAATGTCGGGGTGAGGGTCTGTGTGTGTCGGTGTGAGGGTCGGGGTGAGGGTCTGTGTGTCCGCACTCAGTCTTCCCACTCTGCGGCTTCCTTTGAAGCGCTCAGTCCTACGCTGTGTCCTGCGTTTTCTCTTCCCTCTCCTGCTTCCTCTCGGACCCATTGCCCAAGGGAAGGCTATGGAGACCCGGCCCCTGTTTCCTGAGAGAGCGGGACAGTCTGAGCCCGACAGTTAGCTCCACGATTGAGTGGGTTGTGGGTGCTGTGAGTAGGGTCCAAGGGGCACCTAGGGTTTCCGTTCTTCCAGCAGCTCCTTTGTGTTTTTATTTTTGAGTTTGGGGCGTTGAGAAGGTGATGAACTGGGAGACCTGAGCGTGTCCCCGGGCTCCTGGCAATGGCAGATGGCAGTGGTCGCTGCAGTGCCGGGCGTGCAGAGCGCCCACCCGGGTTAGCGTCTCTCGAGGGGGCTGGGGAGGAAGAGGCAGGACGAGGGGTGCGGACGGACGGTCGGCAGGGCCATCCCTGCAGTGGCCAGTTCACGACCAGCTCTTCCTGGGCCGGGATTTCGTGCGTCTGCTCCGAGCTGCCAGCAGTGCGGTGCGTGTCGGTCGGGGCGTGAGGAGTCAGCGCAGTAACCAGATCGGCTTCGGGTGCAGCCAGCGCTCTGCGCCCCGAGTCGCCCACTGTTGCCTCCCCGGAGCGGTCATGCCGCCGGGTGTCTACAGCCACGTAGACCCCCTGGGGGAGCGCCTCCTTCGCCCCCCAAGCTCGCAGCCACGGGGTGTGCCGCCATGGGCCTGGGTGGACGGGACGTGGACGCCCTGTGAGATGGCGGGCGTGTGGGTCTGCGGGAAGCGCAGTCACAGCTCTGCAAGCCTCTCGCTCAGTTTCTCAGGGAGCCGGTGTGAGGTCTCCCTGGGGGTGAAGTGCAGGTCTCGTCCTGGGGGTGTCGGGTTTGCCGGGAGGCCTGCGGCAGAGAGACAGCGTCCCCGTAACCTCCCCCCAGGCGGTCTCCTCGCCGGATGCCCAGGACCTGCCCACCGGATCCCTGCCGTTCCAGAGTTCTCTGACGGGCCGGCCGGCTTCCCCGGGAAGAAAGGTGCTTGTGCGGGGTCACTGCCCCCCTGGGCGGGGGGGTCACTGCCCCCCTGGGCGACGGGGGGGGGGTGTGTCACTGCCCCCCCCACTGAGGGGGGGTAGGGGGGTGGGGTCACTGCCACCCCTGGGCGAGGGGGGGGTCACTGCTATCCCTGGGGGGTGGGGGGTGGGGTCACTGCCACCCCTGTGCCGGGGGTCACTGCCTCCCTGGGCGGGGGCGGCACCCCCTCCAGGACGCGTTTGCAGAGGTCGGACAGTCGTTTAACAAAGAAAGCTAAGTGCCCAGTGAGGCCCCTGGTTGGAGGGGGGGCGGGGTCCCGGGAGAGGAGGAGCCGAGGCCTCTTCCCGCCCCAGAAGGTGCGGAGCCCTAGGCGTGCCCTCCAGCCCCACTCCCTGCCGGAGGGAGGCTGCCCAGCGGCCTGCTCCTGAGCCCGGCAGGCGGCTCTCCCTTTTGCCTCGGGCAGAGACTGGCCCTTGGGTCTGACCGCGCCCTCAGCGGTTGGAACCGCCAATAGGTGCCTCCGGCCGCAGGTGCGCCCCTGGGAGACAGATACCGCGGCAGACCAGGCCCTCGGCGGCTGCTGCTGCACTTTTTAATTTTTACTTTTAATGTTTGTATGGATTTCAGAGAGGAAGGGAGAGGGAGAGAGGGAGGGAAACATCAATGATGAGAGAGCATCATGGACCGGCGGCCTCCTGCACGCCCACGTTGGGGATGGAGCCCACGCTGGGCCTGGGCCCTGACCAGAAGTCGAGCCGTGACCCCCTGGTTCATAGGTCCACGCTCAGCCGCCGAAGTCCCGCCGGCCGGGCCAGATCTGGATCTCTGATAAAGAAAGGAAGTCACACGTGGCTCCTATTTTCCAGAAAGGTTTCTCACTGGGTCTGAAGCCAGACCACTTCTGGAACGTTCCACGCCGCCGGACAGCCGTGGTGGCCGTGGTCACGCCCTTTGTGTCCTTCCGTCCACCCAGTCGTTCAGGCGCAGGGGTGCGAGGGCCCTCCAGTCGGTCCTCCGGCTCGTTAGGGCCGGGATAGGGCCACGTTAGGGCCGGGATAGGGCCACGTTAGGGCCGGGATAGGGCCACGTTAGGGCTGCGGTAGGGCCGCCGCGGTGCCGGGCAGAGCACACTGTGGCCTCCGCCGCTCCCGGGCCCTGACCCGCTCTGCCCGCAGATGTGGAAGGCGTCAGCAGGCCACGCCGTGTCCATCAGCCAGGACGACGGTGGTGCCGACGACTGGGAAACCGACCCTGATTTTGAGGTGAGTCCCCACTGCACCCCGCTTTCCTGTTGCTGAGGGGCTCTGAGGCTTTGGTTCGGGAGCTCCCTGGCCCTGGGGTGCACTGTCGCTTTTCCTTTCAGAACGACGTCAGCGAGAAGGAGCAGAGATGGGGCGCCAAGACCGTGCAGGGGTCCGGGCACCAGGAGCACATCAAGTAAGCCCGCCGTCGTGTCGGGGTGAAGCGGGCCTTGCTTGGGGGTGCCCTCACAGCGCGTCCCCATGGGAGCAGTGTCCAGGGAGGCGCTCAGACGCACACTGCTCTGGCCCGGAAGCCCCTTCACCATGTCCGGGCCGGGCTGGCGCAGGGCCGCGGGCTGTGGGCTAGGCTGAGCTGCTTGGTTAACTCGTTCTGTGCCCGCGTGCAGGCGTGTTGGGTTGGCCGGAACTCAGGACACCGTGGGTGGGGCAGCATGAGTGCGGGCCTCCTGGGTTGTAGGAACGTCGCTGTGTCTTGGTCACTCTCTGACTGTTGTCCGGGGGAGGAGGGAGGAGAAGTGTGGGCGTGGTGTCCCCGGGCAGGACGGCCCTGGGTGAGGCGGCTTTGCCTCTGGGCCTCCTGGCTGGACAGCGGCTCCGGCCCTGGCAGTGTGGTAACCAGCGGCTGTTAGACCGGGACCTCTGCTGGCCCTCCCTGCGCCTGCGGGTGTGGAAGAGCTGGGGTCGGGCTCCCCACAGGGCCCTCGGGGGAGTCTGGCGGCTTCCTCCTCTGCCCTTGTGACAGGGCAGCCCCTTCGCGTGTGGGGAGCACCGTGTGGCCCAGATCTGCTCCCAGGAGGCCTTGCACGGGCCTGGGAACTGCCCACGCCCGCAGGACCGTGGGGGGCGGGTGGGGACCCTGGGCGCTGTCTGGCCGTGTGTGTGTGAGGAGGAAGCGAGCCGCGGTCCGACCTCCCTCGCCCTGCCCGCAGCATCCACAAGCTGCGGGAGAACGTGTACCAGGAGCACCGCAACCTCAAGGAGAAGGAGCTGGCCACGGGCCCCAGGGCCTCGCATGGCTACGGCGGCAAGTTCGGCGTGGAGCAGGACAGGATGGACAAGGTGAGTGCCGTGCCGGCGGCTCGGCGGGCGGGGCCGTCAGCGGTCCCTCATCACCCTGCGGGCAGGGAGGCCAGCTCCGGGACCGGGCAGGAGTGGGCCAGGAGCTGGCATCACACCGCCTGAGTTCTGTGTGTGCCTACTTCGTGCCACGTGGGGGGCAGGGGACAGACGGCCCAGCCGGGGCCTGGGTCACGTCCCGGCGACAGTGCTGACGCCTTCGTGCACTCTGGCCTCCCGGGAGCGCCTGGCGCTGGGCGTGAGGTCGCTGAAGGGGTGCTTCCTGGCAGAGCCATGGGCAGGCCGTGCCAGTTCTGGTGCCCGCAGTGCCGTGAGCGCTTCGGCGAGGACAGTGCTGGGCGGGGACAGCTCAGGCGGGGGTCTCCCCGAGAGGACGGGGCTGTCGGGGCTCCCAGTCTGGCAGCTCTTCTGGTTGGCTGGTCCCGGTGGAGGGGGCCCGGCCTGGGCCGCGCTGACCGGAGGCCGCCTCGTCCCTGTGAGGAGGCTGGCGGGTGTCGGGTTCTGCTCTGTAATTCCACGCCTGTCCCCGTGCCGGCTCGGGTTCGGCGTCCCAGCTGTGTCACTGCACACTGTCCCCGCAGAGCAGATACGGCTGTGGGCCCCAACCACATCCCGAGTCAGCCCGGCTGCAGGAAAGAGACAGGGGCGAGGGCGGGCGCCTGTCACTCCGGGCGTCTCAGTGGCCCCGCCAGGAAAGGGGGAGCAGTCTGTGTGTCTACAAATACGCCCCAAAACCAGACTAAACCCACCTGCAGCCGAGTGTGAGGGGAGCGTGGACGAGGCGCGAGCGGCGGGTGCTTCCTCAGTCTCGGGGCGCCGTGTGCACACGCCGGACCATGCCTCAGCCTGACCTAGACCCGGGCCCCTCAGGGTGTTCCAGTGAGGAACACCCACACCAACGGGGGGCCCCACCCAGAATGGGCGCGGGGGAGGGGGGCACACATAGAACGGGGCGGGGGCCCCAGGTAGAAGGTAGAACGGGCGGGGGTGCCCACCTAGAACGTATAAAGGGGCAGGGGCCCCACATAGAAAGTAGAATGGGACGGGGGGTGGGGGGCCCACATAGAACGGGGCCGCGGGGCTCTGAGCTCTCTCCTCCGCAGTCGGCCGTCGGCCACGAGTACCAGGCGAAGCTCTCCAAGCACTGCTCGCAGGTGGACTCCGTCCGCGGGTTCGGGGGCAAGTTCGGCGTCCAGGTGGACCGGGTTGACCAGGTGAGGACCGCCTCGCTGCCCACCGCGGTGCCCCGGGCCTGTGCGGGTCAGCTTGGCGTCCTGGGTGCAGAAACCCTGCATTGTGCCTGCACACACACCCCCCTCCCTGACCGGGCCCCTTAGATCTGCCCATCCTCCCTGCGGGTGGCGCTGTGCTCGGGTGGGACGTGGAGCTCCGGCCGCCGCCTGGGGTCTTGGTCAGCCATTGGACGTCCCAGCGCCCGAGAGCCGGGGTCTGGAGCCGGAAGTCGGTCTCCGCCCGATGAGGGGTGGTCGGTGGCATGGGAGCTGGTCTCGTCTCCTGGCCCGTGCCCGGGTCAGCGTTGACGCTGCTCTGGGCAGAGCTCCCGAGAAGCGAGTCTGGCGGGTTCTCTCCCGCGGTGGAGGGTGTGGAACCGCGAGCGCAGCGGGCAGGGCCGGGAGCGCTGTGCGGGGTGCGGGTTCAGACACCAGCTTTGGGCATTGGGCCTGCCGCGGGCTCGGAATCCACGTTCGAACACCGTGGCTTGTGCGATTAAGCGTCTCGTACGTATGTACGTACGTACGTACATACGTACGTACTGTGGACTCGGTGGCTGTTTGGAGACATTTAAAAACGCGTTTCCCTTTTCCCCGTCCCGCAGTCGGCGGTGGGCTTTGAGTACCAGGGCAAGACGGAGAAGCACGCCTCCCAGAAAGGTGAGCTGGAGGGCGGGCGGGCCATGAGGGATGATGTGCCGTCGCTGTGCGGCTCCCGGAGCCCTCCTCCGAGCGCAGGGCCCACGGCGCCTGCCTGTCCGGGCAGTGCCGCCCGGCCCATCCTGACGCCGCTGCCCGCTGCCCGCTGACGGTGTGGGCTCCTCTCCTCGGTCAGGCTCCGCTCAGAGCCTTTGTTTGTGTTACTTTTTAATTTTCATTTTGTTTAATCCTCACCTGAGGCCAGTTTTCCCACTGATTTTTGGAGAGTGAGAGGGAGGGGGCGAGAACAGTGACCTGAGAGACATAATTGGTCCCCTCTGCACACGCCCCACGTGGCCGGGCTTGACTCTGCAAGCAGGTGCATGCTCGAGACTGGTGTGCGGGCCGACCCTCGCACCCAGAGCAGCACTGGCCAGGCCCGAGCCGTGGCTAAGAGCCCCAGCGTGTCACTTCCCCCAGCACTTGGCCTCGTGTGCCGGCAGGTGACCAGGGACACGCTTGGGGTGTGGACTGGGCAGTGCAGCCGGGCATGGACGTGGGGGCGGGCGGGCTGCTTCTGGAAGGGCCTCTGCTCAGCTTCCTGTACCTGCGGGTGTTCCCTTGGGCCTTGGCGTCTCCTGACCGGAGGGACCTGGTGTCTGGTGTCTCGTGTCGGCCTCTTGTGCACGTTAAAATGTGTGCTCAGCCTCTTGGTAACTCGAACCCCAACTTGGCGTAACCCAGGGGACAGCGTCCTGTCATGGGGCTCCTGTCTCCCCAGACTACTCGAGTGGCTTTGGCGGCAAGTACGGCGTGCAGGCTGACCGCGTGGACAAGAGCGCTGTGGGCTTTGACTACCAGGGCAAGACGGAGAAGCACGAGTCCCAGAAAGGTGCGTCCACCCGTGTCCTCCGCCCACCGCCCTCCGGGAGCTCCCTCGAGCCCTGGCAGAGGTGCCGCCAGCTCTTCTTTCCGCCAGCATAGCCGTTCAGCTTTCACAACGGCTCAGCGTCTGTCGTGTGACTCTCTGTCACCCGTGTAATGTGTCCTCTTTGAGTGTAGGATTGAGGTTATTTCCAACTTAAAAAAATGTCTATTTTAAACATATACATTAAGTGTATTTTTATTGATATCAGAGAGGAAGGGAGAGGGAGAGAGAAAAATCAGTGATGAGAGATCATTGATCGGCTGCCTCCTGCACGCCCCACACCGGGGATCGAGCCTGCGACCCAGGCCTGTGCCCTGACCGGGAATAGAACTGTGACCTCCTGGTTCATAGGTCACTGCTCCATCACTGAGCCTCGTGGCTGGGCTCCAGGTTTTTGATGTTGAGAGTGGGCTGGAGTGGGTCTTCTCACACCGGATCCGACGCGCACGCTCATCAGGACACGTGACTGTCAGGTTGTCCTCGGAGGCCCCGCCCGTGGTCAGTGGAACTGTCACGGGGCCTCGGTGAGGGCTGAGATAGCCGCGCCCCCTCCCCGCAGGGCGCCTGCCGGCTGGGTTTTGTGCAGTGTTTTGTTTGTTGGCCTGCACGTTTACACTTTGAAATTTTTTCTCTCTTTTTGCTTGTTTACATTTTAAAAATAATTGGCAACATTTAAGAATCGGGCATTCACATCTTTTTTAAAAAGGTTTTTAACAAAGAAGCAGAACCAGCACAGAAACGCCGGCAGCAGGTCTCTGGGGCCACGGGCCTGAGGAGCTGCCCGCCCTGGACCTGCTTGGGTCACTTCCCCCTTCCCTCTGGCCTTTGGCGCCAGCCCGCCCCGGGCCTTTGCTGTGCGCGCCGCGAATCCGTCCGGCTGGCCAGCGCTGCTCACTCTCCCTGCGGCAGAGGGCTCGGGGAGCACAGGCCCCGTGGGGAAACTGGGTGTGCAGCATCCCCGGCGCTCCCGGAGGGGTTTGTTCAGGGCGCTCTGCCCATCGTGTGCCCCATCTACGGGCCGCACTGTCCCCACGACGGCCTGGCGCAGAGCCGAGGGGAGGAGTGCTCGGGTGCCCTGTCCCCGTCGGCGGAGCAGCGCTGTGGCTGCCGGCTCGGGCTGTGCAGTGAGACCGTCGGCTGCCCCCGGGGAGGGCTGCTCAGGGCCTTGGCGCACACGCGGGCCTGGGTGTCTCCGTTGTCCGGGGCCTCCGGGGCTGTCGGGGAGCCGCCGCGCTCACCTTGTGCTTGTCCTCAGATTACTCCAAAGGCTTCGGCGGCAAGTACGGCATCGACAAGGACAAGGTGGACAAGAGCGCCGTGGGCTTCGAGTACCAGGGCAAAACGGAGAAGCACGAGTCCCAGAAAGGTGCGCCCACCCGCCTTCCTCCTGGCCCCGCAGCAGCCTCGCCAGGCCCGCCCTGGGGCAGACGCCGCCCCTGGGGTCCAGGCCGCCCCGCACACCCGGCCAAATCCGGTCCCGGCCCGGCCTGGCGCCCCGCGGGCCTGCTGGGTTGGCTGCTTCCCAGCCCCAGGAGCCTCCTCCCGTGACCCCCGTTGGCCAGAGACCCGGGGCTGCGGGCGGCCCGGCGGGGTTGGTGTTCTCCGCGCGGGGACGTGCGCCCTCGCTCCGTCGGTCACGGCCACGCTGTCGCCACGCAGACTACACGCGCGGCTTCGGGGGCAAGTTCGGGGTGCAGACGGACCGGCAGGACAAGTGCGCGCTGGGCTGGGACCACCAGGAGAAGCCGGAGCTGCACGATTCCCAGAAAGGTACGTCCGCGCCGTGCTCCCGTAGCCGTGGCGTCCTCCCCCCCGGGTGGGCTCCGCCTGGTTTGGCCGCTGTGCGTGGCTGTGGCCTGGCCCCGTCCCAGGCGTGTGCGGCCCTGCGTTCTGCCCCCGCGGCGCCCCTGCTGGCCCAGTTCGTGCAGGGCCACCCCTTCCTGAGGGGACAAGCCCGTCCGAGGGAGGCAGTGCGGGCCCACCGTGCGCCGCAGCCGGGCGTGGGCCCATGAAAGCATCGTGAAAGCATCTCTCCACGCATGGTGTGTCCCCTGCTCTGCAGCATGGGGGACGGGGGTAGGAAGCCCGGGCAGCGGGGAGCGGTGGCCGCGCTGTCCACAGCTCCGCCCACTGTGCGATGGGGCCACCCAGGCTGAGCCCAGAGCCCCAAGGCCACCGGGGGCTCTCCTGCCGGGCTGCGGCTCCGACCCCAGTGCCTCCTCTCGTCCCCGCTGTGGGAGGACGGTGGGTGTCAGGCTGGTTCCCAGGAGACGGGTCTCGGGGTGTCAGTCCCAGAGCAGGACTGCACTGTGGGTCCCGTTAGGAGGAGACCCGGCGAGGCCCCACCCCATGGCGCCTGGTGCGCAGGTGGCATTTAGCACCCGGGGCAGATAGAGTCCCTCCCCTGCCCCTTCCCTCCCCGACTTTTGGGGTCTGTGTGTGTGAAGCGAGCCTGTTGTCCAGTGCGTAGGCTCGTGTCGGAGTGGGGTGTCTGGGTGGGGTGTCCGGGCTCCCATGTCTGGGTGGGGTGTCTGAGGGGTGTCTGGGCTCCCGGAGGGAGGCACTGAGGAGCTGCCTGTGCAGGGTGGGGGCGATCTGGTTTGGCCTGACCCCGCCTCCGCGGCAGCGAGGGGCCTGGCAGCGATCTGGGGGTGTCGGCTCCGCCCGCGTGGGTGCTCTGTGTGACCCAGAGCCGGGCTGCGGGGAGACCTTGATGCCCGTGGTGGGTGCCCAGCTGCTATGCAATGGCCCTGGCCCCTCCCCGGGAACCCGGAGGCCTGACCGCGCCTCCCGCTGACCCACGTGCGGAAGGCGCCTTGGTGCCCCTGTTCTTTCACTCGGGGTGCACTTCGGGCTGTTTCTGGGCCTGTCCTGTCCCCCTGACTGTGTGTGCCGTTTCAGACTACTCCATGGGGTTCGGCGGGAAGTTCGGGGTGCAGAAGGACCGCATGGACAAGGTGAGTCTCCGGCCCAGCTAGGGGCGGGGATCCCCGGAGCACCGTGCCCCGTGGCCTCGGCGCCTGCTCGTGGAGCCACCGGCAGGCGTGTCCGTGGGTGGGGCACCTGCCGGAGGCAGCTGGCCGAGGAGCCCCCGGGGCTGCCCGGCCCGGGACGGAGGGTGCGCAGCGGGTCCCTCGCTGAGTGTGTGTGTGTGTGTGGGGGGGGGGGGGCGTCCTGGCCCAGGTGAGGTGGTTTGAGGTTTGAGCCACTGGTGACGGGGCCACGGAAGGCGGCCTGGGAGGGGAGCGTGGACTTGAGTGGGGGTGGGGAGGCCCGAGGGTTTGACGGGCACAGAGGCCTGCTGCGCCCCGCGAGGAGCCGGGGGGGCGGTGAGCGCCTGCGGGGGGTGAGAGGCTGCAGCCAGGCGGGTGGGGGGGTGCGGGTGGGCACCTGGGACCTTGCCGTGGGGAGGGCCCTGCCTCGTGGGACCTCTGCTCGTGGGTCTGGGAACGCTTCCCACGCCTCGGGGAACTTGGGGGAATTGGCAGCCGGGACCAAGCCTGAGGGCTGGCGGCTGCCGGGCGGGCGCCTCCACGGGGTGGGGAAACGTGCCCTCTGACCTCCGTTCCTGCCGTAGAACGCCTCCACCTTCGAGGACGTCGCCAAGGTGCCCTCCGCCTACCAGAAGACGGTCCCTGTGGAAGCAGGTGAGCCAGGCCGCGGCGGTGGCAGCGGCGGAGGGGCTGCCAGTGAGCCTCCGGGGTGTGAGCCCCTCCGGGTGTGGGCACCTCCCGGGCACAGCACACAGCTCCGGGGCGGTGGGGTTCTTTCCCAGGCGGAGGGGGGGGACTGGTCCGCAGGGGGCCTGTCCTGCACCCCGCTGGCCGGCCGAGCCGGAGAGCCACGGGCGGTGCGCCCGCCATGAGCACTGACCTCCTGTTGGGCTCGCAGGGTCGTCCTCCGAGTGACGGCTGCTCGAAGGCACCCGGGGGTCTGTGGGGGTCTGTGGGGCGGGCAGTGCCGGGGCTGCGCCCCAAGGGCACAGTTCAGCTGGGAGAAGGTGACGGAGAGGAAGTGGTCACACCCGAGGCAGAGGGCCCTGGCGCTGGTGCTCTCGGGGGGCTCCGCACCGGGCAGTAGGGGCCTTCCGGGCCCCAGAGCGTCTGCGCACGTCTCGGGCTCTGCTGGGCGAAAATTTAAAGTTTTGTTGACTTGCTTAATAACAACAAAACTACCACATAGTACTTATGAGGGTTTAAAACAAATATTTATTAGAGAAAAAGGAGAGGGAGAGAATCCTCAATGGGTGCCTCCTGCACGCCCCCTACTGGGGACCGTGCCCGCCACCCAGGCCTGTGCCCTGACCAGGAATTGAGCCCTGACCTCCTGGCTCCTGGGTCAACCCCGGAGCCGCACCATCCAGGCAAAGCCATTACAGCTTAGCGACCTCTTTATGCAGAATTAACCACAAACAAGCGGTGCAGGCGGTGGCGGGCTGGGCGGCCTGCAGACCTCAGCCAGGGGCTGCGGACTTCCTGCAGCCGCACCCGCGTGCGCCTGCTGTTCAGGAGGAGGCTCTGGGCCCCAGATGCGCCCCAGGAAGGGGAGGTGCCCCCCGAGCCTCGGCGGGCCCTCGAGGAGTCCCGAGGGTCCCCTGCGCGGGGCGGGCCCCAGCGCTCGTGGGTGGGCAGGACGTCCCCGAACCGGACGTCCATCGTGGGGGGCTGTTGTCTGACGTCGGGGGGAACCTCCGTCCCCGCCCCTCTGTAGCCAACAGCAAGATGAGCAACCTCAGAGCCAACTTCGAAAACCTGGCCAAGGAGCGGGACCAGGAGGACCGGCGGCGGGCGGAGGCCGAGCGGGCGCAGAGGATGGCCCGGGAGAGGCAGGAGCAGGAGGAGGCGCGCCGGCAGCTGGACGTGAGTGGGCGCGGCGGGCTGCTCGCTGCCCCTCTGCGGCTCCCACTGGCCCCTGAGCGGCCTTCCTGGTGACACGCCGGCCTGCCGAACCCGGGAGCGCCTCCCACTCCGCACCTTCCCGCCGGCTGCGGTCCCTTCTATCACGTGGCCTGGCAGTCACCGGGCCGGGGCTGGGCCTCGGCATCTTTGGGGCCGTTCCTCTGTCCTCCACAGTCCGCGCTCTAGACCCAAAGGGTTGCGTCCGTTATGTGGGAAATACATTCACCCCATTTAAGTTATTTTTTTTTTTTAATCCTCATCTGAGGATATTTTTTCCATAGCTTTTCAGAGAGAATGGGAGGGAGGAGGGGGGAGAGAGAAACATCAATGTGAGAGAGACACATCGAATGGTTGCCTCCCCCAGTCAGACTGCACCAGGGCCAGGAATCACGCCTGCAGCTCCCGTGCATGCCCTGGACCGTGATCACGCCTGCAGCTCCGGTGCATGCCCTGGACCGTGATCACGCCTGCAGCTCCGGTGCATGCCCTGGACCGTGATCACGCCTGCAGCTCCGGTGCATGCCCTGGACCGTGATCACGCCTGCAGCTCCGGTGCATGCCCTGGACCGTGATCACGCGGCAGCCTTGGTGCCGGGGCCGAGCTCTGACTACTGAGCACACGGGCCCGGGCCGTTCACCCCGTTCTGAAGTCCCTGAGCGTCTCCGCTCCTCACGGCATCGTAGCGCCAGCCAGAGCCTAGCCCCACGCCCGAGCCTGCGGTCGGCCCCTCCCTGACGGCAGTGACACAGGCTCCTGTGGTGGCGGCAGAGGCCTGTGGTCCCAGGGCCTCCCCGAGCTCGCTGCCGCGGGGCCCTCCCTGCGGGGCAGACTCGCTCCCGACCGCGGCTCTTCCCTGGGGGAGGGCCGGCTCCCGTGTGACCTCCCGGACCAGGCGCTGACCGTCCCTCTCAGTTGCAGGAACAAGCCCGCGCCCAGAGGCAGAGCCCGCCGGCCTCCCCCGCGCCCCAGCCGGCTCCCGAGAGGCCGCCCTCCAGCCCGGTCTATGAGGTTGGTGTCCCTCTGCAGACGACACCCGCCCAGCGCGGCCCTTTGGTCCAAGGCCGTCAGCCGGCTGCTCTCCCCTCCCCGCAGGGGCCCACCAGCTCCCCGCCAGTCACGCTGAACCCCCTCCTCTGGCCCTGAGGCCAATCCGGGGGTCGCTCCTGCCTCCGCCCGTCACTCGGCGGACCTGGAGTCACAAGGGGGACTGGGGTTGGGAGCCCCGAGGGACGGGGCAGGGCCTGGGCCTTGGGCACCTCACACCCGGCCCTTTCCGTGAGCAGGGGCCCCAGGCCCTCTCTACCCCCGGTGTGCCCCCCACCCAGGGAACTGTGCCCCAGCACTTGACCCTGAGCCTTTGAGTGGCTCCAGGGTCCGACCCGGAGGTGGCGTCCTCTTTCTGTCGCCGCGTCAGAGGCTCACTTGGGTCCGAGGCACACGGTCACTTCCTTCCAAAGCCCGGGCCTGCCCGGCTCTTACCGGCTCCCCGTGCCCCTCCTCTGGCTGCACGGTGCCCTCGGGGGCCTGGTCAGAATCGCTGACCACAGCGTGGAGTTCAGGGGCTCCGAGGACCCGGGTCACGGTGCTTGTGCCGTGGCGTGGACCCCGGCCCGTTGGCCCCTCCCTGACTCCCCGCAGTCAGCTGGGTGACCAGGAGGTCTGGGCCTGCGGAGGAGCAGCCCCCTGCCCTGCCGGGACGCAGCCGCAGGGCGTGGGCGTGGGTGGGGGCTGGGTGTGGAATGGGGGCCTGGTGGGTGCTGGGTGTGGGGTGGGGTCTGGGTGTGGGTGTGGGCTGGGTGTGTTTGGGGGCTGGGTGTGGGTGGGGGCTGGGTGTGGGTGGGGTGGGTGCTGGGTGTGGGTGGGGCTGGGTGTGGGTCACCGGCCCTCAGCGCTGCTCTGCAAGCCCCTCAGGCCCGCCTGCTCTCAGCGCCGGGCTGAGAAGTCCGAGTCGGGGACCCAGACGGCAGAGAAAGGTTCGTTGTCTCCCCAGGACGCCGCCTCCCTGAAGGCGGAGCCGGGCTACAGAGGCCCCGAGAGTGAGCCCGAGCCCGAGTACAGCCGGGAGGCCGGCGGCCAGCAGGACCTGGCCTACACCCCCGAGGCCGTCTACGCCTCCACGGAGGCCCCGGGCCACTACGCGGGAGGTACGGCTGCTCCCGGGCGGGGTGGGGCGGGGCGGGGAGGGGAGGGGCGGGGAGGGGAGGGGAGGGGCGGGGCGGGGCGGGGCGGGGCGGGGAGGGCGGCCGCTGCGCCCGCGCCCGCTCACTGTCCGCTGCTTCCAGAGGAGAACGCCTACGACGAGTACGAGAACGAGCTGGGCATCACGGCCATCGCCCTGTACGACTACCAGGCCGGTGAGCACCGCCCCCCGCCCCGGGCCGCCTGGGCTTCCCCACGGCCGCAGGGCCACAGGTCCTACCTCCGCGTGGACACACACGCGTGTCCCAGGGGGTGTCCCGGGGGACTGGGCGGCCTCCCGAGCGGGCGGGCGCCCTGAGACTCGGCCTTGCCTCCCCCCAGCGGGCGATGACGAGATCTCCTTCGACCCCGACGACATCATCACCAACATCGAGATGATCGACGACGGCTGGTGGCGCGGGCTGTGCAAGGGCCGCTACGGCCTCTTCCCGGCCAACTACGTGGAGCTGCGCCAGTAGAGCCCGCCGCCGCCCGCCCCGCCCGCCATGCCGCCCGCCTCTCTGGCGTTGGGGCGGGAGGGAGGCTCCATGTTGCTTTATATTTAATATTTCCGCCGACGCTTTGAAACGTTTATGCCACAGAACCTGCTAATATATTGTAATCATGTTCCTGGGAGGACTTGGGCTGGTTTTATGCATTTGAGGTGTTTTCTTCTGCCAAATTGCTGCCACGTGGAGCCACTTGGGGACCTCAGCCCCTGAGTCCGTGCTGCCCTCGCCCCCACGGTCAGAGGGAGACCCCAGCGCAGATGGAGCCTCGTCTCTTCGCTGCTCGACGACGCCCGGGGTCCGGCAGGAGCCCCTGCCCGGGAGGAGGGTGGGCCCGGGACACCCCCGGGCTGAGGGAGCTTCAGACGCCTCGCGCGTGCGAAGTCCCACAGGACACGCGTTTAGCGACACCCGTCTTTGCCCGTGTCTCCCTGTCTCGCCCCCGCCCCTGCCTCCTAACGCTCCTCAGAGACTGCCTTCCCGGCCTCCAGCTCGGCCAGGCCTGGACGCTGCCCTGGCTGACCACGGGCACGTGGCTGCTGTGAAATGGCCGCTTGGCCACGGGAGTGAGGAGCGTCCCCGGAGGGCGGCGAGCTGTTTGCCAAAGGATCGGCCCACGTGACAGTGAGGTGGGGGCACCGACGCGGCTGACGGGCGAGGCGTGCGCTGACCAGACGCCGGGGCCGCCCCTGCCCTCCTGGCTGCCGCCTGTGCCGGGCGCGGGGTGGGCGGTGGGCCCTCTGGGTGCTGGCTCGGTGGTTTCCATGCAGTTGTGTCTGAGTTTCTGTAGCTCACTTCACAGGTATGATTTTTTAAATTAAATATTCAAAATAAACTTTTTTTGATCCACTTGCTGCTGATTCGCTTTGGCACTTTTTAGTCCAAGTTCCACTTGGGGTGGACGCACTGTCCACTTACCAGCTCCGGGCGGCCGAGGCGATGGGGTTCCTTTACTTCGGGCACAGCGAGTGCCAGAGGGAGGGGCACGAGGTGGAGCCGGGCTCCTCCCACTCAGCCAACCCCCCGTCGGTGCAGCTGCGGGGATGGGCGGCTCTGGCCAGGCCTCACCTGCTGCTGGACAGGACCGGCCTCGGGGGACGGGGCGGGGCCTCGGCAAGGTCAGCAGAGCTGCCCTGTGACCACAGTTCCTCCAGGCCGGCGGGAGAACGGCTGTGGTGCGCACGGCAGCATTGCTCAGGGCAGCCAGCAGGGGCGCCAGCCAGGGCTCCATCACAGCTCTGCTGATCCCTGGGAGGGACACTGCCCCTGACCCCCCACACGATGCCCTGGAAGCATTCCACGAGTGGAACAGCCCAGGCCAGAGGCCACGCGTATGGCTCACTGACAGGAACGGCCGAACAGCACGTGACACAGGAAGTGGACAGGGGTCGCCTGGGCTGGGGACGGCTGTGTCAGAGTCAGGGGGTGCGAGTGGGAGGGTCACGCAGCCCTGAAGGACCTGTACCTTAAACTGCGCAGCGAGGACACGGCTGGACACTCGTCACACACACACACCCACCCTCCCCACCCCCCATTCCCCTCTGCCTCCTCAGCCCAGCTCTGCTCCCGGCAGCACCGGGCCCAGCTCACCGCCCCGCCCCCCAGGCCGCCGGCTGCCTGGGGCGAGGGGTGCTCACAGAGACACGGCTGTGGCCGGTGACCTTGGTAGACGTTCCTGGGGGAACTGCTGGCTTCTCTGACAAAGGGGCAGGCACGGGACATGGTCCTCCCCGCTCCTTCCTGCTGGGGAGGGGTGGGTGTGAGGCTGGACACTGGGGAGCTGTGGACAGGCCAGGGCCCCCCACCCACTCCCCAGCACATGCTGTTCTGGGCACGCCTTGTGCCATGAAAAGCACCCTTTGTTCAGGCGGCCTGCCGGAAGGCAGGTTTGTTATTTGTAGCCAAACACGATATCAATGAATACAACTTTAACATCTCAAATACACGTTGTTAATCCTCACCGGAGGATCCTCCTCTCCCACTGATTGAGTGGAAGGGAGGGAGGGAAGGAGAGAGAGAGAGACGTCATTGTCAGAGAGACATCGATTGGTTGCCCCTTGCGTGTACCCCAGCTGGGACCGGGCATCCAAGCTTCGACCCGTGGCGCTCAGGGTGACTAACCACCAGGGTGAGCCCCCGCCAGGGCTGCCCCCCGATTTAAAGGGACTGCTCCTGGGGCCGGGGTGAGGCGGCTCCCGGGGTTACGTTGCTCCCGCAGCAAGCACATCCCGGAGCTGAGATGTGGCGTGTGTTTCTTTGTGCCCGGACCCCACTCTTGTTATTTTTCATTTAAATCGATCTTTTGTTACTGATTTCAGAGAGGAAGGAAGAGGGGGAGGAGAGAGAGAAACTTCAAGGATGAGAGAATCAGCTGCCTCCTGCACGCCCCCCACTGGGGATCGAGCCCCCAACCCCGGCTTGTGCCCTGATGGGGAATCGGGGAATCGGACCCTGGCCTCCTGGTTCATAGGTCAATGCTCAGCCCCTGAGCCTCTGGCCGGGCTGGGCCCCACTATTTCCCACGCAGTCTTACTGGAAGCCTTTCCCCGTCCGCACTGAACCTGCCCCGCTCTGTGCAGCCTCCCTCCGCAAGGTCAGCAGAGCTGCCCAGGCCCCGGACAAGGGCTGTGGTGCGCACGGCACTGCGCACGGCAGCCAGCAGGGGGCGCCATCACCGAGCTCTGCTGAGCCGTGGGAGGGACGCGGCCCCGACCCCCCGCCCCCCGCCCCCCACGACGCCCTGGAAGCATTCCGCGAGGACCACAGCACCCGTGGCGGAGGCCGTGCTGGGGCCGGGGCACAGAGCCGACCTGGAGTCCAGCCCTCAGAGCCCACGAGAGGCGATGCTGTGACGGAAGTGACCCTTCCGGCCAGCTGACGGCCCAGCCAGGACCCGAGGGGCCCTGCTCCATGGGCGTCCCCACGGCGGGAAGGACGAAGGAACCCGGAGAGGCGGGGGCCGGGGAGGAGGGGCGCTGCGGACGGGGAGGCAGGTCCGGCAGATGCTGACCGGCGGTGGCAGGGCCGGTGGCTGGTGCTCGGTGTGAGCGGCGTGGCCGCGGGGCTGAGACCACACAACCGCCGGCGGGACTTCGCTGCCCAGGCCCCTGCCGGGACCACTGGAATGCGCATGGGGACAGGCGTGGGGGGTCCCGGGCCCATGGACCCCTCTTCCCGTGGCCTGCCGGCCAGTCCACGGTGGAGCGGGGGTGGGGGGGGCGGCTCTCCGGTCCCCCATCCCCGGCCTCCCTGAAACCAGAACCACGGGAGCCACAGTTTCAGGTGCTTGGCTTATGTCCCGCCTCCTGGCCCCGGAGATTGGCCAAAAGCCACCCCATCTGGACCAATCATGGATGGGTATTCTTTTGCCAGTCCTGATTGGCCCTAGCGGGTCACATGACCAACGGCTGCCTCGCCACTTGTGATTGAGCTATTTGGTACACGTGACCAGCGCCCATTGCCGGTCTTGATTGGTCCATGCGGGCACATGACAGGCTGGCCCAGCGTCCTCTGCGTGTCCTCTGGGTCGCCCCTCAGGTGGCGACCGCAGCAGCGGGGGTGGCACGGGGTCCCCCGAGGAGGCGGCCCCGGCGTGGCTGAGTGGTCGGTGGGCAGCGGCGAGGCCGAGGCTGTGTGAGGCCCCTGGGAGCCTGTTCTGTCCTCTCAGCCCTGGCAGAGGCCACCTGGGGGCCCACGAGCGGGGCCAAGGCCTCGCCCACCCGGGGCCACTGTGTTGCCCACGCAGGCCGAGGGGGCGCCTTGTTCCTGAAGCTGCGCTACCTGGACACCCAGCTCTGGGAGGACCACAGCACCCCGTGTGCGAGCCCCGTCCTCCCAGCGCCCCCTGAGCGTCCACGGTGGAGCCGGACATGTGCCCAGGCCACGGCCGCCTGGGAGGGACTGGGAAGCACCTCTGGCCCCACCCAGGACCCCCCCCCGGGGGGGCTCTGCCACCCTCCCCTGGCACGCCTGGGGTTCTGCTCCAGCAGCTCGGCTGGGCCGGCCCGGGGCGTGTAGCTCTAGGTTCAGGGTCAGCAGACTCATTAGTCTCCAGAGCCAAATATCAACAGTGTAACGACTGAAATTTCTCTTGAGAGCCGAAAACCGACTTCTGCGCATGGGCCACGAAGTTTCAATCACACTGTACGTGTGCGCCCACACGTGGTATTTTGTGGAAGAGCCACACTCAAGGGGCCAAAGAGCCACATGTGGCTCCTGAGCCGTGGTTTGCCGACCCCTGAACTAGACCAAGGCGTCCGGTGTGTTTTCTTATTTTCTGTGACTCCTCGCCCAGGACATAGTTTTTGGGAATGAGAGAGGAAGGGAGGAACATGGATGTGAGAGAGAAACATGCATCGGTGGCCTTCCCTGTATGCCCCACCGGGGTCAAACCGTGACCTTTCAGGGTGTGAGATGGCGCTCCAGCCAACAGGCCAGGGGCCGGGGCGCAGAGGCACCTGGCTGCAGGGAGGGCAGGGAGGGCACAGGAGGCGGGGCCCAGGCAGGGGGCAGGGCGGGCAGGAGCTCCTGGGGATGGGGTCCAGGACCGGGGGAGGCTGCCCTGGGGGGAGGCGTCGGTGGTGAGGGGTCCCACAGGGTCAGGGAGGAGCGGCTACCTCTGCCCGGGAAACAGCGGTGGTGCAGTGGGCAGAGCTCCTGAGGTTGGGGGTCGTGGGTGAGCACCTCGACCACCAGTGTGAGGGACTGGTCAATGCCGCCAGCAGAAAGCGGGGCGATGGGGTGTGGGGCTGGGCTGAGTCTCCTCTGAGCCTGGTGGTCCAGGAAGCCATGCAGACCAAGGGGAGAACACTCCAGAGAGCAGGAGGCGCAGGCAGGGAGGAGGCCCGGAGGCGGGAACATGGCTGGAGCAAGGTGGGCAAAGAGGGAAAAGCTTGGACAGCCGGGCGAGGGTGCGAGTGGCCGGCTGCGGAGGCCAGGGCACGGCAGACGTGGCCTTAGGGTGCTGCCGCGGAGCCACGGGCCTGGCACGCTGGGTCTGCGCACGGCCTCCCGCCCACCCAGTCCTCCCGGCGGCCCGGCGGGGCGGGAGGGGCTGGGCTTCCCCGTGGGCGAGCCCGGGAGCGAAGGCTGCGGCTCCACAGGCCGTCCCCGCCAGGCCCGTTGATGAACGCGCTCGGAAGCGGGCTTATTTTTGGCTGCCCAGCTGGGCGCCGCGCCCGGCCGAGGAGCCAGGCTGCTCTCCCGCCCGGGCTCTGAGAGCCTGAGAGCCGAGGGCCTCACGTCCACACTCACCGGCAGCTCCGCCCCATTCACCCGCTGGGCCTGTGTCCTCGCCCCGAGGTGAGCGTGAGGGGAGGGGAGTGCCCGGTTCTCAGAAATACAGATGTGTGGCACGTCCGATTTGCCTCCGGACGGGACAGTGGGTGAACCTGTGCACCTTTTAATCAGAGTTTGCATGGTCTTGAGAGATCCTCAAAAATACATATTTTTTTATTGACTTCAGAGAGGCAGGGAGAGGGAGAGATGTGACATCAATGATGAGAATCACGGATCAGCTGCCTCCTGCACGCCCCACCCAGGGACGGAGCCTGAAACCCGGGCATGGGCCTCGACCAGGAATTGAACCCTGACCTCCTGGGTCATAGGTCAATATGCAACCACCGAGCCACACCGGCCGGGGTTACATTGATTTTTTTTTTTCTCCTCACAGGAAGAAACAGACTGTGTATTGCCACTCCTTTAACTTATAAAAAATGGAAATAGTTCTGGGATGAGTGGCCTCAATCACTAAAAACAAACATTTTATTTTTAATAAAATGTAAAAGGATTGGCACAGCTGGCCTCAATCAGCGTTGCCAAGAAGACCACTGGGGGGCGACACAGCACCAGGAAGCGAGGTCGGAAAGCCAGATGGGCTCAGAGCTCTCTTTTCCCTGGGAATTCTCAACACGCTCTGTATTTAACGGAGTGGAAGCGCTGAGAGCGGGGTAGTAGCGACACTTTTAATGGAAAACTACTTGATAACGCAATCTTATGTCAACGTTCTTTTTATTTTTTAACGCAGGTGACTGTGCAGCCCACAACCTGAGGCTGAGCCCGGCTCCAGAGCCGCGTCCAGGTCTCCGGACACGTCACGTCTCGAATGGCTTTCCGCTTGGCGTCCCAGTCCCGAGAGAAGGCACTGTGGCCGCTGCACCGGCCACGTGGGTACATTGAAGACACGGCTCCCCTCCGTGGCACATACAGCATTTGGGTACAACATGGTTTTATGCAGGGCAGGTTCAAACACCCAAGGCACACACTTATTTTTTTCTGTTTTTTGTTTGTTTCTGCTTTTAATCGAAGGCTTATGTTAAAGTCTCAGAGTTGCTGTTGACACAGAATTCCCGAGGAGAAGCAGCGGACAGTGACTGCTGTCGGTGTCAACATGGAACGGTAGACTGTGGCGTGTAGAAACACGTTACAGGAACAACCACCAGACAGAACCACCGAGACAGCGGGATTAACAACGGAAGGAGAGCTGCCGAAGTCCGAGAAGCGAGTTCGGAAGTCACCCGACTCCCCGCAAGCCTGGCAGCGCCGTGTCCACGCGGTCACCGCGCCACGCGGGAGCCTCGCCCCGTGGCCGTGCACATGGTATCGACACCGTGGAAACGACGGGCCAGCTCATTGGCTACCACATGCCTCCAAGTACAAGGAAAAGGAAAAGTCCCCAATCCCTTCTCTTCACAAGACCTCTGGGCGCTGTGCCCAGGCAAGGCCGGGGCCTCGGGAAGCTGGGTGAGGCCTGGGGGAGCCGAGGCAGGAGGACACTGGCTGACAACAGTCGGGCTCTGAGCACAGAGGGTCGGGTCTCACACGGAGGCGCCCCAACAGCAGAAATGGGACCCAAGACGGGTTTTCGCGGCGAGGCCGGGAGGAGGTGCCCTGTTGAGGCTTCCGGCCCCTCCGGGCGGTGGGAGGGACCCCGTCCTCCTGGCTCAGCTCTTTGCCCCCAGCCTACGTGCACGCTGCCGAGTCCTGGCAGGCTCGACGCCCACAGGACAAGAGGACCAGCTGTGGGGGGTGGGGGAGGGTCGTGCCCCAGGGGGAGGCAAACCTGGCTCGTCCCCGACACCCCTGCTTCCCTCCAGCAAGGGAGGAAGCAGGCGCCTGCCACCCGTGACCGCAGTGCCACGGGCGCCCGCTGATGCCGCATGGCTCTGAGCTGAGACCCGGCTCCGCCCGCACGCGGAGAACCCGCTGAGGAACTGGGAACACGCGGACTCGCTGAAGGACTCTGACTGGTCAGAGGCCAGTGGCTGTGATGCCCGGAGCCTGCCCGGGGTGCTGCCGGGCCCCTCTGTAACTCAGTCACCGCTGTTTGCAATCAGAACCACGACCGTAGTGCAATAGGGTATTTATTTTTACAGTAATTTGGTTGCCATACAAGAGATGGGAGGGTTGGGAGAAAGTGCAAATGACAGGGGCTTGTCTGTCTGTGTTTTTAATAAAGTCTAAAAAGAATAAAAGCACAAAAGTAACAGCGACAGAGAATGTGAACGCGTTATACAAAGTGTAGTGTGAAACAGATTCGCTTCTAAAAAACAAAAAAATTGGTTAATGGGGAAAAAAAGATCAGTATTTGTGGCCCCACAAAAATGTCCTTGCCAGATCCCCCGGGCAATGCTTGCCTGCTCAGAACTCAGGGGAAAGTCACCGTTTGATTAAGGAGGTACCACAAATAGCTCACGTGATATGTAGGGCTCGGCAAACCAAGCCACCCCGAGTCACCGCGGTAGTGTGTGAGTCAACTGAAAGTGTGGGTGCCCTGGGGAGGGGCCTGGCGGAGATACAAAATTTACATCTGAGGTTTGGTTCTGTGTACACCATGTTACAGAAACGGCGTGAGTGCGCTTTATTTAAATTACAGTGTGTAACAAAAGTTGATCTTGAAACCTGGGAGAGTCCACACGATCCTGTGTGAGCATCGGACGTGGTCCCGCCGCGGAGCAGCCTGGCCCCGCTGCGTCCCGGAGGACGTGGCGGCGGCTCGGACGAGGGGCTATTGCTGGAGCAAGGTCACTGAGTGGAGCGGAGCGAGGTGGGTTCATTTTGGCAAGAAGGGTCCCTTGTGGGTCAGCGCAGGTCCGACGGGTCCTGTCCCTCTGCTAGAACGAGACAGGGCGACAGTGAGCGGTTCCCTCGGCTCTTCAGCCTCGTCCGCGGGCTTCTTGGGGGGCGTGCGCGGTGAGCTCTCACCGACGCGACCCACAGCCACCGCGTCGGGCCTCCTCCCGCCCGGCCTGGCATTGGCCGTGGCACTGAGCACAGAGGGTCGCAGACGCAAAGCAGAGCCACGGAGCAGTGAGCTGACGGGCAGACAGAAGACGGGAACCGGTCGGAATGCTTCCAGAACCACGGCAGCCTCGCCGGCCACCCCGCGCCTGGGCTTGAGATCCTGGACAGAAATGGGAAGTGCGTGGACGGAAAGCGCCTTGACGTTCCACCGACTTGGGGCTGGGGCGAGGTGGGCCTGCAGGAGGTCCACGCCGGCTTCCCGCTCAGTGCGTGGCTGGAAATGGGTGTGCATGTGTGTGTGTGTGTGTGTGCGCATACGTGTGCGCGTGCTGAAAAACCGCTGCATTGAGAACCGTAACCACTTTTGAAGAAATAATTGTCCTCTGATGACAGTCCCAGCACAGCTGCGGGTTCCGATGCCTCCGGAGAAGCTGGAGTGGAAAAAGTCATCCCAGTGGCGTCACTGATCACAGACGTGGTTCTCGGACCCTCGGGCACGGAGCCAGCACAGGCTGCGCGGGAAGCAGCCGCGTTGGTTTTCCTAGAAGATTGTGCTTATGAACTATCTGTACAACTAAACTCGCAGTGAAGAATTTAAACCGCTAAATGTTACGTGTTCGTCCTATAGCTGATCCAGACCTAGTGAGACGCTTGGTTGTGAGCGCAAAGAAAGGAAATTGTGTTTTTGTAATTGGAGATGGGCCAGGCCAGTTCTGAAATCATAACAAAAGCCCCAAACCTGATATTCGAGTTCCTTCCGAATGTGGGAGAATGTGCGGGAAGCCTGATTGGTGACCTCCCTGGCAAACAGAGGTGGTCACAGGGGAGGGAGCTCCGGGGGGGGGGGGGGCTCGGAAGGAGAGCAGGGCTCGGGACAGCCTGCCAAGGGAGGCGATGGGCACCCCGGGACCCCTGCCTCATACCCTCACCCTGCAGCCCACCCTGTCTCCCGGGCCCGGCCACACCCTGGGTTCTCAAACACTGTGGTCCCATTAAGACAAGCCGGTGGGGTCCTGGACACGCAGAGAAGGGGAGGCCCGCCGTGCCACCGCTCAGGCCGCCGCGGACGGAGGACGCCCCGCTGCCAGCACGCGGCTGACTTGCCCCGCGTCTTGTCCCTCCCGTCGGGGTGGCCGCTCACTGCTCTGCGGGGCAGAGTGCCACACCTCTCCATGAAAAAGCCCCTCCTCCTGGAATCGTGACTTTGTGCTTTGACTAACGCCGTGACGTGTCCGGCCACTGGAATCATGCGAGTGGGTTTGCAGAAAGAAAGCAAGCAAGCTAAGCACGGCTCACGATCCCGGTCCCCTCCGCTGCCGGGCCCTCGGCCAGGGAGCCCGGGCCCGCGTTGCGGGAGGCGGGAGGCGGGAGGCGGCTGGAAGAGGCTTCTCTACCTCTCCTGCCCACACGGGCCCCGAGAGACTCGCCCGGCGAGCGAAGCACAGGAGAGGGGCGAGCGGGCGCGGAGCCGCAGGCGGGAGGTATGGAGCACGTGGGGAGCGGGGTCGCCCTCGCGGCCCCGAGGCCAGGCCGGCTGCGCGCAGCGCCCTCTGGGTTAGAAAACTCCCTCCACGCCCCTCGGTGGACACAGCCCAGCGGACCCGCACTCTTTGGGTGCCAGGAGCCAGCCCCGCAGAGCCCATCTCTATGTCTAGCGGAGTCCGGGGCCGCGCAGCCGCCCTTATCTGTCCAGCAGCTGCTTCAGGGCCCTCTCTATGTTCATGCGGTGCCCGACCCGCGTCACGCCCAGGTCGATGAGGTCCTCCTTCTGCAGGTTGGGCAGGTGGCTGCCGTCGATCTCGTTGTCCAGGAAGGTCTCCTTGTGCTCGCCCAGGTTCAGGCTCTCCAGCCAGTCGGCCACGTCGGGCTTGGTCCACAGGTGCACGGGCTTCGTGGTGAAAGGCTTACTGGAGAGGGGCGGCGGCAGGACCGAGGGGGACGGCGACCGGCTGCGCCCCCCGGGGCTCAGGCCGAACAGGTCCCCGGCCGGGGGCTGGCCCGGGAGGCTGAAGACCTCGGAGAGGGTGGGGGAAGGGGACGCGACCGCGGCGGGGAGCGGGGCGGGCAGGATGTCTCTGCTCATCTCCGTGGGCGAGACCACGGGGCTCGGGGCACGTCTGGTTCCTGAGGTCCTGCTGTCGTGGTCGGGGGGCCGGCTCTGCAGGGTGATGGGCTGCGAGGTCCCGGGGCGGACGGTGAAGGTGACCGTCGTGCTCCGTGTCCCTGAGACGGTGCTCATGACCTCCGGGCTTCTGAAACAGCAACAGAGAACAGCGTCACCACCGGGCCCCGCGGCCGGCAGGTGGCCGGGCAGGCGGCGGACACCCAGGCACACGAGAGCATCGAGCCGAGCCGGACTGGCAGTGAGCCCGGGGTTTGCCATGCCGGCTCGGCCAGGGGACAGAGCGGGGGCCGAGTCAGAGGACACACCAACCACACGGGCAGCGCCCCCCACCCCCGGGCCCGGACGGCGTCTTTTCTGGGTGAGCATGCGGGACAGAGGGCCTCTGGGACTGGGGTGACGCGGCACCACTGAGGGGACCCGCGGCCTCAGCACAGCAAACAGGAGGGGCACCCTCAGCTGCCTGCCAGGCCCTCACGCTTTTACATTTTTCTTTGATCTCAGAAAGGAAGTGTATGTGTGGGGTGGAGAAACATCCATGATGAGAGAGCCAGTGGTCGCTGCCTCCTGCACACCCCACGCTGGGGACTGAGTCCGCAACTGGGCGTGAGCCCTGACCAGGAATCAAACTGTGACCCCTGGTTCCTGGGCCGATGCCCACACCCGCTGACAGGCCTTCAGAGCAGGGCAGGCCCCGGCGGACCGGTGGGGGCCCTCAGGGCTGAAGGGCTTCGGGTCTGCTCTCTGCTCCAGGAGGACGAGGCCCAGTCCGGCTCCAGCCCGGCCACCGCTCAGGCGGGGAGGGAGGTGGCCTCCAGATGGCCTCGCCTCCTGTCCTCTGCCGGGGACACCGACGGGGAAGGCTCACGTCCCATGTGGACACGGGTGAGCTCAGACACTGAATAAGGCCCGGGCCGTGCAGAGCCACCGCCTCGGGGACACGCCGGCTCACCCTGGGGGAGCAGTGCCTCGGAGGGTCACTCCCGCTCCCTCTCGCGGTGACTGCGGTGACCGGGCCAGGGGCCCTGAGTGACAGCGGCTGCTCAGAACCCTGCGGCACCGACCTGGGGGGTCTGAGCCAGCGGACGGGTGGGTGTCAGCGCCTTGTTCCCGCGCAGCACCCTGACTCTCCGGGGTGCATTCTTACGGAGGCTCCGGGGCCGAGTGGTCAGAGCAGAGAGGGCGCCACACGCAGGAGGAGGGACAGCACACAGAGGGCACCAGCACTTACTTCTGCTCAGCACGACCCTCTTCTGCCAACGCCCGTCACGGAGCAAATGGAAACGACAAAACGCAGAGGCTGAGACGACACGCAGCATCGGTCACGATAAAAGACGCGGTTTTGCTGGGTGGGAGGGGAGCAGGGCGCCACGCCCCCCGGAGCGTCCACGCCACCCGCTCCAGGCCAAGGAGGGAGGCGCCTCTCCCGTCCTCGGACGGGGACCCCACCATCTGCTCTCTCGGTCCGGGGACACGTGATCGCACGGGTACCACCCACGAAACGCCACGTGAGGCCCTGTTGGAGCGGGTGCCGTCAGACGCGCTCTGAACCAGCTAGTCCCTGGCCTGGGGCTGAGCTGCTGGGGAGGGCGGGTCAGCACGCTGGCGGGAGGGTCCGCACCCCAAGACCAAAGCCCTCGATGCTGGGGCCACCCAGCCCGGTGCTTCGCCGTGGAAGACGCTCCCCAGTGAAGGCCGAGCTCCGTGAGCTGCCTGGCCGGCCTCCTCAGCCGATTGGTTTACTCGGGTTCATGGCGCCGGCGTTCTCCAGCATCCTCTGGTTGCTGAGATGCTGTTGCTAGGCAACCCCTGGGTTCCTGGGAGGAACACACGGCCCCGCTGCCGATTTAGAACAGACACCGGCTCTTGGACGATCCCTCCCTGTCCTGCCTCTTAAATCAAACCAAGTGGAAACACGAGAATTGAGACGAAAGCCGAGAGCTGACAGACACTCAGGCCCGCCATCCATCAGCCGGCGCGGCTCGACAGGGAGCTAGCATTCCAGCGGCTTTCCCGCGTTCACGGGTCCGGTTAGGCCTCCAATAGGGATCGCACGCGTGTGGGCCGGACGCGCTGCGTTCCCACGAGAGTCTGTCCAGGTCAAAGGGCACTTGTTTCCCAACTGCACTGCGTCTCCACGGGGGGGCCCTGACCAGACAGACAGGAGGGGTGGGACATCAAGTCTCACACCTCTCGCTCGCTCCACGGGGGTGTCTCTTTGCTGACGCAGCCCCCACCCCCAGGTGCCCATGCCTCTGAGCGCCGTGAGGGGCCTGGCCCACCCTCCGAGCGGGGGATGGAAAGGAAGCTCACATCCCAGATCAGGAGGCTGTGCCCGGACCCGGAGCCAGGGCGGGGCTACGCAGAGCAAGGTCCATGCGGAGCAAGAAGGTGCTCACCCCGGGCCCTTGCTGAGGGCCGGCCACCCAGACTCGGGCAGAGAAGGCGGGAGCCTGTGGGTCACTGGCCATCAAGGGCGACATGCCCAGGACAAGACAAGCCTCCGGAGGCCTGTCCTCGGGGAAGCGGGGAAGGCGGAGCCCAGGCCCCTCTGACCCAGCTTCCTCCATGGCCCTCACTTCACCTTCCTGCCGATGCCCGAGGTGACGGGTCACGTGACGCTGAGGCTGCCTAGACCCCGGGAGTGCGTGTCCTTGGGGCCGGCTCCGGAGTGTGTGCGCTGGGCCGAGGTCATTTTGTAAAAAAGCTCAAACTGGTTAATTTTACCGTGAGCAGGCCCTGGGATTGTACACGGAGTGCACAGCTGGCGGCTCCGGCCCGGGAGGGGCCTCGGAGGCAGCGGACCAGGCGGCCTGCGGGACTGGGACCCGTGGCCACTCCGCTCCCCAAGCCCATCTGCGCCCCCGGGAGGCGAAGGCCAGTCTCGGGTGGCCTTTGGGCGCCCCGAAAAGCGCTGGGTGACCTGGAGGGCTCCTGAGGGAGCCAGCAGACGCCACCCTGTCTGGATGGAAGCCGGGAGGACCTCCCTGCCCCCCACGAAGCGGAGAGGCGACCTGTCCATGCCTGCAGCCCCACAGACAGCTCCCCTCGCGTACGACGCCTGGCACCACGGGCCGCAGCCTGGTCCCGAGAGCAGGCAGCTGCCGAGAGGTCCCCACCCCCCTGGCTGCCGTCCCTTCCGACGTCCTTCCGCTCCGAAGCGCGTCTGGCCTCCATGTCCACATCCTGGCCTCGGTCTCTCCTCGAGCTTCAGGGCTGCTCAGGTGTCACGTCGAGCGTGTCCTCCCTCCGCCCGTGTCAGCCCCGCGGTCCTGGCGCACTCGGCGTTCATCTGGCCACGGAGTGTCCACGCCCCTCGAGAGCAACGCGCCAATGAAAGGGCGGGCTGCGGGGCACCCTGGGAGGGCGGCCAGTAATGGCCACAGGACCCGCTAGTGACTGGACCTGCCCCTTTGCCACCGCCTCCCTGCCGGGCCGAGCCGGAGAGCAGCCTGCGAACCGGCGGCGGCGGAGGGGGACGGGTGTCAGCCATCAGCAAGTCCTGGGGGAGGCGCCCGAGCCCGAGGCGGTGGGAACCCCGTGCCCGTGGCCTGAGGGCTCTGTGCAGGGCCAGCCCGCGGCTGCAGGTCGCCGTCCCCTCGGCCCACGTGACCCAGCCCGCAGCTCGCTCCGTCGCAGACCCCACGGCGACCTCTGGCCTGAGCCCCCGGGAGGCCGGCCCACGGCACCCCCTGCCTGCGGGGAGCTGGGGTGGCCCAGGAGACCGGCCAACTGGAACCAGCGTCCTGGGCTCGGGCCTGGCTCCCCGCCCCGGAGTGTCCGCTCGGGCAGAGGGGGGCCCTGTGCACGGGAGGCGGCAGCGCCCCGCACCCACACTTTCAGGCCTCGGGGGACACGCAGCCCAGGTTCCCGCTGCTCCGTGAACGAACCACCGTGCACAGCTCTGAGCCCCGCCTCCGCCATCAAGCCTTGCACTGAAACGGTTTCCCCGGGAACCTCACTCTTCCCCCAGGAGCCCCTCCATCCAGTCCCACCTCTTCCTTTCGAATCACCCGGAGGCAGGGAGCCGCGATCCCAGGCCCCGGAGGCTCAGGTGTGGTGGGTGCGGCCTGTGTGCAAAAGGGACTCCGCGCCAGGGTGAGGGCCGCTGCCTCCCGCCTCAGCCGCTTGCCCAGGGGCCTCCACCCCGCGGATCCTGGTCCCGGGCCTACGGCTGCAGCCCGGGGTCCACATAGGCTTTGCCTGGTGAGGTCACCCGTCCCCGTCAAACGCCTGGTTTAGCCCTGAGAGTCGATGGCTTCCGGTCCTGGTCCAGGTGTGGCCACTCGCTGGGAGCCGCAAGGAGTGGGAGGGGACCCAGCCTAGCCTCCCATCAGCCACCAGGTAACGCGAGAAGCCCTCGGCCACTGGGCGATTTGCCCCGTGATCCGGTCTGTGCTGTCCTTCCAGCCGAGCACCGGTGAGGCCTCCGCCCTCCGGCCTGCTCCTCTGCAGCCTCTGCCCGGCCTGCTCGGCGCCCTGAGCGCGATGCCGGTCCGGGAGCCTCCCCTCCTGTGACAGCCTGCTCCTGACAGGACCGACCAGGGTGCCCACGGCTGCTCTCAGGAAACCAGACGTCATGCCGGCAGGAACCCGACTCCCGTGCCCTCCATGGCCAGACCCTGTCCACTCGGGGAAGGAGCAGAGACGGAGAGAAGCCCAGAAGCCGAGGACAGGCCCTGGGCCCCTGCTCAGGGGGGCTGGCTCAGCCCTAGAGCCACCCACCGGCACCTGCATATTCAAATGTAGTTAATGAGGAAGAGCAGTCCTCATCTGCATATTCAAATGTCACTAACAAGGGAAGGCCCATTAGGAAGCCTTGGCCCAGTCCTGGCTGCCTCCAGCTGGCCGAGCTCATGGACAAGCCACTGGACTTCTGTGGCTCCTGACCCCGAGGTGGTGGGAAGCACCCACGACTCCTGAAACACGGGGTGTGGTCTATGGCCCTTCCCCTGCCCAGCCCCCCACCCTGCGGGAACATAGTGAAGGGGTGGTAAGTGCGCTGCGGGGCCTGCAGCCTGACAGCCCCGCGGTCAGGGAACCGCCGACAAGGAACTGTGCTCAGATGTGAGCAGTTCGGGTCCAGCTGCCACAGCCACGCGCGAGCACGCCGCCCTGCGTGCCTGCTGCCTCCTGTGCGCTGTGCGACCGTATCCAGAGCCTGCGCGGCGGAGGCCCGGGCCGTCCTGCTGGACCGCGTCCTTCAGCCAGTCCTCGGGGATTTCTCTGGAACCCGACAGTGACACCATCTCTGCGGACCTGGGCCACTGCGGGACACGGGTGTGGCACGGCTGCCCCGGGCCCAGCTGGGGGAGACCAGTCCTGGGTGGACGCCCTGTGACACATGGACACTTAGAGTCTTAACTGGACGCCGCGCTGTCGCCGCTCAAGAACTAGGTGCACACGAGGAAGGAGGAGCTGTGCTCGCCAGTTCTCAAGACTTCCTCCCAACTCCGTGTGCCACCGAAGCCCCGGAGCCGGACGGGAAGGACTCCTCCCCGCTGGGCACTGCTGGGCGGAGTTAGCGGCGGGCGTCCACCGGGAGGTGCGTGTGGGCGAGCTTCCCTCTGCGGGCGAGGAGCTGCCTCCCCTCCGCCCCGGAGAGCGCCGGGGGTTGTGGGGCTCGGCCCACCCCTCCAGACCCAGCCGTGGCGCGCCGCCCCGATTCACGGCCTTGGCCTTCGCTGGTGGCCTGGGACGCCGCCCGGTAGGGGTGCGGAGACTTCGCCGGTCACGTGTTGAACCCGAGCACACAGACCAGCGGGGGAAACGGAACGCCGCTGCCCAGGGACCGAGAAACCACGTGCCCCGGGGAGATGGCAGGAACCTGAGGACCGACGACGGACACGGCGCGCTGAGAACCACCGGAAGCTACAGGCGGCCGAGGGGCTGCTCTGGGCAGGCGGCCGGGCCGGGGCTGGCAAGGACCCCTTGTGCTCTACACCCAGTTCCCACGGAGCAGCCTTGACCCCCGTGACCCTGCGAGTGGCTGCCCGGGACAAGTGGACGCTTTGCTTCCACGAGGTCGGCCTGCTGGGGGGATGGGCTGGGGTGCCTTTCCCTGACCTCCCGGCCCCCCGCCCCAGCCCTCAGCTGGCGGGCATGGAGGAGGGTGAGGACCAGATACTTCCATCTGCACACTGCCCCCCGCCGCCGTGCCCTCCCCATTCCACTGGCACCCAACATCCCCCTCACATTCCACTGGCACCCCAACATCCCCTCACAATCCACTGGCACCCAACATCCCCCTCAATCCACTGGCACCCAACATCCCCCTCAATCCACTGGCACCCAACATCCCCTCACAATCCACTGGCACCCCAACATCCCCTCACAATCCACTGGCATCCCAACATCCCCCTCAATCCACTGGCACCCCAACATCCCCCTCACAATCCACTGGCACCCCAACAAACCCCTCACAATCCACTGGCACCCCAACATCCCCCTCACAATCCACTGGCACCCCCCCCCCCCCCACGCCCAGGGCGGCTGTCTCGGCTGCTGCGAGGCTCCAGGCTGGCCCTGGCAGTCCTGGTGCAGATGAGGGCTCTGGGAGCCACGGCGCCGGCTTTGCCCGCACTGGGAGGGCTCTCCTGCCGGGAGGGTGGGGCTGTGCTCACGCCTGCGCCGTGTCCGGGAGGAGAGACGGCCCCCAGGCTTCCTGAGCCCTCTTCACGCCTCGGCCCGGGCGTCCCTGGATGAGGCGGAGGGCGCCCGGCGGCAGAGCGGCATCTGGCGGAGCGCTCGTGGGACTTACCTGGGAGCGAGCCCGGCCGGCTTGGTCCCCGTGGGCGCGTCCACGCCCTCGCCCGGCTTGGCCAGTTTCTCTCGGTTCATTTGCTGCAGGATCGAGTTCAACTCGCTGATGACGTTCGCCTTCGGGCCGGAGCGGATGGGGCTCCTCACCTCGGAGACGTCACCCCACAGCTTGGAGGTCCTCGGCTGGACCCCCTTCCCGGCCCCGGGCGGCGGCGGCGGCGCCGGCGGGGGGACGAAGCCATCGGCGTCCTCTTCGGCCAGCGCGTCCTGGTAAAGCGCGTTGCCTTTGTGGGCCACGGGCTTCACCTTGGGCTTGGGCGGGACGGGGGGCTTGTCCAGCACGAAGGCCTGCCCGTCCGCGTAGACCGTGCAGGTGTCCACGGCCTCGCCGCCCTCGGAGGACAGCGTGGAGATGCTGGACACGGTGGAGACGGTGCTGGTGGTCTCGAGGGGGTGGTCGCTGCCGCTGCGGCTGTCGGCCTCCTCGATGCCCGAGTCCGTGACGGTGTCGAAGCTCTCGGGGGGCGGCAGGAGCGGGGCCGGCAGGCAGTTGGGGAGGCCGGCCTGCGTCGTGCTGTCGGCAGAGCCGGCGGGCTGGCTGGGGTTCGGGGCGGGGGCCGGGGCGGCGCCGTTTCTGTCCTGCGGGGCCGGGCCGGTGAGGGCGGGCACGGAGGCGATGCGGTCGTCGGGGATGTCGAAGCTGTTAGCAAACTCCAGGGGGGGCGGCAATGGCTCTGTGAAGGTGAAGTCCTCGTCCAGGTCCACGGACGCCAGCGGCGGGGGCGGGATGCGGAATGGCAAGATCACGGCCTCCTCCAGGGAGCCCGCCGCCACCATGGTCCTGCCGGGCGTGGTGGCCGCGGGCTCGGGGCCAGCGGCGATCGGTAAAGCACCTTCGGTTTCGGGAACGCCTTCCGGCACCGCGGGCAGCGGGGGGCCCGGCGTGGCTTCCCCGGTGGCGTCCTCGCCCCCCTCCTCCAGGCGGCCGCCCGGCGCAGCGGCGGCGTCCACCGTGTGGACCATGAGCAGGCCGGCCGGCTTCTGCTGGGACGTGTCCACGATGCTGATGAGCATGTTCTTGCGGTCCTCGCCCTTGCGGTTGCGGCCCGGGCCGCTCTCGTACTTGTTCTCCGTCTCCTGGCGCCGCAGCAGCCCGCGCGCGCCCTGCCTGGCGGCCGTGGGGAGGCCCGCCTCCGCGCTGGGCCGCATTTTGGTATCGATGTAGAGAGGTTTGTTGAGGTCGGCCTTGGGTGCCTCCCCCTTGGGGCCCTGCTGGGCCTCCTTCATGGCTCGGTCCCTCGCGGAAAGTGCCAGGGCCAGCGGGGAGCTGGGGTCCAGCAGCCTCCCCGTGAGCGGGTGCACGTAGTTCTCGGGGCTCGCGGCGCCACCCCCCTTGGGGGGCCCCACGGGGCTGCCCTCCGGACCCTTGGCTTTGGACGTGTTCGGTGGCCTCCCGGCCTCACCCTGAGCTCTGGCCTCGCCACCACCCACCAAATGGCTCTCGGGCTCCCGGGGCGCCGCCCCGGGCGAGGCGGGCAACGCCAGCTGCTCGGCGCCCTCCTCCTCGGGGAAGGTGGGGGGCTGCGCCCGGGGGGTGGGCGGCCCCAGACCCACGTCCTCGTCCCCCAGGTCGGTGGACAGGAAGGCGGGCGAGTTCCTCCTGGCCTCCAGCCGCTTCTCCCGGTCCCGCACGGCCCCGGCGATGGCGGCCGCGAAGGGGCTGCTGACGGCCAGGCCGTCGTCCGGCCGCAGCTGGCCGGGCGGCTCGGGGGCCGGGGGGTCGGTCTCCACGCTGCTGCCCTGGCTGCTCTTGCCGCTGCTGCTGGTGGAGGGCTCCTTGACGATGATGGTGGGGATGGGGATGGAGCAGGTCTTCTCGGGACTGTCCTCCACGTTGGACTGCTTCACCAGCGTGCCCTTGCGCCGCGCCGGCTTGGCCGGCACGTACACCGCCTTGCTGGCGATCCTGCCCACCTCCGAGTACGGGTTCTCGGGCATCTGTCCCCGCCGGCCGCGGGCGCCGGCCTGGGCGGCGGGGGCGCGGCTGTAGAGGTCGTCGGAGTCCAGCGAGTAGCGGTCCAGCTCCCGGCGGTGGAACAGCCCCTTCTCCCGCATCACGGCGGCCACCGTGTCCGAGCGCGTGGCCGGCGGCACCTTGGCCGCGGGGTTCTGGTTGAAGGTGGGCTTGATGGTGCCGTAGACCCTGGGCGTCGGGGACTTGGGGCAGTTGTAGGTGGTGGGGGAGGGGGGTGGGGGGGACGGGGGCACGGACTGTGGGGGCGGGGGGATGTCCTCGGACGTGTCCGGCATGGACAGGCTCCTGGTGAACTTCAGCATCGGAGGAGCCAGGAACTGCCTCTCCTCCTCCGTTATTCCTGCGGGAGAGGCAGGGTCAGTGGGGTTGTGGCAGCCACGCCGCCCACGTCACAGAACACAGCACAGCACAGCACACATGCCGAGGGGACACAGACATCTGAGCCAAAAATGTAAAATAAATGAAGTACAGTAAGAGGAGGGGGGGGGAGGGTGCTAAGTGCGTGCTGCTGAGGTTCTGTTTGTGCCCAGAGCTGGGACCTGGGCCCCTAGGGTGGGGCCGTCAGCCCTTCATGTGTGTGCACACAGTGTGTCAGCACGTGGCAGGGCCGGCCTGAGCTGGATCGGGAGTTGACCAGGGCCCTGGGGTGTCTGCAGGGTCTCGGGCTGAGGTGGCCTCCCCGCCCGTCTGAATCCAGGGCAGAGGCGTGTGCGGAGGTGCAGCCCCCTCCCCTGCGGGGCCCGGGACGCCCCGTCCATGTGGCTAGCCGGTGTGTGTCCTGGGCTGTTCAAGGGCTTGAGGGCCTTGGGGCTCCTGGGCCTCAGAGGGCGCAGGGATGTGGGGATGGAGGGGGCTGGTCCCCTGGGCCCCGGCTGCTGAGGGCGCCGTGGTTCCCACAACCTGACCGGCCAGGGCCAGAGCGCGGCTGACGTGGCTAGTGACCCAGGGTGTGCAGGGTGGCCCTGACAGCGTGCACGTGCATGTGTGCACATGAGTGTGTGTGTGTGTGTGTGTGTGTGTGTGTTGCCCGTGTCCCACAGCCTGAGCTATAAGAACGACAACAGAACGCACTCCAGGAGGCGGGAGCCACGCTCACAAAAGGACGCCGACAGACGTGAGGTCACGTGTGTCACACTGGGGCATGCAGGGTTCGGAGGTGACACTTCAGATGACGACGACTCCCAGAGTGGGAGGCGTGTTCCAAAGCCCAGCACTCCCGGGGCTGGAGCCTCCTCCCCGCCGCCCCCCCCCCCCCCCCCCCGCCCCAAGGAGTGGCGACGAGGAACACGCCTCACGGGGCGCATGGGCACGTGCCATGAGGCCGGGGCACTGACCTGACAGAAACAGTCTGCTGTCTGGCGGGAGGAAAGGGCGGTTACAGACCGGCAGCCACGGCGGGAGGCTGCTCTGCGGCCGAGCCCCGGGTGAGGCTCAGGAGCCTCCAACTAGGACAGGAGGCCGCGCCTCCACCACGCGCAGCGGTCCGTCCCCACGCGGCCAGGCCCGGGCGCCGGGCAGCGCCTGCCTCCCGGGTTTGCAGGGTGAGGACAGTGCTGGGCCGGCTCGCAGGGGCTGCCGGGGGGTCACGGTCGCCCTGCCCGGAACCGTCAGTGGGAATCGTGTGGCGCTCACGAGAGTAAGTGGTTTAGGACACGCACAGGACAGGGCGCTCAGAGGTCCAGCCCGACCACCTCCCTCAGTGTCCAGGGCTCGCTCCGAGAACCGTGGCCTCGGCAGGCAAGGCAGGGGTGTGGCAACACAGGCCCACGCCACTGCCCACCACCCTGTCCTGCCTCCGCCATGCCCGCCCCCTGGCTGCACGGGGGCCTGGCTCACAAAGCTGGAGCAGCTCCTGGACTGGCGCCCAGAGGCGGGCCTGGGCCACCCCAGGGGGCTCTGACAGGGGCCCTCTGTGGACGCGGCCACGCTTCTTACCTATTGACTTCTGCCTTCGCATCGTACCTCGAGGGAGGCCCAGGAACGGGCCCTTGGGGCTCCCGGGCACGGTGGGCGTCATCACGGCGATGCCCTGGCGCTCGTACACGGACTGCAAACCGGAGGCGACACGTGAGATGCTCCAGGCCAGCCTCGCCCGCCCAGGGGTACAGGGAAGCCTGGGCAGAGGGCGCCTGCCCCGTGACTTCCCCGCCACCGAGTGTCCAGCTGAGGCCCGGGCCGGGCACTGGGTCTGGCCAGTGCGGGGACGTGACCCCAAGCGGGAGGATGGCCCCGCCCCCGGGGGGCTGCCCGAGGCCCGTCCACTCCCGCCTGACCCGCACTCACGTTCACGTCGGACATGGACGGGAAGCACCGGCTGGAGGGCCGCTGCTTGATGGTGGCCACACGGGACTCCACGGCCACGCTGTCGGCGGCGCGGGAGGGCTTGGCGGCGGGCACGATCTCCTCGGGCTTATCTGCAGCGGGAACAGCGGGCACAGGGTCAGAGGCGGCAGCCCCGGCACAGCTTCTGCCTCCAAATCGCACGGGCAGCCGGCCCTGGTGTGGGTGCAGGGGTTCTCCACACGGCACAGTGCCAGGGCCCCGTTCCCCAGCCCTAGGGGTCTGGGGCTGGCACACACGGACAAGACGGGAAGACCTCCGGAGGCGCGGCGCCCCGAGGGCACGTCCTGGGCCTGGCTGCACGCACGAGGTACCAATGCCGATGCCGGTGCCCACGTGGACTTTGTCTGTCGGAGGTGCGGCTCCTCGTAACCCAGTGCGGCTGCCGGGCCTGGACCCAGCCCCGGGCAGGAGCCAGGCAGCGTGGGCACGAGGGCCGGGCGAAGGCAGCAGCCACGGGAGGCTCCGACGCCCCCTGCACTGAGGGACCCCTCCCCGTGTGAGGAGAGCCCGTGCGGTGGCAGCTGGTCCTCAGGAAGGAAACGTTTACGAAGCTGAAAGTCAGGAGCCGGAAGCGCGTCTGGAAAGGTGGCCCTCGCCTGCCGCACCATCTGGGCCTGACCGGCCAGGCTGGACTGGGCTGCGCCCCACAGAAGCCCAGCTCTCCGTGGGGCCCCATGCCCGGGGCTCTGCTCAGGTCAGGGCTGGCCCGGCACGAAGCTGAGGCGGAGGGTCCCGTGTTGGGGCCCCTCGAGGCATGGTAACTATCCCCGCACCCTACCCCGGCCTCCGGATCACTCTGCCCTCAAGCCCGAGGGCTCCCGGTGACTCCCCATGGAGCTCGGCCATCGAAGGGGCCGGATCCCCAGCTGGGAGGCTTGTGGGAGGAGCAGGGAGCAGCTGGGAGCCGGCTCCTGCTGCCTCCTCTGGGGCATTTCTTCTTCTCGCGATGCTGGGGACACCAGTCACCCCTCAGGGAATTGGTGGGGACACCCCAGCTAGTCACTGTCCTCCGCCTCTATCCTGCCGCTCTGCGTCCCGTCCACACCCTTCGGCCCGGCCCCTCCTCCCTCAGACCCCCTTGGCCCCACCGCCAGGCCCGCCCTGGGCGTCGCCTCCTCCGGGCAGTTCCTCCGCGGCTGCATTTAACTGTTTCCTCCAGGACTCGCCCACCCGGGTCCCCTCACGGCAGTGGCTCCGTGTCCCCCAGGGACTCTTGGGGAGCCAGAAGGCCGGCTCTCCCCGGCCATCGCCTCACACAGGCCGTGTCTCTGAGAACAGAGCCGCCCGCCCCCTCACCCGGAGCTCGCTCCCACGTCCCCCCAGGGCCCTGGGCACCGCCTCGTTCTCGGCTGCAGCAGGCAGCTCCCCAGGCTCCCCCAGAACTCCATGCCCAGGGGGCGCCCAGGCCCCACAGCCAGAGCCCAGCGCACCCCCAGGCGGATGGGCAGCCATTGCAGACAGCCCCGGCACACGCCCCGCAGGCCCACGTCTCGGACACACACTTTCTGGCGGAGCCAGCGCCCCGGGAGGGCCGTGTCCAGCACGGCTGGTCTGCACACGCCGGGTCCTGCCTTCCCCAACTCCCCACCCGGGCGGGTCCTCCCATAGGGGAGACCGGGGTCGGGGCAGAGGGCCGGGTGAGGACCGGCGGCCGGAGGGCCAGGCAGGAGGGAGGGAGCTCGCGACCCCAGCGCGGGCCCTGCCTTGCTCTGCAGGGCGGGCCTGTGGGTGCGGCCGTCCCGTCCTGTCCTGTCCTCTGTCCCGTCTGCCCTCGGGCCAGCACGGGGCCAGCAGCCCTGGGCATGGGGTGGGAATGCAGGGTTTGGAGACAGGCAGTACGTCGGGTCCTATTGCTCAGTGGTAGGCGCTGCAGGGCTGCGCAGGGCTGCTTCCCTGACATGTCGGGGCCCAGGCCCCTGAGCAGAGCCCCCGACAGAGAGGGGGTGCCCTCGAGCGGATCTCACCCCTCCCAGAGCCGGGGCTCTGAAGCCGAGGGTCAGAGGTCAGCCCCTCCAGAGGCTGCAGGGGGGGTCCTTCCTGCTGCTTCCCCGGGGGGCTCTGCCTCCCCGTGGCCTGGAGGGGGGCAGGAGGGCCCTCCTCTGGGCTGTCTCCCCGGTTTGGTGCCCCAGCCTAGGCCCTGAGACGGGCCCCCAAAAGGCATGTTGACTTGATGCTGCTTCTTTCCATTGTTGGGGTGCTGTCTCCAGCAACCAGGTGAGAACACCCCAAATGTGGGTGCTACCGGGGGAGGGGCCTGCTGGCCGGCGGCCTGGCAGGGAGAGCCCGCCTTACGCCCCAGACCCCTTGATCCGCCCTCCCCTGAAGGACAGTTTCCTGTGAGTGCAGAGCCGGCTGCTGAGGAGTGAGGGGCTTCCTGAGAGTCAGGGGGCTGCCCTCCAGAGCAAAGGGCCTACAGGTTGGCCTCCAGCCCCATCTGTGGGCCAGGGCAGCCCCTCGGTGACCGCCGAGCGAGGCCGTGGGCTCACACCGAAGGAGGAAGACAGCTCGTGGGCAGGGAGCACGTCGGGGACCACAGACGGGACAAGCGAAGCAGACGGGACAGACGGAGGGACGGTCCGAGCCCGGGGCCTCTGGGAGCCGGCACAGGGAGACAGCACAGGCCATCGTACACGCGAGACGCCAGCCAACACCACGCCAACGCCACGCCAACGCCACGCCAACGCCAACACCACACCACCACACCACCACAGAGGGTCCTTCCACAGGGGTGGGGCCGGAAACAGACAGGGCCGTCCCCTTACCCTTCTTCTTCCGGACCGAGGCTTGCAAACAGAAAGGGGGCGTGAGTCCCGCGGGGCACGGGACCCCAACCCGACCGGCCGCACTGACAGGACCCGACGCAGCGCAGGGCCCAGACGGACTCCAGCGAGCGGCCCAGCACCTCCGCCCGCCAGGCCGGCCCGCCCTCCCCCGCCCCCCGGAGCGCTCCTCCTCCAGGGCCAGTGCGAGCAGAGGGCGGCTCGACCACGCCGGACACCCAGGTCCCCTTTACAGGGGAGCTGCCTGCTGTCCCTCAGGGGCGACCTCACAGGCCCCGGGGGCTGGCGCTGCACAGCCGTCTGGGGTCACAGAGGGGACCCACCGGCTGCCACCCAGGGACAGTGGCTATTTCTGGGGGGTCTTGCCCAGATGGACAGGGTGGGGGAGGGGACTTCAGGCGTGCTGGCTCTGGGCGGGGTGATGGGTGCCAGCAGACTCGCTCTTTCCTGGGACACTCGGGGGTGTGAAGGATGCGGCCGGCACGGCTTGTCCGACTTCCCCCTCAGGCCCCCCACGGACGAACAAAGTGGGGGAGACCCTCCCAGCGGTGCTGCGGGGGAGAGTCCCCGGGAGGAGGGCGAGGGGGAGTGACCCCCAGGCAGATGCTGGCTGGTGCTCAGACACCCCCCCCCGGGGGGGCTGGGCCTGCACCGGCCTCTTCCCGCTCCCCAGAGAGCACCTCCCGGGGCCCCACGTCTCAGCGGTCAGCACGGTCCGCGGGCCCACGCCGCCCACTCTGCCCGCCTTCCGGCCCGATGGGGCCTAGAGGCCGTTCACGCAGGCGCCAGGGGCTCCCTAACCCGGCGGCAGCGCACCCGGAGGCCACCCACCGCCTCCTACAGGGCCCCCAGGGCAGAGCTGCTGGTGAGCCCTGCGTGGAGGGCCGTGGCTTCGGTGGTGTGGACACGGCGGGCAGCTTACCTTTATCCACTGGCGAGAGGCCCAAAAATTCAAAACAAAACAACGTTAGACGGACCAGGAAGAGACCAACCAAGGACCCCACCCCGAAGCCGCAGCGTGACGCAGACGCCAGCGTGGGGTGCGGGGCGGACGCCCGGCCGCTCTTACCGAGCTCCTCCAGCTCCGAGGTCATGGACTTGGAGCGCAGCGTGAGGGCCGTGGTCGGAGCGCGCTTGGGAGGCGGGGGCGCTGGGGGCGGACAGGAGAGACCAGGGCGTGAGGGCCCGGCGGCGGCGAGGCGGCACCCACCCGCCTCCGGACCCCGGGGGCGCTGCCGGCCTCGGCCTCCCTGTGAGGTCCAGGGGGGGCGGGAGCTCGCCCAGCAGCCCTGGCGCTCGGGCCCGGCCGCCCGGCTGGGACGGAGGTCTGTGCCCGCCGGTGACTCACGGGGACGGGCGGTCCGCAGCCTGTGTGCCCTTGGTGGGCCCCGCCCGCCGCCGGGGAGGCTCCACAGGCTGCGGTTCTCCCCCCGCCGCGGGGACGGGCCTCAGGGTGCCCATGCCCCTCCCAGCCTCCTTTTGAGGAAAGCCTGGGAGCTGGCCCCTGGCGCCCCCAAGCAGCTCTCCTCACTCCACGGCTGCCGCCTCCAGGCAGGCCCCCCTGCTTGAGGCCCGGTCCGGCCCAGCGGAGGGCTCTCAGTGGCTGGGTGGGAATGCAGGGCTGCAGGCAGAGCAATGCGTGTCCCCGGCTCCATCCCTGCCGGGGACCTGAGGTGCACCGGGCCTGCCTGGGGCTCCCCCTGCGGCCTCTCTTGGGGGGCCCAAGTCCGGGGGGCAGCCAGCTCTGCAAACAGCGGGCCCCGTGGCCAGTCCGGGCCAGGAGCCAGGCCACCACCGCCTGGGCCAGCTCCATAGTCACCTCCGAACCCCCCTCCCGGCCGCTCTGCCGGTTCCCGGAGCAGGTGGGACCGGCTCTCGGGTTAGGCGGGAGAGGGCACCCACCTTTCTTCCTGGTGGTGTCGTCGGGGTCGAGGCTCCTGGTGACCGTGACCACCTTGAGGACCAGGTGGTTGCCTCCCTGGCGGATCATGTTCACCACCTGCCGGTGCCCGACCTTCACCACGTTCTCGCTGTTCACCTGCGGGGACACGGGCTGTGAGAGGAGCGGCCGAGGCCGACAGCGCCCTGCTGGGTCAGAACTAGGGGTGCTGGGGGCACAGCGTGGGGGGCGCGGTGAGGGCCGGAGCCGGGCCAGTCCTCTGGCAGCACCCATGGGGGGCTCTGATCCACATGGAGCGTTCAGGGGGCTCAGAGGAGCCGGGACGCACACCTGCTGCCCCGGCGCCGGGAACACGCGCCCCGCGGACACGCCCCTTCCTGCCCACCTCCTCCAGGAAGCGGGGCGGGGGGTCTGCCTGCATCCACCCACCATGGCGCATGTGAGCCCGTCCCAGCTGCCTCCCTGCCCGTGAGGACACGTGTGCCCGCTGTTCCCGGGCAGAGGGACGGCTGCCCAGCTGTGTGGGGTGGTGGCCCGCACAGAGCCCGCTGCCCCCGCGGCCACCCTGCCTGACGTCCTCCTCCTGATTGGCCAAGCCAAGAAGCTGGGCGTGATGGCTGCAGGACCCACGGCCTGGGTGCCAGGAGCGTGTGGCAGGGTGGGCAGAAGTGCCCAAGGCGGGTGTGTGATGCTTATAAATACCTCCCACGAGAGGGGCTGGCCAGGGGCAAGGGGGACCCGTGCCAACAGGAACAGGCAGGCCCGGGACGGACACTCAGCTCCATGCTCCTCCCCGCGTGGGGGGGAGAGCGGCACGCCCAGCCACGGGTGACTCCCCAGCCACTCGGCGAACCAAGCATTCAGCTCAGATGCTCCCAACTGCCCGTCGGGGTCGAACCCTGGGCTGGACAAAGCTCTCAGGGCTCCTCGGCGCCCAGGCTGGCATCTCATCCCTTCAGGGTGCCTGGGCCCCATGCAGGCCCTGCTGGGCCCGGCTTCCAGGCACGGGGTCCCCGTTCCAGGCGGAGCGCGTGAGCGGCCCGGGCGAGGGCTTTGACCGTGAGTTTGGGGGACACGATTCACCCCACAGCAATTCCTCCACGAGGGCCTTTGACGGGGGGCATGGGGGGCAGCACTGACACTGAGTTCAGACCTCTGGCCCCGGGGCTGGGTGGGGACAGGGCTGGGAGGGGACAGGACCTGGCTGAGCGGACGGTGGGTGAGGAGGGTGTCCAGGGTACAGCCGTGTGACCGGGGACTGCGGGGCTGTCCCCAGGAGGAGGGTGCACTGCAGTGGCTGGGCGTGTCCAGCACCGGCTCGGCCTCAGGGTCTGCGGGTTCAGGCTCAGTGGAGCCCCAGGAGGCACCATCCACTGCGGGTCTCCCCGCCAGGAGCGCATATGGCCCCCCATCTCCCGTCCCTAGAGTGATAGAGGCTGAGGCACGCTCTGGCACCGAGCCGGGAGATGGATGCTGGATTCCCCCGCTCGGCCCCATCACAGGAGCAATTCATCAAGTGCTTCCGCTCAAAGTCAGCGACCGAGAAATTAATCCCAACGTAAACGGAGCTCCCTTCTCCGGGGGACCAGGCAGCAGCCTCTGCCCGCCGGGTGCAGGCAGAGCGGACAGCAGCCTCTGCCCGGCGGGTGCAGGCTGAGTGGGCAGCAGTCTGCCCGCCGGGGGGAAGGCTGAGCGGGAGGCTCCCCAGGGGAAGGCTGTGGGGCTCCCGGGTGCGGCTTGGAGGTGGCGCCTGCATCTCCTCTGGAGTCCAGGCGGGTGGTAGGGACTCGCCTGACTGATCCCAGAGCTGCAGCGGAAAGGGGGGACAGAAGGGGGCAGGGGAGTCCCGTGAGGGCACAGCGGGAACTCCTGGGCCCTGCCCAGCTAACCAGAGGGAGAAGGGGAGGTGGGGGTGGCATCGTGGCTCTTGTTCTGGGTGCCTGGGAGCTCCCCGTGTGCCGAGTCACCGCCCCCTCCTGCGGCGGGTTCCCCACGAGGTCCCTCTACACTGTCCACGGGAGGACATGCCTTCTATGGTCCTGAGCCCACATGACCCATCCTGGCCAATTAGAGCTTCCTGCATCCCAGGCGGCAGTGATTGGTTTAAGGACAATCATGTGACCCAAATCTGACCAATCAGCATCTTGCCTGGGATTTTCTACTGGCTCTTCTGGGGAAGGTGGTAGCCAGTCTTTCCAGGGCTGGGGTGCAGGAGGGGTCTCCCTCCCCACCCCCGTGGCACACGCCACAATGGAACACCCTGGGGAATACAGAAGCAGGCACGGTAGGTACCAGCAGTCTTGACATAACCACGCCGAGGAAAAGACTGAACCCCAAAAGAGCGTAGACAGTGTGGCCCATCTACCATCCACGGGAAATTCTCGGCAACGCGAATGGGTCTGGAGCAGCCGGAAGCGGCGCAGTGGGGCGGTGAGTGGGGTGGGAACAGGGGTCACACGGCACGGGCAGCCTTTGGAGCCTTGGAGGTCTTTGTGGTCTGGAACTCGCTCGTGGTTTCACAGGGTACATGTCAAAGCTCATGTAATCACACACGTTACACACATGAAGCTTCCTGCACATCAATGACGCCTCCACAAAGCTCTTGGGAAAACACATCATCACGTGGGACTGCAGAGGCCCGAGAGGGGCTGTCCTGGGGGTAGGGAGGCTCAGCAGGAAGAGGCTGAGCGAGGGACCAGGAGGTTGGCTCTGGTGCTCTGTCCTCTGCATACAAAAGGCTACGGGTCTGATTCCCGGTCAGGGCACTCGCCCAGGCTGCAGGTTTGATCCGTGGGCGGGTATGAATGGGAGGCAACCCACCAATGCTTCCCTCTCACACTAATATCTCTCCCCCCCCCTCTCTATCTCAAACAGTTTTGGAGAGTGCTGAGTCAGCACCGGCCCCGAGGCCTGGGTGAGGATGGGCAATGGGACGCTCCCCAAGGCTGGGCTCACCCTCTCCGCGCTGGGCTCTCTCCGCCACCAGCCCCGGCCCAGGCTCTGCCCGACGGTGCCTCCCGCCGGCCCAGATCTCCGAGTCCTGACGAGTCCGTCCTCTGCGGGCCACGCCCCCGTGGGCCCGGATGGAGCACTCAGTCAGCCCCTCTGGCCTGGGACCTCAAGGTCCTGCTCAATCCCACGAGGTCCTGCCTCGGTTTACCCCCCAGTTTTAGCCGGATCCCCTCCAGCGCATGCTTTGTTTGGGACTTTCTGCTAGGATGTTGCCCGAACTTTGTATCTTTTTAAAAACAAATATTTTTATTGATTTCAGAGAGGAAGGGACCAGGGAGAGAGAGACAGACACATCAGTGATGAGACTGAATCATTAATTGGCTGCCTCTGGCACGCCCCACACAGGGGATCGAGCCCGAAACCCAGGCCTGTGCCCTGACCGAAATTAAACCTGGGTCCCTTCAGTCCTCAGGCTGATGCTCTATCCACTGAGCAGACTGGCCAGGGCTAAACTGTATCTGAGGGGATTCCTGCAGGCGTGGGCTGTGGGGGACGGGGCACCGAGGATTGGCTGCCCTCGGAGGCTGCTGGTTCGTCTGGTCTTGCTCCTGAGGCGGAGCCGGTGGCACAGGCTGTCCTGGGCTGCCGGCCGCTCGGAGCCGGCGGCGTGGGCACGGGTCTCCATGGGGACCTGGCGGAGGCTCCGATGTGGCCGGCGGAACGCACGTGGGGGGGGGGTGCGGGTGCTGCAGCATCTATTGCTGGGCTGTAGCAACATCTCCATGGAAACCAGCTGGCAGGACGGCCACGTGACAGCTGAGCATTTGAAAAAGCCTCTCCTCCCGTCCCCCGTCTGGGCCTCCTCCGGGAGAAGGGCAAGGGCGTCTTGCAGCCGGCTGGGGAGAACTCTGCCCCAGAATGCACTGCTACGGCTAACACATGAGTAAGGGGGGAGAACCCCCTGCGCCACCCCAGCCTCACCCTGTTGCCAGGGCGACTGCACTCAGGGTTCTCACTCTGTGTCTCTGGCATCAGCACCACCACAGAGCGACCTGCTCCCGCACCCACCTGACGGGCCTCGGCCGACTGGGCCAGGAAACCGCTGCCTGGCCTCTTTCCGGGTCCCCGGCTCGTGACGTGTACTCCCGGCACCTCTGCCCCGAGCAAGGCAGACTGGCCTGGAGCCCAGTGAGCTGCCGGCCAGGCCAGGGACACCGGGGACCCAGGGAGGGTCCACACGTCACCATCACAGCAACGCCCCACAGCGGAATGGTGTGTGTGTGTGTGTGTGTGTGTGTGCGCGCGCGCACAGGGGGAATCCGAGCAGCCGTTGGGTCACAGGAAACCGTGTCTGCCCACGTGGCCGTGCCCTCCGTGGGACGTTTAGGAAAAGCGGGCATGAGGATGAGGCGTGGTTCGGGGAGAGGCGCGTGTGGGAAAGACCGATGGAAACCAGGCGGGCGCGGGCCCTCTGGGGGCAGCTCCTTCACCCAGGAGATCCCGCCCGCCTCTCCGAGATGTTAGCTTTCAAAAAGGAGACAGAGAAGGCGGAAAAGGAAGGCCCAGAACTTGGACGGGATGGAAAAGGGAGTCAGAGATGGAACGTGGGACCCAACCCACAGCGCAGCTGACAAATGATCGCAGGTGATCCCAGGCAAATCACAGGTAAGTCCCAGGTGATCCCAGGTAATCCCTGGTGATCCCAGGCAAATCGCAGGTAAATCAAAGTTAATCCCAGGTGATCAGGTAATCCCAAGTAAATCCCAGGTAAATCCCAGAAAATTGCAGGCAGAGCAGCCCTGGACACGGCAGGCCCAGACTTTGCTTTTCCCAAAACAAACAAACTCTAGGGCCTTGGCAGCGCCCACACCCACTGCTCCCTCCGGACCCCACGAGGCCTTGGAGGCAGGGCAGCGAGGACCCGGCAGGCCTCAACCCCCTGGGGGCCACTGTACCAAGCACCGCAGCCCACGGCTTGAAAAACACGTGCTTGTCACAGTCCCAGCTGGGAGTCCGAGGTCATCGGAGTGCCAGCCCGTCAGTGCCGTGAGAGCCCCTCCCGTGGACAGTGGCTCCGGCATGTCCTCGTGGCCAAGGCAGAGCTCTGGTCTCGTCCACATCCTCCTCACAAAGGGCACTAATCCTGTCACTGGGGCCCCTCCTCCTGGCCTCATCTAACCCCTCACGGGGGCGGGGCTTCCCCCACAGGAACTCAGGGGACACAGTGAGCCCGTCACGGCCCTCCACGCTCACCTTCCTCAACCACATCCCACTTCCCGCCCCAGACACTGTCCTGTGTGCGTGGCTCTCCTCTCTGCCACCCCTCTGGGAGCGAGCTGCCCTTCGAGCGGCCCCCCCCCCCCCGCCCCGCCCCGGGCAATGCCGCTGAGATGTGCACCTCGGCCTCCCCACCGTCACCGCGGAAAGGCGTGAAGCTCCCGCTACAACGTGGGTGGCCCTCCACAGCCCGCCCAGGGGAGGAGCCTCTGAGAGGACCACACACCGTGGCGTTCCACAGGATAAACCGTCCCGGCTCGCAGCTCCAGAAGAGGTGGAGGGTCCAGCCGTGTTGCTGGGCCTGGCCGGAGGGACAGGGTGGGAGGGGCTCCCGACAGGTACGGCGCTCAGTGTGGGGTGATGGGAATGTTCTGGAACTAGACAAAGGTGGGGCCACTGTCGTGCCAAATGCCACGAGTTGGACACTTCCAGTGGTTCACGGTCATTCCGATGAAACATTTAAAACTTGAACTCGGCCCAGTCGGCGTGGCTCAGTGGCTGAGAGTCGACCTAGGAACCAGGTCAGGGTTCCATTCTGGGTCAGAGCATGATCCCCGGTGTGAGGCATGCAGGAGGCAGCTGATCAGTGATTCTCTCTCCTCATTTCTATCTCCCTCGCCCTTTCTCTATGAAAGCAATAAAAGCATATATTTCTTTAAAAATGAAACAACGATGGTCAAGAAGGGCTCGGAGCCTTGGGATGGGTTCTCTCTAGGGAGCCACTGCCCTGGGGATACCACACCCGCCCCCCACTTTCTGTTCTGGGGTTGGGGCTGGAGGAGGGGCCATAGCCGGGTGAGCCCCGGGCTCCGGAGGAGAGAGGCTGAGCGAGGATGGGGAGGACGGGTCCCCTGGCACAGCCTGGGCGTCTGCAACCCCCCCCCCCCACTTCGCCAGGACTCAGCCCAGACCCAGGCGGCCCTCAGTGTTCCTGGCGTGGAGCAGGCGACCTTCGCGCACCTGTGGGCGGCCGAGGGTGAGCCCGGTGCCCCGCCCCACGCCCCCAGCGGAGCTGCTCCGTGTGTTAAAAATACACAGCACCATCTGGGCAACGTGCGATCCAACCGTTTATTTATAAAGCGGCCGAGGCTGGTTCCGAGACCAGCGTGTGACTCTGAGGTGCGGCTTCCGAGGCCCAGAGGGACGTCTCACCTGGGGGAGCCCCAGCCTGAGGGGCCCTCTCCGCCCGGCCGCCTGCTCTGTGACCGTGAACCCGCGGCCCCATCCACTCCGCGGGGACACCCCGCCTGCACCCGGTGAGGAGCGGGAGGGGAGGACGGGAACTGGCCCCAGAAGCCAGTCCCCCGCCCCCTCCCACCTCAGAGGAGGACTTAGTGTTGCAGCTGTGGGGAGGCTGCAGTGGGCTGGTCCTATGAGCAGGGACCACGGAGACCGCAGGGGGGAGGCCCCAGAGGAAAGAGGCCCCGTGGACGGGGCCGGGGCTGGGGTGACACAGCCACAACCCGAGGGTCACCCGGGGCCTTGGGAGGAACCGGCCTCCGGGCCCGGAGCAGGTAAGCCTGCTGCTCTCGGCCGCTGGGCGCGTGGTCCTTCCTCAGCGGCCCCAGGTGAGCTCCCAGAAGCCCCAGCCCGAGGGGTGCAGTTTGCACTAATTCCCTGTCCCCTGGGCCTCCCGACCACAGCATCTGGGGAAGGGGCATGTCTGCAGAAGGTTCCAGAAAAAACCACAAGCCACGTGGTGGGGCACTGTCAGGGTGCGAGAGGGTAGGAGGGGAGGGGAAGAGGAGAGGAGGGGAAGGGGGGGAGAGGGAGGGAGCACCCAGCTGGGGCCGTGAGGCTGCAATGGGCCCTGCTTAGGGCAGAGGAGGGTCTGAGACGGGACGAGGCTGCGTGAACCTGGAGGCAAGGCCCCGAGGGCAGGGTTAGCGGGAACTCAGCCACGTTCACACCGGCCACGCGTGAGGTAAGCGTTACCCAGGGAACGGCGGGCCTGCCAGGACATCGATTAAGGCAATTAGCTGGCCCCAGAGAAACGCCGCAGGATTTTCTCAAGTGAGGACAAGGGCCCTCGATACGATCTCATCTCCATTTGCAATTAAGGGGGACCCCGCGCTCCCGGGGAGACCGAGGGCTTCCCCGGAGGAGGAGCCAGGAGCTGGAGCCGGGGAACTGAAAGCCTGTGATAGGGACGGACGTGCGTCATCTCCAATTTTATTTATTTCGTGTTTTACAGACAGTATGTTACGTTTGCCTAAAGACACAGCTTCTGTGTTTTAATTTTTTTTGTCTTTCATAGGATATGACATTTCTTTCTTTTTTAAAAATAAATCTTTATTGCTCAGATTATTACAATTGTTTCTCCTTTTCCCCCTCATAGCTCCCTTCCACCCGGTTCCTGTCCACTGCCCTTACCTCCCCCCACCCCGGGATTGTCCTCATCCATAAGTATACGATTTTAATCCAGTCTCTTTCTACACCCCCACACCCCTTTCCCCCTGATAATTATCAATCCACTCCCTTTCTTTGTCCCTGCTTCTACTGTATTCACCAGTTTATTCTGTTCCTCAGATTTTTAATTCACTTGATTTTTTTCCTCTTCTTAAATAATACCCTTTAGCATTTCATATAATACTGGTTTGGCAGTGATGAATTCCTTTAACTTTTTCTTATCTTTGAAGCTCTTTATCTGGCCTTCAATTCTGAATGATAACTTTGCTGGATACAGTAATCTTGGTTGTAGGTTCTCGGTATTCATCACTTTGAATATTTCTTGCCACTCTTTTCTGGCCTGCATAGTTTCTGTTGAGAAATCAGCTGATAGTCGTATGGGTGCTTCCTTATAGGTAACCAACTGCTTTTCTCTTGCTGCTTGTAAGATCTTCTTTTTGTCTTTTGCCCTTGGATTTTAATTATGATGTGTCTTGGTGTGTTCCTCTTTGGATTCCTCTTGTTTGGGGTTCTGTGTGCTTCCTGTCCTCGTAAGTCTGTTTCTTTCACCAGGTGGGGGAAGTTTTCTGATATTATCTCTTCAAATAGGTTTTCAGTATTTTGCACTCCCTCTTCTGGCACCCCCATAATTCTGATGTTGGTTCGCTTGAAGTTGTCCTAGAGGCTCCTTACAATATCTTCAACTTTCTGGATTCTCTTTTCTTCTTGCTTCTCCAGAGGAGTGTCCTTTGGCTTTTTGTATTCCAAATCATTGACTTGATTCATGTGATCCTCCAGTTTACTGTTGGATCTCTGTATAATATTTTTTATTTCAGTCAGTTTGTTTAATTTCTAGTTGGGTCTCAATAAATTTATCGGCCTTTTCTAGGAAATTCTTGAAAAACCTTGTAACCGTGGTTTTGAACTTTATATCCAGTCTTCTGTTCTCTTCCACCTCTTTCGTTTGAGATCTATTTCCTTGTCTCGGCATTTTCGCTGCTTCCCAGAGTTGGTAGGATGGCTTTGTGTTTGGTGTTCTATATGGCCCAGTGGGTTAGCCTCCTCAGTTACCTGAGGTAGACACTCTTGGTGCTCCCCTTTGTAGACTGTGTGTACAGCCTTGTTGTAGCTAAGTCTTTATTGTTGTTGGTATCCCTGGGAGGAATTGACCTTCAGGCCAATTGGATGTGGGTATCAGCTGTGTCTACTCTGGGATACCTTCTGTATTGGAGACAGTCTTATAGGATCAGATTTATAAAACTGCAGAAGCCTCTGTGCTCAGGGATGAGGTGGAGTCTCAGAGCTGAGCTGACAGTCTTGGTTTCCTGTCAGCCCTGCCCTTGTGCGCTCTCCTGAATTTCCGCCTGACCTCTGCCTTCCGCAGCTCCCCTGAGTTTCTGCCTGAGCGCTCTGATTCCCCGTGCAAGAGCGTGGGTGCCCCAGGGGCTCGCCCGGAATTGGGTTGGGTCTCTGTAGTCTGGAGCTTCTGACTCCTTCTGCTTTGGAGAGGCCACGGCAACCTCCGAGGTTAGACCTCTCTGCATGCACTCACTCACGCATGACTGTAGACCCTACCCACTGCAGCTGCCAGCTCCCCCAGTCTCCCAGTCTCTGAGTCTCTGGGTGCCTTTCTCTACAGTCCAGTCTCCACCCATATGAGCCTGGGTGCACGGGGTTTCGGATGGGGTTGGGGGTTTAGTACAGTCGGAAAGGGTTCAATGAAATCGGGATTTCCTTTCCCCTCCCACCAGCCAGGCATTCGGCTGCACTTCCTCTCTGCGTGTGAGGGTCTCCCTACCTCAGCGCTTGCGGCTTCCAATCCGATCCATGAGCCTCTCTCCTTCTTTCTAGTTGTAGATTTCCCACTCCGCCAGCTTTCCTGTGTTTTTGGATGAAATCCGTTCTGATTTTAGTTGTTGTTTTTGAAATTGTGCAAGGTGGCAGCTTAGGTGCTTACCTAGGCTTCCATCTTGGTTCTCTTCCCTGTGTTTTAATTTTTAAAATTGATTTCAGAGAGGAAGGAAGAGGGAGAGAGAGAATCATTGATCTGCTGCCTCGTGGGTGATGGCTGCCACCTGCACACCCCGTTCGGGGGATCTAGCCTCAAGCCCGGGCGGGGGCCGACGGGGATCGAACCGTGGACTCGGCCCCTGAGCCGGAATCACCACTCTCATTCCTCATCCTGTGGAGCAGAGGCCCGGCTGGCGGAGGGGAGAACGAAGGCAGAACTGACACTGAGGGAGGGGCGTCCCTAGAGCCGTGCCCACGGCACCTGGACCAGAGGCCGGGGCTCCATGTCCCAGTGACCGCCAGCAACGGCGGCGACACAGAAAGTGTCCCACGGAGTCCCGAACGGAACTTCCCAGGTGCACCCCAAGCACTGGTGCAGGCTGACACAGACAACGATGAGCCTGTTTGAGACGGCCAAGGAGGCGGAGGTCACCTCCAGGCCAAGGAGACAGAGGTCACGCCCCAGGCCAAGGAGACGGAGATCACCTCCAGGTCAAGGAGGCGGAGGTCATGTTGCAGGTTGACTTTGTCTCTGTGGGTCAGTACGATTCTAATCACAGCCCCACGTGTGTGTGTGTGTGTGTGTGTGTGTGTGTGTGTGTGTGTGTGACCCGAGAGGCTGACTTTAGAACACACAGGGTGAGGAAAGAGCCAGAACAGCCCTCGGGTCCTGACGAGGAGTCAGTGGGTGGGGGAGACGTGCCTTGCTCAGAGCAATGGAGCCGGTGCAGGGAGAGGCCAGCCAGGGGGCCGCCCCAGCAGACCTGCACCACGGGCTCGAGAAAAATGCCTCACTCCACCCCCTGACGCTGGAAGGGGGCGTTCTCCATATGGGTGAGGGGGAGGGGGGCACTGGATCCCTGCCTCACACCGCACACAAACAAAACCAATCCCTTTAGGACTTCCCCTCGAAGGGCACCTGTGTTAAACCCCTAGAGAGAATGGCAAGTTCCTTGAGAGGCAAACGGGGACAGTTCCCCTGGGACCTGGGTGGACGTGAGCCTCAGAAATAGGACCCCAAAGAGCACCCCCCGAACGTCTGGCAAGTCCGCCTACTTCCCAGGGGGCTGCTGGGCACATGGAGTGGAGGAGGGAGGCGGAGGGCTCATGCAAGGACCGGCGGGGAGCACAGCCGGGAAGGAAGAGAGGCCACCGCAGAGAGCGGGCTACGAGGAGATCGCCACCACTCCCCGCGAGCAGGGGAGGCGGGAGAAGGGCAGAGGCGCTGCCTCCGCTGTGGCTGTGGGCCCCATGTGGACCCGCCCCTCGAGGCAGGAAGGCCCCAGGAATGACAGCTGCGACCACCACCTAGCGACCGGTGACCGAGCAACCGTGCCCCCGGAGGCCCAGCGAGGCTGAGGGCCGTGCTGGCATGGGTGCAGGTGGCACTCCAGCCCCTCACGTAACCCCCTGTCCGCACTGTGCCCTCGGGCAGTGCAGCCAGGGACCGGAGCCTTGGGGCAGCCGAGGAGCGGAGCCGGATCCTGGAGCTCAGCCCGGCCTGGGCGCCTCGTGTGCTGCCGTGCGAGGGGCTGGGAGGGGCTCCCAGGTCACGGCTCGTTTTTAGGTCAAACCCCGAGCGCCTGAGCTCCCCCGGGCAGGGGGCCCCGCCCTTGCGATGAGCGGCCGCGGGCCTGCTGGCGTGCGCTCCCGCCGAGTCCTAATGGCCCCGGGCCTCCGCTGCCCTTATTTTTAGTGACTTCCACTCCAATTACCGCGCGGCGGCTTCAGGGCGGCCCCCGAGGCGGATGGAGGCGAGGGCGACAGGAGTGGCCGCGGGCCCCTGGGCCACTGCCCAGAGCCAGCCCCAGGCGGATCCCCAGCCCTTTCCTGAGGGGCCTCCTGGCGCCAGAGCGGAGGGACCAAGGAGTCTGGTGGCACCCACCTCCCATCTACTCTCCCCCTGCCCTCCCCAACTACCCCGGACCGCAAAGGCAGGTGCTGCCCTGGCCACGCCCCGAGGCAGCCAGGCCGTCCGCCCGGCCCCCCACCAACCCCCAGTCGGAGCTGGACCGAGAGAGGCGCAGCCACCGCTCCCGTGGCTTCACCCCCACCTCCTCTGCAGAAGCGCCCAGCCTGGGCACTGCGAGGTCTAAATAGCCCCTCTGAAGGTACCCTCCCTGTCCTCCCTCCTGACACCCTCATTCAGAGTCTCAGGGTGCGGGGGGGGGGGTGGACAGAGGGCCGGGGTCCCCAAACAGACCACAGGGGTTGGGGTGCCTCTAGATGCACTGACAGGAAGCAGCCAGGCCTGCCCCAGGGCCTTTACATGTGCCCTGCCGACTCCTCTCATCCTCCCCCACCTTTTCCACAAGAGGCTCCTCCCGCTGTGTGTTCACAGCCTCCCCGCAGGCGGAGCACAGCACCCGCTGAGCATCTGGAGGCGGTCCCCACTGCTGACCGGCTCCCCGGGTGCTGAGGCTGCTCTTCGAGAGCGTGCGCCTGTGCTGCTGGCGGGGCAGGTAGGCCTCTCGTGGACGCCAGGGGTCGGTGACGGACCGACTGAAAACCTGGCTCCTGGGAGGGCTCCGTGGGGCTGGAGGCGGCTCTCGGTCACAGCTCAGCTCCTCTGAGCACTGGGTGCTGGCCCAGCCTCCGCGTCTGACCGCAGTATCCAGGCTGCAGAATGGGCGACTGTACAGCCCTGCGGACGGCCAGGCGCACCCCCCTGTGCTCAGCATTGGGACCAGGTAGGGTCCCGGGAATGGGCCTCTCTCCGCAGCCTCAGCTCCCACACAAGCCCACTGGGGGGGACCACTCACACCTGCTGGCCCTACTCAAACCTGCCAGCTCCAATCACACCTACAGGCCCACTCATACCTGCAGGCCCCACTCACACCTGCCGGTTTCACACACAACTGCTGGCCCCACTCACATCTACAGGCCCACTCACGCCTACAGGCCCCACTCACACCTACAGGACCACTCATACCTGCCGGCCCCACTCACACCTGCCATCCCCACTCACACCTGCCAGCCCCACTCACACCTTCGGCCCCACTCACACCTGCAGGCCCCACTCACACCTGCCAGCCCCACTCACACCTTCGGCCCCACTCACACCTACAGGCCCACTCACACCTGCCGGCCCCACTCACACCCATACCTGCAGGCCCCATTCACACCTACAGGCCCACTCACACCCACACCTGCAGGCCCACTCACACTTGCAGGCTCTCCTGCTGAACCCGTTCTGCTTCCTGCAGATGCTGGATCCTGCGCTGCACACTTCCAGCTCCAGGACACGTCAGCCCAGCCTCCCTCCTCCCCGAGCTGCCCAGCCCTCTGCGGGTCCCTGGCCTGTCCCTCCGCAGTGTTAGGCCATCTGGTGGCCGAAGCCCCAGGCCAACAAAGACGCTGCTGTCGGGCGGGGGTTCTGGGAGTAGAGGCAAGGGCAGACTCTAGCTCAGGGCACCTGCTGGGGTCCGCACCGTGGGCGCTCACATTCCTTCACCCCAGGCCCCTCAGCTGCCCGTGCCCACACCTCCCAGGTCTGCAGGAAGTCGCCCCAGCCCAGCTGCACACCAGCAAAACCAGGAAGTGGAATGAAAGGCCTTTGTGTGGAAATGGGAAAGTGGGCCATGCGCGTGTAGAAAATGCACACAGAGAGGGAGGTGTGATGGAGGAAGAGGAGTCCCTGCTCGTCCGCCGACGGTGACCGAGTTAGAGAGGGGAGCCGGGTCTCAGTGGACCCCTGCCCGCTCACAGAGCCCGGGGCTTCCGGGCCGCCCCTCCCTCCAGCACTGCCTGGATCTCCTCCCCAGCAGCCTCTGCCCAGCCCCCATCCCAGGGAGCTGGGTACCCCGCACCCACGGTTGCTAGGAGACGGTTGCCGAGAGTCACAACTCAGCTGGCAACGGAAAACACCCCCAGCAGCACCGCGTGCCAGGCCCACTGAGCACACGTCTCCTGGTCCACTCCTGCCTCGGGCCCTGCGCATGGCCCCAGATTCTCGGAGGAGCAGGAGGGGCCGCGGGTCCTGCCACCGGCAGGCAGGGGTCTCGGCTGCCGGGAGGGAGGAAGCAGACGCCCAGCCGTGCCGTGACCCCCATAGGCCACAGTGGGCAGCAGGAGGAGGCCTGACCCGGGGCGGCAAGGAGCTAGCTTCCCAGCCCTCGCTCTTCAGCCACCCTGGCTTTGTCTCTGGGGACCCTGGAGGCCAGGGGTGGCAGGGGCTGGCAGGCACTCAGCCCTCCATCGGACCGGGAATCCCAGCACTTTGGGCTCTGCTCCACTTTTGGGCTGGTCCCCGAACCCGTTTCCCTTCTCCGGCCCATGCAGGGTCATCCCTCCCTCCTGAGGCTGGTGTGGCCACGGAGGGGGGCAGAGGTGGCCTGTGACAACCCCCCACCCCACCCCGCAGAGCAGAGCGAGCCCACACGCCAGTTCCCACAGGTCGCTTCAACCTCAGTGGGGACGTGGGCAGCCCCACAGGCCCTGGGAGCGTGACCCTCACCACAGCACCGCTGCTGGCCACTGTGCCCGAGCCAGGCCATCCTGACAACCACATGTGCCCTTTAAAATGCCAACATCTCACCCTGACGGTGTGGCTCAGTGGATGGAGCATTGCCTTCGGACTGAAGGGTCCCAGGTTCGATTCCAGTCAACGGCATGTACCTTGGTTGCGGGCACATCCCCAGTAGGTGTGTAGGAGGCAGCTGGTCAATGTTTCTCTCTCATCGATGCTTCTAGCTCTCAATCCTTCTCCCTTCCTCTCTTTAAAAGTCAATAAAATAGTTTTTTTTTAAATGCCAACATCTCGCCCGGCCAGTGTGGCTCCGTGGTTGATAGTCCACCTAGGAACCAGGAGGTCACAGTTCGATTCCTGGTCAGGGCACAGGCCCGGGGTGTGAGCTCCATCCCCAGTGTGGGGTGTGCAGGAGGCAGCCAGCCAATGTGGTGGGGGATGGGCTGGGGTTGGGGTCGGAGGTGTGGGGCGGGGGGTGGGGCGCTTGCGGGTGAGCCCACAGGGCTGTGCGCACAGATGCGGGCAGGGCGGGCGGGTCCTCTGAGCTCCGGCCTCTCCCGCATCCTCACGCCGGAGCCTCGGGGGGCTGAAGCCTGGAGGGTACTGGTCGCCCGGGCCCCTCACAAAGCACCCCACTCAGAGGGAGGGCTTCTCAGAGTCACAGTGAAAGCTGGCCTGTTAGCCCAGCTGCTGCTCAGTGGATAGAGCGTCAGCCTGCGGGCCAAGAGGTCCGGGTTCGATTCCAGTCAAGGGCATGTAGCCACAGGCTCCTCCCGGCCGGGCCCTGGCCGGGTGTTTCTCTCTGTCTCTGCCTCTCTGATCCACTTTCTAAAAGTCAATGGAAACACCCTCAGGTGAGGATTAACAACACACGAAAGCGACTGATCAGATCCCCAAGCTTAAAATAGAATTATTTATGCCTTTGAAGAGGAGGCTCGCTCTGCTCCGGGAAACGCTCTAACAGGATTTGTCTCCCCGGAGCGGAGTGGACGGAGCGACCCCAGGCTCCACGCTGTGCAGGGAGGAGGGAGGGGGGAGGGGAGGAAGGAGGGGAAGAGGGAGGGGCGGGCTGGCACATGCCCGAGGCCGACACAGGGCCCTCCTCCAGGTGACGAAAACCTACACGTGGGCTATTTTAGAGAACCCCGTGGACGACAGAACACTGCCCACGCCTCATCCACTCGCGGCCCCGAGATGCCCCTGGGGGCGTGGCCGCAGGTGCGACGCCACCATTGCCCCAGCCCTGCGCGCTCAGCAGACACGGAGACTGGCAGTGACTACATGAAGAAAAGGGCTTCAGGAAAACACGACTGAGTTTCTTACTCTTTGAATCCAGGTGATGCTGGCTGGGAAGGCGGTGGGGAGGGGCAGGCGCCCCAGAGAGGCGGCAGAGGGAGCCACTGGTCAGCCAGCGGGCGACGCCGGGCCTGAGACCGAGGTTCCCGGGCCCGCCAGTCCCCGCGGGCCCTCGCTCAGCGCGCTGGGTGGAGGAGCAGGGGCAGGGAGGGTCTCGGGCAGGGCTGCAGGGGCCTGGGAGACACTGCATCCATAACCCCCATGAGCCCAGAGAGAGAGCAGGGGGAGGAGAGGGCGCAATAGGGAGCACGTCCTGTGCAGCCCCGGATCCGAGCGGCCGCCGCTCACAGGGCATCGGATGGCAGCGGGAGGAGCCGCTCACTCGGCCTCCGTACACGGCGCCGTGGCTCCGGCGGGAAGTTTTACTCAACAGGGCGCTGCTCGTGCCTGCAGAGTCCCAGCTAAAGGCGTAGGGGACGCCAATACCGGTTTGGCTCAGTGGATAGATAGAGCCTCAGCCTGCGGACTGAAAGGTCCCGGGTTCGATTCTGGTCAAGGGCATGGACCTTGGTTGCGGGCACATCCCCAGTAGAAGATGTGCAGGAGGCAGCTGATCGATGTTCCTCTCATCGATGTTTCTAGCTCTCTATCCCTCTCCCTTCCTCTGTAAAAAATCAATTAAAAAAAAAGCTGTGGGGGACACGTCAGCGTTAGGGAGTCACCCTTTGGGCCATGGAGGAGATGCCATCAATGACCTCATCGATGCCGCAGAGCCCGCCCCCGGAGACCCTGGCGAACAGCTGGTGGGGGCTTCGTGACAGAGGACCTGCCGTCGCCTCCTGGCCCCCGGGGCCCTGCTTCTGTCACCCCAGGAGGGGACGAGGCATGAAGCTCACGGCACCCCCTGTGCTCCTGAACCCCGAGCCTCGAGGCTGCCAGGTTCACCTCCACTCACAAGAGGTGGGAGAACAGATCAAGGCCTCCCACGGAGGTGGGGTACCCCCCGGGAATGGCGCAGCCCAAGAGGGGAGACAGGTTAGGGTGAGAGGGGCGTGGGACCCATCTACCAAGGGCCATGTCGGGTCCGGCATCGAGGCCGCCTCTGTGCAGGGGCACGGCTAAGACGGCCAGGACAAGATGGTGGTGGGCCACGTGGCCACGGGCTTCCCAGGAAGACACCATTCTCTCCGACACTCAGATGGAAGGGATGGAGGGGACACCTCGATGCCTAGGGGCCCAAGAAGCAAACAGAAACCCAGGAGACCAGTGGGCCTGGCTGGTGTGGCTCGGTGGTCAGTGCATCGGCCCGCACACCCAAGGCTCTGGGTCTGGCCCGGCCATGGGCAAACACCTGGGCTGCAGGTTCAGTTCCGGGCCCCGGCTGGGGCACAGGCGGGAGACAACTATGGGTCTCTCTCTCACATTGATGCTTCTCTCCCCGCCTCCCTCTTCCACTCTCTCTAAGAACCAATTGAAAACATCCTCGGGTGAGAATTTAAGAAACAAAACAGACAGACGATGGCAGTGACTGGCTGGATCCAACGCTGGAGCGCGGGCCCCATAGGAAGGACGGGCGGGCTGCATCGGAATGAACACTCCTGTGTGTCGCCGGAGGCCATCCCGGGGGAGAGGGAGCTGCAGCCTGGGACACGCCCCAGGCTCCACAGCGGAAGAGGGCTCCCCTGGACACCAGTGAGCTCCTCAAGTCCGAGCACCCAGAATTCAGAACAGCAGGGCGTTCCGCAAAGGTGCTGGGCAGGTGCCAACACGCATAGAAAGACGCTCACCATCCCTCGCCACGATGTCCATCTCCACCCCGGGGCGGCTGCTGTGGAGAAAGCAGGAAGCGGCCAGGGTTGGCGGGGTGGGCTGGGCTCCGCTGGGGGGGGGGGAGGGAGGGGGGAGATGGAGCGGCGGCTGCAGGAAACAGCATGGTGGTTCCCACAAGCTCACCCCAGATCACAACCTGACCCCGCAATTCTATTTTGGGGAACAGACCCACCATGGCTGAGGGGCTCCGCCAGGCCTCAGCACCCACGCCCGCACAGTCCTCACGGGGCAGACGGGGAGCACCTGAAGGCCCGGACGGAGCGCAGACACGGCAGGCACTCGGGCCCTCCGCTCCTCGAGGATCTCATTGCCCTAAGGGGAGGTGCCACTGTGCTGAGCGAATAAGCCAGCCCCGGAGGGACCCAGAGGGACCCAGAGGGACGGACCCTGTGGGACCTGCTCGGAGGAGGTCCCCGAGTCAGATCCATGGACAGGAAGTAGGTGTGTGTGGGGGGCCAGGGGTTCGGGGGACAGGGAGTGGGTGTTTAATGGAGACAGGGATTCCGTCTGGGAGGGTGGCGAGTTCTGGAGAAGCCGTGGTCACGCTGCACCTCAGGTGACTGCTCACGCTGCAGTGCCCGCGGGGTGGGAGGTGGCGCCTGAGGCCACGCTGGAGGAGATCAGCGATGGACCCGTGAGGAGGGGAGAGCGGCGGGCGGCGCGGCAGCCTTCCTCGAAGGCCAGCTCCACATGCGCCTGCAGAGCCCCGCCCCGCCCCCCCCTCAAACCAGGGGCTCCCTGCAGCCTCAATGTGGGACGCAGCTGACTCCTCTCAGAATGTTCTAGAACACAGGGCCTTTCCTGCTCCAGGCAGGACCTCTGCGCCTGCTGTGTGGTCTGCCATTTCCAGAGACTGCTCTGCGCCGGGGCCTCTCAGTGTGAACGTGTGAGCGCCCTACGCAGAGCCTTGGGTCCGCAGGCAACTCAGGGTCGGGTCACCCTGAAGCGCGGTGACAGGAACGCCCCCGAAGCCGAGAATGAGCCACAGACGTGGGAGAGGAGAGGACCAGGACAACACCCCCGGCCCCCGCCCCGGGACCAGACTCAGCGGTGACATCCTCCGCCGTGAGCCAGAGCACTGGTGAGTGAGGGGGTGGGGCGGGGGTAACGGGGCGGGCTTAGGCATGGGGCTGGGACTCAGAGGTGCTTTGTGTCTGAGCCTGCTCTTTTTTTAATCCCCGTCCGAGGATATTTTCCATTGATTGTGAGAGAGTGGAAGAGGGAGGGAGAGACAGAGAGAAACATTGATGTGAGAAAAACACAACGATGGGTTGCCGCCTGCATGCACCCCGGGCCAGGGGGGAGCCTGCAACCATGGTACGTGGCCTTGACCGGAATCGAACCCGGGACCCTTTGGTCTACAGGCTGAGGCTCTATCCGCTGAGCCATGGGGTGAGCCTGCTCTTTGGCCTCCCTGTGCCTCAGGCTCCCCCCTGAGAACCCAGTGGCTCTGAGGCGGCAGGAAGGGGTTAGCGCCCAGAGTGTGAGCGGCACGCGGTTCGCTGAGGTGGGGACCAGCTGAGGCAGCAGCGATGGCGCGGGGAGGACAGCCCTGGCCTGGCACCGCCGGCTCAGGCTCAGGGGCCTCAGGGAGGCGGCCACGGACGCTGGCCATTTCCTGGAAGCTTGTGGGCAGATCCACTTCCTCCTCTCACCACAAGCCGTCCCTCCCGGCCGCTGCGGTTCTGCCCTGCGGAACAGCCAAGCCGGCCCAGCCCACACCCCTTCACCCGGGGATGCCGCGGGGCGAGGTTCCCGGGCGGTGAGACCTGCCTGGGTGAGAGGGCGGCCGGCTGGTCGGCGGGAAGGCTCTCCGCCCCACCCCCCCACCCCCGAGCTACAGCGGCAGCAACAATGAAAGTAACCGTTCCTCTTGCGTGAGGACTCAGCTCATGCCTGGCTCTCCACACGCCGGACACGGATAACCTTGTGTAACCCTCACGAGTCTAAGGGGCAGCAGCTCTGAGTCCCACGCTGCTGGTGGGGACACAGCACAGAGGGGTTGTGCACCTCGCCCGAGGCCACACAGCATGCGGGCAGAGGAGCTGGCTTTGGACCCTCCTGTGCTCTCAGCTCTAACCTGGACCCAAGGGCAGTGGTCCAGCCTGGGCTCTGCCTCCACCTCCCTCCTCGGCGAGGTCCCAGCCTGGTGACGGGCAGGTCACGGGAGCCCCTGCTACAACTCCGGAGGCTGCCTGACTCCGGTGTCAGAGGGAGGCCTGGCCCTCAGCTTGGCATTCGAGGCCTCCCTCTCCCCCCACCCCCGGACCTGGGGGCCCCAGGCTCCTCATCCCTCCGGGGCCTCTGGGTGTCTTCCCATGGTGCTGCCTCTGAGCCTTTATCCAGGCTGCGCCCCGCGTGTGTGGGCCCGCCCACCAGTCACAGAGCGCCCGCTACGCACGTGGCCCGGCCAGCCCTTATCTCCTGGAGTTCCCGGAGAGGCAGGGAGAGTGACAGGCGCTGCGAGTGGTTGTCTGTAGAGCAATCTGCAGAAGGGCCACCGAGTGCAAGTGTGTGGAAGAGAGGGGGGGGGACAGTGTGGGCAAGCCCCGGGGGTTGGGGGTGAGGTATGGCACACTCAGGGGCCAAGGAGACAGGGCCAGAGCCAGGGCCCACCTGTCTCCTCCCAGGCCAGGCATAGATGCTGCGTCTTCCCCTTGCCCAGCCCAAATAACCAATCCCTCCCCCTGTGCCCAGCCCTGAGTCCCCACGGAGGTGTGGGGCCCTCTGTTCACCTCTGTGACCCCCGGCCCCGCCCACAGAGGGCTGAGCACTGAGAGGTGTGCAGAAAGCCTGTGAAGTGAAGCCGAAGGTTCTGGGTAAGAGAATGTGACAATTTCCGGTGGCTGTTTGGCCTCACGGCACCAAGCAAGGAGTACATCCACACACCCCTCCCCGCCCCTTCCTCCGCCACCCCACTTACTGCCGGCTCAGGCACGCCCCACTCCCAGACTGACAAGCTCCATCAATTAAAAGATCCTACGGGGCATTTAGCACAAGGCCTTCCTTCAGTTCATTTGCCAACCTAACCGCTTGTATCATGATTCTCCCCACAAAAGGGCACTGCTGACGGAGACAAATCAATGCTAATGAGAGCCTGCTGAGCGCACTGGGAGTCGGCGAGTGGGAGGGAGGAGGGCAGGGGGCGAGAGCCCAGGGGGGCTCCTTCCAGGGGAACCAAGCGGCGTCCCAGAGGTCACTGAACCGGAAGCTTCCAACGTGGGGTCTCAGCTCTGCACGCCTCCTGCAGACCCCACCCTGTGTGTGCTGGGCTGGTCTGAAGCACCCTTTCTGGTTGAAGACGACGCTGATAAGATTACATCTCAATGCATCAGGCCTTGTCCGGGACCGTCAGCCAGGCCCAAGCCTTGGGGCCAGCCCTTTGGGGTCCTGGGAAGCTACCCGATCTGTTTCAACACCGGAAAGACGGGCACAAAACGCCTCTCACCTAGGACTGCCTGTCCCTGGGCACGTGTTCTGGGACCTCTGATACACACCGGGCTCTGAAAACCCGGGAGGGACCAGATCAGCAAGAGGGAGGGAGACAAACAGGAAGTCAACCACGGCCCACGAGCAAGCCGCTTGGGGAAGGAAGCACCAGTGTGAGGTCAGAGAGAGGGTGTCGGGGAGGTCTCTCTGGGACGGTGACAGGAGCCGAGACCTCAGTGATGAGCCAAATCGGGGCTTAGTGCATAGGACCCTCGACACAGCCCCAAGCTCTCCGCCCATCAGACACGCACATTCACGGGGCAATAGGCGGCCGTGCCCAGGGAGGCCAAGGCCCAGGACTCAGGACGGGAGGTGAGGCCTCACATTCAGCTCCTCGGGGGGAGGCTCCACAGCTAGCTCCCGGAGAGGCCCCAACACAGACCCCGGCTCCGCACCGCAGAGTTCAACTACAGAGCTGGGCTCAGCACCACGGACAGCTCCGGATCCCGCACCTCAGACCCCAGAGCAGAGCCGGGTTCAGCACCATGGACAGAAAAGCTCCCCAGCAGAGCCACAATCTCATCACCACGGAGAGCACCACGCACAGCCAAAGGCACCGCCAGGGGTAGGCAAACCCTCAGCTATCACATGATCTCACTTATTTGTGGAATCTGATGAGCAACATGAATTGCCCAGCCAAATAGGACCTGAAGCAGGGAGGCGTGGAGCAGTGGGGTTGGGGACGAGGAGCGGTAAACCGCACTATACTTGTACATGCACAAGCCTGTGGACACGGGCAGTGGGTGGTGAAGACCTGGGAGGAGGAGGAAGTGGGAGGTAGCTGTAATACTATCGACCACAGGAAATCCATAAAAATGGATGCCCCGAGAGGCCAGCCCCACACAGCTTCCTCATCCCGCTCCCTGGCGCTGACCACCACAGGAGGTGCAGCTACTGAAACTGACCTTCCAGGCCCTCCCTGGGCAGCCAGTCACCCCAACTCCAGCATCTGCCCATTCCCCAAATTCACCTGGAACCTTCCTGACCCTCTAAGCCGGATGGTGGGAGAAAGGCCCTCAAAATTGTTTGGTCTGGCCCTGCCAAGGCATGAGGGTGAGTGAGCTAAAGGTCTGGCCAAGTAGAGCAGGCTAAATTCTAAGTGGTGGCTCTGTATGCCCCGAGGATGATGTTCTAAAGACACCACGGCTTTGGGAGAAAAAGGCTCCCGCCCCGGTGATAAGCGCTGCCCGGGCCCGCCCTCCTCAGTCCTGCCTGGAGGAACCACTCACTCTACGCATCAAAGCACGTGTCGGCACCCTCTCCTTCAGGAAGCCCTGTCTGCTTTGTCTTGGGGCTCTCCCTTTTGTTCCCCTTCCAGACTGTGTCTGACCCCGGCTTGTTAAACCCCACAACACACGCCAGCCCAGACAGGAACGTGTGCCTCGGACAGGAATGAGGTCGCAGAGACGTGTACAATTGCTACCCATCGTCAGAGAATCCCCTCTGCCAGGAACCGTGTTACCGGTGTCACACACTTTTTAAAAAACTTATTTACAGCCTATACTGGTTTGGCTCAGTGGATAGAGCATCGGCCTGCAGACTGAGGGGTCCCGGTTCAATTCCGGTCAAGGGCATGTACATTGGTTGCGGGCACATCCCCAGTGGGGGGTGTGCAGGAGGCAGCTGGTCGATATTTCTCTCTCATTGACATTTCTGGCTCTCTGTCCCTCTCCCTTCCTCTCTGTGGAAAGTCAATAAAAATATTTTTAAAAAATTATTTACAGTTTAAGAAACTGAGGCCAAGAGATGGCGGGCTTTCCTCCCAAGTTCACACAGCTAGGAAGTGACAGAGTGGATGCAAACCCAGCTCTCACAGCACGGCCTGTGCCCTTGACCGAGGCTCCTTCCCGTCCCCATCCCATCCAGGGCCCTGCCATCTGCCAGCCCCACGGAGCAGCTGCGAGCACAGCAGCCCTGGTCCCCTGAAGTGATTCGGAACCTTTTTTTTTTTTTTTCCAGCCTGAAATGGAAATCACCGATGCCTCAAATTAGAACCCCAGCACGAGCCAGCCAAGACTTCAGATCTGCAGCAGCTAAGCCGCCGCACCCACCTTCTCAGCAGGCTTCTGGGCTGCTCCTCAGCCCGGACCACCTGTTCCCAGTGAGTGTGGAGGACGCGGTGAACCGTCCCCGGGCGCGGGAGGGGCTGCGGCCATGTGCAGGAGGGGTCCCCTTCCTGGTTCTCAGGGGCTCCCCGCAGAGCGGTGGCCTCGTTAGAGCCGTGGCGAGCCCAGGCTGTGATCGGAAGGCAGACCACAGACGCAGGTGAGCCCTTCTGTCCTGACCTTTATCTGCCACTAAAGGAATGTTTTCCAAGCATTCCCAAGAATCAGGCCAGCGCTCTGACCTCAGCAAGGGCTAGGCAGGGGGCAGAGAGGCAGGTCAAGATGGCTACAGCCTCTCCCTGCATGGACATGGGTGCAGGCCACCCAGGAGCAGGGGATCCCTGGTGGGAAGCTGGCCACGGGCCCAGAACCAACAGGGCGAGAAGCCACGGAGCTTTGGAATAGAATCAGTCCATACCTGGAGGGACCCAGGGCAGCCGCCGGGCCCTGTGGTCTTCGACGTGAAACCAGCAAAACTTGAGGACCGAAGTGTCAGCGTGACTCAAGGCCGAGGATGTGCCCGTCACCCCAACGTCCGCACACTGTGCCTCTCACGCCATTATTGAATGAAATGCTATTTAAAACGATGTCAGTGAAACAGGAAGAGTTTCTAAGGGAGGAGTTCCACGTGGGCTACCAACAAGACACGTGGCCACGCCTGCCACGACACCCTACGAGGCAGGAGAGAGAAGCGTGGGCTGTGTGTGTGGCCAAACAGCTGATCCGAAAGGAGGCTGGCCCCGTGGAACCTGGAGGGCTTGGCCTCAGCCCTGGGATTTGTCGCTAGAGGGCAAATGGGAATCGTGAATAGAAATTCCAAGATTACCTAAAAGCCAGACGCGTGCCAAAACGTAATTGAGCGAGGCAGAGAGTGCCCAGGGAGCAGAGGCGCAAGCCAGATCCAGAGGCGCGCCTGCCAGGAGGCGTGGGGCGGCCCGCGCCCGCATCAGAGGGCCCCTCCAGCCGGGGCGGCCAGGGGCAAGTACACGGTTGGCTGCCAGTGCCCAGGGCAGGGGGTCGCGCCTGCAGGAGCCTCCCTGACTGAGCGTGCTATGACGTGAGGGCATTGCTACTGTTGGCTCAACTCGTGGCCGTTGCTCCCTCTCCGGAGTCAGGAGTCCTTCATGACGATGAAGAACAAGACGATGACCAAAGACAGATACTGATGGGATGCCAACTCTGTCCCAGCCCTGCTGGCCGCTGGGTGCTTGGTCTTCTCTTAAGACCGAGGCCAGCCCGACTGGTGTGGCTCCGTGGTGCAGCATCAGCCTATGAACCAGGAGGTCGCGGTTCCATTCCCAGTCAGGGCACATGCCCGAAGGATGTTTCGCTCTCTCCTTCCCTCTCCCTTCCTCTCTGAAGTCTAACACAAATGCATTAAAAATACAACGACCAAGGCTAACAGCTGGGCCTGGAGCTTGGGTGCCACAGGATTCATGTTGGGGTGGACCGAGTCCCCCCAGGTTGTAACAGCTGTTCTCAGGGCTAGTGTTAGGGCTAGGGTGAGGGTGAGGGCTAGGGTTAGGGTTAGGGCTAGGGCTAGAGCTAGGGTTAGGGCTGGGACTGGGGCTGAAAGTCAGGGTGCAGGGAAATGTGACCCCGTGTGCAGGCCATTTCTCAAGCCCTTTTCCCCGCTGCCGCCTCGGAATCGCTTAAGAAGTTGCTCCAACAGTCCCTGGGTAGCACCAGGCATCCCTCTTAATGGCCTCCCTCCGAGCCCATGGGGCCATCACAGCTCCCGCTGTCTGTGCTGGGGGGGGGGGGGGGGCAGGTGGTAGAGTGATTAGCAAACGGGAGCGGATGAAGGGTGGTGGCGCCCACCCGGGGGGACCCTCCTTAGGGAAATGACCTGCCATTGGCCTTGGCGGCTTCAGGGCCCCAAGGACAGTCAGCACCGAGGAGCCGCACCGAGGAGCCGTACCGAGGCAACGGTGAGCGACAGCCCCGGCACAGAGCGCGCCCCCAAGCTCCACCCGCCACCAGCCACGCCCTGGCCACGGAGGAATCCTCTTCCTGCACAGCTCCCTCCTAAGGGATAATTTCCTACTTATCGAATTAATACCTGTCAAAAACTACACCGGCCGAGCGCATCCGAGACAGGGAAGTCGGAGCAGAAGGCAGCAAAGGCGCCAGAGCCCGTCCTCGAGGGCTCCTCTTCCCCGTCTGGCATGCCACCCGCACCCGAAGGAGGGGAGCTGGGCCACTGAGACGATGGCGCCAGGCCTGTGCCTCTCCTCCTCCCCGCGGGCCAGTGCCCACTCCCGGCTCTGAGAACTCCCCACCCAGGATGTTCCCACTGATTTATTTTTTAGAGAGAGAGTGGAAGAGAGGGGGAGGGAGGAAGGAGAGAGAGAGAGAGTGAGCAAGAGAGAGAGAGAGACTGATTGGTTGCCTCCCACATGCACCCTGACTGGGCCCAGGAATCGAACCCACAGCCTTTCAGTGTGCAGGCCAACACTCTAACCAATGAACACACCAGCCTGGGCTTGCATACACAACTTAAATATACATATATATGTGTGTGTATGTGTGTGTGCGTTTTTTGGTTTTTTTTTTTTTTTATTGCACACGCCATACTGGGGATGGATTCCGAAACCCAGGCATGTGCCCTGACAGGGAATCCAACCATGACTTCCTGGTTCATAGGTCAACGCTCAACCACTGAGCCGCACCATTTTTAATGCTTTCGTATTAATCCACAAGCAGGTGACGTTGCCCCTTAACCACTTCCCGGCTACGCCCACCCCTGGTTTTGGCGACACCGAGCTCCCCGTGTTTCAGATAATTTCCCAGGATACACTGCTCCTGGGTCAGCGTCACGGTGTGCGTCACACACGGTCACACTGATGCCTGAAATGTGTATGGCAATTACTCTTCCACACAGCATGCGTGAGCGCTGGCACCAGCAGCAGGGTCACCAGCAGGGGGGTCACCAGCAGGGGATCACCAGCAGGGGTCACCAGCAGCAGGGGTCACTAGCAGGGGGGTCACCAGGACAGGATCACCAGCAGGGGGTCACCAGAAGCAGGGGTCACTAACAGGAGGGTCACCAGCAGGGGTCACCAGCAGGGGATCACCAGCAGGGGGTCACCAGCAGGGGGTCACCAGCAGGGGGGTCACCAGCAGGGGTCACTAGCAGGAGGGTCACCAGCAGGGGGTCACCAGCAGCAGGGGTCACTAGCAGGGGGTCACCAGAAGCAGGGGTCACCAGCAGCGGCATAGGCATATCACCTCTTTGCTAATTGGAAGATGAACTCCGCACGTTCTCACACTTTGACCATTTCCACACCCAGCATGGGTTGTGTCTGTCCCACGAGGTGTGGCCTGATGGTGGCTCCTGTGAGCTGTATCGGGGGTGGCTTGTGAAACAGAAAGGACGCCTCCTTTGGAGAGGAACTCGAGACAAAGCTCCCTGCCCGCGGGAGCCCCGGAAGGAAGACGCGGCCCTAACCTGGCACTTGCCTCCACGCTCAGCGAGGGCCGCCTAGGGGCTTCGATGCCAACGGGATCGGGCCGCCCGCCGCCACCCTGACTCCTGCCTGCCCAGCGGAGAGCCTGGCAGTGCCCCAGGGTTTCTACAAACAATCTACCCGCTCCGCCCATGGCGCCCGCCCTGCAGGTGTGAGCTGGGCCTCACTCGCAGCTTTTGCTTCCTGGCGGCGGCCGGAGGGTCGTGGACAAAGAAGCGATGCCCAGGACAAAGAGCCAGCGCCAGGTGCCCAGGCAGGAAGGCAGCCGGGGGTCGGCACCTGGGAGCGCTGGCACGGGCCTCGGGGCAAGGCTGTGCCACACGGATAGGCCCGGCCTCCTGACCGGCCGAGAGGGAGAGGCCTCTGTGGGTGCTGAGGGCTCCGAGGAGCCAACAGGCACCTCCACAGGGCCTCCCCCCACGCTCAACTCCAGCAGCGTTTGAAGGAGGAAGGACACATCGGACACACGTCGAGTTCCTTCCAAGAGCAGACAGGAAGGGGGCTCGCCGGAGGACATGGTGGGGTGAGGACAATGGCCTACACCTGGGACCCCACACTTGGAACCTCACACCTGGGACCTGCATCTGAGACTCTGAGACCCCGTTTCTGGGACCTGCACCAGCACCTGGGACCCCGCACCTGGGACCTGCACCTGGAACCCAGCACCTGCACCTGGGCCCATGAACCTGGGCCCAGCACCTGGACCCCTCACTCCAGCTAAAGCTCAGAAGCCCCTCACCTCCAGGGTGGCTTCTTGCAAAGGCGAAGACTCTGCTGAGACATGTGAGTCCGCTGAAAACAGCCCCACAAGGTCGAAGCTTTTCACGGTGGGAAAAGGCAGCTCCGAGGCCGAGAGTGACGTTAACATTCCAGCGGGGGAGCCGGCGGCTGGGCAACAGCCCAAAGAAGATTCCATTCAAGCCCCGAAGGAGAATGCTGAGCCCACCGGGGCTGGGAGTGGGCAGGGGGCTGGGCTCTGAGGGCCCAGCTCGTCCGCAGCGGGGCAGGGCCTTGGCGTGGCGGGCCTCCTCCTGCCCCTGGCGACACCCTCACCCAGCAGAGCCTCCACCCTGCACTTCAGAGGGTCCCACACATCAGGCCTCTCCCCGCGGCAGGCGGTGAGCAGAGTGGAGTGAGAGCTGTCCCAGGAGGAGTGTGGCGAAGGGCGGAAACTCGTCTTTCTGTCTTTTCACCCTCGCTGGCCGGCGGGTGTGCTTCCGTGCACTTTAGGGGGGAGGGGGGACACCACTCGGTCGCCTCACATCCCTGCCCGACCTGGGAAGGAGCCTGCGACTCTTCGGTGCACGGACGATGCTCCAACCAACCAAGCCACACCAGCCAGGCGACAGGGACTCGTATATGCCCCACCCCCACCCCTCCCCTGGCTTCCACGGGGCTTCCATCCGACTGTGTGAAGCCCGTGCCTTCTCCGCCCAGCCCAGCGCACCCAGCCACGTGCCAACCCGGCAGTCTGCGTCCCCGGTGAGGGTGGCCCCGGGCTCGCTCACAGGCCGTCCCGCGCTCCGTGGACGGGTTCATGAAGGAAACAACCCGAGGGCCTCCGCCAGGGCCGTGCCCACAGCGGACCACACTGGTTATTCCATCAGCAGGCTGCCGAGGCCGACAGACCCGGAGTACGGAGGCTCCCCACAGCTGCCACTCCCCCGGGGCTGGACGGTCCCTGCTCCCGGCACTCCGGCCTGAGAAGCCACAGCGGGACACACACACGGACAGTGTCCAGCCAGCCGATGGCAGGACCACCACGTGGCCGGCCGGCACACACCCCGTCCCCTCCACCTGCACGTGGTTTTCCAAGCGGATGAGACGGGCACAGGGTGAGGGTCCAGAAACGCATTTCCACGACAGAGAGCGCCGGCGAGGCCGCAGGCATTCCCAGCCTCTAAAACAAGTACCAGCTCCAGAGAGTAACACATCCGTCCGCACAGCACGATGCCAAGCAACACCTCGACCGCACAGGGGCCCGGAGCTCCGAGGTGCTAGCGGCCGGGTGCTGCTGGCGGAGGCTGCAGGAACAGGGCACCTGCGCCTTTAAGAGCACACTCCCTCCTGCTGACAGCCGAGGCTGATCCCACAGCATCTGAGCTGGCTTCCTTTCTGTGCCATCGGCTGGCTTCCGACGCCCCTGTGCCCACGCTCCTCGGTCTTTGAAGGCCACCCTCCGCCGACAGGCTAGTTCCTGCAACTTCCAAACCAGCCACCGGCCTCACGCCGGCCAGAGCCACCACCCTGCCCGTCCCACCTGCCCTCGGGTGTCCGTTCCGACGTCCCAGCGAAATGACCTGGAGATCCCGCCTGTCCCTGCCATCGGGGTGGGCACACTTCTCCCCCGGCCACGTCAAGACCAGCAGCCACGTTCCACACACATTTCCACCCGTCAGAGGCACATCCGAGGCCTCCAAGACAGCCCGACACACACGTCCACAAGACACCGAGCCACGCGGGTGGTGACAGCTGAGCGTCCACGCCAGCCTCCGCAAGCAACGCCCACGGGCCCAATGGCACGCAGCCCAGACCACGGACCCCACGCATCGGAGAGTCGGCGCTCTCCCCAGAGAAAGAGTCGAGCCCCGCGCCCTACCTCGATCAGGAAGTCCCCCGTCCTCAGGCCGGCCTGCCAGGCCACCCCGCCTTCGTCCACGGACTCCAGGTACTGCAGGGCCGGGAACGCCGGCGTCGGCGTGAACTCCTCGATGGGCGTATCCGCTGGGAAGGCAGGGCGGGAGCTAGTTACAACCTGGTGGATGTGTCCAAGGCGCAGCCTCACCCCCGGGACCTGCGAGGGAGGCCCCTCGGCCCTGTGGGCAGTGGGAGGTCCGGCCACCGCCCCCCGGAAGGGCTGACCCTCACCATCCCAGGCCGGCGGCAGGTCGCCAATGAAGGCGAGTGCGCTCTGGGCCGCCACACCCCTGGGCCTCGGTGCCAGGGCTCGGACTTGCGAGCTCCACGGTGCGTGTCTGTGTGCACGCCTGTCATTTTCTTTAAAAGCATCGGTGACTAAACACTTTCGGTTCTAAAAATGGAAAAGCTCCCCCATAAGCACACGGAGCTGCAGAAGCACCACAGCCAGCCACCTGCCGAGGCTCCGTCTGCGGAGCCCGGAGGCCGCCGCCGGGAACTCGCTCGGAGCTCCACCGGAACCGGCGCTGACCCGGGGTGACTGCGGGTCCGAAACCCGTCACAGCTGTCTCCCTGGGCACCCGGCTTTGGGCCCCATGCCGCTGCCCTCGGAAATCCCAGGGCAAGAGGTGGCCTTTCCTGGGGTGTCCCGAGCGGCCAGGGGTGCTGGTGGGAAGATGGAGATAGCCCTTGCGGGGGAGGGGAGGGGCGACCACAGAGGGTGGTGGACACACACACGGCCGGTCATCCTTTCTCTCTCCCCGGACAGACGCCGGCAGGGCAGTGAGCCGGCAGGTGGGGCCGGGAAGGGGGCGGGAGGAACTCCACATGCTCGCCCGCGCGGCCAGCTGTCTCCTCCGTGGGGAGCCGATGCCATTTTGTTTTCTCTCGGAAGGGAAGCCCCCACGTCAAAGGCTGGCAGTGGGGGCTCCACGTGCAATGCACCCCGGAATCCCCCACCCCAGACCCCACCGCGCGGGTGCTGCTGGCTGGGGCCGCGGCCGAGGGACCATGTAGCCACGTTTCCTTGGCAAAGTCACCTCAGGGGCAGGCGCCCGCGCACCTGGGGCCAGAGCTCACTCTCCGCAGGCGGGCGGCCTCCAGTCCCCGACCTGAGCCCCAAACTTGGGGTTTAACCGGGGGGAGGGAGCGGGAGAGGGGTGCAGGGACTCTGTGCAGGGATGAAAGCCAGTCGGCAGCCCGCGCCGAGCAGGCGGCAGGTGAAGCCGCGGTTGTCTAGCAACCAAGTGCCCAGGAAGAGGCTGCCTGGAGCTGGGGCATGCCTTGCACGCGGGCGTGTGCGCACACACACGTACACACAGGAGCACATACATGTGCATGCAGCCGGGGCCGGGGCCCGCGCCTACCTTTCGCCCCGCGCAGGACAAACCCGAAGCCCTCATTGTCCTTCTTCTGCAGGACCACCGCCTTCTCCTCGATGGTGCAGTCGCTGTGGAGAGAATTCCGGGGGCAGCGACCGTTACCGGGGCCCGTCCGCACCGTGGCCGCTCCTCCGCCGGGGACGCTCATCATCGCGGCCGCTGGGCCCGGCGGCGGAGGGAGCTAGGCGGCGCGGGGCGCGGGGGGCGCGCGGCGGCGGGGGCGCGGGCGGCCGGGCTGGGCGGGCGCGGCGGGCCGGGGCGGGGCGGGGGGCCCGGGCGCGGGCGGCGCGGGGGCCCGCATGGTGGGGGCGCCGGCCCGGCCGAGGGCGGCTGCGGCGGGAGCGGAGCGGGGCGGCCGCGGGAGGAGCCCGCTGCGCCAGCGCCGGCCGGCCCAGGCGGCTCCCGCGAGCGGAGCGGCGGAGCGAAATGAGGCAGCAGTTTCCCGGTTCTGGAAGCGGTTCGAGCAAACCCGGTTCCAGCTGCTCCCTGCGCGCGCCGCGGAGACGCAGCGACCCCTCCCGTTCCGCCCGCGGCCGCGGCGGCGTGGGCCCCACGGCGCGTCACCGGCGGGGCGGGCGGGGGGCGGGGGCCGCGGGCGGAGGGCGGCGCGGCGGGCGGGCGGGAGGCGGTCACCGGGTAGCACGCGGCCGCTGACGGCAGGGCTCCTCGGGGGAGGCTTTGTTTGGGGGCGGGGAGACGGGGGCTCCCCCTGAACCATCTAAAGCCGCAGCGTTTGTGTTAAAAGGAAAGAAACCATTCCGCAGAAGGCGGCCACAGGAAGGGCACCTGCCCCCCCCCGCACCCCCCCCGGGGGTCCGGGCGAGGGGCAGGACCTTGCTTCCCGGGCCTCCCTGCCTGGGGGGCTGTCCCCTTCCCCCCTAAGTCGGGGGCAGGGCCGATGGGGAGGGTCCTCGGGGGCAGGTGCGGAGGACTGGGTGCGAGCAGAAAGGGCCTCCGGGAGCCCCCTACAGAGAGGCTGGAGGCCATCTGGGAGGGGGTGGCCGAGGTCAGTGCCCACCCTCCGTCTGCTGTCTGGGGAGGCCATGGCCTCCCTGCACAGCCCCCCTCCCCCCCCCCTAACAGCCCCCCCCCCTCCAGGAGAAGGGCAGGGGTCCCCGAGGAGGTGGGCAGGCCCTTGGACCAGCCATGGCAGCAGCAAGAACTTCCCATGGCACAGGCCAGGGGGCAGCTGGGGGAGGTGGGGGCGCAGCTGGAGAATCACAAGTGTCCTGACCTCTGAGACACCCCCCCCCACATCGGGGGACTGTGTAGAGGACCCTGGCTCTGGGGGGCCAGCAGAGGGGACAGACCCCTGACCCCCGGTGGGCCATGTGATCCAGGGTGACTGCCCAGGGCGGACTGAACACCGGAGGCGGGGCTCAGTGCCCGGGCTCTGCCTGCCTCCCACCTGGGGCACAGCCTCCTACCAGGGGAGTTTGGGGTCGGGAGAAGGGAGCCCCTGGCTCGGCCCCCCGCAGCCACCGGATGAGGTCTCAGACACTCAGGAGCCAGAGCCACGGCGCCCACGCAGTCACCGGCTGCCCCCGACGCTGAGGAAGTGCCGGGCTGGGCTGGGCTGGGCTCAGTTCCCCTCCTGTAGCAGAGCAGTGAGCAGAGCACAGGCCTCCGCTTCTGTGAGGTCGGTGGGCTGATACCTATGATGGTGCAGTGGAATGGAGAGCCCCAGGAACCACCCCTCCCAGGGAGCCACCCCAAAACCAGCACCAGGAGCCTCGGTGGCGGTGCTTGGCCAGAACCCGGAGCCGGCGGGACCGAGGACAGGAGCCTCCACCGGGCCTCTCCCTCTCCACAGCCTCCACCAGGTGCCGACGCGGACTGCTCCCCTCCCCCCCTGAACTTCTCAAGGGAAGGCCCCGGCCCCTGGCTCACTCCCTGCTGGGCAGTGCAGACCCCCCTCCCCCTGCCGCCACCCCTTCTCCAGGGAAGGGCTCTCCCAGGGCCCCCCAACGCAGCAATGCAGCTCCCAATGCAGCATGAGCAGCCCGACCCGGCCCAGGCTGCGGCTCAGAGGGCCCTGCGGCCTCTCCTCCTGCCCACTGACCGAGGGGCGGGTTCTGCCCGGGGGCATGGATGGCATCGGTGCAAACCCCAGTCCTGCTCTGACCCCGGGGCCATGGGGCAACCACCCTGAGCAGGGTCCGAGTCTGCAGGGGCCGATGACAACCACCCTGAGCAGGGTCCGAGTCTGCAGGGGCCGATGACAACCAGGCCCCGTCCTGGTCCGCTCAGGGCCCCCACCCGCCGGCGAGCGTGCTGAGTCACCCTGGGGGCCACGTCCTGTGCTCTTTCCTGGTGACTTTGGTGGGCCTCAGGCCCCAGGGGGTGTGGCCTAGTAAAATAGTCGCCCACCCCAAATGGCCACACCTCTCTGCTTCGCTGCCAGGGGCCACGGACCAGGGGCCACGGACCAGAGGCCACGGTCATGCCCTGCCTTCCTGCAGGGTCCTCTCTAGCTCACGTTCACCCCTGAAGTGCCCTGAACACGTCTGAATAATTCACCCCCCTCCTCGCCTCTGGGTCTGTGCAGCATCCCAACTCACACGCCAGGCTCCCTGGGCCTGCCCCCCCACCCTGCACCGGCACCCTAAACCTTCCGGATGAGGCGCAGCAACACGCATTCTCCTGTGAGGGCCCTCTGAGTGTTGCCCACGCCTCTGAGTGCCTTTATGCCCACTGACCCACGCACGTGGGCCCCTCAGGGCAAACCTCAGGCCCGTTCCTCCCTGACCCTCCCTAACGACCCCCTTCCCGTCCCAGCGGGATGCCACTCGTGTCCCGGCCACGCTCCCTTCAGATGTGTGCGCTGAAAGGACAGGGCACTTGAAGGCACCCCAGGGTACCCTCCGTTGCCAGTGTCCCCAGCAGGCACTGAGGGAGGCAATGGGATGGGCACCCTGCCCCGAGCAGCCGTGGGGCCGCCCCGTGCCGCCTAGAGGACGCGGCGGCGGGACTGTGACGGCGACTCTGGCACAGGTGGCAGCCGGGTGCGTGAGGAAGGGCGGGCACCTGCTCCCACCCTCAGGATGGAGACAGTGCTCGGGCGTGAAGTGCTCCCACAGGCGGAGTCCCGGGGGACACAGTCCCTGTCGAAACTCCCTGGGGCCGCATGGGAGGGAGCCCTCCAGGCGCCATGTCTCCCCTCCCCGCAGCCCAACTGCGTGCCACCTGCCACGGTGGTTCCCAGAACACACCGGAGCCAGACGCTCCCGGAGTCTTCCTCTCAGGACCCCAGGAGGCCGGGCATCAAGTGGCTTTGAACTGCCCGGGGACCCAGGATGGGGCCAGCGATGGCTGTGCTCTCAGGTCTGTCAGTCACAGAACACGCTGTCTCAGCCGCAGGGCTGGGCCTGGAGGAGCCACAGGAAGCCAGGCCGGGGAGCACCCGGGGCCGAGGCTCCGTCTGTCCTGCCCCACATGGGAGGATCAGGGATGACACGCAATGCGGGACTGGCCAGCTGCCCCTTCCGGCTGCAGGGGGTTGGGATGGGTCTGGGCCTGGGGTTCTGAAGCTATTGGGGCCAGGGAATGAACACAGTCCTCACTGCACACCTACTAAGCGTCGGGGGATGGGCAAGGTACCGGCAATTTGGAGGGGCCATCGGGAGTCGTGGATCGAATGGTGGCACCAAAAATAAAACCCGTCTCCAGCCCTGCTCTCCCAGACTTGCTCCAGGAGGCCAAGACGATAAAACCCGATGGTCCTCCTCGTCCTCCGAGGCCTGACTCCGCCGGGGACCCGCCCACACCCAGGCTTCCCCAAACGCTTCACACAGGTCCGCCCCCTGTGGCCGGAGACAGCATCCCCTCGGCACGATGCTAGGACCCTGCAGGCGGGCAGGACGGCCTGGCCCCATGGCAGGGGTTGGGGGTTGGGTCAGGTGAGGCACAGACTCAGCCCCGTGGTAGGGGTTGGGGTCGGGAGTCAGAGGTCAGGTCAGGGGAGGCACAGACTCCGGAAGACGCTGTGCCCGGGGGTCTGCAGGAGGGACCTGGGGCGCCGTGGTGCCTGGACCCAGAAGAGGGGCCCTCCTGGGTTTGGGGAGGCTGCCGGGCCACTGCAGTGTCTTGGCCCCCTGCCAGCCCTCGCAGCCCCAGAGCTGTGTGGGGGGCCACACGCGTGTGCATCTGGAAACACCCCGAGGCCCCAAACCCAATGGGCGCTCAGAGCCGTGGGGGGGCCAGCCTCCCTCCGACTGACAGCTGGCGTGCGGGCGCCGCACAACTGTGATGTCTTGTCACCGCGGACACACTGCTGAGGTCACCCCAGCTGGGCCTCCTCACGCTGAGGGATCCCTGGGTGCGGGGCCTGGGCACCCCGATGAGTTACAGGGGTACAGCCCAAAGGCAGGGTTCACTGAAGCATCGGACCTCAGTCAGCCCCAAGAAGGCCAGTGGATGGGGCTGTGGGTGTGTTGAAAACCAGGGCCTGCGGTTTGGGGGTGCTGGCGCCTGGGGAGACGCGGGAGGATCCCTGGAAGAAAGACTGGGGTTCATTGCCCTGGAAAGCGTCTTCCTGGAGAGGCTGCGGGGCCCGCCTTGCCCAGGGCAGGACACCGAAGCGGGAGGAACGGTCTCGGGCGCTCGCGCTCTCGCTGACGGCCGGCGGCAGAACTGGGGCGCTGCTGGAAGAGGCAGCGCCAGGGCAGGGCAGGGCAGGGCTGTCCTAGAAACTTCGGGCTCTGCCAACCAGGACGAGGCGGCCGCACAGAGCCGGCAGCTCCTCGGAGGGGGCCTGGGCTGCAACAGGTGGGCCCGCTGGGCACAGATGCCAGGCGTGGGCAGGCGGCCAGGTGCCCGCGCGGCGCTGGCGGCGGAGTGGACAGAGGGCCACTCCACAGGCCATGGGCGGGCCAGCTGTCCTCGGGGAGGCCCGGCGGCGGCTGAGAACGGGGGGGGGGGGAGCAGTCCCCACCTCAGCTGCCACTTGCCGCTGCAGGCGGGCACCTCCCCGCCTCTGGCCGCCCACGGCCTTCCCCCCATCCTGCTTCCCTGTCCGTGCACGGTGCTGCCCGCTGCCCTCTGCCCTCTGCCCTGTCCAAGCTGGGCTGCCGCAGCTCCCAGGGGACATGAGCCCTCTACCTCCCACCCCCAGTTCTTTCTTTCTTTCTTTTCCCCTGTATTGATTTTTAGAGAGAGGAAGGGCGAGGGAGAGAGAGATGGGAACATTAACGACGAGGGAGAATCACTGATCGGCTGCCTCCTGCACGCCCCACACTGGGGATGGAGCCCGCCAGCCGGGCCTGAGCCCTCATGGGGAATTGAACCGTGACCCCCTGATTCATAGGTCGACGCTCAACCACAGCCACGCCGGCCGGTTCTGAGAGCTTGTGTGAGGTGCTCGAGAGCCACGTGGGGGAGACGCCGCACGTGGGCAGCTCATTCACAAGCAGCGCTGCTCCTGCTCCTGGGAGCCACCCGCCGCAGCCAGGGAGCAGCGTCCCCTCACGGGGGCTCGCCCGGCAGAGGCCGCACGCCCAGGGTCTTCCGGGAGCCGTTTCTCCGATCGGATCGGATCGGCAGCTACGGCTCCGCCCGGCCCCGCGTTCCTCGTGCCAGTCTCCCTGCACTGCTACCGCGATCAGCAGTACAGGCTTCCCTGATAGAAGCCGTGATGTGCAAAGACTTGATTGAAATTAAATTGTCTCATTATTTCGTAATAAATCACCCAAAAGCGTTTCCTAAACACCAGCAGGCGTGTTACCTGCCAAGAGCGCGGGGCGGAGGAGACAAGACGTGGCTCGGCGTTTGGGATAATGACCGGCGACCAGTGCTCCCCGCGGAGCTGAGCCGAGACTCGTCCTGTAGGCGGAAGGGCAGCCTGGGAACCGGGAGGTGGGGGAGGAGCTGCCTCCCCAAAACAGCTGATCCTCACAGATTTTTACAATAAAAAAGTTATTATATTTAAGACCCTCACCAGAGGGTATGCTTTTATTAATGTGTGTGTGTGTGTGTGTGTGTGTGTGTGTGTGAGAGAGGGGGGGGGGGAGGGAGAGGGGGGAGAGAAGCATCGATGTGAGAAACACTGGTTGGTTGCCTTCTTTACGCACGCCGACCAGGGATTGAAGCCACAACCTAGGTGTGTGCCCTGACTGGAAATCGAACCCCCAACCTTCCAGAATATGGTCGGCAAACTGTGGTTCTCGAGCCACATGTGGCTCTTTGGTCCCTTGAGTGTGGCTCTTCCACAAAATACCACGGCCTGGGCGAGTCTATTTCGAAGAAGTAGCGTTAGAAGAAGTTTAAGTTTAAAAAACTTAATCGTTTTACTGTTGATATTTGGCTCTGTTGACTAATGAGTTTGCCGACCACTGCTCTAACCAACTGAGCCACCTGGCCAGGGTGAAAAATTGTTATTTTAAACATAAAATATAATATATCCTATATATCATCCCGCTTAAAATACCCCAATGGCTTCTCATCAGAATGGAATATAAAATCCGAATTCCCCACTATTGCTAAGACACTCCTAATTCTCCACCTTCCACCCCCATGGCTGTCTTCTCTCTCTCCCACAGGCTGGTCTCCTCTTTGCCTCAGGGCCTTTGCACGGCCTGTGCTCGCCCCAGAGTTCTGTGCTCGCCCCAGAGTTCTGCTCCGGGGCTCCTGGAGAGAGACTGCTGTCGCTGTTCAGGTCCCCAAAGTCTCTCCCCCGAGGGCCTTCCCTACCGCCAGACATACCCTTCCTGCCCCGACTCTCAGCCCGTACTCCGCCTTAATTCCCTGTCAGTCGCTGCATTTGAAATGGTGACTTGATGGTATGCGTGCTCCCAGGAAGGCTGAGCCTGTGCACCGTGCCTCTAGAAAGGCGGTTCTCAACCTTTCTAATGCCGTGACCCTTTAATACAGTTCCTCATGTTGTGGTGACCCTCAACCATACAATTATTTTCATTGCTACTTCATAACTGTTGCTACCCACAGGGTGAGAACTGCTAGCAGAGTTAGCTAAGACAGTGGTCGGCTAACTGCGGCTCGTGAGCCACATGCAGCTCTTTGGCCCCTTGAGATTTTAGCAAAGGCCAGCTTAGGAGTACCCTAATTAACAGGAGTTAATAACAATGTATCTTCCCTATATAGTTTAAGTATAAAAAATGTGGCTCTCAAAAGAAATTTCAATTGTTGTACTTTTTTTAAAAATTGATTTTTTACAGAGAGGAAGAGAGAAAGATAGAAACACTGATGAGAAACATCCATCAACTGCCTCTTACCCCCCCCCACTGGGGATGTGCCCACAATCAAGGTAGAACCTGGGACCCTTCATTCCACAGACCCACGCTCTATCCACCTAGCCACACCGGTTTCAGCTATTGGTTGTTCTGTTGATATTTGTCTCTGCTGACTAATGAGTTTGCTGACACTGGCCTAAGATCATCAGAAAACACAGGTATTTACATTACGGTTCATAACAGTAGAAAAATGACAGTTATGAAGTAGTAAAGAAAATAACTTTATGGTTGCGGGGTCACCACCACAGGAGTAGCTGAATTAGAAGGTCTCGGCATTAGGAAGGCGGAGAACCGCGGCTCTACACGGAGCCAGGCCCATCTTAAGCCCTGGCTCTGGGACCTGGGCAGGCCCTTACCCACTGAGCCCGGCTTTGCTGGCTGCAGGAGGGAAGGTCGGAACATTCTAGAAGGTGCTTAACGGGTGGGTATTGACGCAGCGAATGAAAGCTAAGCAGGGACTCCTGCGTCCGGTCTGTGATGCAGCCGCGGGGACAGAGCTTTAAAGCCAGACCGGTCCGAGGCAACGGGGAGGCGCTGGAAGGCTGCCTGTCCCCACTGGCAGGAGGGAGCGCCGTGCCCACAGCCCTGTCCAAACCGGTCACCCACGCCCTGCCCCCCCAAGGCTGGCCCTACAGCTGGTCCCTTTCCCAAGTCCATGCAGCCGGTGGGAACGGGGTTTGTCCACGGTCACGCAGCTTGGCCAGAGGCAGGGCCAACTGGTAACCCTTGGCCTTTGACACTGAGCGGACTGTTCTTCAACACAAAACAAAACAACAAATCACGCCCCTCAGAGCAAGAAGGGGACACGCTTCCGTGGGGAGCCCTCCCGACCCGGGGAAGGGGCGCCGCAGGCCGGGGCTTGTCACACCCGCTCTGTGAAGGCCAGAGTGCCCGTGTTCCGGGCTCCTGGCCCACGAGGTCCCGGCTGCAACCGCTCGCTCAGCCGGTCGTGGCTCCCGGGAAGCCCGGACGAGCGGTGAATGAATGGGCGTGGTGTGTGTGTCGATAAAACTTTATTTACAGAAGCAGGCGGGGCAGGGGGTGGGGAGCGGATGGGCCCGGTGCTCCCAGTGTTTTAAAAGACACGTGAACCGGCGTGAACCGGCACAGACGAGGCGCCGGAGCCCGAGCCTCCACGCGAACCGCGGCCAGTCCGGGGACAAAAGCCGAGACAAGCCCCATCCTCCCACCCAGTCACACCTCATTGTGCCCAGTGCCGGCCGGCCCGGCGTCTGAGCTCAGAAAAGACCCAGGGAAACGCATTTAGAAACGGGGTCACCTGTGAGATGCCCTAGAAAGACGCGGAGGGATCGCACGGGGCGGCCGCTCGGAAAGACAAAGCCCCCTCCCTCCCATCGCGCCTGGATGGGCACGCCGGGCGGCTCCGGTGGGGCCTGAGTTCTGGCTTAATCAGCAACGCGGGCAATGACGTCATTACCACCCGCCCGGCTCCCAGGGCCGCGTGGCCCATGAATTGTGGTGAAAGGAAGACGGGGGACTCTGCACGGGGAGGGGACCCAGCAGGGGCTGAGCCTTCCTTAGAAACTTAGGACAGTCCGGGCCCTCCCTCCAGGAGCAGTGGGGTGGGGGTGGGGGTGGGGTCTCCCCAGCTCAGGAGGAGCCAGGCCTCTACACAGGGGCCGACTCCCACAGTGGCGGGTGGCGGTCACGTGGGAGGCGCCAGCCCGTGTCCTGGCGGCTTGGGGGAGAGAGAAGGCTCCACGAGCCCTGACTTCAAAAGAAGAAAGCCCACCATCCGCCTGTCTGAGGGGCTGGTCCCCACCACCCCAAAATAAGGAGACATTTCGCAAACTGGGAAATGAAGCCCTGGGAGTGAGGCACCTTTTATAGAGAAAAGTCCCGCCCCAGTTCCTGATTGGTCCATGTTTATGCAAACGAGGAATCCAAATCACACAGTTCTGATTGGCCCAAATAGCACAGTCCTGATTGGTCAGTATCATGCATTCTGATTGGTTGTTATAGGGCAGCTTTGATTGGTCAGTGTGTATGCAAATAAGGTCATAACTCATTGGTCAAAAGAAATACCAGGCCCAGCCCCCAGGCTCAGGGTTGAGCATGGACCAATCAGGAACTGGGGCGGGACTTTTCTCTATAAAAGGCGCCCCACTCCGGAGGCTGCATGTCCCAGTTTACAACCTGTTCCCTTCGAGAATGTCTCCTCCTTCGCACCTCCAATTGGGAGCTTGGGGTGGTGGGGACCAGGCCCTCGGGCGGGTGGAGGGCTTTCTCTTCTAGAAATCAGGGCTTGTGGAGCCTTCTCTCTCCCCCAAGTTGCCCAGGACAAGGGTTGGCGCCTCCCACGTGACTGCCACCCAGGACTGGGAGTTCCCCCTCCTCACGCCAAGCCCCCACGCCCCGACCTTCAGGTTGGCACAGACAGGGTCAGAGGCCTGGCTCCTGCTGAGCTGGGGAGACTCCCCCCCCCCCCCCCCCCACACACACACCGCGGGCTGCTCCTGGAGGGACGGCCTGGACTGTCCTCCCTAAGGAAGGCTCAGCCCCTGCTGGGTGTGTTCCCCTCCCCCCCCCCCCGGTCTTCCTTTCCTTTCCATCTTCACCTAAAGTGTCGTTCCCCCTACCTCCCCACCCCCTCACCCTCCCACACCCTTCTCACACACACACACCCTGCCGCTACCCCCCCCCCCTGCCGCTCCCAGTGGTCTGCATTCCCCAGAGCTCAGCTCGGCAGCTGCTTGCTGTCCCTAAGGTCCCTGTGCTCGAGGTGCCCCAGTTCCCCCCTGTGTCCCATCCTTCTTCATTAAAGTGCCAGTCCCGCCACATGCCGCCGCCCCAGGCCATCCGCCTGGCTCCCGAGGCTCCGTGACCATTTGTTTCTGGTTTCCCCCAAACAGACATTTTTCTAGCCAATCTGTGTGGTCCCGGCGCCGTCACCGTCCACACTATATTTATTCCTTCCTTCCTTCCTTCCTGCCTGCCTGCTGCCTCCGAAAGCTCTTATCTTCCGCGAGATAAGCCGCCTTCCAGCCTGCCCGCACCCGCTGGCTCCGAACTCCACGCACCCGCTCTCATCGCCGGAGCATCTCGGTGCCTGGGTTCACCGACACCCATTTGGGCTGAGACATGCTGGCTGCCCTCCCTCCCCCTCCCCCCTCATCTCGGGGAGGAGCAGGACAGTCGCTGAGCCTTGGGCTCAGGAATGTGAGCACCGGTGATGCAAACAGCACCCCCCCCACACGCCCCGCCAGGCGCTGAGTGAGGCCCCCAGCCCTCTTGTCCCTCACAGCCCCCTGGGCGCAGGCTGAACTCCACAGACAGGAAGCAGGGCACAGAGAGGTTCAGGGACGGGGCCAGGGCCACACAGCAGTGCAGCGAGGAGCTGGGTTGTGGAGCTGGGCCTTGGCCGGCGGAAGCCTGCCCCTCCCCGAGCTGGGGGCAGGCCTGTCCTCGGCCACCGCAGAGGGAGGGAGGGAGGGAGGGAGGGCGGCCACCGAGCCCGGGTGGCCCTCGGCACCTCTGTAGGGACAGCGCCCTGTGCCCTGCAGCACGGAGGCCGCCCGCCTGCTGTCGCCCACAGCGAGTGTTGTGCCTGGAGGCGGGCAGGGTTGGGCCGAGCTCTGCACCACCCACGGAGCCTCTGGTCTGGGCAGTGGGCCCCCGGGGTCCCAGGCACAGAGGTTTGGCGTCTCATAGCGGGAGGGGCCCGCAGGCAACCAGAGCCTTGGGCCTGAGTTCTCCGTGTCTCCCGAGGCCCCTGGCACAGTGTGGGCCTGGCGTGGCCCTGGCGTGGCCAGTTCCCGGCCGGGGAGCGTGAGAGGGCGCGCAGCTGCCTGAAGGAGGAGGGGGTGCTGCCCTAACCAAGTTGGCAAGGAGGGCCTTGCTCCAGGCGGGGCCGGCCTGTGCCGTGCGCCGTGCCCGGCCGAGCCTCCGTTCTCTCCGCAGGAAATGCCACCCCTCCTGAGGGGCTTCGGTGACTCTCAGAGGGTGTGTGGAGGGTGCTCCCCGCGGGCACAGGAGCCCAGACCTTGCCTCCCATCCCGCAGCCTGTGGAGACGCCCGGGCCCTCAGCGGGCAGCTGGCGCGGCGGGTACGACCGACGCAGCCGACCCACATCTGAACTCTGTGCCCGCGGGTCGGACCCCGGCGCCGGGAACGCTCACGCTGTGGGTGTCCTGTGGCTGCTGTGGCCACGGGCACAAGCGTGATGGCTGGAACACACCCTTACTCTCTCAGCCCTGCGGTCGGGGTCTCCTGGGCTGATCCAGGTCCGAGGGCCGCCCTCGGGGTCCCAGGGGCAGCCTGTGCCTGGCCTTCCCCAGCTCCCGGAGCCCCACATTCGTGGCTCGAGGCCCCTTCCTCCGTCCGTCCTCCAACGTCAGCTCAGTGGTCACGTCCCCCGTCCTGTGATCACCTGGGCCCTCCGACACCCCAGGACCCCTTCCTGTGTGGAGGTCGGTGACCCCCTCACTGGTCCCATCTGTGTCCTTACCTCGGGGGGCCGAGGGGCACCTTTGCAGGTCCCAGGGACTCGGGCAGGGGCGTCTTAGGGGCATTACCGGACCCTCCACCCCATACGGGTTTCCCCTCCCTCCCGGGGAGACGGGGAACCGGCTGGTCGTGCAGCTGGGGGTGTTCCCAGGAAGCCGCGCCAATCACGGTGACTCATCCCAGCCCAGGCCCGGCCCGGAGACGCGGAGGGGGCGGAGGAGCGCGTGGCGCGGGCCCCGCGGGCGGACAGGTACCGCAGCGGAAGTCACCGCTCCTTCCTCTCGGCCGCCTTCTCCCCTCCGAAGGGCAAAGCCACGGCCCTGCCGGTGCCCCTGCAGTCACCCGGGAACGGCCACGCTGCCACATCTCCCCACGGCCTTGCCTCTCCGCGTTCGGGCTCAGAGCAGTGGGGAGTGGGGGAGGGGGGGTGGCAGCAGAAGGCCGCACCCACATCAGCACCCGCACCCGCACCCACACGTGGTACTGCGAGTTCCCGCCGGGGCGGCCTCGGTGTGAGGTGCGGGCATCCACAGACTCCCAGATCCTTAGACGAGGCCAGAGCCCCGGCCTCGGAGCTGTCCCCAGGGAGGGGAGGCCGAGAGCACGCCGTGCTGCCGGCCCCGGCCACCCGCGGGAGGCTGGATGCGGGCGCGCCCTCGCTGACCTGTGTGGGTCCGGCTCCTCCTGCGGCCCGTCCTGACTCCTCAGGGGGCTCGCAGCTCCGGGCCCGGGAGCAGAGAGTTCGCCGCCGGCTTCCAGATCCCGGGTTTCCCTGCCTGCCCGTTCCCCCTGGCGGGAGCAGTGGCCCAGACCCACCCCTAACCGTGACGGGGTGGTGGGGGGAGTGCAGGAAGCAGGGACCCGTCCGTCTGGGCCTGCTGGTCCGGCTCTGGGCCTCAGACAGACGCGCCCACCTCGGCCTCCAACGTGGCCGCGCGACCAGGGTGCTGGTGGCTGAACGTTGCCCAGCGACAACCCCGGGCCTGGGTGCTCAGGTGGGAACGTGGAGCAGGGCTGGGGCGTGGCAGGCCCCCGGCGAGAAGGGAACAGCCGGCCCCCCGGGGACGACGCGTGAGCCAGGGCTGCTGGAGCCGAACAGGCCAACCACCTGGCCAGCGACGGTGGTGAGGACTGACGTGACGAGGCGTGTGCGGTGAGATGACGGCGAGGTGACACGCATCGCCACGCCGGGAGCTACGGGCGGCCCACCAGGAGGAGAGGCCGCTGTGACTGGTCCAGGCCCTGGATGGTGCGGAGGGCGAGGTCTCCCCTGGGTGGCCCTGGGGCCGGGACCTCCTTCTGCCCCTCTCCCCGTCACACCCGGGACACGCACCGAGTGCCAGGGTTAGCCGCTCCTGAGGGAGGCAGCGAAGCGCCGTGCGCTGGTTCTCACGGGACACCAGCCCTCGAGGGTGGATGGAGGGGTGGACAGGCACGTGGAGAGGTAGCCGGTGAGTACAGGGAGAGGTGGGCGGATGAACGAATGCATGAGTGGACAGATTACGGGTGGATGGATGAGTGGATTCTGCTCTAGTTAAGGTGCTGGGCTGGGCTGTCCTGCACTGCAGTCAGCACCCCTCAGCTGCTTGCTGCCTGTCCCCTCGGGGCGGCCATGTCACCCCGTCCCCTGCACCTGCCCAGAGCCGCACACGCCGGTCATCACAGCACGTGGGGGCCGCCAGCCACCTCCCTGCCCGCCCTCCATGGCCGCTGCCAAGTTCACTGGCCGGAGAAGGTCCGGTCTGAGCTCTGTGTTCTGTCGGCCAGGGTCACCCCGGGGTCAGACACACGTGTGGCCGAGGGGTGCTGCCTCAGGGCCTCCACGTGCTAATGACACCAGGGAGAGGTCGCGGGAGGATTGCCGGCGTGGTGCTGGGAGGGACGCGAGGCGACTGGCCACAGCTGGACAGTGTCCACTGTGCATTCTCCCTGCCCCGTCCACTGTCCCCGCTCGCCCACAGGCCGCGGTGGTCGGCTCCCTCACCACGCGGGCAGGGCTGACCCGGGGCTGCGCCAAGGCCCAAGCTTCCCCACGGCCCCGCCTCCCCCGACAGCTCTGTCCTGTCCCCGAACACGGCCTGAGGGCCACACGTCTCCTGTCGGCCACGCTGCCCCGCGCCCTCATTCGTTCCACACCTGCTCTCAGGCGCGTGGCCAGCTGCCCCAGGGTCAAGTTCAGCCTTCACCCCCCCCCCCCCGGGAAGCGGCGGATGGGGAGCCGCCCATCTCAAAGGCAGAGCGTGTGCACACGGGCCCCCACACGCGGGCACACGGGCGGCCTGCGGGCGGTGCGACGCTCTCCGCTCTCCTGCCAGGGACGGCTCTGCAGAGCCACAGCCACAGCCACAGCCACGGATGAGCTGCTGCCAGACCCTGCGGCTGTCGTAGGCCCCTCTGTCCCGAAGGCCCACTCCCAGCTGGACCGCCCTCCCCGTAACCATGGCAACAGCTCTTGGCGCTTCCAGGCACCCTCCCTGCCAGAATGGAAGCGGACCCACAGTGCCAGGCACCGCCGCCGGTCACACCTCAATGGCCCCCCAACAAGGCCGGGCTGGCCGCCTCCGGGACACACCCCTGAGCCTCCAAAGGGTGCTCCGCCAGACCGCCAAGCACAGGCGCACGGAGACCACCCCTCAGGCAGGTTCTCCGGGGCGCGGCGGCTCCCACCATCCCGGCCCACGTCCACGGGGCAACGTCCACGGTGGACACGGGGAAACCAGCCCAGGGGCCGAGGGCACCACGCAAGGTGGTCGGGGCGCTGGCGGCACGGGAGCAGCCTCACCTGCCGGCGTCGAAGCTGTCGTAGGAGCCCACCGTGTAGTGCCGGAAGAGCTTCTTGCTGCGGTCCGAACGCGTGTCTGCACGGGAGAGAGAAACACGGCTTAGCGACGTCACGGGCCCCTGGACGTGGGGACCACACCAGGCAGGCCGGGCCTCCCGTCCGTCTGACTGACGACGCCCGAGACCCCCTCTCCCAGGAGGTCGAGGCCTCACTCTGGGGCCCCACTTTGCAAAATTCGGGGGACGCATATGCATCCCAAGGCACAAGGCTTAGGAGCTCTGTTCCCAAACAGGGCAGAGTCCCAGCGTCCTCAGCCCGTGGGGGCGCCAGGAGGGAGCGCCACGCAGCGCACAGGGGACTGTCGGGCCAGGCAGGAGGGCGGCTGCCCCGGGGCCCCTGGAGCCACCAGCCGGTGCTCTCGGCTGTGCCGGCGGCAGCCCTGGCAGCCATAGATGACTGCCTTTGGGGAAAATGCTTATTGTTATTTTCCCGATTGTCACTGCTTTCTCCTACACACACACACACACACACACACACACACACCAAACAGCGTGATGAAAGGCCCTAATTAAGCTCCCCGCTTGCTTCCCTTGCTCAGCGGATTCAGACGTAAATTTCACGGGAAATGATGTGGACGCGGTAATTAGATTTAATAGATAGCTCAGAGCTGCGGGGGAGGGGGGGGCACGTCGACACAGATACGAGAAACACGGCGTCTCCTGATGTGCTGCCTCCCCATCTCCCCTCCGTGATACCCTCCCGGACAACACCCTCCGAGCCCTGGGAAAACACACGGAGGGGATGTGCTGGCCTTGGGAAGGGGCTCCAAGTCTCTGGAAACCCCTGTGACCTCCCTACTGCCCGCAGCGAAGTCAGCAAAAACCTGAGCTCCCTTTCTACCCAGCCTGGAGCTGCTGTCTTTGGGGCTTGGGGTGGAGCAGAGGTCCCACCGAGGACTACATTTCCCAGCACCCCTTGTACCCAAGTTAGGCCATGTGACTATTTCCCACCAATGGGATGTGAGCATGTTCTATGGGGGAGGGGGGGAGGGCGGGTCCTTTCTAAGCTTGGCACTGCCCGCTCTACCCTAGGCTTCTCCCAGCTCAAGGCTGGATGCCAGGCCTTGGGGGGGGGGGGGCAGAACCCTCTCGGATCCCTGGCGGTGGCCGGGTCTCTCACAATGCTGACATGATGGGAACCAGCCTCGTGGCTCGACGTTGCTGGGCAGTGTTGGCTGCGTTGGTACTGTAGCCAACATTGCCCAGTGGGCGAGCAGGCCAGGGGCCCGGGGTGCTGCCACCTGCCTCTCCACCTTTTCCCCTTTTCCGCATCGCTCCCTGCGGCTCCAACGCGATGAAACGGGGTTTCCTGGGTAGTGACATCATCGCCATCACGGTCACCACGGACACGGACTGGGTGCTTCCTGAGCCCCAGGCCCGCACTCACTCACTGTCCCCCAGAGACGGGGCGGAAACGGCACATGGGGAACCAGCTAGAATGGGAAGGCAGGCTGGTCCGCGCTGCCCACCGTGGCGGTTTGTTCTGATTCGTAAAGGCACGCTCTCGCCTGGCTGCAGTGACACACGGGCCCGTCCTCCCCGTTCGCTGGTGGTGGAGGAACACGAGCCCGATGCAGAACCAGGGCCGCCAGCCCTCGGAGGACGCCAGCCTCGGCGTGCCCGCAGGCCCTCGAAAATCTCCACTGAACGCCGACCATGCGGCATTTCCTTTGGCTGCTTCCCCACGGAGTCCCTGCCCTTCTACCCCAGAGAAGCAGTGGCTGATGGGGGCGCAGAGCAGGCTTCTGTGGGTGACTGCTGCTCTCCCTGCCGCCCGCAGGATCGGGGTCAGCGCTCACGTGGGATTCGCTCTGTCTCTGCTGAATTGGCTCGAGTAGTGGCGGGCAGCCCAGACCCACGATTGTCTGGTTACCTTAGGACCCCTGGGGAGAGGGCGCACCCGGGTCTGCGGGGTCAGCCGCATCCCCCAGGGGCAGCCCCTCTGGTTTCTGCTCCATCTCACACCGCCCTTCAACCCCACGGAGCGGCCCCCCGATCATCCCAGCCTCGTCCTCACCGACGTTTCCCGGGTCCGAGCCCCGGGCTGTGACGTGCACCATCTGGGCTCTTCCAGCCGCGGTGACAGGGGGACGGCTGGACCATTTCCTGGGCGGGGACGGAGCTGCCTGGGCAATGCTGCACCCGCTGGGATGAGCACCTCAGCCAGCAGGCGGCTCCCTGGCCAGGCTCAGGAGCCCCGGCCCACGCCCTGGCCCCCGGACTGAGCAGCTCCATGTTCCGTGCCCCCCCCCCCCAACTGGCACCCTGCGTCCCGCACACGTTCCATTCCAGTCGTTATCGATAACGTGCCCCAAAGGAGGGACTGGAAGGAGACTCGGGGGGCCCAGCACCCCAGGCTGGGGAGAGGGCGGAGCCTGAGGATGCTGCCCGTCCAGGGCTGGGCTGAGGGCCCGCAGCCACAGGGGAGGAGGGAGCCCGTGGGCCAGGCCAGGCCTACGACATCGTGTGGAGCCGCGATGGGCAGGCCCCGGAGGGCCGGGAGGGACTGGCGCCCGGGGTGGGTTCACTGGGAAGCAGCGGAGCTCAGGAAGCCAGGAGGGACGGGACGGCTGTTAGATGTGGTTATTGCTCTTAATCGCTTCTGTTGCTTAAGCCCCAGGGGCAGCTCTGTGCTGGTTGTCTAGGGAACCGCTGGGAGCCGGGAGCTGATTGGTGCCAGTCCCAGCTGAGGTCAGAGGTCCCAGGTTCCAGGAGTGAGAGGGTGTGCAGTGACGTGTGCGTGCACACGTGTGTGTGTGTGTGTGTGTGTGTGTGTGTGTGTGTGTGTTTACGTGCATGTGTATGTGGACTAGACAAAACCCGTTTCTGAAAGGGGCCCGGGCAGTGACGCACATCGGGGACAGTGACCGTCCCGATCCCCAGTCCAGCTCTGCTCCATCCTGGCTGAGGCTGGGGGAGCCCAGGCTCCGGGCTCGGCCAGCTACCCACGGCTCCCAGACCTCGGCATCGTACCAGACGCTGCTGGTCCTCACCCGAGGGTACTTTTCCATTGATATTTAGAGAGAGGAAGGGAGAGGGAGGGGGGAGGGAGTGAGGAAGGGGGTGGGGGAGAGAGAGAGAGAGAAACATCAACCTGTTGCCTTCTGTACCCACCCAGGCAGGAGACTGAACGGAAACCCGGAAACCCGGGCGTGTGCCCTGATGGGGAATCGAATGGTGACCTCCTGACTCACAGGTCAACGCTCAGCCACTGAGCCGCACCAGCCGGCTGCCTCCCATTGTGGTAAGTCCTTCTCCTCTCCCAGAAACAGTCCCAGGGGAGGATCCGAGGCCCCGGACCTCCGCCCCTCTGCTCCCTCCGGGGCTGGGGGCCCCGCTCCCAGCACCCGGGCCGGGCGGTCTCCCCGCTGACGGCTGGAGCCCATCGCCGATCGGTCACGGCCTTTCCACGGCCGGAGGCGCAGAAGCGGAGCCCTGGGTGTTGTCACCGGGAGCCCCGCTCTCGGGGCCCATCTGAAGGCCGCACACGGCTCTCGGGGAGGGGGTCCCCCGGCACACTGCTGGCGGGCCTCACAGCCTCTGGGGGCCCCTCGCGGGAGGGTGTCTTCCCATTGGTTTTTAGAGAGCGCGGGAGGACGGAAGAGGGAGAGAGAGGGACACAGGGACTGGCTCGACTGGGACCAGGGATTGGACCTGCACCCGAGCTCCCAGGTCCGTGCCCTCGGCGGGGAATGGAACCTGAGACCCCTCAGCCTGCAGGCGGCGGTCTAACCACTGAGCAACCGGCCTGGCTCCCTTGCCTCTCTGAGTCCTGACCCCAAAGAGGCAGAGATCATGGTGGACACCTGGCAGGGCGGGGGGGGGGGGGGAAGGACGGGGGGGGGAGAGACCTGGCAGGGTGGCGGTGGGGGGGCACAGCTGGCAGGGCGGCGGGGGGTGGCAGGGGGGGGTCCCCGCAGCCTCTGTGATCTGGGGGTTTAAATCACAGGCCTCATGCTGCCCCCCCACCCCCCCGACGCGCCAAACGCAGAACGAGAACCCCAAAGAAGAAAGAGCCAGTGACAGAGATGCAGACAGAAATAACTCGTCTTTTTTAAAACCAAGGATGCGACGGCTCCGTGCAAAGAGGAGGAGCAGGCGGAACTCAGGGAGAAGCTGGCGGCGGGGGGGGGGGGGGGGGGTGATGGGGAGGGGGATGGGCACACACAGACAGGCCGCCGGGCCCTGGTCCGGGGGGCTGGGTGGCAGGACCAGGCGCCCCTGGGCTGGGGGCACCGGGCTCACTATCACTTCCACCCTCGTCCGCAGAGGGGGGCCCGCAGGGGCGCTGACCAGGGCCTGGGGGGGGGGTGGCCAGGGGCAAAGAGGGTGATGGGAAACGTGGTGCCTCTCCACTGGACCCCGCGGTGACCTGCTTCGTCTGCTCTGCCTGGGCCTCGCAGGGGAGGGGAGGGGAGGGGAGGGGAGGGGAGGGGAGGGGAGGGGAGGGGAGGAGAGGAGAGGGGAGGGGAGGGGAGAACCGGGAACCGTCTCTTTTCTTTCTTTTCTGTTAGTCCTCACCCAGAGAGGGAGGGGGAGAGGAGAGAGGGAGGAAGAGAGGGACACATCGATGGGAGAGAGACACAATGACCAGCTGCCTCCCACGGGGGCCGGGAATCAAACCCATGACCCTTCGGGGCCCGAGCTGACCCTCTAACCCAGCCGTGGGCAAACTACGGCCCGAGAGCCACATCCAGCCCGTTCGGCTGTTCTCTCCGGCCCGCGGAGCCGAAAGAGCGGAGGGTTCTCTTGTTCTCCCCTCCGCTCCTTCACCAGCAGCCCAAGATGAGAGTGCCAGCATGGTCAGGTTGATTTTGTTCCGGCCCTCCGGTCCAGTTTAAGAACCCATTGTGGCCCTCGAGTCAAAAAGTTTGCCCACCCCTGCTCTAATCGCGGAGCCGCCAGCCAGGGCCCGGCTCTCAGCGGCACAGACGGCTTCCCGGCGCCGGTCCTGGTTTCCCGCGGCCGCTGTCACTGCCCACCGAGGGGCCGGACACACCGCGGCTCTGCAGCTCTGCACCTTGGACCGCACGCCGGGCTCCCCGGCTCCCCGTGGGGGCAGGGCTGGTGCCTCCGGCCCCACAGGCCCCACGTGCCGGGGCTCCCAGCCCCTCGGCCTGTCGTGTCCCTTCACTGGTCTGATCTCCCTCCCATGAGGGAGGGCTCTGGGCTGCGCAGGGTCACCCCCATCTTCTCACCTTTTTACAACACGTCTATGGTTTCAGAGAGAGGAAGGGCGAGGGAGAGCTGGAAACATCAGAATCATCCACCCGCTGCCTCCTGCACGCCGCCTAGTGGCGGTCAAGCCCGAAGCCTGGGCATGTGCCCAGACCGTGACCCGAACCCTGACCCCGGTTCACACTCAGCCACTGAGCTGCGCCGGCCGGGACGGGCATTAGCAGGTGACGCTGCCTCCACGGTGACCTTCCCGGCCCTGGGCCCCGCATCCGGACACCTCACAGGCCCCGGGGTTAGGACGGGGCATCTCGGACCACCAGGTCCAGAGAGGGCACTCTCGTGGGCACGCAGGTGGGCGAAGCTTGCTGGGAAGCATTCATTCCGGGTGAGGAGGACCTGGGAGCCTGCTTTCAGCTCAGACACGCGTGGGCCCCGCCCAGGAGGGCACAGGGGCTTCTGGGAAATTCCAGAGACCCCGGCTCGTGGGGCTGGGAGTCCAGGCCTGGCTCAGGGCACAGGGTCGTCCATGCCCTGGCGGCTCCCGCCCCACGTCCCCTTCAAGGGACACGTTTCAGAGACAGCGGTTCCCGGAGACAATGCCTCACGCTGGGACTCCAAGAATCCTCAGGGGACGGGGACCCCCGGGCTGGCTGGCCGCAGGGTGCAGGGCCACCTGGGACCAGGGGGCTGTCCACGTCACCGAGGGGCCCGCCTCACCTCGGCTCTCACACCCGTCCCCCAGCGGGCACCCTGACCCTTGCTCGGGGAGGGTCCCCAGCCCCGTTTGCCCCGTCTCCCTGACAGTGGGGTCCCCCCTCCCCCAACTTGCTGCTTGGAGGCGGAGAGCCGGAGGCTGCACCCGGTGGGCGGTGCCCTGGCCCCCCTCGTGGCTCTGGGTCGAGCCTTCCTAGTGGCAGGAGAGGCGCCCTTTGTCAGCACTGCCAGCCCGGCCGCCAGGGGCGCCTCTGCCCGCTGCCCGGCGTGAGTGGCCGGGCAGTCCAGGCCCCATTCCCCAGGACGGCCTCTCCCTCTCTGTCCAGGGGGACCCTCAGGGCCCAGAGCTCGGGGCTGGGTGACTGTGCGGGGGAGGGGCAGGATCCCAAAGAGGCCGACCTGGCCCTGCACCCAGCCCCCAGCCGGCCCCTTCTCTGGGCACCACCCACACCCTCGAGCTGACCCCTGTCTCGGGCCCACTGCCGCCTCTTTCCCTGGCTGCGCGCCCCGCACACCTGAGGGGACCGGAGCCCCGTGTGCGGTGCGGCCCCAGCACCTGCCTCGGCCTCCGGAAGCCCGCCGGCCCGAGGGGAGGCAGCCTGGACGGAGCCCAGGACCTGGCGGAGGGCGGGCAGGAGGGCGGAGGGCGGGCAGGAGGGTGGGCAGGAGGGCGGAGGGCAGGCAGGAGGGCGGAGGGCGGGCAGGAGGGCGGGCAGGAGGGCGGAGGGCCCTTGTGGTGGGTGTTCAGTCCTCTCTAAGGACACTGGCGGCCCTGGCTTAGGGGGTGGGGCAGGGAGGGGACTTGTGAGTCAAGGACACGCCCCAATGGTGTGGGAGACGCAGTGAGGCTGGGGGTCCAGCACCCACGTCCAGGGCCGACACCCATCACAGAGCAGGGGCCTCCCCGGGGGACCCAGGGAGGTGGCAGGTGGGTCCCAGGGGCACGAACAGGTCCTAGAAGGACCCTCCTGGGCCATGATCCCTCCCTGCTGCCCCTGTAGGAGGTCAGCCCCCCCCCCCCCCGCAAAGTGCCACCAGGTCCCTGGAGTCACCTCACTTCACAGCTCCATGTCCCCCGGCGCCCCACACGGCGACCTCTCCTTCAACCATATGGCCGAACCCTGCCCCACTCCTCCTCCCCCCCTCCAGCTGCCGCCCCCACCCCGCTTCCCTGGGGCAGGGCGAGGCTGCTAAGGACCCTCTATGGACGGTGGGTGAAGCAACCTGCACTGAAAATGCACACAGTGCTCTCCTGCTCAGCCCTGGTCACACCCTGGACGCACACAGCCTGCTCCCGGGCGGGACACACACACAGCCACCGACGGCACACCCAGGCCACCGAGCCCGCCCTCCCCGGGAACTGGTCGCCAGCAGCCCACCCTTGCCACCCCGCGGGCACGGAGCCGTTATGCAAATGACGGGCTTCATGGGGAAGCCGCCGCCCGCCCAGAGCCAGCAGCCCACACCCAGCGCCCGCCCCGCCCCTCGCCCTGCCCGGCCCGCAGGACCCGCCCGCAGCCAGCCCCTCGCCGGGAACAAAGGCTCGCCGCGGCGCGGGGGAGGGGCACGCACCTCGGAAGTGAACTTTCTTCCTGAGCCGGGACGGCTCGGCCATGGTCCCCAGGGCGTGACCATCTCAGTGCGGCCGGCGGCCCGGCTCCGCGGGGGCCCCCGGCGGACAGCCGTCCCGGGGCCAGGGGCCCGGCCGCAGCCCCGCCCGCCCGCCCATCCACCGGCAGCGGGCCGCCCCTCCGGGGCCGGGCCGGCGTTCAGGCCGCCGGGAGGCTCCCGCGTGGGCTCTCGGGGACGGGCACGGCGGCCAATTCGGGGTTCCCGCACAAGTTGAGAGCTCCGCGTGCGAGCCGCATCCTTCCCTCTGCACCGGCGGGCGGCCGTGTGCTGGGTTTGCCCTAGCGCCGGTTTCCATGGCGATGCATCAGTCACCAGTCTAAATGAGTGCGGTGAAGGACGCGGAGCGGCCCGCACGCTGCGGAGCGGAGCGTGAGTCACCCGCCGTCAGGGGGGGCGCGGCGACGCCAGGTGCTGCCGCCGTGCCCGCGGCTCTCCTCTCCGGACTGCACGGCCCGGTCAGCCTTGGCCGCACGACCCCACGGAGCCGCCGCCACGGGGAGGGGTGGGCCCGGGCCAGGGTCTCCCTGACTGTCACCATGGAGACGTGTCCCTGGAGGAGGCAGGGAGGCCGGGGACTGAGGGGGGGGGGGTAGAGGGATTGGGGGCGATTCCGGGCCCTGAATTTCGGGCTGGGGGAGCGTCTGCAGCCGGGGGGGGGGGTTGGGGAGAGGCTCGGTCTGGGACAGGGGCTGAGCCCCCTCCTTCCCCACGGGGACCCCACCCACCCCGTCCCGCGGGAGAAGGGAAACAGCAGCCAGTGGGGCAGGAGCCCTCCTCCTTCCTTTTTGTCGCTGGCCATCGCTTTCTTTTCCTTTTTTAAAAATTTACTTTTTAGCTCAGCACGGCACCCGAGTCCACACAGCCTGGGCCCCCACCACCCTCTGCACATCCCGGGCCAGGCCACCCGCGGTCGGGTCACCTGTGGTCGGTCACCTGAGGTCAGGTCACCGCGGTCAGGGTCACCCGAGGTCGGGTCACCCGAGGTTGGTCACCTGAGGTCAGATCACCTGCGGTTGGTCACCTGAGGTCAGATCATCCGAGGTCGGTCACCTGATGTTGGTCACCCGAGGTCGGGTCACCTGTGGTCGGTCACCCGAGGTCAGGTCACCTGAGGTCAGGTCATCCGCGGTCAGGTCACCCGCGGTCAGGGTCACCCGCGGTTGGTCACCTGAGGTTGGTCACCGGAGGTCAGGTCACCCGAGGTCAGGTCACCCGAGGTCGGGTCACCCGATGTTGGTCACAAATCGGTTGGTCACCTGAGGTCGGTCACCAGAGGTCGGTCACCTGAGGTCGGTCACCAGAGGTCGGGTCGCGTCCGGGCGGCTCTGGGTCCTGGCCCCAGCGGGAGTGGCGGGAGCCCCGGGACCTGCTGGGTCTGGGACAGACGCCTCCCTCCGCCCTCCGTGCTCCTGAGGCCGCGGCTGACGTCCGAGGGGCGGCCGGCCCCTCCACCCCAGGGAGGCCATCGAGGGAATCCTGGAGACCCAGCCGCAGGGGAAGAGAGGGAGCCGCCGGCTGCAGGTCTCAGTGCCCAGGAGGCTCAAAGGATGCGTTTGGACACGGGGCTCGAGGCCGAAGCTGGGCCTTCGGGGAGACCCAGGCGGCGAGTGCGGAGCGAGGGGCGGGACGGCTCTCCGTGGGAATCTGAGTGTTTCCCCACAGCACGGGCGCCACCGGCACCCCAGCGGGCGGGGAGCTCCGCACTCATTTAGCCTGGTGACTGATGCATCTCTCTGCCTCACTCAGTGATCATTTCACGGCGTTGGGGCCAGTTCCCAGTGGAGGGGGGTGGGGGTTCCTGGGTTCAGGCAGGAACTCGAGCGCAGGCTGGACCCCTGCCCTCACGCCCCACCTCCTGCCGGGCTAGAGGGCGGGGCGCTTGAACCAGTGCACACCGCTCGCACGTGAGGACCGGCACAGGCCCCTGCTCCCTGACCATCGCCATGGAGACGCGTCCACGAACCGCTGAGGACCCACATGGGAAACCTGCCCCTGGCCACACCCGGCTGGTGCCCAGGGTGGTCACCGCTCGCTGAGGGCAGGACAGGGAGGTCACCGCTCGCTGAGGGCAGGACAGGGAGGTCACCGCTCGCTGAGGACAGGACAGGGTGGTCACTGCTGGCTGAGGACAGGACAGGGAGGTCACTGCTCGCTGAAGGCAGGACAGGGTGGTCACCTCTTACTGAGGACAGGACAGGGAGGTCACCACTGGCTGAGGACAGGACAGGAAGGTCACCGCTCGCTGAGGACAGGACAGGGAGGTCACCGCTCGCTGAGGGCAGGACAGGGAGGTCACCTCTTACTGAGGACAGGACAGGGAGGTCACCGCTGGCTGAGGACAGGACAGGGAGGTCACCGCTCGCTGAGGACAGGACAGGGGGGGCCCGGGCCGTCGGGAGGCAGGTGGGGCTCGGCGGTCCCCCGCCTCCGCAGCCGGGTCTGTGGTCTGGGAGAAGGGATGTGTCCCTCCAGCCGGTCGGGGACTTGGCTCAGCTCATCCGCTGGACGGTGTTTCTCTCCCCCCCCCCCCCGCCCCCGTGCACTCACCCAGCCGAACGTGGCAGCCTCTTCGCCCCACACGGGGGACAGAGCAGGGCCAATGGCAGGGCTCCGAGGAACCCTCAATGAGAACCGCAGTCTCGGCCATTGGGGGGGGGGGGGGCAACGAGGCCGGGCTCCTGGGCTTGAAGGACAGAGAAAATGTCCCTTTTTTAACCATTTTAATTTTAAAAGGTATATTTTTATTGAAGTCAGAGAGGAAGGGAGAGGGAGAGAGAGAAACATCAATGATGAGAGAGATGCGAGAATCAGCTGCCTCCTGCACGCCCCCCACTAGGAATCGAGCCCCCAGCCGGGAATCGAACCCCGGGCTGAGAAAACGTGTTTTTACTCATCGACTCGCTGCCCGAGCTGGGCCTGCACGCTGCTCGTGCTCTTCTCCCTGACCCTCGCTCGGGGCCTTAGAGGACGTGGAGGGGAGGAGGAGGGGGAGAGGAACGTTGATGTGAGAGAGACACATCTACGAGCTGCCTCCGCTCGCCCCACCGGGGCCGGGAATGAACCTGGGACCCTGCCGTCCGCGGGCCCACGCGCAGCCTCTCTAGCTGGTGGTGCCGCTCTAGCTGGTGGTGCCGCTCTAGCTGGTGGTGCCGCTCACCTGCGGCCCGGTGCCTGCCCGGTGCACTCCGATGGGGGAGCTGACGGACTCAGGCCCCAGGCCCCCGGCTCGGGCTCGGGGAGGGCCCCTGCAGGTGGGAGCGGTCAGAGCGGTACGTGGGGAGGGGGAAGGAAGTGGAGAGTCCCCACCTAGAGGCCGGAGCAGTGTGGCTAGGGTCGGGGGACTGCCAGGCTTCCTTTAGGGAGGAAGAGAAAGATCTGGAAGCTGACAGGGGGCGGTGGCACGAGGGTGTGAATGTTCTGGGTGCCCGGAGGGTGTGCTTTCAAAGGGCACCTCCTGGGCATCGGATTTCACCTCCATCGAGAGCCATAAACAGCCAGGCGGCGCGTGTGCATGCGTGCCAGAGGGTCATGGGGAGCGAGAGAGCGAGAGCGAGAGCAAGAGACACTACGTGAGAGAGAAACATCCACTGGGTGCCTCCCACACACCCCGACCAGGGGTCAAACCCACAGCCTCCTGCTGGGGGACGAGGCTCCAAGCCCTGAGTCCGTCCCCCCCCAGGGCTGAGGCCTCCCCAAGGGCTTAGCTCCCCCCCCCCCGCAGGGCTGAGCCCCCCAGGGTTGAGTTCCCCTCGAAGGCTGAGCCTGCCCAGATTTAGGTTCCCCTGGACACCCACTTTCCGGAACTCTCACTGGAGACCTCACGCTGCTCCCGGCAGGACGCCCACGTGACGGGGTGAGGGTCGGTGTGTGCTCTCTGCCTCGTGGCCCCGCTTCCTCCCGGACACACGGTGCTGGGAGGTGTGCCCCCCGGCCTGGCCCCCTGGGAGCCGGGACCGCCCTCCTGGGCCCGCAGCCTCCCGGACCCGTGCCCCCACCCCCTGCTCCAGCTCGCTTGCCTGGAGCTCCTCGTCCTGAGACAGGAGCCGGGCCGCTCGGGGCTTTGGCACCGCTGCTGTGCCTGCAACACCCCTGCATTTCCTTTCAGTTCTATGTCCGGCCTGAGCCACGTGACATGCAGCCCGCCCCTCCCCCCAGGCCCCCCCCCCACACACAGCGGCACCCCCTGCCCTCCCCCCCTGCAGGTGCCAGGTCACGGTGACCCCGGCTCCCTGTGACCCAGCGCTGCCACAGCCCGCCCCACACGTCACATCTTCGCTGAATGAAGGAATGAGCCGCTCTGCCTGTCAGACGCGCCACGGAGCGAAGACTCAGCCGTGAGGGCACAGCCGGAGCAGATCAAACAGAGCGGGCACGGGGTGGCAGGGGGGCGTGGGTGCCCTGGGAGCCACAGCAGTGAGGGCGGCCTGGAGGGGCGGGGGAGGGGCGCTCCAGGCGGGGTCTTGCAGGCTGAGTAGGAGTTCGGCAGGGGGAAAGGGAGGGAAGGCATCGCAGGCGGGAGGGAGGGAAGGAGGGCGCCAGGGAAGTGCTGGGTGTGAGGGCGGCAGCACAGGCCACAGGGCGGAGCCAGGGCTGGTCCCGGCCCTGAGCGGTGGGAATGAGGGCCATCTTAGTCCTACGTGGGGACCAGGACGTGGGAGGCTCTACCCTTTCCCGAAGCTTCCCAATCATTCGAGGCCGAGCTGGGCCTAGAACGGGGCGGGGGGGGGGGGACCCCGGCTCCGGGGGAGCGGCAGCTGTGGGCTGGGGACAGGGGCCTGCACACCGGGCCTGCCCCTGCTTCTCAGTGACGTCTCAGGGGACGCCGTGCCCCCCTCTGCCATCCCTCGAACCCCCTCGGCTGTGTTCATTACAGAGCAAGGGGAGGGGTGACCAAGGCCGCACTGGGGGGCCCAGAGACAAAGGGTGTGACCTCCGGCCCCTCATGAGGGTGGGGGAGCCGGGCCTGGACGGAGGTGAGGTCGGTGGAAGTTGGGGGGGGCCAGGGGAGGGGGTCCTGCATGGGCTGGGGAGGGAGGTGCAGAAGGGGGACCAGGGGCCGGAGGGGAGACCCAGGCCCTCGCAGGCAGGGAGGTGACCTCTGGCTGCCGGCGTGGGGCTGAGTGCTGGTGCTCTGGGCGGATGTGGCAGCACAGGAAGTTAAGGAGTGAGTGTGTGTGAAGGTCACACTCCGAGGGGCCGGAAGCCATGGGTGCCGGTGCCGAGGGACAGGGAGCAAGACAGCAGCCTGGGCCCCTGGCCAACGCCGCCCCACGGTGGGGACGGGCAGGGTCCGGCTGAGGATCCAGAGGGCAAGGGGTTGGAGGGCAGCTGGGCAGGAGGCCCCAGGGTGTGGAAGGAGGGCAGCTCCCACTCCTGCCAGCCAGAGGCTGGGCCTGGGTCCCGGAGGCCACGGGGCAGGTCAGCCACCCCTTCTGGAGGCCGGAGGGCCCCGGGGGTGGCGGAGGGGCTTCGGGGGGAGGGGGACTGGGGACGGCCCTCCACACCCACCTCCACCCCTGCTGGGGGAGGCAGGGCTGCGGGAACAGCCGCAGGCCGCGGGGCTGGCAACGGCAGGATATTTTGAGCCGCGCAGGGGGGGATTCTGCGTTACCCTGGAGACGGGATGCAGGCTGGGCGGCGAGCACATCTGTGCTCAGCGAGGGGCCTGTACCGGGGCTGCGGGGACTTCCCCAGCCGCTGGGGGGTCGCGTGCAAAGACAGAGCGGCCCCAGCGCCCGCCCTGCCCTGGGAGGGCCCCTGCTGACCCTGGGGGCCTGGCGCCAGCCTCGCCCCAAACGTGACAGGAGGCTGCGGGGGCAGGAGGGGCCTGATGGCGGAGGTCTTCTCACACACGCTCCTCGTGACGCGGCCTCAGACTCTGCTGCTCAGGTGTCCCTCTGGTGGTGGGGCGGGGCAGCTGAGCCCAGGACGCCACCGGACCTGCTTCTTCGTGCTGACAGCCCAGAGACCCACCCATCTGCAGCTGCCGGGTGGGGTGCGGGGGATGAGGAGGGGTGGCAGGGGATGGCAGGGGGGGTAAGGGGGTTGGAGTGACGAGTGACCAATGACAGCACTGGCCCGGGAAACAGGCTCGGGACATGGCCCTGCAGGGTGCAGGGGGGAGGTGCTCTGGCTGCACCCACACGCTCGGGGGCATACCGTGTGCACACACGCACACTCACCAACACACATGCATGCACCTTAACTATCAGCGAGCGTCGAGGAATAAGGGAGAGGGAGCGAGAGAGAGAAACATCCATGATGAGAGAGAATCATGGATTGGCTGCCGCCTGCACACCCCGCACTGGGGGTGGAGCCTGCAGCCCGGCCTGTGCCCTGACCAGCATCGCACCAGAACCTTTTGGGGCGCGGACGGTTCCCAGCGGAGACACTGGGTTCTTGTTCTCATTTCTTAGGTCAGTGATGGTCATGACGGAACGGGGCAAGCCCGTGACCCCATTTCACGGCCCCGTGGCATCGTGCGGCCCGTAGGTGGCCAGGCTGGCATTCGGATGCAAGCTCTGGGCCCCTCGTCCATGCTGACCATCTAAGATGAAAATCCACGGTCAGTCACGCCCCGTGAACCCAGCCTTCCCGTGCCTGCTGCCACAGAGGCCACGGGGACCACAGAGGCCATGGAGGCATGCAGGACAAACGGAAAATCTGCCGGCAGCCTTCCTCTCGAGGGTGCCCAGCTTCCCTCGAGGATCGGAGTGTGTGGGGGACCGCCCTGCAGCCCCCGCCCTGCAGCCCCGTGTCCATCACTGCACAGCCACTGCCCATCCCATCGGCCTCCTGGTGGCCCCAGCCCGACCGGGCCCTGCGGGCACCACAATAGGACCTCAGCCTTCAGCTCCGCTGTCAGGCCCCGCGGCCTGCTCAGAGGACTAACGCTGAGACCTAGCCCCTGCTCTCGGGAGGAAGTGCTGCCCAGGCCCCTCCCTGGAGCTGGGGTCCAGGGTTAGTGCCCAGCCCCAGTGCCCCTCTCCCGGCTTCTGTGCCCAGCGACTGCCATCTAGTGGTCGGAGAAGGAACCACAGGCCGGGACCTTCCTGCAAGGTGCAGGGAAGGACCCAAAGGAAGGTGGGGCCCAGTGGGGTTTCCTGACGGGTCTGGGGGGGGCGGGGGGCACGGACCTGGGCAACTGGGGGTGGTGTCCTTCCGGCTCCAGCCGACTCAGTGGGGGGCACGGGCCTGTGTGGTCTTGGGAAAGGGGCCCACCTCTCTGAGCTCAGTTCCCCCAGAAGCTGATTCCGGGAGGGGGCTGTGATCTTCGGGGCCCGAGCCTCAGGCCATCAGGTGGGGGTGGGGTGTGAGGTGCGCCAAAGCACATGGGCATCCTCCTGGAGGGGGCGGGAGGGGCCAGGGAAGGCTCCGGGCAGACAGGCTGTGAGCCGGACCGAAGGGCGAGCCGTCGGCCAGGGGAGAGGCTGACCAGGCCGCCTCCCTGGAACCAGAGAGCCCGGATTCACGCTCCTGCCAGACCCCCAACAGGAGTGGTTAGCGCCATCCACTCCATTGAACTCCCTCTGAGGCCCGTGAGGAAGTTAAATGACGGCGCATTGGACTGTGTGACCCAGCAAGTTTGTCATCCCGTCAGCCATCTGCTTACAAAGTCATCTACAATCACCCACCCATCCATCCTCCATCCATCCACCCACCCATCCACCCACTCATCCACCCACCTACCCTTCCACCCACCCATCCATCCTCCATCCATCCATCTATCCACCCATCCATCCATCCACCCTTCCACCCATCCATCCACCCATCCATCCACCCATCCATCCATCTATCCACCCATCCATCCATCCACCCTTCCACCCATCCACCCACCCATCCATCCTCTATCCATCCTCCATCCATCCACCCTTTCACTCACCTACCCTTCCACCCACCTACCCTTCCACCCACCCATCCATCCATCCACCCATACATCCATCTACCCATCCACCCATCCATCCACCCATCCATCCATCCATCCATCCATCCACCCATCCATTTACCCTTCCACCCACCTACCCTTCCATCCATCCATCCATCCATCTACCCATCCACCCATCCATCCATCCATCTACCCATCCACCCATCCACCCATCCATCCATTTACCCTTCCACCCACCTACCCATCCATCCATCCATCCATCCATCCACCCACCCACCTACCCTTCCATCCATCCATCCATCCATCCATCTAGATCCAGCTCATCTCACACACACACACACACACACACACACACACACACACACACCTGGGAAGCCGGTGGCCAGGCTGGGTGCCGGGCCACACCCACACGTGCAGTGTGTGTGTGTGTGTGTGTGTGTGTGCGCGCGCGCGAGAGCGCACGTGCAGATGTGGAGTGTGGGGTGACAGGGGCCTGAGAATCCAAGTCCAGCAAGCATGTCTGAGAGCCGGCCTGCTGAGCGGTTTCCACGAGGGATTCGCCCACACTCACAGCAGCCCTGCTGGAACACAACCCCACTGCCACCCCAGAGCAGGGACCCGCAGCTCCGAGAGGCTGACGCATGTGCCGAAGGCGCACAGCCAGGGAGCGGAGGCTCTGGCCCAGGCCTGGGACCTCACATCAGAGGCCGGACCCCAGGGGGATGTGTTCTGTGGCCGGGCCCTGAGGCTGGCCCAGAGGCATCGAGAGCTCACAGGTGAGCTCACACCTGACCAGGCAACATTACAGGACAGTCACTGCCTCGACTCAGACAACCAATGCCTCCCCGCCCCCCTGATGGACTGCGCGGCAGGGAAGCAGAGCCGGCCGTGGCCACGCCTCCTCCCGGGCGTGGACGGAATGTGCCCCCAGGCTCACAGGCTCTCGACTGAGCTCGAGCCCAGCATGGCTGCCCGGAGATAGGGCCTCCAGGGCATAATGGCGTTAAGCGAGGTCGTAGGGCAGCACTCAATCCTGTGGGACTGGTGTCCTGTCAGGAGGGGAGGGGACACAGCGCTGTGCGTGACAGCCACGCGAGGGCACAGGTGGAGTGCCGGCTGTCCACAAGCCGGAGGAGAGGCCACCTGGTCAGATGCTGCCCACACTGGGCCCAGGCCTGCGCCTCCTGAACTGGGAGCCCTCGGGCCTGTGGGTTTTGTGGGTTTTTATAACCCTCACCCAAGGGTGTTTCCATTTGGTTTTTAGAGCGAATGGAAGGGAGAGACGGAGACACACACACACACACTCAGAGAGAGAGAGACATCCACTGGCTGCCTCTTGCACACGCTCTGGCCAGGGCCAGGTATCAAGCTTTCAATTGAGCCATGTGTCCTTGACTGTCCTTGACTGGACTCGCACCTGGGTCCCTTCAGTCCACAGGCCGATGCTCTAGCCACTGAGCAACACTGGCCAGGATGCTGTATGTAGTTTGAACCCCCAAGAAGGTCGTGTTTAATCATGGGAGACCATCATACCACTCATGGTCGCCCACCGGGTGGGCGTGGGAAGGTCCCTACCCCCCGAGGCTGAGCCACACCCCTTCCCTCCAGCAGCCAGGCCTGCGGTGCAGCTGTGCAGGGCGACCCTCGGAGGGACGCAGCCGCACATCCTGTGGAGACAGGAGCCGTGGGGAGAAGGGTTGGCACCAGCATCCCTGGGTTGCCATGGGAACCAGGGCCGACCACCCAGCTGCTGGGAGGGGCGGGGCGGTGGGGCCTGGGTCGCAGAGCATCACCGAGGACTGGAGCTCCGTGGGGATCGGGCAGGCAGACCCGGCAGGACTCCATTCTGGGGCCCCCCGCGTGGGAGGCGGCATTTCAAACACGAAGCAGCTGTTTGGAGACCAGGGCGCCGGGCCGCCAGGCTCGGTGTGCTTTAATGAAACGGGCGGTGAGAAAGCAGGAAGGGGCGTCGTTAACACAGCCAGGGGCCTGGACGCTGAGTCCTCCCCGATTTCAGTTCCTGAGGGACCAGCCCCCCGCTCCGAGGCCGGCCTGTGGCTGCCGATGAAGTTCAGACAAGACACCGAGTCCCCGCCCGCACGATACAGAAACCTCCTGCTTCCGAACGCCGCGCCTCCGTGATGGCGTACAGAGGGCACGTGCCCACGTGACGACGGGGCTTGTGCTCGCTGGGGGTGCCACCAGACCCCCCCGGCACGCGGCGGCAGCTCCCAGCGTCCTGGCGGCCAGGCAGAGCTCCAGCTGGGCGGAGCAGTCCCGGCAGCGGCCTCCTCGCCGGGCCTCCTGCCCTCTGGGGTCTTGGCCCCGGATGCTCCGAGACGGCCTGTCCCCACACCCCAGACCCGCCGGGCAGACGCCACCCCCATCCCCCAGCCCCGCAAGGGTGGGCTCTGGCCGATGCCTGACACGCCAGCCTGCCTGGCCGGTCCTGGGCGCCGGCTGAGCTGCGGGAAGAGGCCGGGCCTTCACCTCTGAGGGCGGCTGGCCGGACCTGAGAGCCAGAGCCCCTCGCGTGCCTGCGGCGGAGACAGAGGCTCCGGGGGGAAGGGCGGCCCGGCCCGAGTCACCGCATGGAGAAGCGGCTGGCCGCTGGCCCACGGGCACGGGCGGCAGGGCACGCAGACGGCGCAGCCTCCAGGCCGCGGGCCTGTCCAGCAGCGGGCTGCCCGCTCACACTCGGCTGCAGCCTTTCGCAGCCACAAGGGCCGGCCCTTCGCCTCCTGCGCAGGGCAGGGGGGGGCCTCCTCTCCACAAGCCCGCGGACCCCCGGATGCCCACTGGGTCCCAGCCTCCGGTCCCGGACGCCAGGCGCCTGGGGAGGGGGACGCGTGACTGAAGGCATTTCCCGCAGGATGCGGCCGCTCGGGGCCCATGCTCGGGCTGAGTCCGCAGGGAGGTGAGTCGCTGTGAAGCGGGGCTCACCCTCTCTCACGCCCAGAAACACAAAACCCACGACTTCCTGCCTGCAACCCTGTGCAGGCACCGCCTCCGCCCGTGCCCCAGGCCGGCCCAGAGCCCGCTGTCTGCACGGGGGACGCAGCGGAGCCATCGGCCCGAGGCGAGCAAGGCCGCCCGACGCCCGCGCTGAGCCGGCTCCCACCCGGGGCCCGGCAGCCAGGAGCCGGCGGCTCCAACAAGGCCCCGGCTCCGCCTTCCCCGGCTCTCACGTTCTGCTCAGCGCCACCAGGCCAGGGGCCTCCTCTCAGCCGCTCCTCGATTGGACCCCTCGGCCCCAGCTTTAAAAGGTTCCAGGGGCCCCCTCGGGAGCCTCAGAGCCGGGCACCGCTTCCTCCGAGAACGCTACGCTTTGAGCGGTTTCTATAGAGACACGGACGCCTGCTCGCAGGGGGGCACAGGGACCCACGGGGAGCGCGAGCAGCCTCCCCCGTACACACACCACGCCACCCCGCGCACTGGTCTCCGGCGTGGACAGAGCCCCGCGGGCTGCACCCACCTGCAGGGTCCTTGTTCTGAGCCCCGCTCCTCCCGCACCCACCGCCTCCCCACATGCGCTCTCCGCCCTCGGACCGCTGCCGGCCGGCCGGCCGCCCGCCCAGGCGCCTCACCTGCCTGGCTGTCCCGGGGCCTGCCCTGCACCTCCTCCACACACTCGGCCGGGAACCACCCGATGTGGCCGCGGGCACTGCCTTCCCAGAAGCCGCCTTCGCCGATGCTCAGGACTGGAGACAGGATAGGACAGGACTAGTTAGAGGGAGGGGCCGGGCCGGGAGGGTCTGGGTTAGTGGATGTCGTAAGCTGGTGACAGCCAGGCCTGGGGGTCAGCAGGTCAGCAGCCAGGCCTGGGGTTTAGCAGGTCGGCGGCCAGCTCAGGCCCAGTGCCCTGCGCCGGGCCCTCTGCCAGCACAGCTTCTCCGTGAGGCCTCAGGTTTCCCTCGACCCCTGGGTGTCCCCTCCCTGCTCTCCGTGTGCGCTGTCTCCCCTGACACAGCGGGGACACGGAAGCTACGCCCCGAGAATGGCGGGGAGCCTCACGCTGCTCCCTTTGGCCCGGGGCTCCGGGGCTCCCACAGGGGGCCTTGGCCCGACCACGTCCCAGAAGCGGGGGACTGCTGGGACACTGACCTTTGACCCTGTCCCCCCGATGGAGGGGGATCTCGCCGTCGACCTGGGGCTGGTATGGCTTGACGACCACGAAGAGCCTCCCGGGCACCGCGCTGTACAGCTTCCGCTTGGGCCCGGGGTACTGGGCGGAGGAGGGCGCGTCCTTGTTGGCCCCGGGCGGGAAGGCCGGCCTGGGAGGGAGGAGCAGGGGTCACGGCTGGTGGCAGACCTGCAGCCAGCCCGTTCCCAGACGCCCTGTGGCCGGCAGTCCCACCACCGCCCCGGGTTCCAGCTGGGGCGAAAGACACGGAAGGGCCCCGGGCAGCGTGCGAGCTTAAACGACTGAAGCAGATCCAGGAGCCCCCCCCCCCCCCCCCCGCCCGGGTGTGTCCCCACGGAGTGCGAGCAGGGACCCACACCGGCCGCTGCGCACCCACGTTCGCAGCAGCCACAACGTGGGGGCAGCCTCGTGTCTGTGGACGGAGGGCGGCACACGGCACGCGGTGCGTCCACACGGACTATCACGCAGCCTTCACGAGGAAGCGCATGCGGACACCTGCTCCCGGAGGACAGGCCTCGAGGGCCTTACACTGAGCGAACCCGCCAGATGCAGAGGGACAAACCCCCGTGGTTCTGCTGGAGGCTAATCCCCGCAGGGCGTAATAAAACGCCAGAAGTTCGCCCCACGCCGATGGACACCTTCTTCAGGGCTGACGGGCTGCCTGTTACCGCCTGCTGCCAGGCAGCTGAGGGCAGTTCCCCCATCCTGATGGCCCTTTACCGCTTACCAAACCTTATCTTTGATGTGTATATCTGCTTTGCTGAAGGGCAAAATGTGTGAATAAAAAGCCCTGGGTCCCGAGATTCGGAGAGCTTAGTCACTAGAGCTAAGCCTCCCCTGGCTCCTAAAATGCCCCCAAATTTGTATTTCATGTCTAGCTTATTAATTTTCGTCGCAGCCCTTCTCCTGATTCCTGAACCCTTGTAGAAGCGAAGAAGACCCGAAGGAGGCCCTTAAATGTCAAATTCGTAGTAGGAAGTGGGTGGTGGATCCTGGATGCTGGCCATGGGGCAGGCAGCCTGAAGGGGAAGGGGAGGGGTTGGGTGGGGCGAGGCAGGGAGGGCCAGCTGACAGGGGTCACTAGCAGGGGTGCTGGCTGGGCCAGGACAGCCTCCTGGTTGGGACAGGCAGTGGCTCACGTGCAGGAGGCTGACCGCCCGGGGTTGCCAGCAGGTACACGGCATGTAGTCCTGCCTGGGGCGAACCAGAGGACCGGTCACTCCGCCCACAGCCTGCGAGAGAGGGAGCGGGCCTGGCCCCAACCGGCCTTGGACGTGGGTTTGAGCCTCCCGAGGGCCAGCGGGGACCTGCACGTCCTCCGTGAGAGGCCCTTGGGTGCACTCACGGGTCCGGAAGACCCTGGAGCAGCCTCTCCATGGCCCTCCCCCTGCCCGGGTGCGCCCGGCTGCGGTTGGGGAACAAGAGGCGTCGAGCTCTGCGCTTTTGTCGCTGCCAGGAGCAGCGCCTGCGCAGACGAGACGAGGCCCGCGCCCCGGAGCTCCGGGCACCTCCCCCTCACCCCGAGTTAGTGCCCGCCGGCCCAGTTAGTGCCCGGCCTCCGCCCTCCAGGGACAGTCCGACCTGGGGGGGTGGAACGAGCCGGGCTCTGTGTGCCCCGAGTCCCGGCCCGGCCGTGTGATGTGCGAGGCCCTCCTCTCGCCGCCCCCCTCCTTACCCCGAGTGCCAGGCCTGCAGGGGCCTCTTGCCATCCTCGCCAGCGCCGCCGAGCCTGTTGAGCGACGGGGAGCGGCTGCGGGGCCCGGGCACGTAGCTGCCCACCGTCCGCGGGGCCCCGTCGGCCGGGCCGGGCGCGGGCTGCAGCAGCTGCGGGGAGGGGCTGCGGTGGGCGGCGGGGCCGGCGGCCCAGGCGGGCGCGTTGGCGTTGAGGTTGTTGTCGCTGTTGGAGCGCAGCAGGACGCGGGGGGCGGCCAGCGAGCTGGGGGGCCGGCGTCGGCGGTTGGTGTAGGCCGGGGCCTCGCGGAAGGGCACTGTGGGCAGAGCAGGGCGGCCGTGAGCCCGCGGCACGGCCTCCAGGGGGCGCACGCGAGCCGCGGGGAGGGTTCTGTGCGCCCCGGGACGGTGGACAGAACGCACCAACACAGAAGCGCGGGCGGGAGACGGAGCGCGGCCCGTTCCCCCCGGCGCCAGCTCCGCAGCAGATGGAAGGGACGCGGGTCCGGCTTCCATGCGGCCAGCGCCTCCGGAAGCAGCGCACACACGTGTGAGGACGTGGCCGTCTCACCACGTGGCCAGGACACGGAGCAGCCACAGCCCCTCCTGCAAGACCCGCACGTGGCCCCGGGATGGGTTGAGGGTCCCCGATAGCCAGGTAGTGGAGTCCGAACCCCCAGAGCTCAGGGCGTGGCCCCATTTGGTGGCGGGTCTTTAAACAGGTGACTGAGGTCACGTGAGGTCACGGGCCCTGATCCAGCGTGGCTGGGTCCTCAGGAGAAAGGGGGTGGACAGACACCTGCAGAGGGACCATGCCCACAGGCCCAGGAGGGAGGCCCTGGAGGAGCCAGCTGGGTCGGGGGCTCCGGCCCCCAGGGTGGGGCAGGGGTCTAGGGGATAGTGATCTCGTGCCCCCCCCACCCCCCCCCCACACACACACACACTGACACGGCCTCACACCTACTGGGTGGAATTCGGCGGCTCTAACCCCAAGCACGCTCCTCCCTCCGCCATAGACGGGAACCCTGAAGCATGAAGGGAGGGGGGTGCCCTCACCCGGATTCTTACTGTGCTCAGACCAGAGGGGGCTCAGCGGGGCCTGGGATTGAGGGGGTGCCAGGGCCGGAGGGGAAACAGGAGGCGGCGGCTACAGAAGAACAGCCGTCGGGGGGGGGGGGGAGCAGGAGTAAGACGCCAGTGACCCCGGCCGCAAGGGAATGGCTTCCTCCGCGCTCGACGCCCGGGCAGCTTTCCGGCCGCCACACGCCCCCAGGCTGGGCCAGGGCTCTCCCCGGGCGGGCACGGGGCTCCCGTGGGCACGGGCTCCCGCGTCTCACCGGGAAGAGCGGCTCCAGGAGCTTGGGGCAGAGCCCAGACGGCCCCCACTGCTGCCCGGCCAGAGGCCGCCGAGGGCAGTCCTCACCCAGCCTGCGAGATGCCCCTGCTGCCAGCCCGCCCACTGGACGCCGGGGCCCGGGCACCGACCGCTGTGAGCCGCGCACCCTTGCCACCTGCCGGGGGCAGAGCCGCCTGGGCAGCCAAAGTGAGGCCCTGGGAGCAGAGGTGAGGCCCTGAGGGAGATGAGGTGAGGCCCTGGGAGCAGAGGTGAGGCCCTGGGAGCAGGGGTGAGGCTCTGGGAGCAGGGGTGAGGCTCTGAGGGAGCAGAGGTGAGGCCCTGGGAGCAGAGGTGAGGCTCTGGGAGCAGAGGTGAGGCCCTGGGAGCAGAGGTGAGGCTCTGGGAGCAGAGGTGAGGCCCTGGGAGCAGGGGTGAGGCTCTGAGAGCAGAGGTGAGGCCCTGATGGAGCAGAGGTGAGGCCCTGAGGGAGCAGGGGTGAGGCTCTGAGGGAGCAGAGGTGAGGCCCTGGGAGCAGAGGTGAGGCCCTGAGGGAGCAGAGGTGAGGCCCTGGGAGCAGAGGTGAGGCCTGAGGGAGCAGAGGTGAGGCCCTGGGAGCAGAGGTGAGGCCTGAGGGAGCAGAGGTGAGGCCCTGGGAGCAGAGGTGAGGCTCTGGGAGCAGAGGTGAGGCCCTGGGAGCAGAGGTGAGGCCTGAGGGAGCAGAGGTGAGGCTCTGAGGGAGCAGAGGTGAGGCCCTGAGGGAGCAGAGGTGAGGCTCTGGGAGCAGAGGTGAGGCCCTGGGAGCAGAGGTGAGGCCCTGAGGGAGCAGAGGTGAGGCCCTGGGAGCAGAGGTGAGGCCCTGAGGGAGCAGAGGTGAGGCCCTGGGAGCAGAGGTGAGGCTCTGGGGGAGCAGAGGTGAGGCCCTGAGGGAGCAGAGGTGAGGCCCTGCGGGAGCAGGGGTGAGGCTCTGAGGGAGCAGGGGTGAGGCCCTGAGAGCAGAGGTGAGGCCCTGGGGGAGCAGGGGTGAGGCCCTGGGAGCAGAGGTGAGGCCCTGGGTGAGCAGGGGTGAGGCCCTGGGAGCAGAGGTGAGGCCGGGGGAGCAGGGGTGAGGCCCTGGGAGCAGAGGTGAGGCCGGGGGAGCAGGGGTGAGGCCCTGGGAGCAGAGGTGAGGCCGGGGGAGCAGGGGTGAGGCCCTGGGAGCAGAGGTGAGGCCCTGGGAGCAGAGGTGAGGCCCTGAGGGAGCAGGGGTGAGGCTCTGGGAGCAGAGGTGAGGCCCTGAGGGAGCAGAGGTGAGGCCCTGGGAGCAGAGGTGAGGCCCTGGGAGCAGAGGTGAGGCTCTGGGAGCAGGGGTGAGGCTCTGCGGGAGACGAGGTGAGGCCCTGAGAGCATGGGGCGGGCTTTCCTGAGGCAGGGACGGAGCTGGTGCCCTGGGGCAGCAATGAGCGCTGGGAGAGGGGAGAGGGCACACGGAGGTCACAGGCCTCCTCTGAAGCCTCAGCAGAGGAGACGCCCGCTGAGGGGTGAGGAGGGTGCGTCAGCCACGGCCTCTCCCACGGACTGTCCCGTCCCGTGGGGGCCCGAGCGTGTGCCTGGCCTGTCTTGAGGGAGGACACACGGCATCCCCATCTCAGAGCAGTGGGCCGGAGGGGTTGGGGCGCCGCCGGCTCGTGCCGGTGGGAGGGCGCGGGCTGTGGGTGGCGAGGCCGCCCGGGCACAGGTCTGCGGACCGGAGGCCACAGCGGGAGCCGGCACCTCCCACGGGCGGGCAGAGCGGGAGGAAGGGGCAGGGAGCCCCGGCCCCCGAGGCCTCCTGGCCAGAGTGCGGGGCTCACGCCCACAAGGGGAGGGACCCCGGCTCCAGGGACGCCTGCACCCCTCACCCCCGGCTCCCGGCTCCGGGCAGTCACGTCTGCTCTCGGTTTAACGCCCCTCACAGAAGGGGGCGGGCGGGGGTGCTCGCGCTCAGATGGACTCGGAGGGGAGAGACGGCTGTGGAATGAGGGCACCGTCCAGAGAGCGCCTCACCCCAGCCTCCCCGACCAGAGGCCCCCGGCCGGCGAGGCTCAGGGCTGAGCGTCGCCCTGGGGACCAGCGAGTCCCGGTTCGATTCCCAGTGAGGGCACAGGCCCTGGTGGCGGGCTCAGTCCCCAGTGGAGGGTGTGCAGGAGGCAGCGGGTCCGTGATTCTCTCTCCTCATTGATGTTTCTCTCTCCCTCTCCTTCCTCCCTGACATCAGTGAAATAAACAATAAAAAGCCCCCTGCCGGGCGGGTCACAAACAGGGAGACACAGAGCGGGCCAGGTTACTCGTCAAAGGAGCGGACACAGGCCGCGCTGCCCGACTCCCAGGCACAGGCTGCGGGAGCCGGACGTGGGGACCCGGGAGGGGAGGGGCCCGAGAAGGGGAGGGTCCGGGAGGGGAGGGGCCTGGGTGGGGCCGCGGGGCATTCTCAGGGGGTCCTGCCGGGCGCCCGGGGAGGCACGGAGCAGCACGCACACGTGGATGGCGTGAGGGAGCCCCTGTTCGGTCCCCGAGACCCAGGCACCAGCTTCCCTGTCTCCGCGTCTATGTCACGGCCGGGGCGGAGGGCGCCTCCCCAAACCCTCTGAAGCACCCCAATCTTCACCAGCCGGCCCAGCCCGAGCCCAGCCTCTGACAGGCTCCCCAGAGGGCTTGTGTGTGTGTGTGTGTGTGCGTGTGCATGAGCACATGTGTGTATACGTGTGTGCATATGTGTGTAAGTTTGTGTGCCCATACACACGTGTGCATGTGCTTTTGTGCTTTTGTGTGTGTGTGCGCGCGTGTGAGAAAAGGGTTGGAAACACCTGCTTCCCGCTGGCAGGACTCCCATCCCCCGCAGCTCCCTTCTCCGGCTTGACCCGCGAACTCTCCCCGCGGGGCTTCTGACACATTCCTGTCCCGATAAAAATGACACTTTCCCAGTCCCCGCGGAGTCCCCTCCCCGCACTGCCACTGCCCCGGAGCCGCCAAGCCGGCGCGCCCTGACCTCCCGTCCCGGCTCCCCAACCAGCGGGCAGCGGGCAGCCCGGAGCCCAAACTTCCCTGGTTCCCCCGGAACTTGGCTCCCCACGCGCCCCGCGGTCCCCAGCGTCTCGGGGCACACGCTGTGGAATGCGGTCCCGCCCCGGCCGGGGACTCCGGACAAAAACACCCACTCGACAGCGGGTCCGGGGGTCCCCACGCCAGACGCGGGGCAGAGCCCGCCCAGCGGTGCGGTCACGCCCTCACACCTCACGCGGGGCGCAGGACCGGCAGTTCCAGGAGGAGCCGAGGCCCCCCGCCCCCCCCCCACGGCACCGCACGCCCGAGGCTGCGGCTCTTACCTTCCCTCTTGCTGAAGGCATTTAACAAAGACTTCATCTTCCCTCCGGCTCGGCCGCCCGCCGCTCCTTACATAACCTTCCCGGCGGGGGGACAGGCGAGCGGGGCGGCCGGGGCCCAGGGCGCCGGGGCAGCGGGGACCCGGGGCGCGGCGGCGGGCGGGGCGCGGCGTGCCTGCGGGCATCGGCGGGCATGCCAGCCCCGGCGCGCGGGTGACGGAGCCCACCCCATGTCCGCCGTCCGCGGGGAGCGCTCAAGCCGGGGGGCTGTGCCCGTCATGTGAGCGCCGCTCTCTGCCTTTGTGGTCCGCGCGGCGGGGGGCGGGGGCGCGGGCCGGGCATCCTGGGCACCTGCCGGGAGCGGGATCCCGGAGCCAGCGGTGGCCACTCCTGCTCCCGCCCTCCCCGCTAACTAGAACGTGCGCTCGGGGCTTTCCCGATTTATTTTCCTAGAAAAAGCCAAGTTCCCTCTTAAAGGGCCGGCGCGTGCGGGCTGCACAGGCAGCGAGGGAGCCGGAGGCTAAGCAGCCCGTCCGTCCGGAGCCTCACGCGGGACCGCTCCGGGCAGCCTCGCTGCCGCCCGGAGTCTGCCGTGACCCAGATTTCCCTTCAAAGGACGCAGCCACGGAGCCGCGCCTCCCCGCTCGGCCGGCGGTGTCCCCCGAGAAATCAGAGCCCCTTAAAGGGAGAGGAGACAATTAGGCGGGCTGCGCGCCCTGGTTCCCGCGGCGGATTAATGAGCGTCCTCACGGCCACGTTAGCTTCTCCCCGGCAGGACCCGGAGGGAGGGAGGGGGTTCAGGAGGGGCAGAGGGGGGCCAGGAGGGAGGGAGGGGGCTGTGAGGGAGGAAGGGGGCCGTGAGGAAGGGGGTTCAGGAGGGAGGGAGGGGGGCTGTGAGGGAGGGAGGGGGCCAGAAGGGAGGGAGGATGGAGGGGTTCAGGAGGGAGGGAGGGGAGCTGTGAGGAAGGGAGGGGGCCGGGAGGGAGGGAAGGGTGGAGGGGTTCAGGAGGGGGGGGGGCCAGAGAGCTATCCCCGTAACACGCCAATGGGCAGGACGCCTGGGCAGGGCAGGGGCAGGGTCACCCTGAACACTAACGGGCACCCGGCAGGGTCCGGCTCCACCACCCGCGTGTCTGCCGGGCGGTGAGGAAGGGGGGGGGGGGAGCCCGTGGGGATGCGGTTGCTAAGAGAACAGCTTCCCAAATTAGAGGCGGGGAGGGGGGATGAGGCAGAAACAGCACTGGACGTGTGAGTGGAGGTCGTGGGTGACAGACCTGTGACCAGGACGGCCTGTGAGGAGAAGGCGCATCCAGATCCTGCACCTCCCACCGGCCCCGGCACCCCAGCCAGGAGCTCCGGCACCCCAACCCGGAGCCCCGGCACCCCAGCCCGGAGCCCGGCAGCGCCAGGAGGTGCCTGGACGCTGACCCGCCAGGTACATTATCCTCCGCCGTGACCTGTCCCTGCATGACCTCCTCGGGGTCAGAGGTCAGTCCCAGCACGCACACCCAGGACACGTGCCTGGGAAACGGCCGTGCTCCCCGAGCCCCTCCCCAGTGCTCCCGTGGGAGCCTGCAGCAGACCAGGCGGGGGTGGGGGGGTGCAGGCCGGGGGGGGGGGTGGCCTCAGGCCTGGCTGCCCGCCTGGCTGGGACACCTCAGCGGCCGATGCAGGGAGCTCCTCTCTGGGGGGGAGGGGGTGGCCACGTGAGCCCCGAGAACACGCCAAGGCCCAGGGAACCCTCGGGGGCGTGGGAGGCTTGCGATGCTCACCCCGCCCCCTCTGTCTCATGGACGCCCTCCCGAGACCACGGAGCTCGCTGCTCGCCAAGTTCCCTCTCGGCCTCGCGGTGATCGGGGCGGGGAGCGTGTGTGCAGAGGGGCCGGGGGCCTCGCCGAAGGCCCACGGAGCCCCCACCGTCCCGGGCAGGGGACACGGGGAAGCGGCTGCCCTGGGACCAGTGAGGACCCACCTCCCTCCCCACCAGGACCGTCCCTCCATCCCAGGTCCCGGCCGGGAGCCCTCAGCTCCTCTCCGGCCCTCAGGGAGGACGGCGGTGGCGGGAGAGCGAGCTGGTTCGAGCCCCGGGGCAGAGGTGAGGCGGGTTCGTTCCATACGGGGGTGGGGGTGGGGGTGGGGTGGGGTGGGCCAGAACTTGGGTCCCAGCAGGCGGCGGGGAGGCCAGCAGCAGGGAGGTCGGGTGCTGGGTGGGGAACCCCTCCCCTGCTCGCTCACCCGTGTCTCCTGCCCCCTCCCCGGGGCTGTTCCCGAGGCGCAGGAGGAACGGTGAGCTGGAGGCACCCAGTGAGGGACTTGCCAGGAAGGGAGAGGGTCCCCCCAAGTCACCCCACACGGTCGGCCTCCACGCTTGGCCTTCAGCCCGACCGTGACCCCGTGCCCCGCCAGTGCCAGCCCCTGGGTAAGAGCAGGAACACACACACAAATGAGCAGTGAGAAGGAGACGGGAAGGCGGCTCCCAGCCCCCAGGCCCGAGCGGCTGGCGCTCTGCCCCCTCCTCCCGCCCTCACGCGCTCAGCCCTTTATTTGCCGCGTCTTTTGACAACTGCCTGACAACAGGCTGAAAATAATCCGTCTCTTGTACAAAAAAAGGCTCTTCCACAGCAGAACGTTCAAGAGCTCCGTCCTGGGGGGAGGGAGCGCCAGGTGCCGCGCTCCGAGGGTCTGTGGGCCCGCGACAGGCCCCTCCCGGGCTGCTCTGGTCCTGGGGCGACGGGGCGACGGGCGGGGTGGGGGTGAGGACGGGGAAAGAATCAATCAGGGTGGGAGCCCAGCAGACCCTCTGTCTGACTCCCTTGGTGGCCCGTGGTGGCTCAGGCACCCAGCCCTCAGTTTCCCCCTCTGGAAAATGGGAATAACCCAGCTCATTCCCAGCGTCGGTGGTGGGGTCACCTGAGGCGTGGGTGAAGCACAAAGGGGTGGGGCGTTCAACTTCCGGGTCGAGGCCCGGCCCCTCCAGCCGTGTGGCCCCTCCCAGTCCCGTGGCCTGTGGCCCCGTGGCCCTGTGGCCACGCCATCTCCCTGTGCCTCGGTTTCCTCATCCGTCCAACAGGGACTGCACGGCGCCGCCTCATGGGAGGCGGGAGGGTCGCGTCCCCGCTGAGGGTAAGGGTGCACGTGCTGTGTGGGTGTCAGCATCGCTAAATGCACGCGGTAACTCGAAAAACGTCCGTATGCGGCGGCAAGCTGGCCTCCCTGGCCCCCGCCCGGCTCCGTGCCCACAGTAAGCCCTCCCAGGGGCTCGGACCCAGGCCGCCTCCTCCAGGAAGTCTGCCTGGCTACCCAAGCACGGGACAGGCCCCTTGTCAGGGCTCCCCATTTCCTGGGCCAGGAGCCGTCCAGCTGCTTGAGGCTGTGGGAGGCCCAGCGGCCCCCCTCCCCCCAGCCCTGCAACCCGGAGGTGCTCCCTACAGCTCTGGCGTGAATGAACCGATGGAGAGAGGGGGGCCCTGGCTTGGAGGTGCTATCCGGGGCCCGGCCAGCTGGTCCCCTCGGACTGGTCCCCGGCGCCCAAAGCCCCTCACTTCTCCGCCCGTTGCTGCCACCTCCCCCCTCTGCCCAGGGACCTGCTGGCTCCACAGAGCCCACACGCCCTACCGGCCCCGCGCCTTACGATTGGGTGGTACCGGGCACCGGGGACCCCCCCCCACACACACACACACACACAGCCTTCGGAACCTTCTTTTCCTGCGTCAACAGGACAGCGGCCCTGGCTGGTGTGGCTCAGTGGATAGAGGTCGGCCTACAGAACAAAGGGTTCCAGGTTCGATTCCGGTCAAGGGCACGGACTCGGTTGCAGGCTCCTCCCTGGCCCCAGGAGCAACCCATCGATGTGCTTCTCTCACATGATGTTTCTCTCTCTCCCATCTCCCGTCCACTCTCTCCAAAAGAATCAATAAGAAAATACTCTCGGCTGAGGATAAATAATAGAAATAAATAAAATGTAAAAACCAGACGGAGCTGAAACTGGTTTGGCTCAGTGGATAGAGCACCGGCCTGCGGACTGAAAGGTCCCAGGTTTGATTCTGGTCAAAGGCATGGACCTTGGTTGTGGGCACATCCCCAATGGGGGGTGTGCAGGAGGCAGCTGATCGATGTTTCTCTCTCATCGATGTTTCTCTCTATCCCTCTCTCTTCCTCTCTGTAAAAAATCAATAAAACATATATTTTTTTAAAAAAACAGACAGAGCGGACCCCGCTGACACCGAGGCCCCAGCTGCGGGAGCGGGGAGGCCGGGCCCTGGGGTCCCCGCTGGGGGCGCTCCCCTCTGCTCCGAGGCCAGGCCGAGGCGGGTTAATGGCACCCCGCTCCTGTGAAAAGTGGAGGGGGGGCAGATGCTCTGGTGGAGACACGGGGGGCAGGGGGGCGGGCGGCCTGGGCAGTTTCTGTCTCAGCACACACCCCGCATGGCGCCTGCCTCTCACCCTGAGCCGCAGGGCACCCAGAGGAGCAGAGCCAGAGGGTCTTGGTGGCCCGGCCATGCCTGTCTATGCCTCAGAATCGAACCGAACCGAGGGACGGTGAGCGAGGCCCGGCCTTGGCCTGAGCGGAGGCAGGTCCCGGGGGGGGGGGGGGGGAGTGGGGGGGGGACCCAGACCGGATACTGCCTGCCCGCCCGCGCCCACCTCGCGTCCCCGCCGCGGTGACTGTGCAGTGAATCACGTTTATAAATAACACGCCGTCTAGAGACTGGCTCGGCTCAGAGCGGGGTTCACTGAGCAAAGCTGGGGGCGTCTGCTGGGGGGGTGCAGGGGACGGGCCTGTGGAACCCCGCTCGGGGGCTCTCGCTCTCTTCCTGCCAGGGGTCCCCACCTACAGCCTGTCCGCCCCTGTGGCCGGGAGGGCCTTGAAGCAGTTACCGCTGCTATTTTTATACATTTTACCCAGAATCTGTTATTAATTCAAATATGCTTTTGTTGATGTCACAGAGGAAGGGGGAGGGAGGGAGGGAGATAGAAACACCCATGATGAGAGAGCATCGTGGATCGGCTGCCTCCTGCACACCCTACACTGGGAATGGAGCCCACAATCCAGGCCTGCGCCCAGACCGGGAATCGAACCCTGGTTCAGAGGCCAACACTCCACCCTGAGCCCCGCCGGCGGGGCAGGGTTTGTGATTATCAGCAGGAGGGCTGGGTCTGACCTGAGCTGCTCAGCTGTGCACGGTGGTGAAAGTCATGGGCACAGAAACATACATCAAGCTAGGAACGCCCCCATCACACACCTACACTCACACACATGTACACACACGTGCACACACACCCTAGCAGACCCGAGGACTCGGGCTCTGGGCACTAACTACGCCTCGGTGACTGGTTCAACCTCCAAATGGATCCTCCCGGGCCCACGTGCAGCGTGGTTTTTATTAGCTTCCACCTACAGGAAAACGCCCCCAGGGAGGACCCGACCCCGAGGGGGGAGCGGGCAGCGGGACAGCCACCAGGACAGTGTCCCCCCACACCCCTGTGTGCCGGAAGCCCATCGTTGTCTCACTGGCAGAGAGGTGTGGACGGGCATTGGAAGGCTGCTCTGAAAGGTCAGGGCTAATCACTCGCTGTCTGATTGAGACGCTGGTGGTCGAAGCAGCCTCCACCCGTTAGTGGTTAGATTGGCTGTTACTGGGACCTCCTGCCTGAGGGGTGTGGGTGTACCCCACAATCGTAATAAAAGGGATGGCAAAGCCAGAGCGGAACGTAGTTCTCTCTTGGGCTCCTGCCTGGCCGCCGATATTCCCAAATTAATGCTTTTCTAGTCTCTTTTCATTGGTGTGCAGCCTTCTCCAGAACCCGAACCCTGAACCGGAGCCCTGAACCACACGGGGCGTGAAAGGGGTTTCCACCGTGAAAGGGGTTGCCCCCACCCCGTGCCCCCAGGGTGCCCGCGCCCACTGCCGGTGCCGTTCCCGTCTCTGGATGGAGAGAACCTTCCGGCAGCAGCGGCTCAGCTCCTCCATCCTCTGCTTCAGTATCCCACCAGCGCCCCATTTTCCTGACGGGGCCAGCGGGGCGCACCCTGGAATAAACCTCCCGCTGCTCAGGGTCTCCGCCGGGCTGTCGTGTACCTCCCATTTCAGGGGGACGGCCGGGTGGCAGCCACATAGTCTCTTCCGTGAAACGATTCCTTTCCGGAGAGAGAAATCGAGAGTGTGTTCCAACCGAGGAACGAGGCACAGAGGGAGGCAAGGCAGCGGCGTGACTCCGTGGCAGAGCATCAGCCCAGGAACCAAGGGGTCACTGGTTTGACTCCTGATCGGGGCCCGGGCCCAGGTTATGGGCTCCATCCCCTGTGGGGGAGGGTGTGCAGGAGGCAGCCGATTGTTGGTGCTCCTCTCTCCATCCCTCTGTCTCAAAGCCAATAAAAACATTTTTTTTAAATAAAAAAAAAGCAAGACCACCAGGTGCAAATCCGCGTGCCTGCACACCGGAGTGGGGCGGGCAGGCCCACACTCTGCCAGACCCCCGGGACCCACTGGGTGGGGTACGCCAGCCCCTCCCGATCTCCCAGCAGCCTGGCATTTCTCCGAGCATCTATGTGAGCTCCTTCCGACAGTGCTGGTCAGCTGACCCCTCCCCCGTGAAGGGGGGTGGCCGAGGCGGCCGAGGCGTGGGCCTGGCAGCCGGTGGGCGTCAATGGGACACTGTCCTGGCCCCCAGGACACGGAGAGGCCCCGACACCCACCAAGACCGCACCCTGAGGCGGGGGGGGGGGGGGGCTGCTCCCGGAAGAAATGGGATCTCAGCCAAAATACCTTGGTTGCGGGCACATCCCCGGTGGGGGGTGTGCAAGAGGCAGCTGGTCGATGTTTCTCTCTCATCGACGTTTCTAGCTCTCTATCTCTCTCCCTTCCTCTCTGTAAAATATCAATAAAAAATATTTAGAAAAAAATGAAGAAAAAAAAGAAATGGGATCTCAGCGATGAAGAGGCAAGCGGGGCCGTGAGTGAATCACGTGGTTCCCGTGGCTGCAGGCCGGGGAGGGGACCCGGGAGTGCGGTGCCCGCCAGCGGCTCGCAGCCCGAAACAGAGCCCACACCGGGCTGCCTCACTGCGGCCCCACCAGACAGCCGGCGCCGGGCAGACGTGGCCATGCGGGGCAGCTCCAGGCGCCCCATCCCCCTGGACCCTGTGGCCGGGGCGGGGGCTCCCCTGCGGCCAGAGGCTCCCCAGCTGCATCCTGGCGGCGTGGCAAGGCCGTGGTCTCCTCCAACGGTCCCCCCCACCTGACTGTGCCCGAGGGGGTGACCCCTGGGCAGGCGTCCACTCTCCGGTGATGGAGGGGTGACCTCTGAATTGCTGTCCTGGGGGTCCCGGGCCGTGAGGTTGAACCCTCGCCATCCCCCTGCTCAGGCCACGCTCCCTCCGGGGGCTCCGGGGGGTGGGGGGGTCCTTCTGGCCTCTTCCGGCTCCAGGGGCCCCTCGGGCCCTTGGCTGCAGGCCACATCCCTCCCACCGCTGCCTCATCGCCCTCGTGCCTGGGGTCTGTGGCTCCGGCCTCTCGGACGAGCAGATGGCCCAGGGCCCATCCCCCACCCCTGCCCCTACCCCCATCCCATCCCCACCCCCACCCCCACCCCCATGGCGGCTAATTTTAACTGAACTAATTAGCTCCTCCGCTAGCTCAGCTCCTAATAAGGCCACGGTCGGGCAGACGGGTAAACAGGAATTTGGGGGTGGGGTGGGCGGCGTTCTCTGTGCAATTTCCAGGAGGACCCGGTGCGCCCGCTCCGCGGGGAAACGCCAAGCACAGGACAAACAAACACGTCTGCTCAGAGCACGCTGAGTCCCAAAGGCCCTTGTTAGCGGCGAAGGGAAGGGGGGCGCCCCGAGAATGTGGACCTGAGCCCCAGCGAGTCAGTCTTCCTGAGGCGGCGGCCGCTGAGGCTCCGGAAGCCTCGGTGCCCGTCCTGTGCTCACCGTCCCGCCCGGAGGGGACCTGGCGCCCACCCGCCCCCGGGGCTCGGGGAGAGGCCGAGGGGCGGACTGAGCCGCTGGCCTCGGAGCTCCCGCCTCGGGCCTGCACCCTCCCCTGAGCTCCTCTCCTTCCTCTCTTCGTAACGTGGGGGGGAAGCTGCATTCTAGCCCTGTGGTCGGCAAACTGTGGCTCGTGAGCCACATGCGGCTCTTTGGCCCCTTGAGTGTGGCTCTTCCACAAAATACCGTGGCCTGGGTGAGTCTACGTTGAAGAAGTGGCATTAGAAGAAGTTTACGTTTAAAAAATGTGGCTCTCCAAATTCCAGTCATTGTCCTGTTGGCTCTGCTGGCTAATGAGTTTGCCGACCCCTGAGCTAGCTGAATGTATCAGGTTCAATCAGCAACAGCATTGTGGAGCCGGCCACAGTGTTGGACAGGTTCCAGCCTCAAACTAAGGAGAGGGCACGTCCTCTCGTGGCAAAGCCACGTGCAGGTCCCAGCACAGGGACAGCCAAAGGCTATGGCCGTGAGCCTGACCTTGTGGTCCGAACCTGTGGGCCCACGTGGCTGAGTGACGTGGCTAGCTGACGTGGCTGAGTGGCAGGGGCGGCGGGAGGCGCAGCAGGTAAACAAAGATGGATCAGGTGCGTGCGGTTGAGTGGATTCGAAACCGGAGAGCACGTTGTGGCCACACCCTTCCTTGGCCTCTGGGATTGGCTGTAAAATGAAGACTCCGCCTGCAGCCGTGGCGCAGTCTAATCAGAGGGCAGCCTCCCTCCCAGCCCCAGCTTTATTCTCTGGCCTGTCCGCTTTAATCCACCACCACCAGCACCCCCCAGGTTCACCCCGGGCCGTGCTGAGCGTGGCACAGCATCTCCTTCCTTCCCTCCCTCCACCCCTCCAAACACCCACCCCACATCCACCCCCCATCTATCCATCCACCCCCATCTATCCATCCACCATCTCTCCACCCATCCCTCCAAACACCCATCCACCCCCATCCATCCATCCCCCCATCCACCCCCCATCTATCCATCCATCCCCCATCTATCCATCCACCCCCATCTATCCATCCATCCCCCCATCTATCCAACCCCCATCTATCCATCCGCCCCCCATTCATCCCTCCCATCCATCCACCCATCCATCCATCCTCCCATCCCTCCAAACACCCATCCACCCCCATCCATCTGCCCCCATCCATCCATCCATCCATCCCTCCATCTATCTATCCACCCATCCATCCATCCATCCCCCTATCTATCCATCCACCCCCACCCACCTATCCACCCCCCATCCATCCATCCACCCCCACATCTATCCATCTATCCATCCACCCCATCTATCCATCCGTCCATCCACTGCTTCATTCCTCCAACAAGTATGAGCACCGGCTGGGTGCCAGCTACTCGGGATCAGGTCGTGAATGAACCAGCCTCAAGGAGCTCTCTGCCTATTCTCACAGGAGGTGGGCGCTCCTGAAGGACGTGGTGAGTGAGTCACTGCAGGATTCCCCTTCAGTCGACACTCCCACCCCCCAGGAGCCGGAGCCGGGCAAGGCCGCTCCCTCGGGGAACGCAGGGGAGACCCCAGCCCTCGGCTTCCGGCCGACATGCTCCGCCCACGCCCAAACTCTGCAGGCCTGAGGCTGACACCGCCAGGCGCTTCCATCCGGCCTCGGGTACGAGAGCCCACATGTCCCGCGCCTCTCGTCCCCTCTCACAGGAGCCAGCCCACCACCCGCCCGGGCTCTCTCCCCGCCGTCCTGTCAGGGGGCGCTGGGGGCTCCGGCTCCCACAGGCAGCGAGGCCGGAGGCTCGGGCCTCGGCGTTATGGACACAGAGACGCCTGTTGCCCAGCTCCGCCCGCCTGCCTGTGTGTTAATCCTCACGGAGGAGACTTCCCTGGGCTTTAGAGAGAGGGGGAGGGGAGGAGAGACACAAGCGTCGATGGGACAGAAACACAGGACCGCTGCCTCCTGCACACCCCAGCCAGATCCAGGTGCGTGCCCTCGGCCAGAACTGGATGGATAGCAGTTCCATCCACTGAGCCACACCGGCCAGGGCTCCAGCGTTGAAAACAGCCTCGGGGAGCGTGGACCGGGGCAGCGCGGTGCCTGCCTCCCTCCAGCCGAACCCCAGCCCGGCGGCCGGGGCAGCTTCGCTCCGGTGCACACAGAGCGGCCCGGGCAGTGCCGGCTGGATCGCCCATCTGCCAAGAGGACACGGCTCAGGGCCGGGCCCCAGGACTGCTGTCCGTCCCCGCGAACACAGAGGAGCCCGCGTCCCGGTCAGCAGCCCCTGTCACGTCGCCACGCCGGGCACTGGGCGCTGCTCCCGATTGATCTGTTTCCCTCCCCGCGGCGGCTCTGTCTCCCAGCGGCTCCCAACACACCGCCCCCCGCACAGCGTGGGTACACCTCTCTCCCATAAACACACATGCACACGCGCACACACACACACACACACAGGCCCGCACGCACACCACCCACCCCCTTGCATTGAGAAATCTGTGTGGAAGCACCACCCCCTCCTGCACCAGCGCCGGCTCCAAAGCATAATTACCCGCGCCCGTCCCGGAGCCTAGCAACGGTAACCAAGCGCCCTCCACGGGCTCATCAGATGCCCGGCTCACGCCGGCTCCGGAGCTCACGGGAGGGAGGGGGCAGAGATGTAGCCGCTCCCCACCCCGCCCAGCCGCGAGGACAGACGCGCGTAAGGACAGACGCGGGGACACCAACCTCGCCCGGCTGAGGAGGAGCAGCCCATGTCATCCCCGCCATCTGCCGCGCCGCCCCCACGGCGGCACCGACACAAACAGGAGGGAAACTGGGTTATCCCGCAGAGCTGATCCCCGGCTCCGCGGTTAACCGCCCCGTGACCGCAGGGACGCGCCTCCCCAGCTGCCCCGGCCTGGTGTGGGGGACCTCCGCCTGCAGCGAAGCTCCTGAGACCCGGGCTCCTGTCCTCAGCCCGCCGGCCGGGCGGCAGGCGGGGATCAACGCGGGTGTCCACAGGCGCCACTGAACCGCCACCTGCTCCCCGTGGGGGGCACCGCAGCCTGTGGGTGCCCCTGTCAGAGGCCCGCCCTTCAGTTCCAGCAAGTCACCATCAGAAGGCGAGTCGTAGCTACACCGTGTCCCCTCACTGTAGCTGTGTCCCTAGAGGCTACACCCTGTCCCCTCACTGTAGCTGTGTCCCTAGAGGCTACACCCTGTCCCCTCACTGTAGCTGTGTCACTAGTAGCTACACCGTGTCCCCTCACTGTAGCTGTGTCACTAGCGGCTATACCGTGTCCCCTCACTGTAGCTGTGTCACTAGCGGCTATACCGTGTCCCCTCACTGTAGCTGTGTGGCTAAGGTGTTCACACAACCAGCAGGTATTACTTCTGTCCTCCGCCTGAGCCCCTCTGCTTGGAAAGGGGTGTCGGCCTCCTGGTAGAAAGGCTACTTACACCCCAAATAAAAGACGAGCCAGGGCCGCCCTGTCCTGGGCTCTAAAGCCCCCTCGGTGCCCCCCGCCCGGCCTGGCGGCTCTGGAGGTGGTGTTCGCGGGGGACAGGTCAGAGGCTGGTCCTTAGCTTTGAGGGGGGCTGGCGAGGACTGGGGGTCGGCAGGGCAGGGCCGGAGACTGGGGTCACAGTCCCCAGAGTTTCTCAGCTCATTTCGGGGGGCCAGGGAAGGAAGTCACATCCCGCCTCCCCCCACGGGGGGCGCCCCACTCAAGGGGGCGCTAAGCAAGGACAGTGAGGGTGGCCCCGGATCCACGGAGCCCGTGGGGCCAGTAGCCATCGCCATGGTCGTGCTGGGGGCCCTGCTCCGTGGATCCCGGGGCCCGGGCATCCTTAGACGCCAGACGCCGTGTCTCCCTGTCCTGCTCTCTCGGGTCCGGGAGGTGGCGGGGACTCTGAGCCAGTGCATTTGCTAAATCCCTTTGCGGACACCACGCATGCGGCTCTGCGATGCGCCCACGGAGGTGCTGCCCGCCCGCCGAGCGCGGCTGGGTCTCAGAGCCGTGGCTCGGCCCGCTCCCAGGGCTCGTGCAGCTGTGGGGCCATCGCTCAGTGCAGGGCGCGGCCGGGCAAGGGGAGCTCCCAGAGGCCGGGGGGGGGGGGTAGGGGGGGGACCAGCCACACGGCACAGACTCGACAGCCAGACCGAGGCCTCGCCTCCCCGACACCGACCACAGGGCAAGGGGCGCAGGCAGGGAGACACAGATGCACCAGCTGCCTCTCCCCAGCCCGCCCTGCCCTCCCCCCTTGATGGGATGGTGCCGCCCATCACGGACGCTCACCGCTGCCAGTCCAGGGGGCCTGCTCCCCGCTACGGCTCCTGTGCAGGCCGGGGGCCGGGGGACACAGGCCAGCCGGCTCCTCCGCGATGCAGGGCGGGGCCCAGCGGGCAGCGGGGCAGCGGGAGGGGGGAGGTGCCCCAGATACGGTCCTCCTGGCTGGCATGAGGGGCACTGGAAGGGAGCAGGGGTCAGCAGGCAGCAGGCGGCTCCGGGCTGGGACGATGCTGAGGGGGGGGGTTGCCCCCGGCCCATCTCGCCTCACCCAGTCGCTGCCTCTCCCTGTGGGTCAGGGGTCCCCACCTTTTCTGGCCACGCCCACCTAAGCGCCTCTCAAATCCTGATGCCCCCCCCCCATATAATTCCTACTATTCAAACAGCGAACCCCTGTTCCCATGGAGGGAGTCTGAAGGGCCGTGAACTTGGTCTAAACAAGCTTCCCAAGAGCAGGGCATCCACGAGGGAGAAAAACCAGAGAACCAAGGGCAGCGGAAGTCCTGGGGAAGGAATCACTAAGAAACTGTTTAAAAAATAACGATAATAGGAAGTGACAGGAAAAAATAGCAAATAAAGCTTCAAATCATATCATAGAGACCTGAAATGCACAAGTGTGTCGCCATGTGTGTCTACATGCTGCGTGCGAGGCCCCCGGACCACAGAAATGCGAAGAACTCCGTGAGCGACGCATTTTCACGTGGCCCCCGGGGGCCTGCACCCCACGCTGGGGGCCTGCACCCCACGCTGGGGACCGCCGGTCTGTGGAGGCAGGTGTGACAGGATCTTCTAGTGGACCCCCGGGGTCCGGCCCCGCCCTGAGGCCACTTCGCCCACTTCCCTCCCTGACTCGTGGGCCCCCGAGCCCGACCCGCCACGAGGTGAGGCCGGGACAGGCCGGAGGCATCGCCACCCCGCTTTCTGCCACGTGTCCCTAAACTGGGACTCAACCCCGTCTGAGGGGAATTGGGGGCGGGGGAGAGGGGTCCGCCCACGCCGCCAGCCTCGGCCACGCGTCCACCAGCCCACGCCGTGCCCCACGCACCCACGTCGGTCTCCTTGTGGCTCCGGATGTACTCCGCCAGCTCAAAGTTGCCCGCGATGATGGCCACCTGCGGGAGAGGGAGGCGTTATGGCCCGAGACCGGCCCCTGCGCGTGGTGACAGCAAACGAGCCGGTCGGGGCCTTTTTACAAAACACGAGCCCTAGCCAGTGTTGCTCAGTGGATAGAGCGTCGGCCTGCAGACTGAAGGGTCCCAGGTTCGATTCCGGTCGGGGCACAAGCCCAGTTGTGGGCTGGATCCCCAGTGGGGGTGCAGGAGGCGGCCGATCAATGACTCCCCCTCATCACTGACGTCTCCCTCCCTCTCCCTGCCTCTCTGAAGACAATAAAAGTGAACTAAAAAGCAAGCTGCACCTTCCTCAGCGTCACTGAGACAGTCCGCCGGGCCAGGAGGACAGAGCTCCGCAGAGACTCCTCCCGCGCCGGCCCGGTGACGGCGTCAGCACCGCTGCGAGGCTCAGGGCCCAACAGCACCCCGATCCCACCGCTAACGTGTACTCGGGGCGTGGGGGGCAGTCACACATTAAACAACGTAAACCAGGACCCCGAGGAACCAGGACCCCGTGGAACTGGGACCACATGGAACCAGGACCCAAGGAAGCAGGACCGTATGGAACCAGACCCCCATGGACCAGGACCCCATGGAACCCGAACCCTGTGGAACTGGGACCCCGAGGAACCAGGACCCCATGGAACCGGAAACCGTGGAACTGGGACCTCGTGGAACCAGGACCATATGGAACCAGGACCCCATGGAACCAGAACCCTGTGGAACCAGAACCGCGTGGAACCAGGACCCCGTGGAACCAGGACCCCCTGGAACCAGGACTGCAGGGCTGCAGCCCAGCGTGGAATCAAGGGCCAGTGTCCGGGAAGATCCAATGTAGAAACCGTCTGAACCTCCCCCGAACCCTGGACCAGGAAGCACATCCCTCAGAGACCACCCAGGGGGCCTCCCCAGCCACACCCCAGCCGAACCCCCAGCCGGCAGCACCGGCGGGCCCCCACCGCCCCTCCCCCCTCCCAGGGCGGACGAGGCCGGAGTCTCCCCAGCAGCCCACGGGCTGAACGGGGCACAGCCGGCCCTCAGCCCTCCTGCTGCCTCTGGCTCATCCTCACAGCGTTCACTGAGCAACCGGCCCGGAGCCCAGGCTGGAGCCGACAGGCGGATTCCGGAGCCGATGCCGGAGCGGAGCCGGGCAGACGAGGCCCCGGAGTTTATAACACCTGCTGCCTCCCCCCCTTTCCCTCTCCCCTCTCCCCCTCCTCGCTCACCTCACCCCTGCGCTGCCAGGCCTGGGGCCCGGTGACCCGAGGGCGCGGCCAGGGGGCGGCGGGACCCCGCGAGGGAGGGGCCGAGGCCCTGGCAGGTGAAGACACACCCACACCCGGGTGGGGGGGACAGTCACCTCAGGTCCCCACATGAGGGGTCCGTCCTGCCCCCGCAGGGCCCTCCCTCCTGGCTGGACGGACCCCGCGCTGTCCGGCCCCTGGGACGCTGACGGGGGGACCCCGCGCTGTCCGCCCCTGGGACGCTGACTGGGGGACCCCGCGCTGTTCCGCCCCTGGACGCTGACGGGGGGACCCCGCGCTGTCCGCCCCTGGGACGCTGACTGGGAGATCCCGCGCTGTCCGCTCCGGGACGCTGACGGGGGACGCTGACGGGGGGACGCTGACGGGGGACGCTGACGGGGGACGTTAACGGGGGGACGCTGACGGGGGGACGCTGATGGGGGGAAGCTGACCAGGGACGCTGACGGGGGGACGCTGACGGGGGGACGCTGACGGGGGACGCTGACGGGGGGACGCTGACGGGGGGACGCTGACGGGGGACTCCCGCTGACGGGGGGACGCTGACGGGGGGACGCTGACCGGGGACGCTGACGGGGGACGCTGACGGGGGACGCTGACGGGGGGACGCTGACGGGGGACTCCCGCTGACGGGGGGACGCTGACGGGGGACGCTGACGGAGGGACGCTGACGGGGGGACGCTGACGGGGGACGCTGACGGGGGGACGCTGACGGGGGACGCTGACGAGGGACGTTAACGGGGGGACGCTGACGGGGGACTCCCGCTGACGGGGGGACTCTGACGGGGGGACGCTGACGGGGGACGTTAACGGGGGACACTGACGGGGGACTCCCGCTGACGGGGGGACGCTGACGGGGGACGCTGACGGGGGACTCCCGCTGACGGGGGGACTCTGACGGGGGGACGCTGACCGGGGACGCTGACGGGGGGACGCTGACGGGGGACGCTGACGGGGGGACGCTGACGGGGGACGCTGACGGGGGGACGCTGACGGGGGGACGCTGACGGGGGACGCTGACGGGGGACGCTGACGGGGGACGCTGACCGGGGACGCTGACGGGGGACGTTAACGGGGGGACGCTGACGGGGGGACGCTGACGGGGGACGCTGACGGGGGACGCTGACGGGGGACTCCCGCTGACGGGGGGACTCTGACGGGGGGACGCTGACCGGGGACGCTGACGGGGGGACGCTGACGGGGGACGCTGACGGGGGGACGCTGACGGGGGGACGCTGACGGGGGACGCTGACGGGGGACGCTGACGGGGGACGCTGACCGGGGACGCTGACGGGGGACGTTAACGGGGGGACGCTGACGGGGGGACGCTGACGGGGGACGCTGACGGGGGACGCTGACGGGGGACGCTGACCGGGGACGTTAACGGGGGGACGCTGACGGGGGACGCTGACGGGGGACGCTGACGGGGGACGCTGACGGGGGGACGCTGATGGGGGACGCTGACGGGGGACGCTGACGGGGGGACGCTGACGGGGGGACGCTGACGGGGGACGCTGACGGGGGGACGTTAACGGGGGGACGCTGACCGGGAACGCTGACGGGGGACGCTGACGGGGGACGCTGACGGGGGACGCTGACCGGGGACGCTGACGGGGGACGCTGACGGGGGGACGTTAACGGGGGGACGCTGACGGGGGACGTTAACGGGGGGACGCTGACGGGGGACGCTGACGGGGGGATGCTGACGGGGGGATGCTGACGGGGGACGCTGACGGGGGACGCTGACGGGGGACGCTGACCGGGGACGCTGACGGGGGGACGCTGACGGGGGGACGCTGACGGGGGACGTTAACGGGGGGACGCTGACGGGGGACGCTGACGGGGGGACGCTGACCGGGGACGCTGACGGCGGGACGCTGACGGGGGGACATTGACGGGGGGACGCTGACGGGGGGACGCTGACGGGGGGACGCTGACGGGGGACGCTGACGGGGGGACGCTGACGGGGGGATGCTGACCGGGGACGCTGACGGGGGGACGCTGACCGGGGACGCTGACGGGGGACGCTGACGGGGGACGCTGACCGGGGACGCTGACGGGGGACGCTGACGGGGGGACGTTAACGGGGGGACGCTGACGGGGGACGTTAACGGGGGGACGCTGACGGGGGACGCTGACGGGGGGATGCTGACGGGGGGATGCTGACGGGGGACGCTGACGGGGGACGCTGACGGGGGACGCTGACCGGGGACGCTGACGGGGGGACGCTGACGGGGGGACGCTGACGGGGGACGTTAACGGGGGGACGCTGACGGGGGACGCTGACGGGGGGACGCTGACCGGGGACGCTGACGGCGGGACGCTGACGGGGGGACATTGACGGGGGGACGCTGACGGGGGGACGCTGACGGGGGGACGCTGACGGGGGACGCTGACGGGGGGACGCTGACGGGGGGATGCTGACCGGGGACGCTGACGGGGGGACGCTGACCGGGGACGCTGACGGGGGACGCTGACGGGGACGCTGACGGGGGGGACGCTGACGGGGGGACGCTGACGGGGGACGCTGACGGGGGACGCTGACGGGGGGACGCTGACGGGGGACTCCCGCTGACGGGGGGACGCTGACGGGGGGATGCTGACCGGGGACGCTGACGGGGGGACGCTGACCGGGGACGCTGACGGGGGGACGCTGACGGGGGGACGCTGACCGGGGACGCTGACGGGGACGCTGACGGGGGGGACGCTGACGGGGGGACGCTGACGGGGGACGTTAACGGGGGGACGCTGACGGGGGGCCCCTCTCCGTGGCTGCAGGCTCCCCCGTCCGCCCCGGACGGGCTCTGGGCCGAGCTCCCAGCCACAGGTCAGCCCCCCGGCGGCGGTCAGTGCGCCCAGGGCTGAGCGTGGTCTCACGTGCCAGCGGGAAAGGCCGTGGGCAGCGGCGTGGGCAGCGCTGGGGGGTAGCAGCCTCCCCCACTCACAGGGGCGGGGGGGGGGGCCCTTGGGGACAGGCAGAGCCCGGGTGGGTGATCCCCGTGCGACAGCGACACGCGTCAATCACCGTCTTACGCCTCACACTCAGCAAGGTCCCGTCACTAATCTCCACGAAGCTGCCACGGAGACCAGCGTGTTCTCAGCCTCTGCCCCCCCCCATCTCTCTGTCTCCCCATCTTTCTCTGTCTCCCCACCTCTCAATGCCTCCCTGTCTCTCTCCATCTCTCTGTCTCTCCATCTGTCTCCCCGCCTCTCCCCTCGCCTGTCTAACTCCCTCCAGCACAGTCCGTGTGAGGCCCGGGAGGAGGCAGCCGCGTGCCAGGGCCTGGTGACCACTGTCCCCTTCGGAGACGGAGCGGCCGGCACCCTGCCCTCCCCCAGCCCCGGCCCCGGGACAAATCGATGTCAGCGGTCAGCACCAGGCATCTGAGGCTCCCATGCGACACCCAGCGACCGAGCAGGGGCGTGTCTCCTTCCTTCCGGTTGGTGAGCGACCACCTTCAGGATCAGACAGGTCTCTGCAAACTCCCTCCATTCTCCTCAGCCTCCCACTCAGCCCTGCTGGCCCACGCCAACACTGCCACCCAGTGGTCGGAGTGAGAAATTACAGGGAGCTTTTATGGATTTCAGAGAAGAAGGGAGAGGAGGAGAGAGAGAAACATCAATGATGAGAGAGAGAAACATCAATGATGAGAGAGAGAAACATCAATGAGAGACAATCATGGATTGGCTGCCTCCTGCACGCCCCACCCTGGGGATGGAGCCCAGAACTCGGGATGGAACCAGGGACCCTTTGGTCTGCAGGCTGACGCTCTATCCACTGAGCCACACTGGCCAGGCTGGACTAGAAGTTTCACTAGGAGCCGCCAGCCCTGGGACACAGGGACACAGAGGTGCCGGGCACAGCTCCCAACACAGGTGACATCCCCCACGAACCAGCCTCGTGTCAAACGCACACGATACTCAGAGACCCGTGGTCTCGGCGCCCCCCCCACTCTCGCCCTATCTGTGCTGGTGTCCCATGAGGGCTTTCTCACCTGGAAGGGGGTCTGGCTGTTGTAGTTCTTCAGCTCCTTGTCCCCGCCCCGAAACAGCAGCACCCTCGCACAGCTGTCCTGCAGGGCACACAGACACAGGGGTGACGGACAGACCCCCGGGAGCTGCTGTGGCTGGTCCCGCCCCCGGCTGCAGAAGCTCCCTCCCGAGAATGCGGAGAAACGCTCGCACCGTTAGAGGGAGGGCGGGTTCTCCCTCCTCGTGGCCAGGGCCAGGGTGACCCCCCACACCCACGCCCAGTGCTACCGGCTGAAGTTTAACTGCTACATACACTTGGGACAACTTGGCAGGACCTATAAAAGTTTAAAGTGTATGCACCCCTGGGCCACACAGGGGCCCATTTTTAAGGCCACACTCTGCAGTCTTGCACGTGTGCACGAAACCTATCAGAAGTGAAACACGCCCGGCCAGCATGGCTCCATGGCTGAGCATCAGCCTAGGAACCAGGAGGTCACAGTTCGAGTCCCGTCCGAGGCACATGCCCAGGTGGCGGGCTCGATCCCCAGGAGGGGGTGTGCAAACGAAGGCCCACAGGCTCAAGCCGGCCACTGCCTGCTCTGTAAGTAAAGTTTTACTGGCACACAGCCACACAGTCATCTAGTGCTGTCCGTGGCAGAGCGGCGTGGCCGTGGCCCTGTCCCTGTGGCCTCTGCAGAGAGGGTTCGCTGACCCCTCCTCTAACGTAAGGTGCCTGGGGCAGGGCTTTTCTGGGAGCCCGGCCAGCTCTGGGTCCTGCTGGAGCCCTCGGCCAAGAGGCAGGACAGACCTGAGCAGGGACAGTGGCAGGGGTCACACCCAGCCCGGCCCATCACAGGCTGCGGGCGACAGAAGCGCAGTGCCTCTGCCAGTGGAACCACCCCACCACGCTCAGAGACCATCTTTGCCGGAAGCCAGTTCCAGCACGTTATAATCTCAAGAGTTTCATCTAAAGGTGGATGGGGCTTGGGGACTCAACAAGGGCTGAGTCACATGTGTGGTCACCTGTTGGGAATGGCTGAAGGCACTTCCCCCAAACCTGAATGGGATGATTGTCTGCTTCCAGAGGCTCAGGGCATCTCAGTCTACGCTGTTGCCTCCTGCTGGCCAAACACCCGAGCAGCCGAAGGCAACTCCCCAATCTGACGATGCCTCTGTACCCTGCCCCTCGAAGTGTACATCTCCACCTTGCCTTAGGACAAATTGTGTCAATAAAAAGCAAGGGGTCCTGAGTGAAGGAGAACTTGGCTCCTTTCGCTGAAGCTCCTCTGAACCCCATGCCTTTCGCCTCTGGACTCCTATTTCAGCTGCACACAGCCTTTCTCCGGATTGCCCAACGCTTCTTCACGCTGGAACAAGAGCCCCAGCACATGCTGGCCACAGTTATTCCAAGTGACAGCAAACATGTTTATCCGGGTGCTTGTGTCAGGATGAAACACGCGGGAAATCTCCCGGGGACCACAAAGGACTGTTTCCCGTCACGGGCAGTAAGAAGCACAAGTTGGCGCAGATGTTTTGCCAGCTGCGGCCAAGCCTCGGGGCGTGCTTTCCTAGAGCAGCTGCGCGGGGCACCCCAGGCTCACACAGCAATTCCCGTGCAGACGCCAGGGTCCCCCGGGGAGCACCCCAGCGGCACACAAATCCCACTGTGGGGGGGGGGGCGGGGGGCAGAGAGGTCGCAGGAAGCCAGGTCCCCGCCCTGCCAAGACTTCCTGAAGCTCCGCTGAAATGCTCCCTGCCCAGCAGGCTGAGCTGCCCTCCGGTGCCTGGCCGTGTGGAGACCACAACCCACGGGTGTTCATGCCCCTGGGAAGAGGGGCTCGAGGTGGGGGGGAGGGGTGCCAGCAGGAAGAACAGGTGGGTCACAATGACCTGCCCCTGGCAGTTCACCAGGCAGTCCTGCAAAGCACTGCGCAGCGAGAACCACGGCCGACGCTATGAGGAGCTCATCTGGGGGAGGCTTGATGGAGGGCGGGCCACCTGAATGGGGTCTTGAAGGGTGTGTAGGAGTTTTCCAGGGTTGACAGCTAGAAGCAAACTGGGATTTCAAAGTGGCTGGAAGGGCCTGGGTGGGGCGGGGTGGGGCGTGCCCGTGGACCGGGCAGGGAAAGGGCCTGGTTTCAGGCGAAGGCTGGAGATTTCACCCAAAAAAGACGGAAGCACTGACTGGGCTGGGAAGATACCACTGGTGGCAGGGGACACGCAGCCGTGAGACCCTTGGGGCCCTCAGCAGTCACCCTAATCAGGGTCCGCCCTCTACTCCTCCAGGTAGCAGAGCACCCCCACCCCCCACTGCTCATGTAGTGTCCACACCTCACCCCGATCTCCTGGACAGTTCTCCTGGACAGATCTCCTGGCCAGTTCCTGGACGTCAGAGAGCGGGAAAGAAGGGCAGGGGGGCCGGGACCTCCCACAGCGATGTCCAGGACCTGCCTCGAGCCCGGGCCCCAGGCACCCCAGGGGCCCAGGGGACTGTCCCTGCTCCCCGCCCTCGGCTGTGGACGGTGGGGGTGCACCACACTGACCTGGTTGTAGAGGGCGCAGATGTGCAGGGCCGTGTTCCCCGAGGCGTTCTGCGCCCCCATGTCCGCCCCGTAGAAGAGCAGGTGCTCCAGGTGCTGCACGTGCCCGTACCTGCAGGCCTGAGACAAGACCTGCTGTCAACCGGGATCCGCGGGACACGCCCTGCTCCGCACCTGCCGCTCCCACTCCAGGGGCAGTAAGCAGAGGCAGCATCTCCCAGGCCAGAGGGCGATGGGGGCGTGGCCTTATGATGGCGGGGGCGTGGCCTGAGGCCATGAAGCTGTGTTGTGGGCGTGGCTCAATGGTGATGGGGCGTGGCCTGATGGTGAAGATGGTTTGGTGGGGCGTGGCTAGAGGGGAGGGGCAAGGTGGAGGGGCGTGGCCAAGCAGTAACCATGACAATGACAGTTACTGGCATGGCGGGCACATACGGTGCGGTCACTAGATGCCAGGTGCTTCCCATGAGTTTCTCACTGAACTGTCCTGAGTGAGGAGATATGACTCACTGACCCCGAGACTGGCAGGCAAGCTCCGAGCGGGTAAGTCCCTGGCTCGGACCAGCTGCACGCACCCAGGCCAGACACTCACCGTTACCCCGACACAGACAGGGGGAGGTCGGGAGGGGGTGCCCCACGTGGGCCAGTCACGTGTCCCGGCTGCACACCAAGGTGCTTGGGAAAGAATTCCACACCACCACCACCCCAAATGTTTAAATGCAGGGGGGCCTGATTCAAACGTTTTTAGAAAAAAGGAAACGGGGATGCGGTCCCCAGGGCCCTGCCCACCCAGAGGCCCTGCCCCCTGGGGCCCTGACCAGAGGACCGGGAGGCTGCGCGGCGGGCGGGGCGCACCTGGTGGATCTCGTGCCAGCCGTTCTCGTCCCGGCAGCACACGGCCGCCCGCTCGTGCAGCAGCAGCTCGCAGCAGTGGGGGTCGCCGCCCACGATGGCCGTGTGGTACAGCGGCGTGAGGCCACAGCTGTCCTTGTAGTCGGGGGAGGCGCCCAGCTCCAGGAGGGTCTGGAGACACGGAGGGTCGGCTGGCCGCGGGGACGCAGCTGTGCCTGGAGCGGCACAGAGGCCGGCACAGCGTTCCCACGGCCAGAACCCGGAGGCGCAGGAGAGCCGGCCCCCGCCCCCCGAGGTCACCTGGCCTGGCTGTGAGTGGGGGGCAGGACGTGGGGGACCCAGGGAACCGCACCTTGAGGGCCACCTGGTTGCGGGCGCGGGCGGCCTTGTGCAGCGCCGTCAGCCCGTCCCGGGCGCGGAAGTCCAGGTGCGCCCCACCGTTCCGCAGCGCCTTGATCACCTCCGCCGAGCCGTCCAGCTGGGCCGCCAATGTCAGGGGCGTCTCTGGGGGACACACACCCCTCAGATCCAGCCTGGGGGGACCCTGAGTAGCGCATCCCACACACACAGCGGGAGGTTAACCCGACAGGAAGGAGAGCCTGCCGCCGCAGCACGATGCACCTCGAGGGGCTGAGGCTAAGGGGCGGGCAGACAGACAGACCAAAAGGCAGAGGCTAAGGGGCGGGCAGACAGACGGACAGAAAGGCAGATCCGGGCCACAGCCACCGGGGGCACCGGAGGCCGCCGGGGCGGTCGGGGCTGTGGGCCCTGGGGGAGCAGGTCCGGGGCTGGTGGAGGCACTGCATTTTGAAAGTTGCTGCTGGGCTGGGGGTAGGGGAGAGCGACGACCTATGACCCAGGAGGTCAGGGTTCGATTCCCAGTCAGGGCACAGGCCCGGGTTTCCGGCTGGGTCCCCAGTGGGAGGCGGGCAGAAGGCAGCCAGTCAGTGATTCTCTCATCGTTGATGTTTCTCTCTCCCCCTCCCTCCCTCTCTGAAAACACTGAAAGTATATTTAAAAAATGAAAAGAGTTGCTAAGAGAGCAGATCGTGGAAGTTCTCATGGTAGGAAAGACACCGTAACTACGTGAGGTGGGCGTCTCACACACACACACACACACACACACACACACACACACCCTGCGGCACCCGCACCCACACAATGCTGCAGGTCACTCTCACCCCAGGCAACGGAGGAGCAGACAAGCTAAGATTAAATAAAAGCTGGTGCTCATTGGAATTTAATAAAAAGAAAAAGAGCCCTGGACAATTTTGCTCAATGGTTAGAACGTCAACCTGCGGACTGAGAGTCCCAGGTTCAATTCTGGTCAAGGGCATGTATCTCAGTTGCAGGGTTGATCCCCAGCCCTGGTCAGGGCACGTGCAGGAGGCAACCAACCCATGTGTGTCTCACATCGATGTTTCTCTCCCTCTCCCCTCTCTCTTCCTCTCTCTCTCTCTCTCTCTCCCCCTCCCCCCCCGCCCCCCCCGTCAAAAAATCAGTGGAAAAACTGTCCTCGGATGAGGATTAACAAGAGAAAGGAAGGGAGGGGAGAAGAAGGAGGAAGGAGGGGTGCAAGGGGAGGGAAGGAGGGAGGGAGAGCCGCCAGCCCCCCAATGTCACCAGGCACCCTGAGAACCCCTGGCCATTTCATCCACACGAGGCAGGGGCTTGGTTCCCAGCAGGAGGGGCAAGACCCTCGAGGACAGACAACAGCTCCGTTCGTGGCATCACTCACTCACTCACTCACTCATTCACTCACTCACTCATTCATTCACTCATTCACTCATTCATTCATTCACTCACTCATTCACTCACTCACTCACTCATTCACTCATTCACTCACTCATTCACTCACTCACTCACTCATTCACTCACTCACTCATTCACTCATTCACTCACTCACTCATTCATTCATTCATTCACTCATTCACTCATTCACTCACTCACTCATTCACTCATTCATTCACTCATTCACTCACTCACTCATTCACTCACTCACTCACTCACTCATTCACTCACTCACTCACTCACTCATTCATTCACTCATTCACTCACTCACTCATTCACTCACTCATTCACTCACTCACTCACTCATTCACTCACTCACTCATTCACTCACTCACTCACTCACTCATTCACTCACTCACTCACTCATTCACTCACTCACTCATTCACTCACTCACTCACTCATTCACTCACTCACTCATTCACTCACTCACTCACTCATTCACTCACTCACTCACTCACTCATTCACTCATTCACTCACTCACTCACTCATTCACTCACTCACTCATTCACTCACTCACTCACTCACTCACTCACTCATTCACAAAGTCAGCAGGCATGTACTGAGCACATGCGGACATCAGAGACACCTGGCGTGAGCAGGGCTCACCCACACTCCCGGCACAGAGAGAGCCCTGAAGCCCGGGCCGTGGATGCCGCACACGCGGGACGGGCACCGTCTGCCACACTTACCACCGGTGTCCAGGTCGTGGAAGTTCGGGTCCAGGCCCCGGTCCAGCATCTTCACCATCTTCTCCACCGAGCGGTGCTGCACGTAGTCCATGCATTTCCGCAGGCTGGTCTGCGGGAGACAGAGAGGGAGGGCGTCGTCACGGGAGACACCTACAGGCCGCCGAGGCTCCTCACGGCGCCCTCGGCCTCTGCCACGGCTTTCTGCCCGGGTCCAGGTGGAGCCCAGAGCCCACGTGTGGCTGCCCATCTGGCCTGTCCGGGTGCGCCTGCCTGTTTCCTGTCCTGTCCTCGCCTGGAGCCCCGGGAGGACAGCTGTGCGGTTAAGTCCGGGGGGGGGGGGGTCCTCTACCCCAAAGCCGCCCTGAGCTCAGAGAAGATCCCGCAGACAGACAGACAGTGGATGGCCACAGGCTGACAGACAAACAGCGGATGGCCACTGACTGACAGACAGACAGTGAGATGGCCACAGGCTGACAGACAGACAGACAGACAGACAGTGGATGGCCACAGGCTGACAGACAGCAGATGGCCATAGGCTGTCAGACAGAGAGTGGGATGGCCACAGGCTGACAGATTGACAGACAGACAGACAGTGGATGGCCACAGGCTGACAGACAGTGGGTAGCTACTGGCAGACAGACAGACAGTGCAGTGGCCACCGGGCTGCCTACCTTGCTGTGCAGCCTGGCCAGCTGCTTCTCGTCCGGGGGGCGCTGTCTGTACACCCGCCTCTTGTAGCGGAACTGGCATGGAACCGGAGAAAGGACGGTGAGTGCTTCCTGCCGGCCACCGGAACCGAACCGGCCGCACCGCACCGGGCCCAGCACTGCCCCCGGGCCCAGCACCGTCTGGGGCTCCGGAACCGAACCGGCCGCACCGCACCGGCCCAGCACCGCCCGGAGAGCACGGGAGCGCCCGCAGCTGCAGAGGCCGGGAAAGAGACACAGCGGCCCGGGCGGAGGAGCTCTGTGGGGAGCGGACGCCTGTGCCAGGGGCTGCCTCCTGATCCCCCGCCACCACCCCCTGCCTCTCCGGCACTGACCCCCTTCGGGCAGACACTCCGGCTTTTTAGAGCTTGACCCGCTGGCGGCCCGAGTTCCGAGCTGGGGCCTCCGATCAGCCCCACCACACGGCATCCGCAGAGCCCCCCCCCCCCCCCCCCGGGGCCCGGAGGCTGCAGCCCCCGGAGGCTCGCGTGCGGCTGCGATCCACAAGGAAACCAACGCAGTAGCGCCATGCCGGGACGGGCTGTGAGGAGCCAATGGCCGCCCTGTGGCCACCTGTGCGCTGGCCTCACCCGGGCAAACACGCCTGCCCCTCGGGGTGGCACCGGGCTCCCAGCAGGGCCAGGGACAGCAGTGGCCGTGGATAAGGCTGCTCAGCAGGTTGCCAGGGAGGCCCAGGGGCGGCTCAGAGCGCACCCTCTTCCTCTCCCACCCCTGGCACCCCAAACCCCTCCCCCCAGCACCCCAAGGGCCAGGAGGAGAAAGGAGTGGTGCTTCTGACACCCCGGGAGGTGCTGGGGCAGGAAGGGCTCAGAGACAGCCCAGCGGACCTGCATCAGGGACTCTGGGCCTGGTGCCGTGAGGGGCGCCGTGTGCACACCAGGCCCGCCCCGTGCCCGTCGGTCTGCCCCGCCACGGGCCCTCAGCGCCGCAGCCGGGACCGGGGCCGGTCCTACCTCCAGGGCGGGCACGCCCGGGCCGGCGGGCTGCGGGTACTCGCGCAGCAGCCGCTCCTCGTCCAGGAACTTGCCGTCGCGGCCGTCGCGGGCCGGCTGGAACAGCCCGTAGTTGAGCACGTCCTTGAGGCTCTGGTTCAGCGAGCACAGCACCCGCTGCTTGGCCACCCACACCGTGGCGTCGGGGTCGAAGCGGAGGCACTTCTGCGGGACGGACACGTGGCCGTGACCCAGCGCCCCGAGTGGCCCGCCGGGCCCTGGCCAGATGGCAAAGGTGCTTCCATCCGAGACCGCCCCCATTTCCCCCCCTCCCCACCCCCGGCTTCTCGGGATGGACAGCAAGGCCCTCTTACTGCTGGGTGGGGGGGGAGATACCTGGTCACTGGAAACACTGAGATGGAGACACTGGTTTCTGTGGCCTTGACCCTCACCACTGACCTCCCTCTGACCTCCCACTGACCTCACACTGACCTCACCACTGACCTCCCACTGACCTCACCACTGCCCTCCCACTGACCTCCCAAATGACCTCACCACTGACCTCACACTGACCTCACACTGACCTCCCACTGCCCTCCCACTGACCTCACCACTGCCCTCCCACTGACCTCACCACTGCCCTCCCACTGACCTCACCACTGCCCTCACACTGCCCTCACACTAACCTCCCACTGACCTCACCACTGACCTCCCACTGACCTCAACACTGCCCTCCCACTGCCCTCACACTGACCTCCCATTGACCTCACCACTGACCTCACACTGACCTCCCACTGCCCTCCCACTGACCTCACCACTGCCCTCCCACTGACCTCACCACTGCCCTCCCACTGACCTCACCACTGCCCTCACACTGCCCTCACACTAACCTCCCACTGCCCTCACACTAACCTCCCACTGCCCTCAACACTGCCCTCCCACTGCCCTCACACTGACCTCCCATTGACCTCACCACTGACCTCACACTGACCTCACCACTGACCTCACCACTGACCTCACACTGACCTCACACTGCCCTCACACTGACCCAGCTCTCCAGTCCTCGGTGACCGCCTCCCTGGGCTCTTCTCTCCTGCCTGGGCCTCCCCCTGACACGGACCGCCCGCTCCCCCCGGGAGAGCGTCTGACCCCCCAGTGACCCGTGGTGGCCGCTCAGGAGAGCAAACGGGCGACGCAGTACATCCGGGGCGGGGCTCTTTCAGATCCAGGGGGCAGTCCAGCCATGCCCCCTGCCCACAGCTCCCGCACCCGACACCGAGGCCCGCACCGGCAGGCAGGTGGGCCACAGCACGGGCACGGCCGGACTCCACAGAGCTCACCCGAGGGCGGCCTCCCCCCGCCCCAGGCAGGGGCGCCGCAGCGCGGGGAGAGCAGGCGGGACTCGGCGTCCCCGTCCCCCCGAGACTCCCCGGCCAGCCAGGGGAGCAAAGGCCAGGCCGCCCCGCGGCTCCTGGGCCGCCCCCACCTCAGGTGAGGGTCAGCTCTCGCTCCTGCACAGCCTCGGGCGGGATGCATTCCGAGCACAGGGGGTCGGCTGGCCCTGGGGCTGGGACATTCCCACAGGGTGCATGCATCTGGGGTGCAGACAGCCCCGCTGCTGTCCCCGCTCAGGCCGCCCGCCTGGGGTCAGGTGATCGATCCCGCGGCCTCCAGCTGGTTCGGCGGGAGACCTCCGCCCAGGAAACGTGGCCCCTTTGGTAAGGTGACCAGATCGCCAGGTGCTGGCGGGACAGTCCTGGTTTCTAACAATTTTTCCGGCGTCCCGAGCTGTTTTTGGAAAGATTCGGGACTTTTATAAAACGGGACGAGGGAAAAATTATTCAAAATCTGCACTGTCCCGCCCAAAGCGGGCCGATCTGGTCACCTCAGATTAGGGGCTGACAGGGCGGGGCGGGGAGAGGCAGGGGCTGGGTGGCCCTTGAGGTCAGGGGGCAGCTGCACCCTCCTTCCTGCAGGGAAGCGCAGGCTGGAGCGCGTTCACCCACAGACGGGGCGCTGACCGGCAACGAGGGGCTCGCCTTCCCGACACCGCCCGGTGGCCAGGCCCCCGCACCTCCGGGAACTCGTGGGCACGCACGGTGGGGACGGGCACGAGCGGTGGGCATGGGCGCGGGGCGGGAGCTGCAGGTGCCCCCGGGGTGGAGGTGGGCACGGGGCCGGAGATGGTCAGACTCAGGAGGCCCGGCACTGTCTCCCACCTGCCTTCTGGGCTGTGCTGGGCCACGACCCTCCGTGTGGATGGAGACGGGACAGCTGAGCGGGCAGCTCCGCCCCACCACCCACTCCCTCACTCCGTCCCCAGAAACGGCCTCCGGGCACCAGGTCCACGGGTTCTGGCGCTGCCGCTGGCCCAGAAGGCCCAGCGCCCGCACCGATGCCCGCGCCGCACCGGGAGCCTGCGTGCTGCCGCCGACCGCTCCCCGCACCAGCCACTGCTCTCACCAGAGGGCGAGAGGGGCACCTGGCCGCTCATGAGACCCCAGGGTGCTGGACCTGACGCCCTGGCGGTGCCGGAGCAGGGGACAGTCCAGCAGCGGCATCTGCACTGTGGCCAGTAGGTGGCGCCGCGGGACTGCCCGCAGTTTTCCTGGCAGAGCGACCTCTTCCCTGCTTTTGCCTCTGGGAGGAGGAGACTGACTGAGCCAGGCCCACTGCCAGGCAGGGAGCCCGTGTGGGGGAAGGCCTGCTGTGTGTGTGAGAGAGAGCATGTGCATGTGTGTGCATGCATGCACATGTGTATGTGTGTGAATGTGTGTGTGTGATGTGTATGTGCGCATGTGTGGGTGCGTGTGTGTAGGGGACAGTAGGGGACAAGCACACACACACACACACACACACACACACACCGGCCGGCTCACCGTCTGCTGCAGGTCCTGGATGACGATGCGGATGACGAGGGCGTGGCCCGGGCCCTCCTCGGCGCCGGCGCCGCCCGGCCTCCCCGCGGCGGCCCGGATGGTGTCGTAGACGGTCTCCTCCTTGGAGCTGTCGGACTCGGAGCCCAGGGAGTAGTCGGAGACGCTGCGGGCCATCTCGTCCTCGCTGGACGTGGGGCTTCGCGGCATGGCGCCGGCGCCTGGGGGGACGGGCATGTTACGGGCGCCGGCGTGGGCGCCGCGGGGCCCGGTGTGAGCACCCCGGTCTCAGAGGGTGAGAGCGGGCGCCCCACGCCTCCCGGGCCGAGTCCCAGGCACAGCCCAGAGCTGGCCCGATTTAAAGGAGCCCTCGCCCCGCCGCCGGGCTCAGTGGTGGAGGGTGACCTAGGAGCCGGGGGTCTCAGGGCGCGTGCCTGGGCTGTGGGCTCGATCCCCAGTGCCGGGCTTGCCGGCAGCAGCCCAGCCACGATCCTCATCATTCATGTTCCTCTCTCCCTCCCTCTCCCTTATGAGCTGCTCAGGGACTAACCGTGGCGGGCAGTGAGGGGACTAACCAGGCCCGGCAGTTTGGAACTTTCCAGGACTTTCCAGGACTTTCCAGGGGAGAGGAAACGCTCGCTGTGGCGGCAGGAAGGCGGCTCAGGTCACGGTGGTGCCCGTTCCCCCACGTTAGCCTCCCCCTCGCAGAGCCGGGGCAGGAAACTCAAACCTGGGGCCCACGGCAGGGCCGGCCCAGGGCTGAGCAGCGCCCCACCCCCACCCCCCCAGACAGACGCTGCCCAGCCTCGGGGTCCCCGAGGGTGTGGAGCTGGGGCGCAGCTCCTGCCCATCCGGGCAGTGACGTCCCCACAAAGGCCCGGGAGGGGGCGCCGGCCGCCCAGCACGGCCCAGCGGGCGCCCGGGACACGGTGACCCAACTCTGGGCAGGGGTCCAGGAAGGGGGGCGAGAGCCGGAGAGAACCAGGGCTGCCGGGAGCGGGAGCGGGTGGAGGCCAGACCACGGCGCCTCCTCTGCTCCGAGGACGCTGAGACGGAGCCAAGGCCACACGCATGCCCAGGAGCGTCCCCTGGCTGGGCGTGACCTCCCTCCACCGACGGCACAGCCGGGGGAGCAGCCGCTGCAGGCGGGGCCCGCACACACACTGAGGAGAGGAGAGCACCCACATTTACACACGTCGCCCGAGGGGCGGACGGAGGGGCGGACGGTGGACGTGGGGCCGGCAGAGACCGAGGGAGGTACAGCCGCGGAGTGGCCGCGCCCAGGGGGGCGGGGGCGGCTCTGGTAACACTGTGCGTCCTCCACGGGGTCACACACAGACCGGACGGAAGGCCAGGCTTTGATAAAGCTGAGGGGGGGGAGCTAGGGTATCGCTGTGCGTCTTCTCTGCCAGGAAACAGCTCCCGGAGCGGGGAGGGAGGGCGAGGAGCGGGAGGGAGCAGCCCGGGGTCTCTCTCCACTGCGCAGCCTAACCCTAACCCTAACCCACCGCCACCGCCACCACCACCACCACCGCCACGGCCACCGCCGTGGGCGCTCCCACCCTCCCACTGTCCCAGGGACCCACAGGCACCAGCCACCCCACCCACTGAGACAGGGGGAGCCACCCCAGAGACGCTGCCCCGAGGATGAGGGCCTGGAGACCAGCGGGGGGGGGGGGGGCCTCCTGGGAGAGGATGGCTGTGGCTGCTCGGCGGCGTCCAGGGCTCCGAGGCTCCACGGGAAAACCACGTGGGACCCGGCGTGGTGTCCTGGGCTCCCAGCTGCCGCACTGTCCCTGGCAGCCCCACCGGGCAATGAGCACAGGCGGGTCCGTCCTCCTTCCTTCCCCAGGCCCCTGAGACCACGGGGCCACGGCCGGTCCATCCTCCTCCTGTCCTTCCCCAGGCCCCTCAGACCACGGGGCCACGGCCGGTCCGTCCTCCTGTCCTTCCCCAGGCCCCTCAGACCACGGGGCCACGGCCGGGGTCACGGCCAGTCCCTCCTCCTGTCCTTCCCCAGGCCCCTCAGACCACAGGGTCACGGCCGGTCCCTCCTCCTGTCCTTCCCAGGCCCCTCAGACCACGGGGCCACGGCCAGCCCGTCCTCTTGTCCTTCCCAGGCCCCTCAGACCACGGGGTCACGGCCGGGGTCACGGCCGGGTCACGGCCGGTCCCTCCTCCTGTCCTTCCCCAGGCCCCTCAGACCACGGGGCCACGGCCGGTCCGTCCTCCTGTCCTTCCCCAGGCCCCTCAGACCACGGGGTCATGGCGGTTGACTGGCTCACACAGCCGCTTCTCTTCCCTAAATGAACCCCCGGCAGAGCCCGTGGGAGACCCCGAGCACGGGGCGGGGGTTTCTCCGCCAGGAGAGCGGGGAGCGGGAGGGAAGAGGGCGTGGGGCGGGTCTGTCCCTCCATCCGAGCGAGGTGGCACCTGGGGGTGGCAGGCCCGGCGTGCGGCCCCTCCCCGGGCGGAGCCGGCCGTACGGGCGCCGGGTAATCACAGGCGGCGGCAGCTGGCACCGCCGGAGGCACCTAATTACAGCGCGGGAGCCGCCGGGGGCTCCATGCAGGCTCAGGCAGCCGGGCCCCGGCACGGGACACGGGGTAATGGCAGGCGCTGTGCCTCCGTCTGCGTCCCGTTCCCCACCCTGGCCCGGCGCCTCGGAGCTTTGCACCCACACCCGCCCGGGGTTCCAGGGGGTGTCGGGGGCCGTGTCCATGTGGTCACTTAGCTCCGGGCGACTGATGACAGTCACAGCCCCGGGTGCCCCAAGCCACGTCTGCAGCTGTGACTCTGAAGATGCGCAGCTCAGAGGCACCCAGCCTTCCCTGGGGCAGGGGTCATGCTCTGGGGTGAAGGTCACGTCCTGGGGGTCGGGGTCATGACCGGAGGTGAGGGTCAGCTCTGGCTCCCTCTCCGCTGCCGGCGGCCCCGCAGGCGCCCAGAGAAGGCGGAGGGCGCGAGGCCGGGCCGTCCACCCCGCGGAGGGCCACGCTGACGAGGAGCCGGGTGGAGGGGAGCCGGAGCGGGCGGGAGTGGCCCCCCCGCATGCCCTCCCCCGGGGGTGTGGCCCAGAAAGCCCCTGGGCTTCGGGGCAGCACAGCCTCAGTGTCGGCATCTGGAAAATGGGTGCAGCCCGGAGCAGACCCAGCACACAGAGCCCACAAAGCCCACAGAACTGGGAGGCGTGGGCGGCTGGGGGCCGAGGCCAAAGGGGCGGAACCGCAGGCCCCGTGACCTGACTGGCCCAAGGCGGAGAGACAGCCGGGTGTTAGGGCGCCAGGGTGGGGGGGGGGGACCACGAGGGGGGGGGCGGCCACTGAGGCCGGTTACACCCGGTCCCTTTGCAGGCCACGTCCCACGTCTCTGCCGTGGCCGGGCCTGAGCAGGAGGTGGCACAGCCCAGCGGGTCTCTAGAAAACCAGGCGGGGGTTGGGGGGCCGGGGCACAGGGGGTCTCAGCTAAAATCAAACTCAACCCCAAACCCAAACGGACAGCCTGGGGCAGCCCCTCCCCCGCAGCTGGCGGCACGAGCACCGCCCTCGCCTCGCAGGGCTGGTGCCGGTCCACGGCCACCGGCCGCCGGGGCTGAGGCAGGGCCCGGCCATCCCCATCCCGGTTCATTCCGGAACCGCCGGAGCCCGAGGCCTAACCTGCCGGGGTCCTGACCTGCCGGGGCCGGCCAGCGGGGGGGTGGGGGGTGGGGGGGCAGGTCCGGTCCCGGGAAGGCAAACTCCGGGACGGTTACTGATTAACTCCGCGGCGTGGGCACGGCGTGGTGCACCCACTCCGGACACACAGCAGCCCAGTCTCACCAAGCATCTCCCGCCGGCAGCAGGGTGAGGAAGGCCGGGGAAAGATCCATCTGAGTCCTCACGGAACCGGGCCGGCTCTCAGCAGACCCCCCAAGGGGGATGGGGGGCCCTGTGCACGCTCTCACCCCCGCCCCCCCCCCCCGTGGTGGGGGCTGCACAGAGCGAGGGAGGAGCCGCACCGCCTGGGGGCCGCTCCCGGGAGAGTCCTGCCAGCCGGGGGCCGGCAAGGCCGCGGGGGGCCAGCCACGTCTGGGGGCGGGGCCCTCACGCCAGAACAACAGGTCGATAAAGTTCAGTGACGCTCGGAGCGTGCTGGGGCTCCTGACCTGCCAAGGTCCCCGGGACGCCGAGGAGCAACGAGGGCGGGAAGCCCTGGCCGGGGAGCCCGGGGTCAGAGCGCCGGCCTGCGGACCAACGGGTCCACGTTCGCTTCCGGGTCAGGGCTCGACCTCGGGGGCAGGTTCCAGCCCCAGGCCCAGCCGGGGCGTGTGCAGGAGGCGACCCGTGGACACAGCAGCCCGGAGCATCTCTCCCCTCCCCCCCTCCTTCCCACTCTGTCTAAAGATCAGTGGGAAGAGTAACCTCGGGAGGATTAGAAAAACAGCCAGTAAATATCGTGAGGGCGGGAAAGGGGGTCTGACAGAGACTCCGTGTGCGGCGGCGAAGGTGCCGAGGAAACCCGAGTCTTTTTGTTTTGCTTTTTTAATATATTTTATTGATTTTTTTACAGAGAGGAAGAGAGAGGGTTAGAGAGTTAGAAACATTGGCCAGCTGCCTCTTGCACACACACCCCCACTGGGGATGTGCCCACAACCAGGGTACGTGCCCTTGACCGGAATCGAACCCGGGACCTTTCAGTCCGCAGGCCGACGCTCTATCCACTGAGCAACACCGGTTTTGGCGAAACCCAAGTCTTAGCGCGGCCTCGTGGCCCCAATGTCTGAGGGACAGACAGCCGGATGGACGTTCCTGCGCGGGGCCCTCCGGCCATAGCACCAAGAGGACACGGCCCCGAAACGGACACAGAAAGGACAGCCACGTCCGCCGGTGTGGCTCGGGTGGCGCGTCCACCCGTGAATTGGCACGTCAGGGTCCGATTCCCGGTCCCGGCACGTGCCCCGCTCGCCGCCCATAGATGAGTCTCTCTCCTCCTTGATGTTTCTCTCTCCCTCCCTCTCCCTTCCCCTCTGAAATCAATTTTAAAAAGACAACCCAATACCTCCTGGTGAGAGCCGGCCTCATCAGGTCAAGGGGCAAGGCCTACGCGGTTTGCTTCTGAGAATGTGGCGGCTCCGTGGGCTCCAGTTTATAATCTTTAAGAATCGCTTTATTGCCGAAACCGGTTTGGCTCAGTGGTAGAGCGTTGGTCTGCGGACTGAAAGGTCCCGGGTTCGATTCCGGTCAAGGGCATGTACATTGGTTGCGGGCACATCCCCGGAAGGGGGTGTGCAAGAGGCAGCTGGTCGATGTTTCTCTCTCATCGACGTTTCTAGCTCTCTATCTCTCTCCCTTACTCTCTGTAAAATATCAATAAAATATATTTAAAAAAAAAAAAAGAATCGCTTTATTCCAGAGGAACCACAAGCAGACACCCTGTGTGCTTGGGATCGAGGGGTGCTGACTGCCCCTCTGTCCCGTGCACCCAAACGTTCAGAGCTCACCCTCCTCAGAGCACGAGGACCGAGGGGCCGGCACGGAGCTCTGCACAGACACCAACACTCAGGTCAAGGTCAAGGTCAAAGTCTAGGTCAAGGCCGGAGACTGAGTGCAGCCCTCTGGAACCTGTGGAACCGGAACTGAATGAACAGTGCTGTCCACGGTTGGAGACAGCCGAGAGGAGAGAGGACGAGAACGCAGGGCCGGTTTGGGGGTGCGGAGGGGGCGGAGCCTGGGGAAGAGTGGCCGGTGGAAAGGTCACGGGAAAGCCCCCCCCCCCCGGGTGTTTGTTTTTTTTATCCGAATCTCTGTCCGCAGCCTACAGCGGCCACCGGAGGCCTGCTGACCACCCGGGGGCGGGGGCGGGGCCGGGTGAGAGTGCGTCCCCCCCTCACGGAGGCCGTGGGAGGGGCTCCTAGCCCGTGGCTGGATGAGCACCCCCTCCCCGGCCCCCCTTCTCCCTCTTCAATAAAAGATGGCAGGGTAACGTTTCCAATCCGCAGCGCACACCGTGCCAGCAGCACCCCCGGCCCCCGGCCGCCATCTGGAGCCCGGGGATGGGTGGGAGGGAGTCCCCCCAGTGATACACCGGGTGGGGCCTCGCCCCGATCCCTGTGCCACGGGTGCCGGAGGCTGGTGGCCCCACGGCTGCCCCGCCCCCACAAGGACAGGGGTGACTCGGGAGGGGCTGCCCGGGCCCCAGCGCCTGAGCCCCCACCAAAGTCAGCGCGCACCCCCAGAGCGGCCAGAGGCTGTGCGGGAAGCCACAGGGAGCTGTGCCTGCCCCCGGGCCCACAGCCCCTGCCACGGGGGCGAGGCGGGGCGGCCGGCGGTCAGAAAGCAGGTCCGGCCCCCTCGCGAGGCCACAGATGCCGTCTGACAGCCACGGGTTCCGGCACAAAGCCATTCCCTGGTGGCCGAGGTTTTACAAAGAAAGAGGAGCCATGGAAACGAACACTCGGAAAACATCTCCTTCAACCAGTGACTGCAAAAGGCCATCGCTTCACCATGCGGCGGCCGCCACGTGGCCAGGGCTCGCAGCCACGTGTGGCTGGTGCCGCCCCCAGGCACAATCACAGGCAGGGGGCCTGGGGTCCCCCTCAGGAAGCCTCTGCCCGACCTGAACGTGAGTGACGCCCCCTCAGCACCCCGTGCCCGGGGCCTGGGCCGCAGGGTCCCCGCGCCTGTCTGTCCGAGCTGCGGGCCGCCCACCCCTGAGCTGGGTGCCTCGCTCCCCGGACACGGATGTGCAACGTGGCTGCTGGGTCTCCTGAGACCAGAGCGTGTTTCTAAGGACAGAAACGCTGTGGACGGACCCAGAGAGCAAGGACAGAGGGAGACCCAGCCGGAACCAACCCCAGATGAACCGGGGCTGGGGGTGGGGGTAGGGGGCGGGGCTGACCAAAATCAGGGGCCGGGCCACAGTCACTTGGGCAGAAAGAGGCCTCAGGACCTACCTCACACCAGGCCGGCGCTGACTGCTGATGGGTTTTTAAAAAGCAAATCAGAAGCAAGATATTAAAATGGTTAGTGAGCCGAAACCGGTGTGGCTCAGCGGATAGAGTGTCGGCCTGCAGACTGAAGGGTCCCAGGTTTGATTCCAGTCAAGGGCATGTACCTTGGTTGCAGGCACATCCCCAGTGGGGGGGGGTGTGCAGGAGGCAGCTGATCGACGTTTCTAGCTCTCTGTCCCTCTCCTTTCTTCTCTGTAAAAAATCAATGAAGTATATTTTTAAGATAAAATGGTCAGTGAGAGGGCGCAGGGCTGTCCTGTGGGGAGGGGAGGGGTGGCTGAAGACAAGCGTGGCGGCACAGGGAAAGGGCAGGGCCGGGACCACATCCGGCACACACTTCCCTTTTCCCCCTGCTGGTCCTCACCTGAGGACGGGTTTTTCCACTGATTTGTTTAGAGAGAGTGGGAGGAGGGAGAGACAGACAGACAGACAGACAGACAGACAGACATGGATGTGAGAGAGACATATTGACAGGTGCCAAGGCCGGGGTCAACCCTGCAATCCAGGCACGTGCCCTCCACTGGGAATCAAACCCGAGACCCTTCCGTGCGGGGACCCATGCTCTAACCACTGAGCCCACCAGCAGGGCCCAGTGTAAACCTCTTCAGGACAGAAAGCGACGCTCTCAGCCAAGGCGAAAAGGCAAGCCGGCCAGGCTGAGGAGGATCCGGGGCGAACGCAGGGCGTCTGCGAATCAGCGAGAAGCTAACGAGCCATCGGCCTGTTGGCAGGAGGGGGAGATGGGGGCGGAGTGGCCCCGGAGCCAAGGACGCTCCGTCTGGAGCAGAGAAAACCCGGTCCAAAGGAGAGGGCCTTGGCCGCTGTGGGCCTGGCGAACCGGTCAGCGCTGCCCGGCCCAGGGAGCCCCGAGCCCCGGAGGGCAGCGTGGCGCCCCCCAGGGGACATCCAGGGAAAGGCAGGAAGGTGGGCCTGGGGCCACGTGGCAGCAGCGTCCCCGTCTGCAAAAAGGTCAGTCTCATCTGAAATCGTCGCCCTCGCCCGCCAGGCGTGGCTCAGGGGCTGAGCGTCGACCTGGGACCCAGGAGGTCACGGTTTGGTCCCCGGTGAGGGCACAGCCCGGGTGGCGGGCTCGGTCCCCAGTGGGGGGCGTGCAGGAGGCAGCTGATGGCTGATGCTCTCCTCGTCGATATTTCTCTCTCTCTCTCCCTCCCTGCTCCCTAAAGTCAATAAAAAGCATATTTTTTAAAACTTCCTCCTGCCTGCCCTCCTGCTCTCCCCCTGTCCCGCCCCCCGCCCCCCCCCCCCCCCCCGCACAGTGCAGGGCCCCCCTCGGTCCTAGAGAAGGAGCACTTGCCCCAGAATGACTTCTGCTCCTGCGATCCCCAATGCTGGGGGGCGGGGGGGGGCGCCTCAGGTCTCACTGGGACTTCCCAGGCCTGGCTGCGGGGCACCGGGACCCCCGAGGTCCCCAGGGAGCCGGGGGAGGGGGGGCAGAGGCCGGGCCAGGCAGGCTGCTCCCACTCCCACTGCAGGGGGACACGAGTGGCTGGGGGACAGGCCCTGGCCCCCCACTCCTGCCCGCAGCCCCTGGGAACGAACCATCTCCCCCCCAAAGCATTCCGGCGGCTCCCCGGCCCTGGCCCCGCCCGGCAGCCTGAGGCGGTGAGCGGCTCACCGGCCGCAGCTGCCGGCTCGGCCCACAGCCTGGAGGTCACTCTGCCCACAGCCCTCTGCCACCCTCCGCCCGCCTCCCGAGGGCACCCCGTGGCCGTCTCGGGAGCGTGGAGAGCTGCTCTCCCGTGGGGCCGAGTACGTGCCTCCTCCGGCCCCAGCCGCACGTGGACCCCTCCTCCCCGAGGCTCCGGGGGCCGCCCCGTGACAGCCGTCGTGTCACCGCCGAAACGCCGAGACGGTGACGTCAGACCACAAGTCCCACCTTCGACAGGAAGGGCCCCTACCACACCCAGTGTGGGCCCCCCGTGAGACCCCCCAACGTCCCAGCCCCCGAGACTCTGCCCGCGCGGCCTGGCCCTCGGAGCCCCTGCAAACCCAGCCAAACCTCACAGCACGGCGGTGGGAACACCCCCAATGCAGGGCCAGGCCCCCCCGGGAAGGAGCCCAGAGGATCAGAACTTGGGGAACCAGGCAGCCACAGACAGGCAGGGTCTCCTGACCCCTTTTTATTAAAAAATTCTATTTATGTTTTTAAAATAAGTTTTTATTGATTTCAGAGAGGAAGGGAGAAGGAGAGTGAAACATCCATGATGAGAGTGAATCATTGATCGGCTGCCTCCTGCACCCCCACACTGGGGGTGGAGCCCACACACCCAGGGTCACCCCATCACAGCCCCCGCCCCGCGGAGCGCTAACTGTCCCCGCGCCGGGCCCCGGGCTCCGGACGGACGGACGGACAGACGGACAGATGGACAGACGCCGTCGCGTTGCCTTTCCTCCTGGGGCTGCCGGCTCAGGGGACTCGGAGCAGGAGGCTGGGATTCCGGGGAGAGTTCGGGGTCCAGGGCCAGGGACCCGGACAGGACCCTCACCCCCAGATCCTGGGGAGCAGGAGACACACCAGCCCCAGCAGCTCCCACACGGAGCCCCACTTGGGGACGGGACACCGATTCTGGCCTCTGGGAAACAGCCAGCGAGCGAAGGTGCTTCCTCCAGAGCCTGGTTTGGGGTGCTTCTCCTCTGGGGGTCAGCTCGGCCCCGTTCTCTGCGCCTCGGGCCTTTGCGTCCACACGCTCCCGTCCTGCCCCCTCCCCCCCCCCACTCCCGTCCCCTATAAAATACAGAGCAAGGCTCGCAGGGACTCCCTTGCCAGCCTACTGGGAGCACGCCTCAGCCCTGACCCCACCTGCCAGGGTCCAGCTCCCCCCGGGGGGCCACAGGCCTGAGCAAGTGACCTTCCCCTGTGACCCCGCAGGCGGGCGGCGGGCGGCGGGCGCGGGCCGCGGGCCGTGACAAAGCCCCAAGCGCTTGCCAAGTGCTCGGGCGGGCAGAGGAGGAATGAGGGGGCACCTCTGGGGAGCCTGGATGTGAACCGGCTTCCTTTTTATTTTACTCTCAGCGTGTGTTCACTGACGGCAGACAGGGAGGGAGGGGGGGAGAGACACATCACTGATGAGGGAGAATCACTGACGGCGCCTCCGGCACGCCCCACTGGGAAATCCAGCCAGGCCTGTGCCCCGACGGGGAATCGAACCCTGACCTCCTGGTTCATAGGTCGACGCTCAACCCCTGAGCCACGCCAGCCTTTGGAAAAGTAAACTGTGCGCGGAGCCAGAAGCCACAGGCCCCACCCCTACCCCCACCCCCAAACGGGATCTAATTTGTCGCAGCGGCCGGGGGCCACCGGGAGCTGCCTTTCGGGGTAAAATCGCCAAATCCATGAAGATTCCTCCTGGGGCCGCCTGTCACCCTTCGTCCCAGGAGAACCAGGGGCCCCTCGGCACGGCGGGGCCAGCGCCCTGGGAGGCTCCCCACCCGGCCACCTGAGGACACCCCATCCCTAGAAGACAAGGGTCCCCTCGGCCCGGCGCTGGCCTCCTGTCCACACGGGAGCCGCCCCATCGCCATGGAGCCGCGGCGGGCAGAGGTCCCGATGGCAGCGGGCAGCCCTTCCGCCCGGCGGCGGGTGGTGCCCACAGGTCTCCAAGGACAGCGACCCCCGGCCTGTGGTCACCCTCCAGCCCCGGGGCACCCGCTGGCCCGGGTAGGGGCCTCGCTGACCACTCTTCCCCGGGGCTCCCCACACCAAGGGCAGGCTCTCCCTGCCCCGCCGGCGAAGTCCGGTCCGGGACAAGGCCCAGGTACAGCTCAAACCCCGGCCCTCGTCCCCCCAACACACCCCACAGACAGCTTCCAAACCCCCCCCCCCCCGCCTGGGGCTCCTCTAATTAGCAGTGTCCTCGTTAATTCCAGCGTGAGTTCCAGGCAAAAAGAGGTCACGGAACTAACTCTCCAATTTACTCCCTCCCGGTCCCAGGGGAGCCGCGTTATTTCCAGATGGGCTCTGGGGGCCCTGGCCCAGGCTCCGGTCCTGCGGCCTGAGCTCCCAGCCGCCCCCCCCCCCAGCGCAGTCCGGGATCCCGCCCCCCAGGGTGGCCTTCAAGGCTCGGCCTCCACAGCCCACGGTCCGGCCACGGCCACGGCCGGGCCTCCGCCCCTGTGGACGCTCCCAGCCCCACGGAGACAGGAACCATCCGATGCCAGGGGGCCAGCGCGCAGACCCACTGCCAGGGCAGCCCGCAGCCGGCCGCACCCTCGGACCCGGGGCCGGGAGACCCTCCCGGGGGTCGCACCTGCTCCGCGATCCAGCGGCCCCAGCGGGGCGTGGTGGGTCCCCGGTGCGCGCCCCGCGGAGGAGGGGTGCCCGGGAGGAGGGTGCCTGGGAGGAGGGTGCCCGGGAGGAGGGGTGCCGGGGAGGAGGGGTGCCCGGGAGGAGGGGTGCCCGGGAGGAGGGGTGCCCGGGAGGAGGAGTGCCTGGGAGGAGGGGTGCCCGGGAGGAGGGGTGCCCGGGAGGAGGGTGCCCGGGAGGAGGAGTGCCCGGGAGGAGGAGTGCCCGGGAGGAGGGGTGCCCGGGAGGAGGAGTGCCCGGGAGGAGGAGTGCCCGGGAGGAGGGGTGCCCGGGAGGAGGGGTGCCTGGGAGGAGGGGTGCCCGGGAGGAGGGGTGCCCGGGAGGAGGGGTGCCCGGGAGGAGGGGTGCCCGGGAGGAGGGTGCCCGGGAGGAGGGGTGCGGGCCGCCTGGAGGAGGGTGCCCGGGAGGAGGGTGCCCGGGAGGAGGGGTGCCCGGGAGGAGGGGTGCCCGGGGGGAGGGGTGCCCGGAGGAGGGGTGCCCGGGAGGAGGGGTGCCCGGGAGGAGGGGTGCCTGGGAGGAGGGGTGCCCGGGAGGAGGGGTGCCCGGGAGGAGGGGTGCCCGGGAGGAGGGTGCCCGGGAGGAGGGTGCCCGGGAGGAGGGGTGTCCGGGAGGAGGGTGCCCGGGAGGAGGGTGCCCGGGAGGAGGGTGCCCGGGAGGAGGGTGCCCGGACAAAGTTGCCAGGGAAACTTGAGAAGCGCGCCGGGCGGCCTCCTGCATAATTCACGGGCGGCGGCGGCGGCGGGAAGGGGGCGGCTCCGCTGCTCCGACCGAGCGGCACCCGGTCCCGGCCGGGCCGGGGCGCGTGGCCGGCGGAGCGGAGCGCTTTTCGGGGACTCCGCGTGACCCCGGGGACCCGGTGCCCATCCTGTGACCCCAGGACCCACACCGGGGACGCCGGGCCGGGCCTCCAGGGTCCGCCGCACCGACAGCGCGCGCCTGGGGGGGGGGGGCCGGCGCTGCGCGGGGCGGGGGCGCGGCTGGTCCCCGGTCCCGGCGGCCGCGGCCGGGTCCCCGCTGCCCGCTCCCCGCTGCCCGCTCCCCGCTGCCCGCGCCCCGCTGCCCGCTCCCCGCTCCCGCGCCCCGCGCGCCCCCTGGCGGCCCCGCCGGCTCTCCGCAGGCAGCCGGACCCAGGTCGCCGGGTCGCGGGCGGCGCCGGGGCGGGAGGGGAGAGGGGGGCGGGGGGCGGGGGGACGGGGGAGGAAACGGAGGAAGGGGGGCTGGAGGCAGATCCTCCGCCGTGCCCGGGGAGGCGCCGGGCGAGTTAGGGGTGAGGGGTTCGCGCGCGAGGGAGACAAAGGGGCGCCCCGCGCCCACGTCGCTGTCCCTGGTGCAGCGTCGGACCCGCAGAAGCGGCGGGCGGTCCGCGGAGAAGCGACCTCCGCCGGCCGCGGACCCGCCCCGCCCCCCAGCCCGGACTCCGCGGGGCCCGGACCACGCTCCCCGGCGGTCGGTGCCCCGGGGTCCAGACGCCCCCCAGACGCAGGGGCACCTCCCGTCCTTCCCGCCCCGCGCCCCGCGCCCCGCGCCCGGCCGCCCCGCCCGCCCCGCCGCCGCCTTACCTGGCGCCCGGCCTCCGTCGGCTCCCGGCGAGGCGGGCAGAGGGAGCCCCGGAGGGCGGGCGGCCGCGCGCACCGCACCCGGCGGGGCCGCGGGGACCGAGGACCCGGCGGCGCCGCGCCCAGCGGCCGAGCGCGAGCCGCCGCCGCCGCCGCCGCCGCCGCCGCGCAGGTGTCCGGGGGGAGGGGAGGCCGCGGCGCCGCCCCTCGCGGTGCGGGCGGCGGGGCTCCTCTCCGGGCGGCCGGGCGCCCCTCCGCTCGGACCCGCGCGCGCGGCGGGGGCCGGCGAGGCGGGGGGAGGGTCCGCGGGCCGCCCCGGGGCGCGCGCGGCCGGGGACCCGCGCGGATCTCCGCCCGGCGAGGCCGCGGGCCGCCGCACCTGCTCCACCTGCTCGGCCCGGGCCGCTCGCTCCGGGCGCGTCTGTTGTAGCAACGCCGCCCCGCGGCCCGGCCGCCCCGCCCGCCCGCCCCGCCCCGGCGCGCCGCCCCTCGCGGAGAGAGAGCCCCGCGGACTGCGGCCCCGGCGGCCCGGGAGCGGGGAGCGCGGCCCGGCTCCGGTGCGGGTGGCCCGGGCGCGGGGCGCTCCCGCCAGAGCTCCGGGGGGCCGGGCTGGGTGCCGGGCCGGCCCGTCGGGGGGTGCAGAGCCCGGACACCTGGCGCCGGGCACGCGCCGCCCCCAGGCCGCCCCCCGCGGCGCCCCGGAGCCCCGGGCTGAGGCCCTGAGGCCCTGAGACCCGGCGGCCGCCTCCTCCCAGGGCTCCGCCGTCCCCAGCCCCCCACGCCCTCCCCTCCCCTCCCCGGCGCTGCGCCCCGCGGGCTGTGTGGCTCCGAGTTCGCGCCCGAGGTCTCTGGTCCCGAGTTTCCAGTTCCCACCGTTCCGGCCGCGCGTCTCCCTGGGGCGGGGGCCGCCTCCAGACGCGTCACCGCTGCTGCCGCGACAGAGCCCCATTCCCGCGGGGGAGACCCACGCACACAACTCAGGCCACGGACGGTTTTGTACTTTATAGGCATATTTTTTAAAATATATTTTATTGAGTTTTTACAGAGAGGAAGGGAGAGGGATAGAAAGCTAGAAACATCAATGCGAGAGAAACATAGATCAGCTGCCTCCTGCACACCCCCCACTGGGGATGTGCCCGCAACCAAGGTCCATGCCCTTGACCGGAATCCAGCCCGGGACCCTTCAGTCCGCAGGCTGAGGCTCTATCCATTGAGCCAAACTGGTTTCGGCCCGGGCGTCATTTTAATATACATTTTGCACACATTTGTCAAGTCAATCTCACAGGACATGCCTGAGAGAGGGCACGGGCCAGTGGCTTCCACATACCAAAGGCAAAGTTAAATATTTGCTCTAGATACTTTTTTTCCCTCCTGCTTGCATAATTGTCCCACATTTCAAAGAAGTCTTTAAAAGCACTCAGGTTAAAACAAACAAAAACCAAAAAAAAAACCCCACGAAAAAATCCCCAGTTGTGTTTGTGTTTGGGGCCACATGTTTCGGGCCCCTGGCGTGTGGGCACCGGAGCCGCCCAGGCAGCTCCCCGTGCCCACTCCTCCCCTCCTCCCCCCTCACCCGGGCCCGGTGGCATGTTTGCCGAGGGGTGAGGGAGGCGACCCGTGGAGTCAGAATAACCTGAACGAGGCCGGAAGCCGCGGGCTGCGGGCCTGGTCCTCTGGCTGAGCCCCGGGAGGGGAGGGGAGGGGAGGGGAGGGGAGGGCGGGCCAGCAGGCGCCCCTTCTCGGGGTTTCTCTGGCAGACCCGCACTACGGCTCTTTATGGGGAGGGGGCCCCCTTTCCCTGACTTCCATCAGTCCCTCCCATGACCCCGAGTAAAACGGGTCAGCTGGGCGGAAGGCCTGTGTCTGCCCTACAACCCCAACTCAGAGACCAGTGCCACCCTATCGCCCGCCTGCACCCAGATGCCCCCCCGCCCCCCAATTTCTAGGAACGTCTCCCCAGTAGCTAGGGAGGCAGCAGGCCAGAGCTCAGCCAGACACTCCCCGCTGTCTCCAGAAACCCTTCTTCCCCAGGGACCCAGGCCTCTGTCCGCCCGCCCCCCGTCCCCCACACGTCCATCAGCCACCCCAGCCCTCCATCTGCCTGGGGCCCCACAACAGCGCTCTGTGAGCGCCCCGTCCCGTCTTCTGGCGTCTGGAGGGCGGCTTCCTGCCCGCGTCCCAGTTTCCCGGCGTTCGGAGACGCGCCGTCCAGCCCGCGCCCCCGAGGCAGCGCCTCCCGCCTCACAAACCTCCTGTGCGCAGGGCCGGACCGGCGGCAGTGCCTGCTCACCCGGTGCCCCGAGGGATCAGTGCCCGGGCACCGCCATCCCCGCAGCGGCCCGCCGGGTGTGGGCCTGGGCGGGCACTGCGGGGCGGGCATTGGAGGACTTCTCTCCACGGCCTGGGTTCCAGGGACCCAGAGGGGCCTGGGTCCCGCCCCCGGGTGGGTGTCTGCCCCTGATAGGTGTGTGCCCCTGGTGGGTGTCTGCCCTGGTGGGTGTGTGCCCCCGGGTGGGTGTCCTCCCCGGGTGGATGTGTGCCCCGGGTGGTGTCCACCCCCGAGTGGGTGTGTGCCCCTGGTGGGTGTGTGCCCCTGGTGGGTGTGTGCCCCCGGGTGGGTGTCCTCCCCGGGTGGGTGTGTGCCCCTGAGTGGGTGTGTGTTCCTGGGTGGGTGTGTGCCCCAGGTGGGTGTCTGCCTCCTGGTGGGTGTGTGCCCCGGGTGGGTGTCCAGGGGAAAAGGGAACCCTCCTTTTTGCGTCTGGATGTGGGACTCCCTGTGCTGCTCCCCAGAACGCCTTGGCCGGGCCAGGGGCTGCCGAGGTGAAAGGGCTTCAGAGACCGATTCCACCCGACGGCCTTCTTTCCTCTTTTAGATTTACCTCAGAGCGGGAGGGAGAGGGAGAGGGAGAAGCATTACGGATGCGAGAGGATCACGGACCGGCTGCCTCCTGCACGCCCCCCACGGGGATGGAGCCCGCAACCTGCGCACCTGCCCTGGCCCGGAGTCGAACCCTGACCTCCTGGTTCCCAGGTCGAGGCTCAACCCCTGAGCCCGGCAGGCCCGGCTCCACCCGACGGGCTTCCCCTTCTCCCGGGAGCCGGAGCCTCGGCCGCCGCCGGCGTCCAGGGAGCTGCTGGCTGGGCACGGAGCCCGCCTCCGGGAGAGGAAGTGCCCCAGAACCGGAGACAGCGGCGTGCCGTGCGGGGACGTGGAGCGGGGCCGGCCGCCTGACCCGGGAAACAGGAGACCGCTGTGGCTCCGGAGCCGGCGGTGCAGCCCGCAGGCCGGCCCTCCCGGGAGGCGCTCCGGGTCGGACCCGAGGCCAGCACTGTTTTGGAGAAGGGCCTCAGGCGGCCTAGTGGAGCGACCGCCCCTCCCCTCGGCTGACCGAGGGAACCGAGGCGCCCAGAGACATGGGATGTGCCGGGTACATGAGGCGGAGCGGGGAACGGCAGGCGTGCCCGGGTGTGCCCGGGTGTGCCCGCGTGGGCAGGGCAATGCGGGGAGAGGCAAGTGCTCCCGCATCCCTGCAGAGGCTCCATGCCTTTGCAATTAACCGGTGTGGCTCAGTGGATAGAGCGTCGGCCTGCGGACTGAAGGGTCCCGGGTTCGATTCCGGTCAAGGGCATGCACCTTGGTTTCGGGCACATCCCCAGGTGGGGGGTGTGGTGTGCAGGAGGCAGCTGATCGTTGGTTCTCTCTCATCGATGTTTCTAACTCTCCCTCTCCCTTCCTCTCTGTGAAAAATCAATAAAATACTTTTTTTTTTTTAAGAAGAAGAAGAATCTGGGGAACTTCGAGGCGAGCCCAGGAGGCTCCGCCCGCCCACACAGGTCCTCCGGGCCCGAGCGCCTCGGTGGCCTCCCCGCACCACGGCCTCCGCTGTGGCCCGGGCAGCGCCCACATGGCCAGAGGGCAGAGGGCAGGGTGGGCTAGCTCTGAGGTCAGTCCGAGGTCAGGTGCTCGGGGACCCCCTCCGACTCCGGGCCTCTGAACTGATTTCACAAAAGAAACGCGGCCCAGCAGCTGCGGGGCCCGGGGGCCAGGCCCAGAGGAGGACACTGGGGACCAGATGGGTTCGGCCGGAGCCGCTCAGAGCCAAAGGCGGAAAACAGGAGAGTACCCAGACCAAGACAACGGGCCTGAGCATGGACCTGGGAGCCAGGGGTCACGGCCGGATTCCGTCCGGCCAGGCACAGGCCGGGGCGGGCTCCACCCGCAGGGGGAGGCGTGCGGGAGCCAGTGGTGCTTCCCTCTCTCCCCTCCCCTCCTCTCAGAAATCAATAAAAGTATTTTCTTTTAATAAAATGAATAAACATGATCTGTGTCCCTGAGTCTTGCGATTAAAAACCACAAAACCTGCCGAAACCGGTGTGGCTCAGTGGATAGAGCGTCGGGCTGCGGACTGAAAGGTCCCAGGTTCAATTCCGGTCAAGGGCATATATCTTGGTTGCGGGCACATCCCCAGTAAGGGGTGTGTGTAAGAGGCAGCTGATCGATGATTCTCTCTCATTGATGTTTCTAACTCTCTATCCCTCTCTCCTTCCTCTCTGTAAAAAATCAATAAAATATATATTTTTAAATCAATAAAATATATTTAAAAAAATAAAAACCACAAAACCTGCCCAGAAATAGCCCCCAGCACTGAGGCACCAGGGGCCACGGCGGAGGTGGCTACTGGCAGGGGCCCCACTGGCGGCCCCTCAGTCAGGGCACCCTCATGCCAGCCCCCTGCAGGGTGCACGGAGCCCAGGCAGGAGGCTGAGGGAGGCCCATTGGGCAGCTGTGAGCCCCGTTTGGGGACGGAAACATTGTCGGGGGTCCCCATGCCTTCCTTCTGGGGAGGCCCCGGCCCGCACCAGCCTGGCTGCCCACAGGGGCTGAGCTGGACCCAGTGAGAGGCCGAGAACTGCAGGCCGGGCTCCCGCCCGCCTCACCTGGGCATGCTCTTCCTGGGTCGGGGGGCGGGGGGGAGGAGAAAGAGAGAGAGGAGGAGAGGGGAAAAGGAGAGAGGGAGGAAGGGGGAAGAGGAAGAGAGGGAGGGGGAGAGGAGAGAGGGAGGGGGAGGGGGAGACAGAGAGAGACCAGGAGGCCCCCATGGGCTCCATTTTTAATTATATTTTTATTGACGTCAGAGAGGAAGGGAGAGGGAGGGAGAGAGAAACATCAGTGGTGAGAGAGAATCACGGATCGGCTGCCTCCTGCACGCCTCACTGGACACTGAGCCGGCAACCCGGGCCTGTGCCCTGGCGGGAAATTGAACTGTGGCCTCCTGGTTCATAGGTCAACGCTCAGCCCCTGAGCCGCGCTAAATGCCCCTAAGTGCCCCTAAGTGCCGCGCACCTGTCTGTGCTCCTGCCTCCCCCGAGGCGGACCCCCCCCCCCAGCCTCAGGGGGGTGGGCCGCCCTCTGTGGATGGCATCACAGAATTCCGTCCGGGACCAGTTCTCCCTGCCCCTGCAGTAATCCGTGTCTCACCGAGAGTCAGGGCTGAGCTTTAACCCCGATTCTAGAAACGAGGGAGGAACTGGTCACCGCGATGGGCCCGCCGCCCGCAGCCGCGCCTCGGCGCTGGACGGAGCCGCCGCTGAGCCAGGGCTGGGGTGTGCGTTATCCGGGCCCGCCATCAAACCCGCCTGTGGCCGTGGGCTTCGTGGCGAGATCCGGAGCCACGGGAGGGGAGCGCTCTCCGGAACCTTCCCACGTTCCTTCCTACGACCCACCGCCTTCTCCCCGCGGTGAGCAGAAACCGGCCCTGACCGGTAATGAACCGGCGTGTGAACGGGGCTGAGCGTGGACCTAGGAACCCGGAGGTCACGGCTCGATCCCGGTCCCGGCCCAGGCCCGGGGTGCGGGCTCCGTCCCCAGCGGGGACGTGCAGGAGGCAGCCGGTCAGTGATTCTCTCTCATCATCGATGTCTCTCTCTCCCTCTCCCTTCCTCTCTGAAGTCAATAAAAATATGAAAATAGCCGAAACCAGTGTGGCTCAGTGGATAGAGCATCGGCCTGTAGACTGAAAGGTCCCGGGTTCGATTCCGGTCAAGGGCATGTGTACCTAGGTTGCGGGCACATCCCCAGTAGGGGGCGTGCAGGAGGCAGCTGATCGATGTCTCTCTCTCATCAATGTTTCTAACTCCCTCTCCCTTCCTCTTGGTAAAAAAATCAGTGAAATATATATATTTTTTAAATATGAGTATAACAGTAACATTGTACATAACACCCTCTCCATTTGCTTAAGAAAATGCGGGCGCGGGAGAGGTGGGCTCCTGGGAGAGACTGGGGGGTCACCCCCTGCAGGAAGCCAGGGCCTTGGGGTGACCTGGAGGCCTGGCTTTCAGCCTGACCCCAACAGGAAGTAGGACTTGGATGAGATTTAGGTGAAACTACACACTCGTCACGTCTGGCCACGCCTGTCACGCCCGGCGTCAGCCGTGAGCACACGCGGGAGGATTCGCTCAGGGAATCCACGAGGCGTGCCGTCTGCAGGCCGAGCCGGTGCCCGGGCCACGCGGCTCTGGGCTCGGTGCCCGGGGCTGTCCCGGACGTCCCCGTGGGAGCCTGGGAGCTGGGGTGGGGCCGCCCACGCCGCCCTGTCCCCTCCCCTGGAGGGAGACACTGGGATGGGCGGCGCCTCAATGGGCCTTTGTCCGGAGGCGGGCGGAGGGAAAGGAGGCTTGGCAGCCCCAACACATCACCTTTGTTCCCCCGGTGCCCGCGCTTCCGCACAGGTGAGCGGCCAGGCCTCCCCGGCGACAGCGGCTCCGAGCCACCGGCCCCTCCCAGGCCGTCTGTCCCCGGGAGGGAGCACCCCGGCCAGGAGGGAGCACCCAGACCGGGAGGGAGCACCCAGGCTGGGAGGGAGCACCCGGGCTGGGAGGGAGCACCCAGGCTGGGAGGGAGCACCCAGGCTGGGAGGGAGCACCCAGGCTGGGAGGGAGCACCCAGTCCAGGAGGGAGGACCCGGGCTGGGAGGGAGCACCCAGGCTGGGAGGGAGCACCCAGACCGGGAGGGAGCACCCGGGCCAGGAGGGAGGACCCAGCCCGGGAGGGAGCACCCAGCCCGGGAGGGAGCACCCAGACCAGGAGGGAGCACCCAGACCGGGAGGGAGGGCCCAGACCAGGAGGGAGCACCCAGCACATCCCTAAGGAGCAGCGGGGATGGGTGTGACCCCCAAGAACTCCAGGGCCCCCCCAGCTGGAGCGTGGCCCCAGGACTCTCTGGTCCCCGGGTGAAGAGCAGCTCTGGCGTCTGCCCTGCTGTCGGCAGAACATGGTGGCTCCAGGCCGGGGGTCGGCAGCCCAGCAGCCTGAGGCTCACAGCCGGTGCTGTGCTCTCGCTGATGGGGGGTGGGGGGGGACCTGGGGACCCTTCTCTGCTGAGGGGGCTGCTTGGCTGAGAAGGCCTGGCCCGGTCTCCTGGGTGACCCGCCCTGTGTCCTGTCCCCGGAGACCGGAGAGCCGGGTCCCGGGGCTGCGCATCGCGGGCGGCAGAGCCCTCACAGGCTGCGCGGGCTCCGTGGGGGCGAGCCGCGCTGGCTTCCCACGGGGACGTGGTCTCAGGTGGCACAGAGGGACACGCCCGATCCCAGAGCCCCTGGCCGGGGACCCGCCACTCGCCATCCCTGTGCGGGGCAGCTTTGGCAGAGGAGCCGGGGAAGGGCCGGGTGCCAGGGCCAGCCCGGGGCAGAACAGGCCGGGCTGGTTGGGTGGGTTGTGCGGGCCAGGCTCGGAGAAGGAGGCTGTTCTTGGTAATCCGGCTTGTTGATCCAACAAACAATGACAGAGGCCGGCATTGTCCGAGGGGCTGGCTCCCTGAGGAAGACCCGGCCCGCTGTGCGAGGTCTGCCCAGGAACGCGGAGCCTGGAGCCGGGAGGGCGGCCGGGGGCGGGGAGCACGGGTGGCGGCCGTGGGTGCCAAGCCCCAGCTCTCCGGCTCCGAGGCCAGTGACCCAGTGACGCCCCATGTGGAGGGCCACGCTTCTTCCTTTAAGATAGTTTTTAAAATATATATTTTATTGATTCTTTACAGAGAGGAAAGGAGAGGGATAGAAAGTTAGAAACATCGATCAGTTGCCTCCTGCACACTCCCCACTGGGGATGTGCCCGCAACCAAGGTACATGCCCTTGATGGGAATCAAACCTGGGACCCTTCAGTCCGCAGGCCGATGCCCTACTCACTGAGCCACATCGGTTTCGGCTGATACAGTTTTACTAGTGACCCCGAGCACAAAATTCGTGCACGTTAAAAAGGGATTAGAGGAAATGATTTAATATTGCTATTTGCCCTTCTCTGTAATAGAAGTGTCAGAGATGAAAGAAAATAAAACATACATGGAAACCTTCCTCCTGTCAGAGTCTGGGGCGCACCACGGGACCCAGAGTCAAGTCCCCACTCACCCACGTGCGCCTCGAAATCCCGTGAGACCCAGGCCCGGCCAACCCCTGCCCCGCACTGGGCCGGATCCAGACCGGCCAGTCCCACCGTTGTCACATCCGCCAGGCAGGGGACGTAACCTCGGGTCCCTGGCCCAGCACCAGGACTGGGGGGGTGGCCTGAGGGCCCCTGTCAAGCCCCATCTGGTGGGGGGTGCGGGTGAGGTCCCCCAGCACCAGGGGGGATCGGCCTGAGGTCTCCTAGCCCAGCACCAGGATAGGAAGCACACCTTGAGGTCCCCCATCAAGCCCCCCTGGGTGGGGGGACATGTCCTCAGGTCCCCTGGCCTGGTGCAGGGGTGGGGGGCGTGCCCTGAGGTGCCCTGTCAAGCCCCACGGGGGCGGGGGAGGGTGTAGCCTCAGGTCCCTGCCGATGGGAGCGTGGCCAGCTGTGGGTGCAGCCATCTTTGTGAGGGAGCCGTGGTCACCTAGCATAGTCCTCTTCAGTGGATAGGAGGATTGCTTTCCGAGAGGAAGGGAGAGGGAGAGAAACGTCCATGATGAGAGAGAATCATGGATCCGCTGCCTCCTGCACGCCCCACACTGGGGATGGAGCCCACAGGCTGAGCCTGTGCCCTGACCGGAATCGAACCCTGACCTCCGGGGACACACAGGGAGTCTCCCTCGGGCAGGAGCCAGCCTGCCCGCGCCCTCCCATCAGCCCTCTGGCCTGGGAGAGCCCTCACCCTGGGGCTCCCCTTTTTCCTGTCCTCACCCGAGGGAGCGCAGAGAAGGGAGAGAGACACTGGCCGAGAGAAGCATCGATGGGCTGCCTTCATACACACCACCCACGGGGACCAAACCTGCCACCAGGAGTGTGCCCTGCCCGGGGATCGAACCGGCACCCCCCGGGCACAGGAAGACGCCCACCCCACAGAGCTCCCCACCACCACCACCACCGGGCCCCTTCCCGCAGCTTCAAGGTCCTGGGTGTGTGGCCAGCTGTGAGGGCGGCTGCGATGCAGATAAAGGACCAAACCGGCAGGCGCTCTTGAGCCACCTCCCTCCCCCAGGCGCCTCCTCCACGGCCCCTCCCGGCCTTCCCCGCCACCAGGGTGGCCACCTGCTGACCCCAGGCCCCGAACCCTGCTCGCGCCTCCCCGGGGCTCAGCGGCATCTGTGCCTCCTTGGCAGCCTCAGTTTCTCGCCTGCTGCTTGTGGGTGTGACATGGGAAGAGGCAGCCGTCAAGCACGCTGGGTGGGGGGTGGGGGGCAGGGAAAGGCCTCTGTGTCCAGGAGAGAAGAGCTGGCCCCTCGTTTTAAGTCCAAATCCAAGTGAAACTCATTTGGAGTCGCTCTGGCCATTGCCTGCAGAAAGGAAGCCTGAGGCGCCCCCTAGTGGCGCGCGGTAGACTGCACGTGTCCAGGGAGAGCCCGGGTTCTGCGTGGAACGGCGCCCCCTGGTGGGGAGGGCTCACATTGCGCTCCGTCTAAGGAAACCTCAGGCTGTTCCCCGCTGTGTGCCAGTCCCCCTGGGGACCTGCCTGCCCCTCCGTACCCCATGATCCATGTAAAAGGCCCCACATCCGGGAAATGAGAGCCACAAAGGAATTCAGTGAAACTAAGGGGACCATAAATAGTTGGATCAATAATCCAGGAGCAAATGCCAAAATGATCAGACATCCCCACCCGGTGAAGAAGCCCCACCAACTCCCACTACAGCTGTGTGAGACCAGCTCTTCTTTTTTCTTCTTTATTAAATATATTTCTTTTTTTAAATATATTTTATTGATTTTTTTTTTTACAGAGAGGAAGGGAGAGAGCCAGAAACATCAATGAGAGAGAAATATCAATCAGCTGCCTCCTGCACACCCCCCACTGGGGATGTGCCCGCAACCAAGGTACAGGTCCTTGACCGGAAGACTCTTCAGTCCGCAGGTATCCACTGAGCCAAACAGGTTGTGGCTTTATTAAATATATTTCTTTATTGATTTCAGAGAGGAACAGAGAGGGAGATAGAAACATCAATGATGAGAGAGAATCATTGATCGGGTGCCTCCTGCATGCCCCCTACTGGGGGTCGAGGCCACAACCTGGGGATGTGCCCTTTGCCGGAATCGAACCTGGGACCCTTCAGTCCGCAAGCTGACGCTCTATCCACTGAGCCAAACCAGCCAGGGCCCAGCGTTCCTCTTCTAGACCAGAGTTCCACCTGCGCAAGCACAAGCCGGAGGCCTCCCTCCCCGGCCCCCACCCCGTTCCCAGCGGCCCGCCCACACCTGGCCCCGCCCGCACCCGGTCCACTGGTTCCTCTGCCTGGTCCTTACAGGGACAGAAACATCCCGCTCCCCGTACCGGGCCCCGCTGATGCCACTTTGGTGCCAGCCCTTCTGCTAGCAGATGTCGCAATACATTTACAACCGACACCCCTTTCGGCCTCCCGGTTCCTCCTCCCGCGGCCTCACAGCCCCCAACCTCCCACCCCGCCGCCAGCCGCCCGCGCACGCTCGCCACGCACAAGCTCGGTGGCGCCGGCTCCTACGTGCTGCTCAGGCCCAAGTCCAGCGCCCTCTCAACTCCCCAACTCCACGGCGCCCGGCGCCTGGATGCCATGGGGCTCAGGATCCCCATCGAACCCCACCACGAACCTTCCAAACTTGCAACGCTCTACGCCGATTGGATACAAGAAAGCGCCGGTCCGGCCCCTTATTGGCTCCTTAGACTGTCAATCTGCGGGACTAAGAGGCGGGAAAGGAAGTCCTGAAACGCTCAGGACTCCGCTCGCCGGGACTACAAGCCCCAGCATGCACCGCGAAGGCCCGGGGGCGGGGCGTGGGAGGCAGGTCTGGAGGCCTCGTGGTGGGAAGCCCCGGACATCGCCGGGGCCGCTGGCCCAGGGAGTCTTGAGCTTCGTGGCTCCAGCTTTGCCTCCAGTGCAGGAAGGGTTGGACAGGGAAAGCCCTACAGAATCTTCTAGGTTTTCCAGGGCGGCGGTAGCAAAAGCACCCCGCAGTGGCTTCGCGGACGGAAGCCTGGTCCTCACTCCCACTCTGGGGACCAGACGTCCGAGATCAAGGACTTGGGCGGAGGTGGTCCCTGTTGTGGGGTCGAGCCGGTTTTGCTCATTTTCCCAGCCCAGCGCCTGGAGAGCAGGATGGGCCACACCAAGGAGAGCCTCCCTGAGCCCGGGGGTCTCAGACAGGAGGGGGGGGGGCAACTCCGCGTCCGGCCCAGGCCTCTGTCTGTGTCTCAGACCCCAAGTCCACATCACTGGGGTTTTCACCCCCATTGCCATGGCTGCTGTCCAAACAATAACGAAAGACAACAAACAAAACGATGGAAATTGCAAGTGCTGGCAAGGATGTGGGGTCTAGAAACACGTGAGCACTTAGGGGGAGGGCATAAATTGTGCAGCCCCTGATGTGCGGTCTGTCCTTGGACGTCCCAGCCAATCAGATCGCCTGCTCTGAAATAGTGGGCCAATCAGAGGTGAGTCCCGAAATGACCAGCCAATCCGATGTGCCTTTCTTCACCTTCCCGGCCAGTCGGATCGCTGCCCTGGATTAGCTGGCCCAGCAGGTGTGGCTGTCCCGCTAAGGGCCAGCCTGCAGGCGGCCTGGCTGGGGTCCCACCCTGCACCCCTCACCTGAGCGGTCCTGCAGGCGGCCTGGCTGGGGTCCCACCCTGCACCCCTCACCTGAGCGGTCCTGCAGGCGGCCTGGCTGGGGTCCCACCCTGCACCCCTCACCTGAGCGGTCCTGCAGCTCTGACTGCCCAGCTTGCAGCAGCGTTCCCCACGCGTGGGCCCTTGTCCTCCGTCGGAGCCCGCTCCCCCTCTCACAACTGTGAGCTGTGAGCGGGACCCTGTCCTGCTCCGAGCCCCGCCCGAGGCTCAGGTGGGCGCTGTGCTGGGCGCGCACCGGCCTGTCCGCGGCCCCGGCCCCGGACGCAGAGTGAAGCCGCGGGCTGACCCAGGTCACAATGTTCAGACACAAAAAGTCCGCCTTCGGGGACAGCAGGGAGCCCCTGTAAGACCCCCTGGGCGCTCTGCCCCCGCAGGAGGCCAGGGAAGGCAGGGCCCGGGACTGGGGTCTCCGGGAAACGGCGCAGCCCGCACACGTGCTGGGCCCCGGTGCTCGGAGGGGGCTGAGACCCCCGGGGGGCCCCGCAGCCGTGCCCGCCTGTGCCCGCGGCTCGTTAGGACCAGCCCAGCCGGGCGCCGCACCTGCAGCCGCGCAGGCTCAGCGGGTCCTGATGACAAGATTGCAGGCGCCCTCACGTCCCCGCCACGGGCGTCGCCAGGCCCATTAGCGCCTTCCTGGGCCATTAGGGCTCCTTTCAGCTCCAGAGAGCCGGCTCCCCGCGCCTCTGATCCTCCCAGCGCCCCCTCCGCCGCCTGCCTCGCACCGCACCCGCCTCACTGCCCCCACACACAGACACACACATTGCACACACCCCGCGGCTCCTCCCCCAGCCCTCTGTCCAGCAGCTGCCCCCAGAGGAAAGGCCGGCTCTTGGGGCCTGGAGGCCGCCCCTGGGCCTTGCTGGGTCCTGGGAAGGGGGTCCAGGCAGCGGCCCGTGGGGGTTTGGGGGGAGGAAGGAGCGTGAACAGGAGCCCCTTCGTCAAACGAGCGCTATTTTCAGACCACGTGCACCGGGGAGGGTGTGGGGGCTCCCCCAGGCCAGGCCCCTCCTCCCCACCTTGTCCCACCGGAGGCCCCACATCCCCTCCCCCAAGCTGGCGGCCCCTGCCCCGGACAAGGCCCCAGGATGCCCTGCTCTGGCTTCTGCGAAGGAAACTGTGAGGAAGGCAGCAGGTGGGCTCCGGGGTGTGTGTGTGTGTGTGTGTGTGTGTGTGTGTGCCAACCTGGGATCTTGTCTGTTCCTTCTCTCTGAGGATTAGGAGGATTCGCTATCTCACTGAGGGCTTAAGGAGAAGGAGGCCCAGAAAACCTGAGAGGAAGGAGATGCAGAGGCCACACTGGGCCCTGAGTGCAGTGGCCGGGGGTGCTGGGAGCTGGGAGTGCAGGGGACTGGGGGTTCCCGGGGATGGGGGTTGGGGGGTGCAGGGGCTGGGGTGCAGGGGAGGGATGCCAGAACCACTTTCTACCAGCAGCGCTCAGAAATCAGGGCACAGGCCGGGGTTGCGGGCTCCATCCCCGTGCGGGGCTGCAGGAGGCAGCTGGTCCAGGCCGCTCACGTGGCTGTGTCTGTCCCTCCCCCTCCGGCCTCTCTGACATCAATAAGCACAAGCTTTTTACAAAGAGACCTGGGAGGCGGGGGAGGCAGCTCCTTGTTCTCAGGGACTCGGGCGAACATTGCTTTAACCCTGGACCCACAGCCGGCCAAGGCCGAGGCCAGTCTCCGGGAGGAGCCTGGGCCGCGGGCAGCCTCCCTCACAGCCCGCCCTCTGCCCAGGCCGCGCTCCCTTTGGGGACAGTTGTTGCCTCTCAAGCAACAGACTCTGCGGGGTTCGGGGCCATGGACCGGGGCCAGGAGGAGCCATTCATCCCCCTCGTCCACCAGTCTCTCCAATCGCCCCCCCACACACACACACACACTCTGTGGGCTGCACCCCATCCGCCAGGCCCTGGACGTGGAGACAGGCCTCGGCCCTCGGCCCCAACCCTGCCGCCGCCGCCGCCGCCACAACTTCTGTTCCGTCTTCAAGGCGGTTTAGCCGTTCCCCTCTAAGATCTCCAGGAAGGGAAAGCAGCTTCCGCTGTGAGATAGATGGCAGGACGGGCTATTGTCTTAGCTTGTTGCCGGCGGAGCGTCGGGTGGGGAATTAGGCCTTTCTATTTCTGATGTCCCCGATTCTCAAAATAGGAGCCGGTGGCCCAGATCGCCACCTCCCCCTGCTCCCCCCGCCCGCCCCCCTCACCCTGGGGTCTGGGCCGGGCCGCCTCGCCTTCCAGCCCAGCTCAGAGAGGCAGGGTCCAGGGCCCGTCAGCGTCCCCGGGGCCCGGGGTCCGGCCAGGTACACACACACACACACACACACACACACACCGCCTCGGGCCAGGTACACACACACACACACAAACACACACACACATACACACACACACACACACACACACACACACACACACACACCGCCTCCGCCCAGAGCCTCAGAGGGAAGAGACGGGTCAGGTCCTGGGGCGGCCAGCGAACGAGGCAGGAAGTGACGAATGCTCTCTGGTTCTTGTCGGTCACCCTCACCCGGGCTATTTCCCCGCCGATTTTTAGAGGAAGTGGAAGAGGAGGGAGGGAGAAGCTGGGATGAGCCAGACACATCCATCGGCTGCCCCCCCACCCCCGCACTCGGCCCGCCCCGGCCGGATCACATCACACCGGCAGCCACTCAAGGGCCCCCTGCCAGCATTGACCTAGAACGACTGTCGGCAAACCGCGGCTCGAGAGCCACAGGCGGCACTTTGGCCCCTTGAGTGTGGCTCTCACACAAAACACCACGGCCTGGGCGAGTCTATGTTGAAGAAGTGGCATTAGAAGAAGTTTAAGTTTAAAAAGTTCAGCTCTTGCCGAAACCGGTTTGGCTCAGTGGACTGAAAGGTCCCAGGTTCGATTCCGGTCAAGGGCACGTACTTGGTTGCAGGCACATCCCCAGTGGGAGGTTGTGCCAGAGGCAGCTGATCGATGATTCTCTCTCGTCAGTGTTTCTGACTCTCTATCCCTCTCTCTTCCTCTCTGTGAAAAATCAATAAAATATATTTAATAATAATAAAAAAAAGTTTGGCTCTCAAAAGAGATTCCCACGGTTGTGCTGTGGATATTTGGCCCTGCGGACGGATGAGTTTGCCGGCCACGGGCCTAGAACTCTCCCCGAGTCGCTGGTGAGCTCCTGTCTCATTCGAAAACCCGTGTGGGCGAGCCCAGGCCGCCCTGGAGGCCCGGGGCCCGTGAGAGCGCACGGAGGAGGTTCTGCCTTCGCCCCCGCCGCCGGCCCGGCCTCCGGCCTGGGTTCTAGGCCGACCCTCGCTCAAAGTCACCGGCTCCCCGACACCTGCCGGAAGCTGCCCCGGCGGCCAGGGGCTGCGCAGGCGCTCACCCAGGCCCTCTGAGGGTGACCCACTTTCTCCCCGTTCTGGGCCACGCCGGGCTCCCCATTAATCACTGCGACCTCGCTCCGCCTCACCTGCACCCGCCTCTGACCGAGGAGCTCCGGGCGCCAGACGGGCCGCCCTCGGGGTGGGGGTGGGGGGTGAGGGGATCTGCAGCCCCCGGAAGGGCCCCGAAAAGGTCACACAATGACAGAGCCAGGAGCCACCAATGGTGGGGTCATCAGTGGGGTCACCCGGGGAGCGGCCTCGGCCCGTCCCGTGCTCTGTGAAAGCCGGGGAAACCGAGTCCCAGCCGGGCGGCGCCTCCGTGGGCGTGAGCTCAGCGACAGCCCCCTGGTGCTCTGACCCTGGGGTGCGGTCCGGGCCCTGCTAGTGAGGGCCCTCCCCGTCACCCCACAGACACGGGGACACCCCCAGTCACACAGGCTCCGCTCCTCCTGGGCCAGGCTCACCCGAGGGCGGCCCAGCACACCGGCCTGTGGGAATGGCACTGCCCCTGACCGGCCGCTCAGTGGTTGGAGCGCGGCCCGTGCACCGAGGCTTCGGGGATTGATTCTCCGGCAAAGGCAGCCCCCCTGCCCCGTCCCCCCACCTCCCCTGCAGGAGGCAACCGATGAATGTCTCTCTTTGTATCTCTCTTCCCCTCCCTCCCTCCTTCCCTCCTTCCCTGCATTCCACTCTCTCTGCAATCGCTGGGGAAACACCCACGGATGAAGATTAACAAAACATGCAAAACACGGAAAGGGAAGGGCACCGCCCGCCTCCCCGGCTTAGCCAAATCCCCGGCCGCACTGCCAGCCTTGTGTCAGGGCGCCCCCTAGCGGCGGGCTCCGAACCCCAGGCCGCTCCTCCCTGGGGCCTGGTGACCTTTGACAGGCGGCTCCCCACCCCCGTCCCCGCCCCCGTCTGGCCTCCAGGAGCCCCCCACTCCGTTCCCTGAGCACGGGGTCCCCCGAGGCCACCAGCAGGGATGGCCGTGCGGCACAGGCTCCGGCGGCTCCTCTGCGCCAGGAGCAGGGGCAGGAGGCCGAGGCTCACCCAGGGTCATGGCCACAGGGACCGGCTGGCCTGGGACTCGAACCCAGGCTCCCCTGGCGAAGGGCCCTGGTCCTCTCAGACCCACAGCCTCCAGGCCCGGCTGGCCAGACGGACGGACGGACAAGGGCCAGACCAGGCTGCGGCTCCCCCTGCCGGGCGGCTCCTCCACCAGAGGACCAGCCTGTCCCACGTGGCCCCGTTCGGACGGGGCGGAAGGTTCCAGAAGGCCAGTGTGGGGCAGTCAGGCCCCTATTCTAAGGCACACTAGGGTGGGGGGTAGACTCAGTTCTCGGGGTGGGGGGTGGCTTGTGCTTCTTTGGTGACTATTGGGGGCCCAGCAGGACCCTGGGCGCATTGGGGTGCGGCGCTCCACCCCCACCCCCCCGTGCCTGGCTGCAGGCCATTCGCTGGCTCAGGATCAGGGGCCCCGGTGACGTGAGCTGGCGGTTCTTCCTCGGGTTCCGGGGTTCACCCCGTGTGTGGGCAGCCGGCTCGCACCCGCTGGCGCTCGCTGCTGCCTGGCCATGGGCAGCTGGCGTCCCGGCTGCGTCCGCCGCTCGCTGGGTGATGGCTGCAGCCCGGCCAAGCCTTTCCGCCTGCCCCCACGGCCCACGGCCCACGGCCCCCACAATTTAATAAAAAAAATTCTAGGCCCGTGGTCGGCAAACCCTGGGGCGGCCACCGAACTGTCTCCGCAGCGGCGGAGCGAGCAGCACCCCTGGGGCGGGAAGGACTCCGCCTTCTGCGGTCGGCCCAGCGGTGCTCAGGGCTGGAGGCCTCACCCTCGTGCTGTCTCCACGGGGCAGCGCCACCTGAGGCTGCTTTCCTGGAGACTCCTCCTGGGGGTGCTGTCCCCCCCAGGGCCACGGCAGGGGTGTCTGTCCCGCTCCAGCCCAGGGCCCGGGCCTAAGCGTCTGCTACCCGAGCCGATGGATCGCTGAGCTGATGGAAGGAACTCAGAACTGGTTCCCAAACGCAAGCTCACAGCTGCTCAATTCCCGTCCAAGGCACCCGCCTGACCCCGAGACACCCGCCCTGACCCTGAGACCCCTGCCGTGACCCCGAGACACCCACCCTGACCCCCAGACCCCTGCCCTGACCTCGCAGACACCCGCCCTGATCCCGAGACACCGGCCCTGACCCCGAGACTCCTGCTGTGACCCTGAGACACCCACCCTAACCCCAAGACACCGCCCTGACCCCGCAGACCTGCCCTTAGACCTCAGTCAGGCACAGTCCTGGCCTCTCCTCGTAATAAACTTTAAAAAATTATATGCAAGACTGCACCCTGTGCCTGCGGGCCAGGGCCCGGCCGCACGGCAGGGTCTGGTCCAGTTAGGTGGAGAGAGGGAGCCAGCAGGGGTCAGGGTTCAATTCCCGGTCAGGCCATAGGCCCGGGTTCCGGCTCCATCCCGTGTGGGGCGTGAGGAGGCAGCCGATCAACGATTCTCTCATCGTTGATATTTCCATCTCTCCCTCCCTCTCCCTTCCTCCCTAAAATAAATAAAAATATATTTTAAAAAATAATAAAACCACCGTACCCAGCTTACAATCACTCAGCAAATATTTATTTTTATTTTATTATTATTATTTTTTGGCTATTAAACCAGGAAGCTTTATTGACACAGTAAAAGTAACCAGCGAATTCCTGAGACTAGAGGGCTCTAGTGCGAGGCGGCGTGGCCCGTGGGGGTGGGAGCAGCTGCGGGCCGAGGGGCCGGACCCCTCCTGGGCACACGGGGGCTCTGCCGGGCAGGGGCCTGGCCCACCACCCGCTCAGGCCGCCCCCTCCCTGGAGTTTCCGGAAAACACGCCCCAGCCCCAGACAGGCTCGCCCTGTCACCGAGCCCCCAGACACCCCCCCACCCCAGCAACACCCCTTGCGGGAGAGACTGGGACAGGCAGCCGGAGGCCCCCGGGCAGCACCCGCGGGTGGCAGCCACGCCCCTTCGCAGGGACACCCATTCGGACGTCGGTTTGGTTCGATCACATGGCTTCTCCTCTATTGGCATTTTCCTCCGGATACCAATCCACGAAACTTTCCTGCTACAAAAATCTTGTTGAAAAGTAAGGCTTTCTGGGAGTGGAAGTGTGTGTGGTCAGAGAAGCTCCGTGGCCAGGGGCCGTGCGTGCCGTGGGCCCGGCCACCGGGAGTAAGGCAAGAGATGGCAGCGTGTAAACGGTGAGACCGGCAGCGCCCAGGCCTGTGCTGTCGGCAGGTAGGTTTCACCGCCTTCCGGGCCGTGAGCCCAGAGTCCAGACTGGGGAGGGCGCCTCTGGGGGGAGGGCCCCGTGAGAGGGGGCTCAGCAAAGATTTAATAACAATGGTGATACTGGCAGCAGTCACCAAATTAGGAGCACTTATTACCCATGAGGCACTTTTCCAAGGCCCTTGTGTGATTGGCTCTGACTCCACTGCCATTAGGTTACTTCCTCCATTTTACAGGTGAAGAAACTGCTGCATAGCAAGTTAGGTCGCTTGCTTATGGTCACACAGCAAGTCTGAACCAGACTTCTGGCACAGGTGGCATGACTGCACACTTGTACACGTATGTAGCATGAGCTCAGTGTTTGGGGAATGAGTGAGAGGTGGATGAGTGGGTGGAAGGGAGGGAGGCAAGGAGGGAGGGAAGAGTAAGTGGGAGGGTGGATGGATGGTGGATGGATGGATGGTTGGATGGATGGCTGGGGGGGTGGATGGTAGGTGGGTGGATGTTTGGCTGGGTGGATGGATAAATGATGGATGGATGGATGGATGGATGGATGGATGGTTGGTAAGATGGGTGGGTGGATGGATGGATGGTAGATGGATGGTAGAATAAATGGTAGATGGATGCTGGTGATGGGCACCCATTGGGGGGTGTGTGTGCAGGCGCTGCAGTTACCATTACAGTTGGGCCAGGAAGTCCTGGCGGTGACAGACAACCCCAGCTGAGCCTCCCGCCCTCCCTCACGGCCGCTGTCCGCGCTGGAGCACACGGAATCCCACAGCCTGAGACCTGGTCGGCTGAGCTGGTGACTGTCCCTGGGGTCTGACTGCCCGTGCACGTCACACACACACACACACACACACACACACATACATACACACACACATACACACACACATACACACATGCACACACACATACATACACACACACACACATACACACACACGCACACATACACACATACACACACACACACACACACACACACACACACGCACACACGCACGCACGCCCCAGCGGGCCTGGGAGCCCAGCCCACGTGAGCACGACTCTGCAAGGCCAGGGACCCGCCGGGCTGAGTTAGCTCTTTACCGCCATCTGCCGGTTGGCTGCTAACAACGCATTTCCCCCATCCGCTTGGTGGAAGGGGCATCAGGATGGCAGCCGGCTGCCAGCTTCCTGGTCAGGGCTGCTGAAGGCGGGCGATGCCACCGCCCTGGGAGCCCGCCAGCCGCCTGCTGGGCACCGTGTGGGGGGGCCACTGCTGAGCCCCAACCCCCGGCTACAAACACTGTCGTTTTCCAGTCTGCACCCAGGCCCCGCCTCACCCCTGGCTGCTGGGGGGGGGAGGCGGTTTACTGTGTGGTCTCTACAGAGCAGACTCCCTGGGACCCCGAGTGGCATGAGCCCCACGGGGTGCGCCCCTGAGCCCCGCTCGCTCACTTGGGGTCCGGCCAGGCTGGGTCCCCAGAGGCGGGGCGGGGTGGGGTGGGTGGGACTCTCCGTCCGTCACCCCACGCCTGGGCACTCCCGCCTCCGCTGTCATGAGTGACGCTGCCACGAACTCGGGTGCAGGTGTCGGTTCCAGTCCCCTTCCACATGGGGGGTGTTCCCAGAAGCAGGATCGCGGGGTCACGTGGAATTCCCTGTAGGCCTTCTGAGCCTCCCCCACACGGCTCCCCCGGGCGGCTGCCCCGTCTCCCATCCCCCCAGCAGGGCGAGGGCTCGCTGCCCCCACGTCCCCCAACCTGCACCTGCTCTGTGCTTGGTAACAGTGGCTCCCGCTGGGCGTACGGGGGCGGGGGGCGGGGAGCCTCACCACGGGGCACAGAAGCTGCCAGCCCAGGCCTCCGGGGTCACACTGGCATCTGTCACCGCTCTGGCTGAGGGGTGGACGCAGGGAGCCTGGGGCCGCAGGCTGTAGCAGGACGCGGAAGGGAGGGTAGGGGGACAGGTGTGTGAGAGTGGGGGGTGGGGGGGCACCCCGGGAGCACCCCAGATCTGCCGGCCTCACCCAGATTGTGTCCGGCCCTTCCCCGCCCTTTATTGGCGTCGGGGGTGGGAAGGCGGCCGCGGGGAGCCGCTCTGGGCTGCTTGGGGTCGGCCTAGCCGAGGCTCAGCTGGCGGGGGGGGGGGGGGGGTAAGGGTTAGGGACGAGGGGGTCGCGGGCCACAGTCAGAAGGACCTCCTGCTGATGACAGAGGCGCCGTTCTCGTGGTACTCCTGGCTGGTGATCCACATGTTCCTGAAGGAGGAGAGCGAGCAGAGCACGGAGCCGCCCACCCAGGCGCTGTACGTGGAGCAGGGGCAGGTGGTCACCTGGGGGCAGCGGGGGGGGGTCAGAGCCAGAGAGGCCAGAGTCGGTGCTACTCTAACTTGGGGGCCCAAGCCTGGCCGTGTGGCTCCGTGGCTGAGCCCTGACCGGTGAACCAGGAGGTCAGGGTTCGATTCCCCGTCAGGGCACAGGCCCGGGGTGCGGGCTCCATCCCCGGCGCGGGGCGTGCTGCAGGCGGCCGCTCCATGATCCCCTCTCACATTGATGTCTCCCTCCCTCTCCCTTCCTCTCTGGCATCAATGCAAATGTATTTAAAATAAAACAAAATACACTGGGGCACAAATTACCAATTCCTGAGCGGACTCCCCACCACCACCCCGCAGTCCAGACGTTGAACAGTCCACGTCCCCCTGCCCCTCGCGGCCTCCCTGCAACCTGGCTGTGGCCTTCCACAGGCTGGTGCTGGGCTCCCCGCCCCCCCAATCTCCTCCTCCCCCCGCCCCCCCCCAAGCCACCAGCACCCCTGGCCGAATCAGCATCGCTCCGCTGCCTCCACAGCCGGCCTCCCGCGCCCACAGCTGGCCGCCCCGCGCCCGCGCCCGCCCGGCACCCGCTGGGTCGGCGTTGCTCTGCTCAGCAGGGTCCCTCGGTCTGTGGGGGGCCGCAGGGGAGCCTTCCCTGGCTCCTCTGAGCTCCTCTCAGCCCTGCAGGCAGCAGCCTCCCTCTGCCCCTGTGGTTCCCCCACCCCCTCGGCTCCCTCCCTGCAGGCGTCTCTCCTCGCGGCTCCCAGGAGCCAACCCTCCTCCCTCAGCTGCGTGGAGCCCAGAGGTCAGGGGTCAGGGCACGTGGACTTGCTCTGCCCACCTGTCCCCCCGCTGGGAGGTGAGCTCGGGGGTGCCCTCCTGAGCGCTGCGCCCCCCGCGGCGCCTCCGAGCTTCCGGAAAGGCCCGCCCCGCGCCCGGGGAAGCCGGCGGCGAGGACCTGCCTTCACGTTGGTCTTGGGGGACACCAGGGAGAACAGCTCCCGCTGCAGGCGGGCCCTCAGGCTGGGCGAGGAGCCCGTGCCCCCCGACAGCAGGACGTTCCGGAAGAGGGTTTTCTGGAGGTCGGGCCTGCAGGAGCTGATGCTGCGGAAGGCGATCATGTGGGCGCCCAGGCTGTTCTTCCCTGCGGGAGTCACCCCGACAGTCACACCCCGCCCCCGGGAGCCCTTGGCTGCCAAAGTGGGGTGCTGGGGGGGGAGGGGACAGGATACAACCCACGTACAGCGTCAGTGGAGTGGCGGGCACACAGCAGGTGCTCGGTAAGGGACAGCTGGCTCAGAGGCACTTCTAAGACGGGGCACGACTCGCTTTTACTTGCTACTCAAAGCACAGCCGCCCCAGCTCCTTCTCCGGCACGGCGTCTGCCTGTCCACATCCACCTGTCCGTGTCCCCTGGTCTGTATCCACCTGTCCATGTCCACCTGTCCCTGTCTGCCTGTCCGTGTCCACCTGTCCCTGTCCACCTGTCCACGTTCACCTGTCCGTGTCCCCTGGTCTGTATCCACCTGTCTGTGTCCACCTGTCCACGTCTACCTATCCACATCCACCTGTCTACGTCCATCTGTCCATGTCCACCCATCTGTGTCCACCGGTCCATGTCCCTGGTCCGTGTCCGCCTGTCCCTGTCTCCTGACCACGCTGCCATCGCTCACCGATGAGGTCCGGCTGGAAGAGCGTCTCCATGCAGAGGAAGTGCTCCATCCCGAACTCGATCTCCCGGCCGTCCGGCAGCTGGTGCTTGTGCACCAGGGCCACCGCGAGGGCGGCCTTCTTCTCCTTTTCGAAGTCCAGAGCCACGTAGCAGCATTTCTCCTTCATGTCCCGGACGTACTCCCGGTCGCCTGGGGAGGAGGAAGAGGGTGAGCGGCTCACCCACTCGGCTTGCTCCTCGCGGTACAGACGCTGTTTCCACTCTGGTCTCCGATCGCAGCCCTCCTGGTGGGTGTGTGCTAGGGCCTGAGCTCGTGGACTAGAGAGCAGAACAGCGATGCCTGGACGAGGCTGCTCGCGTCTGAACAAAGGTCTGCCCAGTGGGGCTCCGGGGCTGAGCATCGACCTGTGAACCAGGAGTCACAGTTCAATTCCCAGTCAGGGCACAGGCCCGGGTTTGTGAGCGGACGCCCAGAGTGGGGTGTGCAGGAGGCGATCAATGATTCCTTCTCATCATTGATGTTTCTCTCTCTCTCCCTCTCCCTTCCTCTCTGAAATCATATATCAGATAACTGTCCCTGGACTCCGAGGAGCTGTTTCTGGGATGTGGATGATGGAAGGGTAAGCAGCCTTCGCTTCAGGAATCGAGGGCGGTGGGCCGAAGGAGGCGAAGGGCACTGCCGCGGGGTTGGTGTGTCCGGCCGCCATCTGCCCCTACCTGTGCCGAGCAGCACGTTCCCCCTCCGGGACAGCATCTGCATGAGGTTCAGGGTGATGTCCTGGCCGGCCAGGTCCATCTGCGTGGTGGACACGTGCAGCGGACAGCCCTCAAAAGTGGGCACGAAGTGGGTCATTCCTTCTCCGCATTCGATGGTGATTCCTGTGCGAGAGAGCACATGGCATCGCCATGTGGGGCGTGGCACCCCTCACCACCCGTCAGGTCGGCAGGAGGAGATGGTGAGGGGGCAGTCCTGGGAGGGAAGGCCGGGGGTCTGAGGAGCAAACAGTCCCCCTGGAGGGATGTGCTGGGCGGGGGGACTTCTGGGTCAGACCAGGGCTGACTCCGAGGGACAGGAAGTCTACAGGCAGGACAGGAAGTCTACAGGTGGGACAGGAAGTCTACAGGTGAGACAAGAAGTCTACAGGCGGGACAGGAAGTCTACAGGCAGGACAGGAAGTCTACAGGCAGGACAAGAAGTCTACAGGCAGGACAGGAAGTCGACAGGCAGGACAGGAAGTCTACAGACGGAACAGGAAGTCTACAGGCAGGACAAGAAGTCTACAGGTGGGACAGGAAGTCTACAGGCGGGACAGGAAGTCTACAGGCAGGACAGGAAGTCTACAGGTGAGACAAGAAGTCTACAGGTGAGACAAGAAGTCTACAGGTGGGACTGGAAGTCTACAGGTGGGACAAGAAGTCTACAAGTGGGACAGGAAGTCTACAGGTGGGACTGGAAGTCTACAGGCGGGACAGGAAGTCTACAGGCGGGACAGGAAGTCTACAGGCGGGACAGGAAGTCTACAGGTGGGACTGGAAGTCTACAGGCGGGACAGGAAGTCTACAGGCGGGACAGGAAGTCTACAAGTGGGACAGGAAGTCTATAGTCGTTCTTATCAAAGCCACACACGAGCCCAGCAGCAGCTGCTGCAGAGGTGAGGGGGGAGGGAAAGGGGGAGCCCTCAGCCCTCTCCCGTGGGGGCCGTCTGTGGGCAATAGGCGCAGACACCCTCGGGAAGGCCTGGGAAGGCGAGGGGTTGGCATGTTGTGGGGGAGGCACACATCCTGTGAGCAGGGAAGAGTGCTCCCTCTGCTCGCAGGACGGAGGGGCCTTGCTGAGTGCGGTGGCGTCTCCTGGAACAGTCCGCGGCTGACCGGGGTCTGGCTCCGGCCTCTGTCACCTGCTGGCCTGGTAACTGAGAACTTGAAGTTTAAAGGAAGGCGGCCCATCACCCTCAGGCACACGCCAGGCGCCACTGCAGCAAGGGGACCTCGCCCCGGCCGCCCCAGACACAGCGTGAGAGCGCAGGGCCGCTGCCACCGTCAACAGTCCGTCCATGTCGCCCGGCCGGTGGCTCAGTGGTTAGAGCATCGGTCTGCGCACCAAAGGGCCCCAGTTCAATTCCAGGTCAAGGGCAAGTCCCCGGTGACAGGCTTGCTCCCTGGCCGTGGGGCACAGGCGGGAGGCACACAATTGATGAGTGTCTCTCACATCCACGTTCCTCTCGCTCTCTCTGACCCCCTCCCTTCCCTCCCTCCTACTCGCTCTAAACATTCAGGAAGAAGCCCGGCCAGTGTGGCTCAGTGGTTGGGCGTTGAGGGGCGCACAGGACTAGGCCAGGAGGGGTGGGGCTCGGGGGCGGCTCACCGGAGGTCAGGCCGGCAGAGAAGAGGGACAGCACCCCCAGGTTGGCCATGTACAGGGCCGGCATGCGGAAGGTCTCGAACAGAATCTGTGGGGAGGCGCTGCAGCCAGGCCGGGCGGGCGGGCCACTTCCTGCTGCGGCGTCCGGCTTGGGGGCCCTGGCTCCCCCCGCGATGCAGACAAGGGGTCAGGAGCCGGGCCTGCCTCGGCACCCGCCCGTCCGGGACTGTTTCCCCCCAGTCTTCCCTCTCGGTGCCTCGGCTCACGCCACCCTGCCCCATGCCCGCGGCATGCACCCCCCCCCCTGGTGCCCGCGGCACACACACACCCGGTGCCCATGGCACACGCCGGGTGTCCGTGGCTCACACCCCCCCGGTGCCCACAGCACACACACACCCGTTCCCCGTGGCACATGCCGGGTGTCCGCGGCTCACAACCCCCGGTACCCGCGGTACACACACCCCCATTCCCCGTGGCACACGCCGGGTGTCCGTGGCTCACACCCCCCCGGTGCCCACAGCACACACACACCCGTTCCCCGTGGCACATGCCGGGTGTCCGTGGCTCACACACCCCCCCCGGTGCCCGCGGTACACACACCCCCGTTCCCCGTGGCACACGCCGGGTGTCCGTGGCTCACACCCCCCCCCCGGTGCCCACGGCACACACACCCCCGTTCCCCGTGGCACACTCCGGGTGTCCGCGGCTCACACCCCCTGGTGCCCGCGGCACACACCATCCCGGTGCCCACGGCACACACACACCCGTTCCCCATGGCACACGCCCGGTGTCCATGGCTCACGCACACACACCCCCGGTGCCCGCGGCACACACCATCCCGGTGCCTGCGGCACTCGCCCCCCTGGACGGTGCTGAGCCGCTGTCCCTGCTGCTGGGGGGGCGGGCAACATCCCCCAAAGCCCCACACAGACTCGGGCGACTCGCTTGCTTCCTAATGACAGTCACGGCAAACTTGAAAGCCGTGCCCCCGGCTCCGTCGGTTGGAGCCGGGGCCGGTGCACCCCGAGGCTGTGGGTCTGAATCCCCGTCTGGCACATGCCAGGTGCCGTTTGCTCCCTGGTGTGCAGGAGGCAGCCTATCGATGCTCCTCTCTCATCAGGGCTTCTCCCTCCTCCCTTCCTCCCTCCCTCCCTCCCTCTCTCCCTCCCTTCTCCCTCCTTCCTCCCTCCCTCCTCCCTCCTTCCTCCCTCCCTCCTCCCTCCCTCCCTCCTCCCTCCTTCCCTCCTTCCTCTCTTCCTCCTCCCTCCTTCCCTCCTTCCTCTCTTCCTCCTCCCTCCCTCCCTCCCTCCCTCCCTCCCTCCCTCTCACAGCAATAACACCCCTGGGCTGAGGATTTCAAAAGCTGAGAGCCGTGCACACCGGACGTTCAGTCCCCATGGCGTGGTCAGGGGAAGGTGCTGCCTGTGCACAGGCAGGAGGGACAGGGGGAGGGACAGGATGGGGGGAGGGACAGGAGGGAGGGACAGGGGGGGGACGGACGGGTCGGAGACACTGCTGAGGGGCCAGCGGGGACCCTGTTTCTTCATCGGCGCATCCAAGCCCTCCCGGGAGGAGCTGAGGGGGTGACTGGCATGTGGGCACCAGTGCCCGCCTTCCTGCCATCTTCCCGCCCCCTTTCTGCCCGCCCTCCTGCCCGCCCTCCTGCCCAGCCACCGCGGCCTCTCACCTCGGCCGTCTTCTCTCTGTTGGCCTTGGAGTTGGAGGGGGACTCCGTGAGCAGCATGGGGTGCTCCTCAGGGGCCACGCGGAGCATCCGGTAGAAGGTGTAGTGCCAGATCTGGGGGGCGCGGGGAAGGCGGCCATGAGCGCAGCCCACTGCGGCGGACGGGCCTCCTGTGTGCGGGGAGAGGCCTGGGGTCTCCCTGGAGGCGGTCCCGCCCCGAGACCACGGGAGCCGGGATTGGGGGGGTCAGGCCCGCAGAGTCCCCACCCACCGCCACGGTGGTGGGCCTGGAGCCCGGGTCCTGTCTGCAGGCGGCAGGCGCTCCGGGGGGAGGGGGGAGGTTTGGGGGCACCATGCTGTCTGTGGGCCGTCTGTCCGTGTCCTGCAGCCACATAACCACGCCCCGGAGGCCGAGGCGGTGCGGGCAGGGCTGGGTGCGCCGAGGCCGGCCGGGCCCAGCGGGGACCCACCTTCTCCATGTGCTCCCAGTCGGTGATCTTGGCCCGGGAGATGGGGTACACCAGGCTGAGTTTCTCTCGGTGCTTCTGAACCTCCTCGCCGATGAGCCAGTCCCTCTTGTCCAGCCCCACCAGGTCCTGGAGGGCGGGACGGGCGTCGGGAGGGCGGGCACCTCGCCGCCGGCACGTGGCTCCAGGTCCCGCTGGCTCTGTGGCCTCAAGCCTGCACCCCATTCAAATGCCCCTGAGGGCTGTCACCGGTGACCCCAGGGGCCGGGCCGCCGGGGGCCACTGCCTGGACACAGGCCCTGACCCGTCCGGTGGGGAACGCAAAGAAGCCGGGAGGGGCGGAGGGACCGGGTGGGGGGCAGGCACCGGCTTCCACATTCGCTTCGGGGCGATGGCGGGGGTGGGGGGGCGAGGGAGGAACCCAGGGCGGCCTCGGGGTCACTCCGGGGGGAGCCAGGGTCCCTGTGGGACCTGGTGCTGCCAGCGTGGCCCTGGCTCTGGGGTCAGGGGAGCCCTACGCACAGACCTGCTGAGCAGAGAGCGTGCCGGCCCTCACCCCCCTGCTGACCTGGGCCCCACCTTCTCAGAGGGCTCTGCATGCCAGCCTGAGGGAGGGATGGCCCAGCCCAGGCCCGGCCCTGTCCCAGCCCCAGCCCAGCCCCAGCCCAGCCCAGCCCAGCCCAGCCCCAGCCCCAGCCCAGCCCAGCCCCAGCCCAGCCCCAGCCCCAGCCCAGCCCAACCCCAGCCCCAGCCCCCAGCCCAGCCGAGTCCCAGCCCAGCCCCAGCCCAGCCCCAGCCCCAGCCCCAGCCGAGTCCCAGCCCAGCCCCAGCCCAGCCCCAGCCCCAGCCCCAGCCCAGCCCCAGCCGAGTCCCAGCCCAGCCCCAGCCCAGCCCCAGCCCCAGCCCCAGCCCCAGCCCCAGCCGAGTCCCAGCCCAGCCCCAGCCCAGCCCCAGCCCCAGCCCCAGCCCAGCCCCAGCCCAGCCCCAGCCCCAGCCCCAGCCCAGCCCCAGCCCAGCCCCAGCCCCAGCCCAGCCCAGCCCCAGCCCCAGCCCCCAGCCCCAGCCCAGCCCCAGCCCAGCCCAGCCCAGCCCCAGCCCCAGCCCAGCCCCAGCCCAGCCCCAGCCCAGCCCAGCCCAGCCCAGCCCCAGCCCCAGCCCCAGCCCAGCCCCAGCCCAGCCCAGCCCCAGCCCAGCCCAGCCCCAGCCCCAGCCCCAGCCCAGCCCAGCCCCAGCCCAGCCCCAGCCCAGCCCCAGCCCCAGCCCCAGCCCAGCCCCAGTCCAGCCCCAGCCCCAGCCCCAAACCAGCCCCAGCCCCAGTCCTGTCCCAGCCCCAGCCCAGCCCAGCCCCAGCCCCAGCCCCAGGGAGGACCCGCCGCTCACCCCGTACTGGCCGCAGCGCAGCTTGCCCAGGATGGTGGGGAAGACGACCAGGGGCTCCTCCGCCCCCGCGAAGCCCACCTTGCTGGAGCCGGAGCCGAAGTCGCAGATGAGGGGCACGCTCATGGTGCTGTGGGGCTTGGCCAGGGCTGCGGGGACGGGACGGGCGTCCGCGCCCGTGAGGCCTCCACCCGCCACGGGCCTGCCGGCGTGGCCCGGGCTCCGAGCTCACGGCGGCTGGGGCCCCACGGGGCCCGGCCTGCCGGGGGCCTTCCCCGGGGCCACTGGCACGGCCGGGGGGGGGGAGGGAGGCCCGGGGAGCTCGGGGTAACACCTCTGGCCCCCCTCCCTGCTCCCGGCGGCCGTGGCCGGCTCCCGGGCTCCTCTGAGGCAGCCCCGGCCCCCCACTCGCTGGGCAGCGCTGGGAGTGCCACAGCCGCCCTCCCCTTCCAGGCACCGGTCCTGGAAACACCACAATCACAGAGGACACGGCTGTGGCCAGCCCGGCCCTGCCCCTGCGGCTGCCCGTCACATACGTGTACCTAACATGTTTGGTATCTCAGAGAGGGAGGGAGGGAGGGAGGGAGGGAGAGAGCATCACAGGCCGGCGCCTCTCGCCCCGCCCTGGGGGTGGACCCCGCACCCCGGCCGGTGCCTGGGCGGAATCGAACCCTGGCCTCCTGTCCACAGGTGGAGGCCACCCCTGAGCCCTGAGCCAGCAGGCTTTAACCTGTCCGGGCACCATTTCCCAAGGGATTACCCCAAAGAGGGGCCTCCTTTCCCCGAAGCTGTCTGGGGCCAGGCCTTCTTAGACGGATTTTCACTCCTTTTCAGACGGGCAAGCCCCAGGTTCTCCCAGCAACGGGCCGCCCCCGGCCCTGACCCCGCGCCAATGGGACTGCGGCGGGGGGGCGCCCCGTCCTTCCGTCCTTCCCGCGGCCGAGCCTGTGCCGCCGGCCCGCGCCCCGGGGAGCCCCCGCCCCGCCCGCACCCTCTGCCCCGCCCGCCCCCGCCCCGCGCCCCCCGCGCCCCGCACCCCCCGACCTTGCGGCCCGCCCCGCGGCCCGCACCCCGCGGCCCGCCCCGCACCTTGCGCCCTGGCCAGCGCCTTGGCCAGCGAGGTGTTCCTGACGGACAGCCACTTGTCCTTGACGCAGCGGGACATGTCCTCCCGGAAAGGAGCCTCACCGGGTCCGAGGTTCCGCCTGGAGACGGACCGGGAGCCACAGCCGAGCCAGAACCGCCCGCCCCGCCCCGAACCCCGCCCCTGCCGCCCGCGCCCCCGCCGCCCGAACCCCCGAACCCCGCCCCTGCCGCCCGCGCCCCGAGCCCCAACCCTGACCCTGCCGCCCGCGCCCCGCGCCCCGAACCCCGAACCCCGCCCCTGCCGCCCGCGCCCCGAACCCCGAACCCCGCCCCTGCCGCCCACGTCCCGCGCCCCGAACCCCGAACCCCGCCCCTGCCGCCCGCGCCCCGAGCCCCAACCCTGACCCTGCCGCCCAAACCCCGAACCCCAAACCCCGCCCCGCGCCCTGAACCCCAACCCCGCCCCTGCCGCCCGCGCCCCGCGCCCCAAACCCGGCCCCTGCCGCCCACGCCCCGCGCCCCGAACCCCGCCCCTGCCGCCCAAACCCTGAACCCCGAACCCCGCCCCTGCCGACCGCACCCCGAACCCCGCACCTCGAACCGCGCCCTGCGCCCCGAACCCCGAACCCCGCCCCTGCCGCCCGCACCCCGCGCCCCGTACCCCGCCCGCCCACCTGGAGGCTCGCAGGACTCTGTCCCCAAAGGGGCGCCGTCCGTCCCGCCCCCGCCGCCCGCCGCCCGCCGCCCGCCCACCCAACAATCGCCTGTGTGCTGTAACAGCCCCCCGGGACCGGGACCGGACCGGAGCTCAGGGGCGCCGTGGGGACCGGCAGGGCCCCCCGCACCGGGTGGAAAGCGGGGGCGCCGGTGTGGGCAGGAGGGGCGCTGCAGGGACCCCCACGGCGTCTCCACGAACCCTCGGAACGAACGGCCGCCTGGACGCTGACCGTCAGGCCGCCCAGGCCCAGCTGGGGACCCCTTCCCTGAGGTCGCTGCACAAACTGAACTTTGGCGGCGGTTGTGGGCTGTGGTTTTGCTGTTCGTGTCCCCTGGGGGTGCTCTTCTAGTGGTTCTTAGGGGGGACCCCTCCCCCAGGTGCCCGGCCGATGGAAGCTGCAGCCACAGTCCTGGCGGGAGGGACCCTGGGTGCCGGGCCGAAGCGCTCACCGCTGGGCCACCCGGCCAGGGGTGCTCGGAACTTGCAGGTTTCGGAGCCGTTTTCCCAGCTCCGGAGGAGAACGAGCCTTCCCCCCTGGCGTGGCCGCCGCCCCGGGGCACCCCGGTTCTCCGGGGGACACTCCCCGGAGGCCGTGGACAGGAGACGGGCCGCGGGAAGCAGGTGCGAGCGGAGGGCCGTGCGTGGCGGGTGTCCTGGGACCGCGGGCTCCTGGCCCAGCCTCACAGGGGGGGGCCGCGTTCCGGAGAAGGTGGCTGAGGAGGAGTTGGGAGACGAAAGGCTTTGGGGGTCAGGATCTGCAGCGAAGGAGCTGGAAGACTCTCCACTCAGGACCCTGCGGTATTTATTGACAGGATTTGTCTAAGGCGAGGTGGCGGCAGCGCACTCCCGAGGGAAGGGTAAGGAAGCATTGTCAGTGCGGGGCTGGCCTGCAGGTGTCCGGCCGACAGGAGGCAACCAAACGCCCGAGCTGTCCGACAGCAGGCAGTCCGGTTCCGTTTGGGGAAGTGCGGTTCGGCCTTTCCAACAGGTGAGCTGCTGTGGGCTCACCCTGTGGAGCCGCCCACGCCCCCGGGCCTGGTGAGTCTGTAATCACTCACGCTGGAGTGGTTCTCGGCAGTCGACCGCTGACCGCTCGGGCCCGAGCCACCGCGGGAGCCAGCGTGGAGCCCCAGCGTGGGATTCCCCTCCCAGAAGGTGCCGGGGACCCAGGCCCATCGGAGAGGATTGAGCACTTCCTCAAACGACCAGAGATGTGTACAGACATTTTTAACATGTGGTGAAAAGCAGAGGATTCAGAAGCAGCAACACGGGAAGGCGTGTGTGGTGTGTGTGTGTGTGTGTGTGTGTGTGTGTGTGTGGTATGTGTGTGTGTGTGTGTGTGAGTGTGTATGGTGTGTGTGTGAGTGTGTATGGTGTGTGTGTATGGTGTATGTGTGTGAGTGTGTGTGGTGTGTGTGTTTTCTGTATAGTGTGAAGTAGAAAAAATTTTAAATATACTTTTATTGACTTCAGAGAGGGAGAGAATTAGAAACATCTGTGATGGGAGAGAATCACGGACTGGCTGCCTCCTGCACATCCCCCACTGGGTTTGGAGCCAGCACCAGGGCCTGTGCCCGGACCGGGAATCGAACCCCGACCTGGTTCCTAGACGGACGCTGAACCACGGAGCCACGCCCGCCGGCGGATTCTATTTCTCCCAGAATAGCCCGCCGGCCGGCCCCGCGTCTGGACGCACCCTGCTCTTCGGCCTCACCCCTAGGACGCGGGTCCTCCCGGGCCGGGCGGGCTCCGGGGGGGCGGCCTGGGGTTCCCCCGACCTGTTCCGGCTGCAGGGCTGAGGGGCCTGGTCCTGGGAGGGCGCCCTCTCTTCTCTTCTTGGCCCTTTCTCCTGGTGTGGGTATTTAATCACAGTAAACAACTCACAGGCATTTTAACACATTTGCCAACTCACACACACTCATACATACACAAACACACACACTCACACTCATACATACACACACTCACACACACACTCATACACACTCACACACACACTCACATGTACACATAAACAAACACACTCACACACATACTCACACAACCACTCACACTCACACACATACTCACACAACCACTCACACACACATTCACACATGTATGCACTCACACACACTCACACAACCACTCACACTCACACACATACTCACACAACCACTCACACACACATTCACACATGTATGCACTCACACACACTCACACAACCACTCACACATTCACACACTCACACACACACACATTCACACACTCACACACACACACATTCACACACACACACACAACCATGATTGTGACTTCCTGGCTGTTGGGTTCACCTCGCTGACATCTTTCCAGCCTTCCTCTGCCCTGGCCACAGGCAGCCTCCCCCCCAATTCGACCCCCGTCTTCCTGCTTGTGAACAGCCCCCCAGACAGCGGCAGCATCTTAGCGCCTGTGGCTGCAATGGAGGCGCCTTTTCTTTGTGAAATGTATCTTTATTGACGTCAGAGAGCAAGGGAGAGGGAGAGAGACAGACATCAGGAGGAGAGAGAATCACTGATTGGCCGCCTCCCGCCCACCCCCCACCGGGGACCCCGGAGACCCCGCACACACCCTGGGCATGTGCCCTGGCAGGAAGCGAGTGTCACCTCCAGGCTCCCAGATGCATGCCCGCCACTGAGTCACACCGACGGGCGGAGAGGTGTGTTTTGTTTTGAGCCAGTCTTGTGTCAGGGGTGCAGTTCACCTGTAACCCAGACCACCATTCCGTAACACAGGGCCAGCTGAGGTAGCGGACCACCGGCACCCCAAACCCCAAAACCAAGACCCTCCTCCCTGGTCCGAACTGCCCTCCCAGGACCCAAACCTCCACCTGGGCTCACACCTCCATCCGGGACCCAGACTAAGAAGGCGGGCCGAGAAGATTATCCCGGGCCCAGGCCTCAAACACAGACTCCAGACTTGTATCCTGGGTGCACTTCTCCATTTGTCACCCAGACCACCATTTCCACCACCCAGAGCTTCAGGTGAGGCACCAGACCGCCCCCAGGGGCCCAGCCGTCCCTCCCTGGCCCCAAAGGCCCGCCGAGGACCCAGACACTCGTCCCAGACCTGCCTCCTGGTCGCAGACCGTTATGGCGAGGACCAGAAGGCCATTCCTGGACCCATACCAGCAGCCAGTGCCTCTTCCTTAACTGGAGGCCCAACAACCAGGCTAGTCCTGACCACCATTTCATCTTCCCCAGGGTTGTCCTTGCCCCAGACCTCACACCTGGGCCCAGAGCGCCCCCTAGTGACCACACCGTGCCTGAGCACCCAGACTACATCCGGGTCCCAGACCTTCAAGGCGGGCCCTGAAGGCCAACCGGGGCCCAGGCCACCAACATAGACATTTGAGGATGTTTTCTTTTTTAAAAATTTCTTCATTGATTAAGGTATTACACATGTGGCCTTGTCCCCCCAGTGTCCCCCATTGTCCCCCCTTTCCCACTCATGCCCTCCCCCTCCCCCCGCCCCCGTGTGTGTCCATTGGTTAGGCTTATACGCATGCATACAAGTCCTTCGGCTGGTCTCTCCCCCTCACTCCCACCCTCCCCTGCCTTCCCTCTGAGGTTCGAAGGTCTGATCGATGCTTCTCTGGATCTGTTTTTGTTCATCAGTTTATGTTGTTCATTATATTCCACAAACGAGTGAGATCATGTGATATTTATCTTCCTCTGACTGGCTGATTTCGCTTTGCATAATGCTCTCCAGTTCCATCCATGCTGTTCAAATGGTCAGAATTCCTTCTTTTTTACCGCAGCACAGTATTCCTTGTGTAGATGGACCACAGTTTTCTAACCCACTCCTCTGCTGGTGGGCACTTAGGCTGTTTCCAAATCTTAGCAATGGTGACTTGTGCTGCTGTGAACATAGGGGTGCATGTGTCCTTTCTGATTGGTGTTTCTAGTTTCTTAGGATATATTCCTAGGAGTGGGATCACTGGGCCAAATGGGAGTTCCGTTCTTAATTTTCTGAAGAAACTCCATACTGCGACCTTCAGAGCGACACGGGGAGGCGGCCGGGAGCGTGGAGGCCGAGCAGGAACCCGGGGGCGGCGGGCTGGGGCGGGGGACCCCCGGGGCCTCCAGGCAGCCCCCACCGGCCCTGCATGGTGGGCTGCTGGCCCCGGTTTGGGACAATAGTTGCTATTTTTAAAAAAATATATTTTATTGATATTTTACAGAGAGAAAGGGAGAGAGATAGAGAGGTAGAAACATCAATGAGAGAGAAACATCGACCAGCTGCCTCCTGCACACCCACCACTCGGGATGTGCCCGTAACCAATGTACATGCCCTTGACCGGAATCGAACCCGGGACCCTTCAGTCCGCAGACCGACACTCTACCACTGAGCCAAACCGGTTTCGGCAATAGTTGCTGTTTTTGAGGGGCTCTGGCAGGGGGTGGGGGTGGGGGTGGGGGGGTGAACCTGCAACCCAGGTCTGAGCCCTGGACCAGAAATGGATCTTCTGACCCTTCCCTCTCAGTCCAACGCACTAACCACTGGGAAACACTGGCCAGGCTGGGAAAGTTTTGATTTCCTGTGTGGTCACCTGGTCTCTGAGGCAGGATGGCGGCTTCTCGGGCCTCCCCGGCTCCTCAGCTGCAGCCCGTGGCTCCTCTGCGCCCACAAGATCCACCTCAGACCAGAGGTGTGGGAGGTGGAGAAGGGTCGGGCCGTGGTGACCAGCGTGGGGCCCGGCCTCGTCGCCCGCCCTCCACTTTAAGGCACATCCGGCGGGTGGTACGGAGTTACCGGGAGGTTCCTCTGAGTTGAGGTGAATCCAGAAGCGATTACCCCCCCACACACACACAGATCAGGGAAGCTGCAGGAAGGGCCACTGCACCTCACCCCTGCTTTCTGCTTGCAGACCTGCCAGGAGCCCGGGCTGAGCCGCCCCTGGCTCTGCCCTCAGACCTGCCCTCACCCTGGCCTCAGCCACGGCAGCCATCTGTGGCACAGGAGGGACCCCCAATCCCTCTTACCTGCCCTTTTTGAATAATAATAATTTGATCTTAAATGCCACCTAAGGTTAGGGTCTTGCCCCACCCCAGTGGTCCACCTGCTCAGCAAGACCTGCTGGCACTGGGACGTCCCGGGAATGAGCCTTCCTAGCACCGTGGGACTCCGTTATCCAACCGAGAGGCTGGTCATCAACGCATCCTTTGGACTGACTCCTGACCAAAAGGGCGATGTGTGGACAAAAGGAGCCACAAGCTCAGGGGAGGCCTGTGTGGCAGTCTTGCAAACTCAAAGCCCTAGAATAACCACAAAAGATGGTCTGAAAATTAAATATTTAACTGCAAACAGGCTATGGTGGGCAGTCATGGCCTAGGCCGGTATTTCCCCTGAAAAAGATCAATTTAGGTCTTCTTTCCTGAGCCCATTTGCCTTTTTGCCCGTAAGATAACATATCTGTGAGATGTCCTGGTAACTTGTAACTTCCCTTTTTCTGGAGCCCCTGGGACACAACCACACGTGGTGGGCGCCAGGACAGATGCCTCAGATTCCTTCATTATCATGTGAATTGTTCCTGCACCCACCTAAGTACACGTCCCTCATCTCACTTTTTATCCAATCCCAGGGCTTTCCCACCGCTATGCTTGCTCCCGCCTCCTCACTCCATCACCAATGAGTTCAAGCAACCCACCTCTGACCCTCCTCTGATGGCCATGTACAAATAGAAATGTAACCGGCCATTCTCCGGAGCATTATCTCAATTTGCTGAGGTTCTGCTTCCCGGCAATTGTGGACAGTTTGGCTCAAATAAACTCACACAGATTCTCTACAGGTTTCAGTGGGTTTTTACGTTAACATTCCTTGTTTGAGTTTCGGGTATCGGATGCATTCAGTCACACAACCTTCGGCTAAAAGAACATGTTAGCCAGGCACTTAAAAAGGGTTTCTGACCCTAGCTGGTTTGGCTCAGTGGGTAGAGTGTCGGCCTGTGGACTAAAGGGTCTCAGGTTCAATTCCGGTCAAGGCACATGCCCAGGTTGTAGGCTCCATCCCCAGTAGGGTGTGCAGGAGGCAGCCAATGTTTCTATCTCTCCCTCCCTCCCTCCCTCCCTTCCTCCCTCCCTCCCTCCGACCCCCTTCCTATCTGAAAGAAAAAAACAAAACCAAGACCACGTCTCTGAGCCCTGGCCCGTGTGGCTCCGTGGCAAAGCGCCAGCCTGCACACCAAAGGGTCTTGGGTTTGATTCCTGGTTGAGGCTCATGCCTTGCTGTCCTGACCCCGAGGCGAAGGCGGCCTGAGGTGGAAAGGGGGCCGAGCTGGTGGGAGGAGGGAAGGGGAGGCCCCGGCCAGCACCACCGGTCGCTGTGATGGACAGACGGGCTGGTAGGGATGACACAGTGTGAACCAGGCGGCAGAGACGGGGGCATCGCGGTCCCCCAGGCCCGCCCAGGCCCCTCACCTGCTCCGAAGGCCGGAGGCCAGCGGGCGCCTCCAGGCCAGGGCTCCGTGGGGGGCGGCAGCAGGAGGTGGGGGAACCGTCTCTGGGGTTTCCCGGTCGCCTCCCGCCTCCTCCACCTGCAGCTCCGTTCCTGCCCCGCGGTCGGCTGAGGGTCCCGGGCGGGTCTGGGCCCGGGGCAGCGGGCGGCGGGGTGTCAGCCTCCTCCTGCAGCATCGGCGTGGTCTCGGTGTCGGGGGCCGGGGGGCCGCTCTCAGGGGCCGTGGTCTGCAGGGTCTGGACGAGACGGACGTTGCCAAGTGACTAAAGGATAAAGCCGTTCCTGTGTGACAGCCCCCCAAGCCACTGGGGGGGGGAGGGGCGTGGCCTGAGCGTCAGCCGGCCCTGTGCCTTTTAGACAAAAACACCCCGAGCTGAGGGTCCGGCTGAGCGTCCACTCAGGAAGCAGGAGGTCGGGCTGAATTGGAGATCGGGACCCAGGCCCGGGCTCTATTCCCAGAGCGGGGCGGGCAGGAGGCAGCGGGTCCCTCACTCTCTCTGCTCACGGATGCTTCCACTTTGTGTTGTTGTTGTTAATCCTCACCCGAGGATATTTTCCCATTGATTGTCAGAGACAGTGGAAGAGAGAGGGAGAGACAGAGAGAAACATCCATGTGAGAGAAATACATGGATTAGGTGCCTCCTACTCATGCCCTGATCAGGGCCCGGGCCTGGGAGGGGCCTGCGACCCAGGTACCTGCCCTTGACCAGAATCGAACCCGGGACCCTTCAGTCCGCAGGCCGACGCTCTATCCCCTGAGCCACACCGGCCGGGGCATCATCCATGCTTCCCTCTCCTCCTCTCCCCTCCTCTGTCCGGAACCCATAAAGACTGGGCTGAATGGTGACCCCAGAAAGACGTGCCCACCCCCGGGCCTGTGCCGGCCTCATTGGAAGTGCCCACCCCCTCACGCCGCCGCCGGGGCCCATGGGTGCGGGTGGCCCCAAAGCCGGTGTCTGCGGAGCGTCCCCGTGAGGACCCTTCAGAGCGACGCGGGGAGGCGGCCGGGAGTGCGGAGGCCGAGCAGGCACCCAGGGGCGGCGGCGGGTGCGGTGTACAGGGGGGACCCCCGGGGCCTCCAGGCAGCCCCCACCGGCCCCGCATGGTGGCTACTGGCCCCGGTTTGGGACAATAGTTGGTATTTTTAAAAATATATATTTTATTGATATTTTACAGAGAGAAAGGGAGAGAGATAGAGAGGTAGAAACATTAATGAGAGAGAAACATCGACCAGCTGCCTCCTGCACACCCCCCACTCGGGATGTGCCTGTAACCAATGTACATGCCCTTGACCAGAATCAAACCCGGGACCCTTCAGTCCGCAGACCGAAGCTCTATCACTGAGCCAAACTGGTTTCGTCAATAGTTGCTGTTTTTGAGGGGCTCTGGCAGGGGGTGGGGTGGGGGGGTGAACCTGCAACCCAGGTCTGAGCCCTGGACCAGAAATGGATCTTCTGACCCTTCCCTCTCAGTCCAACGCACTAACCACTGGGAAACACTGGCCAGGCTGGGAAAGTTTTGATTTCCTGTGTGGTCACCTGGTCTCTGAGGCAGGATGGCGGCTTCTCGGGCCTCCCCGGCTCCTCAGCTGCAGCCCGTGGCTCCTCTGCGCCCACAAGATCCACCTCAGACCAGAGGTGTGGGAGGTGGAGAAGGGTCGGGCCGTGGTGACCAGCGTGGGGCCCGGCCTCGTCGCCCGCCTCCGCCTCCGGACACGGGCCATCCACCCCCGCGGGGCATTCTGGGGGACAGGGGAGGATCAGCAGCTCGGACGACATGTCCAGGTGGTCTTCAGGCAGGAGGCGGGCCCCCGTCGTGGGGACCGGAGCGTCTGCACCTCGGGTCTCAGGCGAGGACACGAAGGGCTCTGGGCTCTCAGGCACCTGAAAAGGCAAGACGAGGGTCAGGGGGCCAGCCGGCCGCCCCCACAAGAGGAGAGGGGCCCGCAGACTCCACGCTCAGTGGGGCCTGGCCACCTCTGGTCTCAGCTCCGCCCTCACGGCTGGCTCCGAGGGCCTCGGTGCCTGTTTCCCCATGTGGATTGGGCCTTCCACTTTAAGGCCCAATCCACATGGGCCTTATGGCTGGTGGGTGGTTACGGAGGTGCTGGGAGGTTCCTCTGAGCTGAGATGAATCCAGAAGCGATCACCCCTCCCCCCAGATCAGGGAAGCTGCAGGAAGGGCCCCTGCACCTCACCCCTGCTTTCTGCTTGCAGACCTGCCAGGAGCCCGGGCTGAGCCGCCCCTGGCTCTGCCCTCAGACCTGCCCCCACCCTGGCCTCGGCCACGGCCACCATCCGTGGCACAGGAGGGACCCCCAATCCCTCTTACCTGCCCTTTTTGAATAATAATAATTTGATCTTAAATGCCACCTAAGGTTACGGTGTTGCCCCACCCCAGTGGTCCACCTGCTCAGCAAGACGCGCTGGCACTGGACGTCCCGGGAATGAGCCTTCCTAGCCCGGGCCCCGATCCAGACTCCAGCAGGGGCACCTAATCCATGTGTTTCCCTCACACCATTGTCTCTGTCTTTCTCTCGCTCTTCTACTCTTACTTTTTATTTTTAAATATATTTTATTGATTTTTTACAGAGAGGAAGGGAGAGGGATAGAGAGTCAGAAACGTCGATGAGAGAGAAACATCCATCAGCTGCCTCCTGCACACCTCCCACTGGGAGGAGCCTGCGACCCGGGTACCTGCCCTCGACCAGAATGGAACCCGGGACCCTTCAGTCCGCAGGCCGGCGCTCCATCCACTGAGCCGCACCGGCCGGGGCATCATCCATGCTTCTTTCCCCTCCTCTCCCCTCCTCTGTCCGGAACCCATAAAGACTGGGCTGAATGGTGACCCCAGAAAGACGTGCCCACCCCCTGGGCCTGTGCCGGCCTCATTGGAAGTGGGGGCTCTGCCGCCGCCGGGGCCCATGGGTGCGGGTGGCCCCAAAGCCGGTGTCTGCGGAGCGTCCCCGTGAGGACCCTTCAGAGCGACACAGGGAGGCGGCCGGGAGGGGGGGTAGAGGGGGGACCCCCAGGGCCTCCAGGCAGCCCCCACCGGCCCCGCATGGTGGCTGCTGGCCCCGGGATGTTGCTGTTTGTGAGCCCAGGAAACCGTACGGAGCCCTGGCCCTGCGCCTCCGTCTCCACGCGGCCGACCGGGCGTGCCAGGCTCCTCCCAGCAGACACTGGGGGCTCGGCGCCCCCGAAAGCTGTGCTGGGCACCAGGCGGGCCGGTGGCCTCCCCGCCGCTGTCTCCCTCCCTCCGGGCCGCCCCTGGGACATCCCAGGGGGACACTCACGTGGCCCTGGCTGCCGGGCTCCACCGACGCCGCTGGAAACCAGACGGAAGAGAAGCAGGTGAAGGCACAGCGGCCGCCACCGCCACTGCCGCCGCCGCCGCCAGTCACTGAGGCCCGTCCTGCCCGCCCCCGTCAGAGGGCAGCGGGGCTGGAAGCTCCACCGCCAGGGCTACCATCACGTCCGGGGCCACCACGCGGCACCCTCTGCTCGGGGTCCCCTCTGCCGTCCCGGCGCCCCCGCCCCCGCCCAGCCCCAGATCCCGCCCCCCTGGGCGCCCCGGGCCTGCGGTGGGCGTGCACACGGGAGCCGGAGCCGCCTGAGCTGGTGGTCCGACAGGAATGTGGCAGATACAGGCACACACACACACACACACACACACACCGTCACCCTGGAGGATAATGAGCTCCAGTGAAGACCTGGGGTGAGGGCTCGGAGGAGGGGGCGGGGGGGGGGACCAACAGGGCACGTGGCTGAGACGGACATTAACCCGACACGGGCTTCCGAGAGGCCAGGGCCGAGCATTTGCTGCAGGGAAAGTGCTTATGTTTGGCGAAACGGCACATCCACTGGGGACGCGGCACCCCTGCGGGCACACGGGGAGACGTGAGCGTCCTGGGTGCCCTCCCCTCCGCCACGGCCCCGGGCCCTCCCTGCCTCCCCCCTGCGCCCCCCATGCCCGCCGTCTGCAGCCGCCGCGTGGCCTAGGTCTCAGCGGCACCCGCACACGCACAGGCCCCGAGTTAGAAAGTGAGCCCCGCCCGGCCGGCGTGGCCCAGGGGCTGAGCGTTGACCTAGGCACCAGGAGGTCAGGGTTCCGTTCCCGGGCAGGGCACAGGCCCGGTGTGGGCTCCATCCCCAGGGGGGGGCGTGCAGGAGGCAGCCGGTCCATGATTCTCTCTCATCATGGATGTTCCCCCTCCCCTCTCTCTTTCTCTCCCCCCATCAACCTCCCCCCCCCCCCGGCTCCCTTCTGCTCTGACGTCAATAAAAACATATAAAAGTGGGTCAGAAGGTGAGCGCAGCGGCGTTCTACGCGTGAAAGGCTGGTCAGGAACCTGCTGGGCCTCCAGCCGAGCTGCTGCTCCCTCCTCCCGGGGCGCTCCCCTCCGCCTACCTCCTCTCCGCCACTGGGCGATGGCGAAGGCGATGGCGAAGGCGATGATGACAAGGACCACCACAGACACCACAGACACCACAGCGAGGGAACCGTCTGCAGGTCCTGGGGGCACAGAGCGCGCTGGAGCGGGTAAGGTGTCCCTCGCGGAAGGACACGCCCCCGCAGGGCCGCCCTCCCCGAAGGTGTCCAGGGTGGGGCTCCTGGGCCGGAGGGCAGCCACCCCCGACGGTGCGGACGAGGGAGAGGACCCCATGGCGACTGCGGGGAGGCCCGAGGGCCGGGCCGGGCCAGCCCAGGAGCCTCTGTTGAGACGGCTCGGGGGCCTGGTCTCCCCTGGTGACGGTACACCAAGCGGAGCCACCCACGCGGTCACGGGCGAGGGCAGCCCGTCGGAGCTGTGGCCGGGCGGGGCAGGCCCAGGAGGTGGAGGGACAGCAGTGACGCTGCCACGGCGGCTTTTTTGAAGTGCATTTATTTTTCATTTTTCCCATTGATTTTTTTTGGGGGGGGAGGGGAGGAGAGGGAGGAGAGGGAGAGACTGAGAGAAACGTTGATGTGAAAGTGTGAGGGACACACCAATGGGCTGCCACACGCCCCCCCGACCGGGGCTGGGGATTGAGCCTGCAACCGGGTACCTGCCCTTGACTAGGAATCAAACCCACCACCCTTCGATCCACGGGCCGAGGCTCTAACCCCTGAGCCAACCGGCCAGCGCTCTGACCACTGGTGTTTAGTCGCTGATTAGTTCCTAACTGTGATCTTTTTGAGGGGGTAGGCACTGATGGTGCTTTAAACCCGGCCAGCCTGGCTCAGGGGTTGAGCGTCGACCAATGACCCAGGAGGTCACGGTTCCATTCCAGGTCAGGGCACAAGCCCGGGTTGTGGGACTCGATCCCCAGTGGGGGGCGTGCAGGAGGCAACCGGTCCGTGATTCTCTCTCCATGAGTCCATGAAGCATCGCTGATGTTTCTCTCTCTCCCTCCCTCTCCCTTCCTCTCCGCAATCAATGAAAATATATTAGAGCCGAAAGCGGTTTGGCTCAGTGGATAGAGAGTCGGCCTGCGGACTGAAAGGTCCCGGGTTCGATTCCGGTCAAGGGCATGTACATTGGTTGTGGGCACATCCCCGGTAGGGGGTGTGCAAGAGGCAGCTGGTCGATGTTTCTCTCTCATTGACGTTTCTGGCTCTCTATCTCTCTCCCTTCCTCTTTGTAAAATATCAATAAAATATATATTTTTAAAAAGAAAATATATTAGAAAAAAATAATAATAAATAAGCAAACAAATAAAGCCCCGCACACCCACCACATCCCGCCTGCAGCCCCGTTCCTCCGGGGCAGAGCTGAGCACTGACCGCAGGCCCAGAGCCGGGCCAGCCCCAGTGCGGAGGCGGCTGCCCGTGGAAGAGGGGCCGCTCACCTGGCCGTGCGGGGGCTCCTGGGGCGCACACGGTGTCCCTCGTGGCGGTGCAGGCCTGCAGGGCGGCGCCGGGGCAGCTGAGAGGAAGGAGCGAAGGACCCAGCCTCAGTGCCCAGCCAGGCCGGCCCCGCCGGAGGCCCACAGGCTCCGGGACCGGTGAGAGCACAGCGGGGAGTTCGGGGTCCGGGGTGTGGCTCTGAGGACCGCGCCGAGAGGGAGCAGCCCCGAGAGGAAGCCCGTGGAAACCAGGCAGGCAGGCGAGTGGAGAAGCCGAGCCCTGATCAAACCGGACCTGCAGGCGGCCCCTGCTCTGGGCTTGCCGGATCCCAGGGCCACGGCTCTCGGCGGACTGAGTCACCATGAAGGCGACGCCCTACAACTCGCCTCACAAAGGGCGCTGCTGGGGCTCAGGGCTGGGCGTCGGCCTAGGTCCCAGGAGGGCACGGTGCGGTTTCCGGTCAGCGCACACGCCCGGGGTGGGGGCTCCATCCCCAAAGGGGGGTGTGCAGGAGGCAGCCGGCCCACGATTCTCTCTCCCTCGCTCTCTGACATCAATTGAAACCCATTTATTTTAAAAAGGGAGCCACTCTGCTGGCGGTTTTCCCGCTGTCACGGCTCCCAGAAGGCCCTTCCCTGCCCAGAGCTGCCCCTCCGAACCGTCCACGGCTCCCACCCGCCTCCCCCCTCGGCCTCTGCTTCCCCCACAGCCCCGCCCTCACCCCCCGGCCTCCGTGCCCGACCCCTCGGGGGCTCAGGGGTGAGCGGGCGGTGGCCCCGTGGGGGGCGGAGCCCTGGCCCGGGGCGGCCCCGGGGACACAGCCAGGCCAGGGGTTCGCCTCCATCCGCAGGCGCTCCACGGCAGGTGCCGCCAGGCTCCGGCGGGAGCCCCGAGGGGCGCGGATACCGAGGCGGACAGGCCCGGGCGGCGGGCACCGAGGCGGACAGGCCCGGGCGGCGGGCACCGAGGCGGACAGGCCCGGGCGGCGGGCACCGAGGCAGACAGGCCCGGGCGGCGGGCACCGAGGCGGACAGGCCCGGGCGGCGGGCGCGGAGGCGGTACCTGGTGCAGGGGAAGCACCTCTCCGAGCAGTACTCCGAGTCGCAGTAGTACTCCCCGGGCTTGCACCGGCACTGCCGGTCCCGGGTCGGGGTGCAGTCACGCACCATCTCCTGGTCTGCGGGGGAGGGGAGGCTGAGTCAGAACGGGGTGCAGTCACATACCATCTCCTGATCTTCCGGGTCGGGGGAGGCTGGGTCAGGCACCAGGGCTGGGACTGTTGCACCCAGACCAGCCCCTTCCGGCCGCTGAGTCACAGTCTCCCTCCCTTCTCACATTTACAGGCGACAAGGTGACAACTGCACTCTATTTCCAGCAATCAGGGAGCCAGTGGACAGAGAGGGGGACTCTGAAACCTGGGGTGTCTGTGGGCGGGCCAGAGGGGTCCCTGAAACCTGGGGTGTCTGTGGACGGGCCTCTGGGGCTGGTCTCCGTGGGGGGCACTGTGTGAAGTCACGTGTCGCTTTACCCGCCTTCCCTGCCCGTGGACACGGGGCGCACACGGCCCGGCTCTGACACACGGAGAGGGGGCCCCGGTGTCCACGGAGGAGGGCAGGTGGGCGGGGAGTGGCGTGGGCCCGTGAGAATGTCACCCACTGCACCCCAACGTTTCTCCCGAGTGCACCCCGATCCCACGTCTCCTGTCGGGCAGGGGTCCCGCCGCCCTCCCCACGTGCGGCACCGGCTCTGGGCTGTGAGACGGCCCCCTCCACTCCTGAGACCCTTTCTTTTCTCTCTTAATTACGTTGCTACTGAGGCCCGGTGCACAAAATCCATGCGGGGGGGGGAGGGGGGCGTGTCCCTCAGCCTAGCTGCACCCTCTCCAATCTGGGACATCCCTCTCCCAGTCCAGGACTGCTAGCTCTCAACCATTCAACTGATCACCCCCTAACCACTCCCCTGCCAGCCTGATTGACGCCTAACTGCTCCTCTGACGGCCTGATTGCCCTCCCCTGCAGCCTGGTCGCCCTCAACTGCCCTACCCTGCTGGCCTGATCACCCACAACTGCCCTCCCCTGCTGGCCTGATCACCCACAACTGCCCTCCCCTGCTGGCCATTTCCTGGCAGCCATCTTGTGCCCACATGAGGACAGCCATCTTGGGTGTTGGAGTGATGGTCAATTTGCATATTATTTTTTTATTAGATAGGCTTGATTTTACTTATTTATTCATTTAACCTGAGAATATTTTTCCCTATTAATATTAGACCTTTAGAAAATGCTTTTTGAAATTAATACACACACACACACACACACACACACACATTCTTGCCCTAACCGGTAGAGCATCAGCATGAAGGGTTCCAGGTTCAATTCCAGTGAAGGGCACATCCCCAGTAGGGGGTGTGCAGGAGGCAGCTGATTGATGTTTAACTCTCTATCCTTCTCCCTTTCTCTCTGTAAAAAAAATCAATAAAATATTTTTAAATTAAATACATATATCCTACCTAATAAACCTAATAAAAGTAATATGCAAATTAACCATCACTTTACTACACCCACAAATCACGCCCACCAGCCAATCAGAGCAAGTATGCAAATAAACCCAACCAAGATGGCTACAGCCATAGAGAGCAGGAGGGAGACTTGGGTTTCCCTGGCAATGGAAGAAGCCAAGCTTTCCGCCTGCCCTTCCTGGCCTAAGACTCCACTCAGGGCTACAAAGTTTCAATTGTAGAAGGTAAACAAATCCAAACAGAAATGGCGGCAGCCACAGAGCGAGCAGGAAGCTTGGCTCCGCTCCAGTCCACATAGTTTCAATTGTAGAAGGTAAATAAATTCCAGATACCAGGGCCTCTGCTTGGGTCACCAGTGGGCATGGGTGGCCTGCAAATCACCACAAGTCCCTCACTCAGGCTGCCCCATTCCACAAGGGAACTCCCACCCTGATCCGGGACACCCTTCAGGGCAAACCAGCTGGCCCCCACCCATGCATCAGGCCTCTATCCTTCCTAATAAAAGAGAAATATGCAGATTAACCATCACTCCAACACAATATGGCTGCTTCCATGTGGTCAAAGATCTTGCCCCTATGTGGACACAAGATGGCCACCACAAGATGGCCAGCAGGGAAGGACAGTTGGAGGAGATCAACCCTGCAGGGGAGGGAAGTTGGGGGCAAACAGGCTGGCAGGGGAGCAGTTAGACATCAATCAGGCTGGCATGGTAGTGGTTAGGGGTGATCAGGCTGGCCAGCAGAAGTGGTTAGTGGCAATCAGAAAGGCAGGAAGGTCAGCAGTTGGAAGCCAGCAGTCCTGAATTATGAGAGGGATGTCCCAGATTGGAGAAGGTGCAGGCTGGGCTGAGGGACACGCCCTAAATTTTGTGCACCAGGCCTCTAGTGTGTGTGTGTGTGTGTGTGTTTGTGTGTGTGTGTGTGTGTGTATACCCTGTTTCCCCAAAAATAAGACAATGTCTTATATTAATTTTTGCTCCCAAAGATGCGCTAGGTCTTATTTTCAGGGGATGTCTTATTTTTCCATGAAGAAGAATATGGTGCATATTTATTGTTAGATGAAAATAAAGGAAATTTATTATCTGTATACGGTACGGTAGTATCATAGTTGTCAACACAAACCAGACAAACTGAATCCTACAGTATCAAGAATTTACTCATTTATCAATGACAATCATGTCATCATCTTCTGGAACATCATCATAACAATCCAATTCCTGAATTTCCTGGTGAATTTCTTGTGACTCCATTTCTTTCAGAATCAGTGGACCAATCTCTCATGTTTAGCAATAGCACTGTCTTTAAATGAGTACGTCTTGTCAAGGCAGCCTGCTCGCAGTGCATTTGCAATGCAACTGTCAGTGATTTTCTCCCATGAATTCTTCACCCAAGTCACAACTTCTTGCAGTTTAGGTTTCACAAAGTTTCCACGCTGATTTCTCTCCATTCACACAGCAGTGACACCAGGACTGCGCATAACGTTACTGATTGCTAGATGCCAGTCGGGGTGGCCCTAGCGACCAGTTTATGGTAAATTAATTTTCATTCTGAGACAGAGCCTGGGGGCCTTATTTTTGGGGGGATGCCTTATATTTCACTCAGAAGGAAACCTGTAAGTAGGTCTTATTTACAGAGGATGTCTTATTTTTGGGGAAACACAGTGTGTGTGTGTGTGTGTGTGTGTGTGTGTGTGTATAAAATTGATTTTAGAGAGGAAAAAAGAGAGAGGGAGAGAGAAACATCAATGAGGACAGAGAATCATTGACCGGCTGCCTCCTGCCCGCCCCCTGCTAGAGATTCGAAACCTGGGCATCTGCCCTGAGCGGGAGGAACCTTGACCTCCTGGTTCACTGGTTGATGGTCAACCACTGAGCCACACCGGCCGGGCCCCACTGATTTTCTAGAGAGTGGAAGGGAGGGGAGAGACAGAGAGAGACAGGCAGCGACGAGATGCCGCCCACCCACAACCCACTGCGGCCGGGGATGGACCCGCCACGGAGGCGTGTGCGGCCGCACCCTCCGTCCTCGGCTGACCCTCACCCACTGAGCCCGGCCGACCAGGGCTGTCCTCACTGATTTCCCGAGAGACAGAGAGGGAGAGAGAAACGTGGACCCGCTGCCTCCTGCACACTCCCCACTGGGGAGGGTGCCAGCGGCCCAGACCCGGGCCGAGGCCCACGCTCCAAGGGCCTCAGGGCTCCTGTCGCCCGCCCATCACTCCCGCCGCATCCTCGCTCGGCGAACCCGCCCCGATGGCCTCCGCAGCCCAGCGCCCTGCACCCCTCATCACCACCTGTGGGGGACGCCCCACGCCAGTCCAGGGGGTGGGGTGCTCTGCCCGACACAGACCCACGCCTCACGGCGCCCGCTTACCTTTCCGGCACGGGGTACACAGCAAGCAGGACACTTCCCTGTTGGGGTGGCTCAGGAAGGACCCGGGGGGGCACGGACAGCACCCCCTGGCCTGGCCCATGTAGCAGTCCTCCGTGAGGTAGTGGCCTGAGGCAGCAGAGGCACAGGGGGAGGTGGGGGAGGCACAGAGGGGAGGTGGGGGAGGCACAGAGGGGAGGCTCAGAGGGGAGGCGGGGGAGGCACAGGGGGAGGCTCAGAGGGGGGGTACAGAGGGGAGGCGGGGGAGGCACAGAGGGGAGGTGGGGGAGGCACAGGGGGAGGCTCAGAGGGGGGGTACAGAGGGGAGGCGGGGGAGGCACAGAGGGGAGGTGGGGGAAACACAGAGGGGAGGCGGGGGAGGCACAGAGGGGAGGCACAGAGGGGAGGCACAGAGGGGAGGTGGGGGAGGCACAGGGGGAGGTGGGGGAGGAACAGAGGGGAGGCACAGAGGGGAGGCGGGGGAGGCACAGAGGGGAGGTGGGGCCCCACGCTGGCCCCTCCAGGTCCCTGAGGCCAGGCCCTCCCCACAGCCCCAATCCTCAGCTACATGTGTCCCAGGAACCCGGGACCTGCCTCACCCCTGGGCCTTTACGGACCTCCCGCAGACCGGCTAAGAGGGGTGCTGGTGTGCACACTGGAGCCCGCCGAGACCCCGCATCTCCCCCACGCCGACACCCCGGGGCGCTCAGCAGCTCCCGGGCCACCCGGCCACCCCCCAGCACAGCCGGCCACGCCCGCAGGAGCCCGCAGCCCGGCGCCCGCCCGGCCAGGCTGTCCTGAGCCGGAGCCACGCCTCGCACTCGGCCCCTCCGGCTGGTGTGGGACTCGCTGCGTCTCCGTCACACTGTGGCTGTGCCCGCTCACATGTGCGGACGTGTGGAGGGAGCAGCGTGTGCATGGCGTGTGTGCGTGGGGGTTAGGTGAGTGGTCCGGGGCTGGGGCTCAGTCCTGGGGAGCCCAGGAAGTTCCTGGCTGACAGGAGGTGGGGGTGGGGGTGAGGGTGGGGGTGGGTTGAGTGGGGGTGGAGGGTGAGGGGAGCAGGGGTGTGGTCGGCCCCTAGAAAGAGGAGCCCCCTGAATGCAGGCTCACTGACCATGTGGTCCCCTGTCTGTGTGCAGTGGGGTCCAGGCGTGAGGACCAGGCTCCCCGGGGTCCCGGGTTCGGCCCTGACTGGCCAGGAGGGGCGAGGCTGGAGGGCGGGCAGAGCAGGGCCTGGAAGCTGGGGCTCCCCCCTGCTCTGGGGGAGCCTCCTCCTGAGCCGGAAAGAGCCTGGGTGCCCCTCACGGCCCTGACATCACGGCCCGGACAGGGCGCTCCTGATGGGGGTTCCTGGGGAGCATGGGGCCTGGGCACCCCCGCTTCCGGCTGAGTAAGCAGAGTCCCTGTGGGCGGAGAGCCCAGGCGGGTGCGGAGGGGGGAGGGCGGTGAGCGGGGGTGGGGGGGGTGCTGCCAGGGTAAGTGCTGGGAGAGGCCCGCCCACCGCCAAGGCTCAGTCCAGAACATTCCACGGCGAGAGGAGGCGAGGGTTGGTGCTGTGTGGGGGGCCTGGCCTCGGACGGACCAGGAGGGGTCGGCGCTGGGTCCCCACCTCCCCTCTGTGCCTCCCCCGCCTGCAGCTCCGGGCCAGGGGCAGAAGGCTCACTCACCAGCCTCACAGAGGCGGCCAGAGGGGTTCCTCACCGCAAGCTGGTTGGGGCCGCCCGGTTCCGCGCCGCTTGCCATGGCCGCCTGAAATCAGCCAGCATGGCTCAGGGGCTGAGCGCCGACCTCTGACCCAGGAGGTCAGGGTTCCATTCCCGGGCAGGGCACAGGCCCGCGTTGCGGGCTCCATCCGCAGTGGGGGGCGTGCAGGAGGCAGCCGACCCGTGATTCTCTCTCCTCACGGACGTTTCTCTCCCCCCTTCTCTCCCTTCCTCTCTGAGATCAGTAAAAATTATTAGAAGAAAAAGGAAGGCCACTGCACGCCCGCCTGCCGTGGGCCTTCGCACGCCGACCTCTGCACTCCGGGAGGCCGGCTATTTTCTACCGGAAACGCACCTCCTCCTTGCGGACAGACACGCCGGCCCTGCCTGAGTCACACGAGCTCTCGGCCCGCTCAGAGCCGGTGCCTCCCGGCTCGGGAGCTGGCTCCTGGCCCTGCACCATCTCCAGGATGCCGCCCCGGGTGGCCTGAGGCAGGGCAGTGCCTCTGGGTGGCTGTGTTCCCTCTCCCGGGTGCGCTGGGAGCGTCCCCGCTTTCAGAAACCGCGCCGCCTCTGTGGGAAGGTTTGGTCTCTGAGAACGGCATGAAAGCTGGCCGGTGTGGCCCCGTGGATAGAGCACGGGCCTGCGGTTCCGTTCTGGTCAAGGGCACGCAGGGAGGCAACCCATGGGTGTGTTTCTCTCTGTCTTCCCCTCTGTCTCCCACTCTCCCTAAACATCAATGGGGACGTATTCCCGGGTGAGGATTCATAATGATAAAATGCTGGCATTGAAGGTTCAGATCAGCTCCCTCTGAAACCTCACCGGGAGCCACGTTTAGACACCCGGCCGAGGGGGGGAATCCCCCTGCGAGTGCCCGTCTCCGCGGTCGGTCACCGCCCTGGAGGTGGCGTGAGGCCAGGTGCTGCTGTTCAGACGGAGCCGTCAGTCAGCTCCCTCCGAAGCAGACGCGGCTCAGCGCCGAGTTCCAACCTTAGGACCGGGCCCCTCACCGCAGGCAGGCCCGGCACCACGGCGCAGAGCGCACGCCGCTGTTCCAAACGGACACAGACCCACGGGGGAGCCTGGTGGTTTGGGTCGATTTTAAAAGACTCGGGACCCTGCTCTCGGGCTTTGGTGGGGAGCCCGTGGGAGCCAGCTCCGGGGGGGCCGGCCGGCGGGGCGGGGGCGGGGGGCGCGCTTCCGGGGTGAGGGCTGCACCCTCTGCGGCGGGGATGGCCTCGCTCCCGTGAACACCTCGAAACACCGAAGCCACACGTCAGACCGGGGGCGCTCGGCGTGTGCCGACTACACCCCCATAAGCTGGCCCAACCCGCCGCCGGCTAGCAAGAAGCTCCCGCCCGCCCCGGGGTCCGCATCCGGCCCCCGCAGAGCCGGGCCGGCGGCCGGGCCGTGCGCACAGCCCCGCGCACCCGCGGGCAGGCCCGGCGCGCCCAGCCTGAGGGGCGTCCCCCCGAGTGCCCGGGGCTGGGAGCGGGGCGCGCGACTCCCCGGGCCAGACCCGTCCCCGCCGGACGGGGTCTCCCCGGCCCGCCCCGCCGCGCACCCACCTGCGGCCGGAGGAGGAGCGGCGAGCGGGCGACGTGGGCCGGAGACCTGGGCGACCCGAGCTCCTCGGCGGCCGGCGGCGCGCTCCCGCCTTTATAGCCCCGCCCCTCGCGCTCCTATTGGCTGCTGGCGGGAGCGAGCGGCCCGGATTGGCGGCGGCGGCCGGGGGTGGGGCGCTCACCTGGGGAGCGGCTTCCCGCCAACGCCGCATCCGCCCGTGGCGCGTGCAGCGCGTGGGCTGGCCACGACCCCGCGGCACGTGGAGGCCACGCCAGACGCCCCTCGGGAAGCGCCGCCCGCCTTCCCGCCGCCGCCCCCCCCCAGGCCCGGCATCTGGGCACGTGCTGCCAGCTCCCCGCGCTGCCCCGGGCCCGGCCCCAGCCTCGTCTCCTCGGGGGAATGGCCCGGGCGCTGACGCCACGGGGGCGGCTCCGGGACGCGAGGCTGGGACTGTGTCCGGGGGTCCAGGAGCCGCGGGTCTGGCAGCAGGGGACACTGCGTGCCCACAGGAGGGGGGGAGAGGGGAGATGAGAGGGTGACAGGGCAGGGGGCAGAGAGCAGGCCAGGCGGGCGGGGCAGCCTGACGTCCCCCCTCGATGCAGAGGACGCCCCGCAGGGCCCGGGTGCTGACCTGGCGCCTGGGCCCCGGGCTGGCCCCCCGACGGGCCTGGGGGGGCCGGCTCTCCCGCTGCAGGGTGCACAGAGCCCCGTCCTGCTCGTACTGGGCCAGGTCCTTCCGGGGGTCCCAGGGGCTGTGGCTGCAGGGCCAGAGGGCGTCCGTGGGCGAGGCCAATGCTCCTCACGGGGAGGGACACCAGCCAGAGCCCCCCCCCCCTGAGAGCCCTTGGAGTGACGCCCCAGGACCACGCTGGTGTCGGGCGGGCTGCAACGTGAAGACACAGCACAGAGACTCGGCAGAAGGCCGGGACCAGTTGGGACACATGCAAGTGGAAGCCCAGCCAGGTTTCTCCCTCTCCCTCCCTCCCTCTCACTCTCTCCCTCCCTCCCTCCCTCTCACTCTCGCCAAAAATCCACCTCAGGTGAAGATGAACCATAAAAGGAAAAAGGAAAGGAAAGGCCTGGGCCAGAAACAGACCATTGTCTCACTAATTAGAAGGGCGGAACTGGGAAAGCTGGTCAACCCAGAAGCTCTGCAAGGTCAGAGCCTCGCACTTCCAATCGAGAAAATGGTAACTGAGGCAACACTAAATACAAACAATGAATCCCCGCCATTACTGGAATTGCCTGCGAAGGGAAACGGGTGGATCCCAACCTGACGGCCTACGCAAGGACGAAAGACGAAAGACGTAGTCCTCCCCCTGGAGGCGGGCTCCCGCCGGCCCCCAGTGTTCCCAAATTAATGCTTTTCTAATCTCTTGCATTTGTGTGCGGCCTCCTCCAGAACCCAAACCCTGAACCGGAACCCTGAACCACGCGGGACGCGAAAGGGGTTCCCTCAGGTCTCCCAGCTGGAGAAGTGACAGCTCATTTGTCTCCCCACCCTGTTGGCGCCCCACCCTGTCCCTGGATTCTCCCAGGGCCTCAGAGAGCCAAGGAGCCCAGGGAGGGGCTGGGACGGAAAGACAACCCTCCAACCTTCCGGGTGCCGCACCCTCAGCGGGTCCCGCCCACCAGCTCAGGGCCCCTGGGACCCCCCCACCCCCCTCACCCCCCCACCCCCCCACCCCCCCACCCCGCAGTGCTGCTCCCGCCTGCCCCGACCCCGCCCCGGGAAGCTTTGCCCAGACTCCTCCGAGCAGGAGCCAATCGGACCATCCGGGATTCACGGAGGCGCCAAAGGGATGGACGGACCCGCGGGAGAAACGTGGATGCTGTGGCCTCAGACACCCGCCGAGGCCACAGCAGGCCAGACCTTCCCCAGCGTGGGCCCCGCATGCCCACGTAAGAGCATTTCTCCCACCAACACGTCTGGGGTGGATCCCGTGGTGTCAGCACGAACGCGTGGTCACCAGGGAGCCTATGGGCAGCTGGAAAGGGAAGTCAGGAGGAAGACGGGACCCACACTCCGGAAGGTGCATGTGGCCAGGACCTGGCTCGGCTCCCCACCTGCCTGCCCGCAGCTCCCTCGTCCTGGAGCCCATGACCTGGCAGAGGGGACCCAGGATCGGGGAGTCAGCAGCCCTGGGGGAGGGGGGGGGGCGGGTTTGCCAAGGTTGGCCCTGCGCTTTGCTCCAGCTCCCGAGCTCCGTCACTAGTGACACCATCGCGTCCGGGGCCACCACTCCTGCTTGGGGTCCCCTCTGCCCCCAGGCCAAGTCGCCCCGGCGCCTCGGCCCCCGCCCAGCCCCAGATCCCGCCCCCCTGGGCACCCCGGGCCTGCGGTGGGCGTGCACACGGCTGGTGGTCCGACAGGAATGTGGCAGATACAGGCACACACACACACACACACACACACACACACACACACACCGTCACCCTGGAGGATAATGAGCTTCAGTGAAGACCTGGGGTGAGGGCTCGGAGGAGGGGGCGGGGGGGGGGGATAGGACCAACAGGGCACGTGGCTGAGACGGACATGAACCCCACACGGGCTTCCGAGAGGCCAGGGCCGAGCATTCGCTGCAGGGAAAGTGCTTACGTCTGGTGAAACGGCACATCCACTGGGGACGCGGCACCCCTGTGGGCACACGGGGAGACGTGAGCGTCCTGGGTGCCCTCCCCTCCGCCACGGCCCCAGGCTCTCCCTGCCTCCCCCCTGCGCCCCCCATGCCCGCCGTCTGCAGCCGCCGCGTGGCCGAGGTCTCAGCGGCACCCGCACACGCACAGGCCCCGAGTTAGAAAGTGAGCCCAGCCCAGCCCGGCCGGCGTGGCCCAGGGGCTGAGCGTTGACCTAGGCACCAGGAGGTCAGGGTTCCGTTCCCGGGCAGGGCACAGGCCCGGTGTGGGCTCCATCCCCAGGGGGGGGCGTGCAGGAGGCAGCCGGTCCATGATTCTCTCTCATCACGGATGTTTCTCTCTCTCTCTTCCTTCCTCTCTGAAATCAATAAAAAATGTATTTTTAAAAAGCACACCCATTGCCGAAACTGGTGTGGCTCGGTGGATAGAGCGTTGGTCTGAGGACTGGAAGGTCCCAGGTTCAATGCCGGTCAAGGGCATGCGCATTGGTTGCGGGCACATCTCTCATCGATGTTTCTAGCTCTCTGTCCCTCTCCCTTCCTCTCTGTAAAAAAAATCAATAAAATATATATTTTTTTAAAAACACACCCATGAATTGGCACGTTAGGAACGCCACGTGACTCAGAGGGAAGGCAGGTGCTGGTCCTGCCAGGGTGGCGCTCCCAGCAGAGCCCGCGGCCTCCGGGCTATGGGTTCCTCCACTTCCCGCTCACTCGCTCACTCGCCAGCGCTGGGACAGACGCCGGAGGCGGAGGTCACTCAGCGCCAGGGAGGGCCTCGCAGGGGAGAGGACGGCTTGGACCTGGGGGCTGCCTGCCCGGCCCCAGCGTGGCCGGCCCGAGGCCCGCAGGACTAAGAGAGCGTCCCTCGGCCTCCCCGTGCCTCGGTTTCCCTCCCAAGGAATCAAAAGGCGCGTCTCCAGCTCTGAGGGTCCAGGATGGCTCACCTCCCCCCCCCAGGACCCTGGGCGCCCCCTGGAGGCAGCAGGGGAAAGGGGCGGGGCCTCCAGTCCCCTGAGCAAAAGCCTCTCTGCAGGGCTGTCTCTCCAGGGGTCTCTGGGGTGAGCTCTCTGCAGGGCAATCGGGAACCTGGCCCCAGTGATACAGGCGCCCGGAGCCTCCCGGGCTGGTGAGGACGGGCCACGACAGAGACCCCGGTCCCCCCGCCCCCATTCCCAGTGGAGGGAGCGCCAGGCCTGGCTCTGACCGTGAAATGGAAGGTGGGGTGGGCTGGGCCGCCCCCCTCCCCCTGGGCACTGGCTGGGCGCAGGGAGGACTCTACCTTCTGCAGGAACTGGAAGCGGCCAGCAGAGGGCGACAGCGTCTGCCACCTCCCAAGCCAGGCCGCTGGGCCGGGGGGCCCACCCCTGGTCCCCCTTCAGCAGGCGGGAGGGGAGGCCCCCGGGCCAGGACGGTGCTCAGGGAGTTTCCGGGGACGGAGCGCCCACCGGCGTCCGCACCCTCTGTCTGAGGGGTCCCTGGAGCTGCAGGGAGCGCTGGGGTGCTGTGTGCTGCAGGGGCTCCAGGGGAGGAGAGGGGCTGCCACGGAGGTGGGGTGGCCTCGGGGGGGGGGGGGGGGGCAGGCAGCACGGGCAGAGCCACGTCTCAGAGCGAATGCTGCTCGCAGACCCCAGTTTTGCCATTTTGTCCTGGAGGTGAAACAAACCCGCCGGGGAGGGGGTGGGGGAGGCGGGCGGCGGACCAGGGAGAGCTTGGCACTGTGTCATCGGGGCCACGGAGGGCAGGGGAGGGGGTCCCCCCACAAGGCCCTCCCCCCCCCCGGGCAGCAGGACTCCTAGGCTGGCAGCTGTGGGAGGGGAGGGGAGGAAGAGGGGGAGAAGGCGGACGTTTCTGAGAAGCGACCCCTAAATCCACAGCAGCTGGCCCCCTTCCTCACCCCTCTCTCCAGCTTCATGGCCTCCTCTGGGGCGGGGGACGGGCCTCTTCCTGGCCGGCAGCCGGAGCGAAGGAGGCCCAGGACGTGGGTGCTGGGCCCCCCCTCCCCCAGCAGGCCCCCCGCCCTCCCCGGGCCACCAGGCTGCCTCCGGCCTCGGCACCCGCAGCGCCCGCCCCCGAGGCCTTCCTGGTCCTCAGGGCCCAGCTCGGCTCACTGCGGGGGAGCCCCCGAGTCCCTCGCCCCCCCCCCCCCGGGCACAGCCGGGCTCTGGGTGCCGCTCAGGCGGGAGCCCTGGCGTCGGAGGCTCGATGCCCGGTGTGGTCTGGGTGCCCGGTGTGGTCTGGCAGCCTCAGCCGTCGAGCCCTTGGGTCTCACTCTGCTCTCCCCTCGCCTCCTGCCGGGCTGCAGGGCACAGTCCCCTAACAGCCCGTCCCTCACGCTGCCCTGTGCTCCTGGCCATCCCTGCCCTGTCCCCCCTCCCCACCCCCCGTCCGCTCCCAGCCCGCTTGTGTCCGCACAGGCCCCGGTCTGCAGGAGCCTGCGGGCCGCCCCCGCGGTGGGAGGGGAGGGGAGGGCAGGGCTCCGCCCTGGAGGCTGCCAGTCCCGTCCCCACCCCCCCGCTGCCTGTGCCCGGAGGGACCTGTGGGCGCCGGTCTCCCGGTCAGCTGTGGGCCGGCTCCGGGGGCTGGGAGGCGGGGAGGCCCTGCTCTGCCCGTGGGAACTGTCAGCGCCACCTGGGGAGGGCGGCGGAGTCAGCCACGGACAGACACGCATGTGCACGTGCGCACACACACGTGTGCACTCGTTCACACCACATGTGTGCAGGTGCCCACAGAGGCCTGAGCACCTCCCTTGCCGAGAGCCCGTGCACTTCCCTGGAAGCGCCCAACCAGCCTCGACCCCCACAGTCCACACGGAGCACACGGAACACAGAGAGCACACGGAACACAGAGAGCACAAGGAGCACACGGACACACGGAGCACACGGAACACATGGACCACAGGGAACACATGGAGCACACGGAACACACGGAGCACAGGGAACACTCGGAGCACAGGGAGCACAGGGAACACAAGGAGCACACGGAGCCGAAGGCGCGAGCCGGGCTCCAGGCTGTTTTCTTTCTTTGTTGATATATTTTTATTGATTTCAGAGAAAAAGGGGGGGGAGGAGGGAGAGAGAGAGAGAGAGAGAGAGAGAGAGAGAGAGAGAAGCAGCAACGATGTGAGAATTATTGCTCAGCTGCCTCCTGCACGCCCCACTGGGGATCAAGCCCAAACCGACATGTGCCCTTACGGAGATCAAACCCAGGACCCTTCAGTCTGAGGCCGAAGCTCTACCCACTGAGCCACACCAGCTAGGGCTCTGGGCTGTTTTCTTCGGGCCAAAGGACTTGTCGTCACATCATGTATTGGGGTTGGGAACCCTGGCCCCACCCCGGGCCGGCGGCCTTCATATAATATGACCAGCGAGCACGGGAGCTGGAAATCCCAGCGGCTCCCCGCAGGCGGGCTCTCGGACTGGGGGGGGCGGGGGGCGCGCAGGAAGGGCCCCTCCTCTACACGGGCTCCGCAACCGCTCCGTCCCTCCGTCCCTCTGAGCCTCTCTCCGTCCCTCTGTCCCTCTCTCTGTCTCTCCGTCTCTCTCTCTGTCCCTCTGTCCCTGTCTCCCTCCCCCTCCCTCTCTCTCTATCTATCCATCTCCTTCATCTGTCTGTTTCTCTCTATCTCTGTTTGTCTCTATCCATCTCTGACTCTGTGTGTGTCCAGCTTTTCCACTTCTGGGCATACACCCAAAGGGACTGAAAGCAGCCCTCGCTGGTGTGGCTCAGTGGATAGAGCACTGGCCTGGGGACTGAAGGGTCCTGGGTTCGATTCCAGTCAAGGGCACATACGAGTGGGGGGGGGGGGTTGTAGGCTTGGTCCCCTAGGCAGCTGATCAAGGATTCTCTCTCATCATTGATGTTTCTAGCTCTCTCTCTTCTTCTCTAAAATCAATAAAAATATATTTTTAAAAACTTTAAAAAGAATCAATAAGCATATTATCCGGTGAGAATGCAAATAAATAAATGTAAATAAATAAAACCCACCAGGACTGCCTTGAGAGTGCTCATCGCAATGTAAGGGGTGGGGGTGAGGGGGGTGGGAGGTAGGGTGAGGGGTAGGGGGTGAGGGGGTGGGAGGTAGGGGGTAAGGGGGTGTTGAGGTAGGGGTGAGGGGTGGGAGGTAGGGGAGTGGGAGGTAGGGGTGAGGGGTAGGGGGTGAGGGGGTGGGAGGTAGGGGTGGGGGTGGGAGGTAGGGTGAGGGGTGGGGGTGAGGTGGGTGGGAGGTAGGGGTGAGGGGGTGTGAGGTAGGGGTGAGGGGTGGGAGGTAGGGGAGTGGGAGGTAGGGGTGAGGGGTAGGGGGTGAGGGGGTGGGAGGTAGGGGTGAGGGGGTGGGAGGTAGGGGTGAGGGGTGGGGGGTGAGGGGGGTGGGAGGTAGGGGTGAGGTGGGTGGGAGGTAGGGGTGAGGGGTGGGAGGTAGGGGAGTGGGAGGTAGGGTGAGGGGTGGGGTGAGGGGGGTGGGAGGTAGGGGTGGGGGGTGGGAGGTAGGGGTGAGGGGTGGGGGGTGAGGGGGGTGGAGAGGTAGGGGTGAGGGGTGGGGGGTGAGGGGGTGGGAGGTAGGGGTGAGGGGTGGGGGGAGGGGGTGGGAGGTAGGGGTTGAGGTGGGTGAGGGGCGCACCGAGACCCAGTGAACAGAATCACCCATTTCCCAGCGGGCGGCAGAAAGTGGACACCGAAGGGAGGGCCGGGGTGCTGGGCAGCGGAAGGGCCGTGTGCACATAGCTCACGGCCAGGAGGGGGCAGCAGAGGGACCCGTTTGCAAACGGAGAACCCGCTGCCAGGCCGAGCAGTCAAAGGCTGAGGACCAGCCCTGACCGGTGCGGCTCAGTGGATAGAGCGTGGGCCTGCGGACTAAAGGGTCCCAGGCTCGATTTTGGGCCAAGGGCATGGGTTGCGGGATCCATCCCCAGCCCTCCTCCCCCAAGTAGGGGGTGTGCAGGAGGCAGCAGATCCATGATTCTCTCTCATCATTAATCTCTCTCTCTCTCTCTCTCCTCTCTCGTCTCTCTCTCAACTCTTTGAAACCAATAAAAATATTTACAACGCCCTAACCGATTTGGCTCAGTGGATAGAGCGTCGGCCTGCAGACTGAAGGGTTCCGGGTTCGATTCCGGTAAAGGGCAGACCCCGACCGCCCGGACGCTGACAGGAGGCCCGGCGCCGCGCCCTGGGAGAGCGGGGACTTTCCGTCGTGGGTCCGGGCGTTCCCGGGCGGGCGTCACCGTGTGTACGGCTTTTACAGCTTTTACGGCTTTTACAGCTTTTATAGCTTTTACACCTGTCACCGCAGGGAAGCGGGAAATGGCGCGGGAGCTGGACCCACCCTCCCAGATGCTCTCCAGCTGCCAGAGGCTCAGAGGCGCCGGCAAAAAATGTAATGATAAACTTTCAATTTATTGTTAAAAAATAATAAATTCAAGCCCTGACCGGTGTGGCTCAGTGGATAGAGTCTCGACCTGCGGACTGAAGGGTTCCCAGGTTCAATCCCAGTCAAGGGCATGTACCTTGGTTTCGGGCACATCCCCAGGAGGGGGTGTGCAAGAGACAGTTGATCGATGTTTCTAACTCTCTCTTCCTCTCTGTAAAAAATCAATAAAATATATTTTTTTTAAAAAGAAAAAAGAAAAAGACTCACAATAGAAAAAAATAAAAAAATATAAAAGTCAATGGGAAAATATCCTCGGTGAGGAAGGGGCGGGGGGAGGGGGGGAAGAGGAGAAGGAGGAAAGACAGACAGAAGAAAAAAAATCTTTCCGCCCGGCTGGTGTGGCTCAGTGGTTGCGTGCTGACCCAAGAGGCTGCTGGTTCGACTCCCAGTCAGGGCTCAAGCCCAGGTTGCCAGCTCAGTCTCCAGCGGGAGGCGTGCAGGAAGCAGCTAGATGTTTCTCTCTCTTCCTCCCTCTCCCTTCCTTCTCTAAAAATCCACAAAATCTATTTTAAAAATCACATGAAATCTTTGGAGGTCTCAGGAAAACTTGAGCATGGCCATCACGGACACGGAGAGACGGCGCTCCCAGCTCTCGGAGCCACGTGGCCGGCTGGAGGAGACGCTCCAGGTCGAGGACACACAGACTGTGTGTGTGTGTGTGTGTGTGTGTGTGTGTGTGTGTGTGGCGGGGGGGCGGGGGGGGGGAGCCTGGGGCCCTGGGGCTCACATGTCCTCAGAGCAGCATGGTGAGTCTATGCTGAAACCGGTGTGGCTCAGTAGATAGAGCATCGGCCTGTAGACTAGAGGGTCCTGGGTTCGATTCCAGTCAAGGGCATGGGCCTTGATTGTGGGCACATCCCTTGGTGGGGGTGTGCAGGAGGCGGCTGATCAATGTTTCTAACTCTCTGTCCCTCTTCCTTCCTCTCTGTAAAAAATCAATAAAACATATTAAAAAAAAAAACACACCTCAATCCTCCTCTGAGGAATTAAAAACAAAACCCAAAAAACATGGTCAGTCTCCCAAACCCCTGCCCAAGGTTTTGTACACACGTGGACAGAACCACGCGTGTCAGACTGTGGTTCTAGAACCCCAGGGATGGACAGCTGTCACCGTGCAAGAGAAACATCAACCAGCTGCCTCCTGCACACCCCTTGGGGGTGTGCCCCCAACCAAGGTCCATGCCCTTGACCGGAATCGAACCTGGGACCCTTCAGTCCCCAGGCCGAAGCTCTATCCACTGAGCCAAACCGGCCAGGGCTCACGCACACTTTCTTAAGGCCGACACTGGGGGCAGCCCAGGGTAGAGATTCTGTGGCTCCCAGGTGGAGCGACACAGCTGCGGAGAGGTGCCCTGGGGACAAGCTCTGTCCGGTAAAAACTTAAGTGCAGAGTAAGACAAAGAGCCAACGCACCCACGGTCAGATTGATTATTGTCCCAGGCGTGTCCCCCGCAGGGCCGCACCCCAAGGCCTCCCGGAAGGCCGCTAGAAGGACCGAGAGCACAGCAGTGCTGTGACTCAGCCCGGAGAACAGCACCATAAAGGTTTATGGGACACCCACTCGTCCCTCAGACACCCCTCCTCCCGGCCCATCGCCCCTATAACCCCGGACACCCCTCCTCCCCGCCCATCACCCCTATAAACCCCGGACACCCCTCCTCCCCGCCCATCGCCGCCTGTAACCCCGGGAGGCAGGCGGCTCGGAGAGAGCCTGAGCGGCCCCAGCGGCGGCACCCACGCAGCTCCCGGCTCTGCCTCAGGACGCATCCACCTTCTTCCCCTGGGACCCCGCCCGCCCCCCAAACCGGAGATGTTCAAGGAGCAACACGAGGTGATCAACATGGGGGCTCCCCAGCCCTTGGGGCCCGTGGTGTCCACCGTGGTCCACGTTCACTCCGACACGGTGGTGCCCGACCACGTCGTCTGGTCCCTGTTCAACACCCTCTTCTTCAACTACTGCTGCCTGGGCTTCGTGGCCTTCGCCTACTCCGTGAAGGTGGGTGGTGCCCGGGGGCTCCCGGAAAGTCTGGGGGGTCCCCCGGGTCTGCTGCCCCGACGGCCTTGGGAGGGGGAGCGCCTTCGGTGCGGATGTGCTGGGTGTGGGTGGGGGGTCAGGCAGCACGTCACCCAGTGAGAGTCGGGGGGGGGGCTGCATGGAGGGGCCTGCGGACGGTCGGACAGACGGACGCCACCCGTCTCCACCCTGGAGCTCTCCTCTCCGTCCCAACTACGGGGCTCCGCCCTCCACACCTGCCCCTCAGGCCTCCAGTCTGGCCCGGGAAAAGGCAAAGTCCCAGGAGGAGGGGGCGGAGCGGCCAGCAAAGGGGCCTGGACCGGGGGGGGGGGGGGGGGGGGGGGGGGTGAGGGTGGGGGGCGGGGCCTGAGGCCCTGGCCTGGCTGCCCCGGCTCCAGGGACAGGGGGGGTCCCGGACCCGGCGGAGGGCAGGTGGAGGCTGGGTGGCTGGAGCAGCCGGGGCGGCCTGAGTCACAGCACCTGGCTGTCCCCAGGGCCCCTCCAGACCCTCACCATCTCTCCTCCCCAGGCTAGGGACCGGAAGATGGTGGGAGACGTGATGGGGGCCCAGGGCTACGCGTCCACCGCCAAGTGCCTCAACATCGTGACCCTGATCCTGGGCCTCCTGATGACCATCGGCCTCATCGTTCTCTTCTCCTTTGTGCTCCCGTTCTACGCCCAGGCCCTGAGGCAGGGCATGCGGAACGGCAGGGGCGTCTAGTCGCCCCCCCGCCCCCTCACTCCCCACCCCCACCCCCACCCCCGCAGCCCTGCCCGGACGCCCCCCCCTCACCCTGCCCCTGTGCCCACGCCCGCCTGCAGCTGAGCTCAATAAAGTGCACCTGTACGTGGCCACGCTGGCATCTCCTGTGCCGCCGGGGCACTGCCCGGCCCCCAGCCCGCCCCTGAGGCAGCCCCCCGAGGCTCAGGGGGGTCCCTGGTCTCTGGCCTCCAGCGGGGAGCAGCGGCTGGGCCAGGGGCCTCGGAGGGGTCCCCCCCTTCCCAGTGCCTGACCCTGACCCGGGGGCCCTGGGCCAGACACCCTCGGCCCCGGGACAAGCCTCGCTGACTCCGAGTGGCCGGGAGCGGCGGAGCTGGGTGAGGCCTCGGAGTCTGCCCGTGGGGTGCAGGGGTGCAGCCCAGGCCCCAGCCCCTCCTGAGCGGCCCTCCAGCTCGGTCCTTGCTCCTCCGCAGGGGGAGGGTGAGGGGCAGCCAGTGGCCCGGGAGGGACAGAGGCCTCAGCCCCGACGGACAGAAGCCCTGAGAGGACCGCCGGGGCCTGCTGCTGGAGCGGCCGGTGCCAAGAGGTCCCCAGCCGCCCGGCGCCCTCGGGCTCTGGCCTGAGCCTTTGCCAGGGCCCGGATGCCCGCGGGCTGGGGCCGTCCTCACCTGGACCCCCAGGCCCTGCCCAGGCGCCGGCAGAGGCGGGGCCGGGGTCAGGGAGGTGACCCCCGCGGAGCCTTGCCCTTGGGCCAGTCCCCGGGCTGAGCCGCGGGCGCTGGTCTGTGGGCAGCAGCTGTTCCCCCGGTTCTCGCTCAGACCCGCCCGGGGGGGAGGGAGGGACCCCCACCCGCCGTGGCCGCCCTGCAGCTCCTAATCCGGGCCTGGCGACTGCCGTCGTCTGGGGGTGGGGACGCCTGGCCGGAGGGCGCCGGGCCGGGCCGGTCAGAGGAGGGCCGAGGCCCGGGGGGGGTCCTGCAGGGGCGGCGGCGGGCCCCCTCCGGGTGGGAGGCTTCCGTCTCCGGGGACAGGAGGGGCGCCGCTGGGAACCCCGACCCCGGCCTCCGCGCCCCGGGCGGGCGCAGAGCCCCGCGGACAGCGGTCCGGAGGGAAGCCGCGGAGGGGCTGGGACCTGGGAGACGCCCCGGTGCGGCCGGCGGAGCCCGGGGCCTGGACCCGGGGAGAACGTCCCCGGACGCGCGGGGCTGCCCGCGGGCGCACGGGCCGGGCAGCGGCGGGCCCGGGGCAGCGGCCGTGAGCAGCGGGAGGACCGACCAACCGCGGAACAGCCACAGGTGGGCGTGGCTTTGCGCGGGGGCGTGGCTTTGCTGGTGGGCGCGGGGTCTGGGCGGAGCCTGGGATTTGCTTGACCCCATTGGCGGGGTGAGAGGGAGGGGCGGGGCCTGGAGGACGGGGCGGGGCCTCGCGGCGGCGGGACCGCGGTGCCTCCCTCCCGCCTCAGGGCCTGGCCGCCGCCGGAGCCCGTTCCCTGGCCCGGAGCCCGTTCCCTGGCCCGGAGCGGCGGCCCCAGCCTCCCCGCTGCAGGGCCGGCCCCCTCCCGCTCCGATGGGACCCCTGGGACAGGGCGCCCAGGGGAGGTCCTGTGGCTCACCCTGGGGACGCCCCCCGCAGGCCGCCTCCCGGCGTCAGGGCGCTGCTGTGGGGGCAGACCAGGGGCGCGGGTGAGGGCGGGCGGACCGGGGCCGGTGCCGGTGCCGGGAGCCGGGGGTGGGCGGACCGGGGCCGGTGCCAGTGCCGGGAGCCGGGGGTGGGCGGACCGGGGCCGGTGCCGGTGCCGGGAGCCGGGGGTGGGCGGACCGGGGCCGGTGCCGGTGCCGGGAGCCAGGGCGGGTGGCCGGCCCCTGGTGTCCGGTGCCGGGAGCCAGGGGCGGGCGGACCGGGGCCGGTGTCCGGGGCCGGGAGCCAGGGCGGGTGGCCGGCCCCTGGTGTCCGGTGCCGGGAGCCAGGGGTGGGCGGACCGGGGCCGGTGTCCGGGGCCGGTGTCCGGTGCCGGGAGCCAGGGGTGGGCGGACCGGGGCCGGTGTCCGGTGCCCGGAGCCAGGGGCGGGCGGACCGGGGCCGGTGTCCGGTGCCGGGAGCCAGGGCGGGTGGCCGGCCCCTGGTGTCCGGGGCCAGGAGCCAGGGCGGGTGGCCGGCCCCTGGTGTCCGGTGCCGGGAGCCAGGGCGGGTGGCCGGCCCCCTCCCCGCTCCGCCCGCCCGCCGCAGGAGGGCCCGCCCTGAGGCGCCCTGAGCGCTGCCCCTGGGAAACCGACAGAACCGCCGCGGGGCTCCCCTCCGGGTCAGGGCCCGGCTGCGCCTTCCGCCGGAGGAGCAGGGGTCACCTGGGCTCTCTCCACCCGCGGCCTGAGACGATGGGGACCTTGGGGCCGGGGTGTTCTGGTCCAGGGCCCCTGTTCCCCAAATGAACTTGTCCTGTGTCCGGGCTCAGCCCTCTGGGAAGGAGGGGACCCCCCCCCCCAAAGCCTTTCTCATGTGTTACCCCAGCTTGGGGCCAGGTGCAGGTCAGGTGCGGCCGCCCTGAGCCCACCCCAGCCCAGGGCAGCAGGCAGGGGGCAGCAGGGGGTGGGCTCAGTCTCAGGGGCCCTCCCAGGACCCTCCCAGGCGGAAACACAGCCTTCCCAGGGGACCGTGTGTCCCGGGAGAGCCGTGTGCCCTGGGGGAGACATGTGCCCCGAGGAAGCAGTGGGACCCTAGGGGAGGGGCGGTGTGAACCAGAGGAGGAGCGGACTCTATTCATGTGGTCCTGAGATAGTCACCATAAAACAAGCAGATTGTCAAATGACAGCGGGGAGGAGGGTAGGGAGATCTGGGGGAGGTAAGAGATCAACCGAAGGACTGGTATGCTTGCATATAAGTACAACCAACGAACACAAAACTCTGGGAGGGAGGGCATGAATGGGAGGTGGGGGGGGGGGCAATGGTAAGCTACGTACACATATAATACCTTAATAAATTTAAAAAAAAACATCAAAAGGAACATAAGAATAGAATGAAGAAAGTCAGGGGAACTGCAAAGGTCAATGCTGGTGCAGCAAAAAGGAATAAAGATTCTTCAGTGACTTTTTAAAAAAAGAAAGAAAGAAAGAAAACACAGCCTTGTCACACTCGTGTGCTTTATTGAGGGCCATCGCGGACAGCTGGGCGTGGACACAGCCGGGAGCACATGACAGTCTCGGCTGCAGGCAGGTACCGGTGGCCCCTGTGACGTTAGGACATCAGTATCGCCGGGTATTTAAAACGATGAAATGAATGAGGACACCGACCAACACGAGGATGCCCAGGGCCACGGCCCAGATGTTGAGGCACTTGGCGATGGACGCGTAGCTCTGGGCCCCCATCACGTCTCCCACCATCTTCCGGTCCCTAGCCTGGGGGAGCAGAGATGGTGAGGGTCTGGAGGGGCCCTGGGGACAGCCAGGTGCTGTGACTCAGGCCGCCCCGGCTGCTCCAGCCCACCCAGCCTCCACCTGCCCTCCGCCGGGTCCGGGACCCCCCTGTCCCTGGAGCCTGGGCAGCCAGGCCAGGGGCCCCCTCACAGCTAACCCTCACCCTCACCCTCCCCGTGACCTGCACACACACAGGTGCTCACACACCTGTGCCCCCCACCCCACCCCAAGGCTGTCGGGCCAGCAGACCGGTTGGGGGGGGGTCTCGCACTGTTTTCCGGGGAGCCCACGGGCACGCACCCACCTTCACGGAGTAGGCGAAGGCCACGAAGCCCAGGCAGCAGGGGTTGAAGAAGATGGTGTTGAACAGGGACCAGACGACGTGGTCACGCACCACCGTGTCGGAGTGGACGTGGACCACGGTGGACATCACGGTCCCCGGGTGCTGGGGAGCCCCCGTGAAGGCCAGCTCGTGCTCCTCCTTGGTCATCTCCATCCTTGAGGGGCGGGCGGGTCCCAGGGGAAGAAGGTGGATGCGTCCTGAGGCAGAGCCGGGAGCCGAGTGGGTGCCGCCGCTGGGGACTGCCCAGGCCCCTCCCTCCCGGGGGATGTGATTTCTGACGACGCCAGACGCGTCCGTTTCCTGCATTTTCAACATCGGTGCGGTGGCTGCCTCCCGGGAGGGGGGCAGACAGCCGTGAGGTCAGGTGGCATGAGGACACATCGGGAGGAAACCCTGCCGCCTTCCCTAGGCCTCCTGCCTGTCACCCACCCCAGCCTCGTCTCCTCACGCCTTTCCCGGCCGGCCTCCCCCCCCCCCCCCAGGCCAGGAGGTCTCCCCGCCACCGGGCCCTCCCTGCCTGTGGTTCCCCTGCACCCGCGCCCCAGCCCACCCTCCCTGGCACAGGCCTCTCCGCCGAGGCACGCGCTGCGGGTGGGGTGGGAGCCTCCTGGTGGGGCCTGGGCCCCGCAGCCGGGTGCCTGTCCCAGGGGCCCCCAGGCCCTCTCTGGCGGGGGCGGGGCGGGGGCGCTGGGTGCCGGAGGAGGCGGCTGGTGGGAGAGGGAGGATGCTGGGTGCAGGGCGGCAGATTGTGTGAGCCCCGCCCTCCCCCTCTCCCCTCCCCCCTGAAAGGTCCTGGGTTTGATTCCGGTCAAGGGCATGTGCCTTGGTTGCGGGCACATCCCCTGTGGGAGGTGTGCAGGAGGCATCTGATGGATGTTTCTCTCTCATCGATGTTTCTAACTCTGTCCCTCTCCCTTCCTCTCTGTAAAAAAAAAAAAAAAAAAAAAAAAAAAATCAATAAGAATAAATTTTTTTAAAAGGCTGCAGACCAGCCTCCCGGGCCCCTCAGCTCCCGCGTGGCCTCCGTGCTGGGCCTCAGCTTCCAAGTTCTGGTCCTGAGCGCGCCCCCCCCCCCACCGGTGCCAGCTGCGGCCCTTCCCATGGGACACGGTCCGATGAGAGAGGGTGTGGCCCTGGGCCCGCTGGACCCGCGGCAGCCCAACTGGCCGTCCGGCACGGCCGGGAGAGAGACAGGGGGGACGCACCCCTACAAGTCCTGAGGGCTGCACAGGCCGGTGCGGGAGGGGGGGGCTCGGGGGCAGCTCGGCGGGCGCCCTGCCCGGCTGATGAGGGGCGGGAGCGCCGTGGCGTGCGGCGCGGCAGAGGCCGGACCTGCCGGGATACCCGTTCCTTCCCGTGCGGGGAGCGAGGGCAGGTTGCCGTCCGCCGCCGCGTTTGTGACCCTCCAGCCTTCTTCTTCTTCTTCTTCTTCTTCTTCTTCTTCTTCTTCTTCTTCTTCTTCTTCTTCTTCTTTAAAAAAAAAAATATATATATATATATATATATATATATATATATATATATATATATATTTTATTGGTTTTTACAGAGAGGAAGGGCGAAGGATAGAGAGTCAGAAGCATCGATGAGAGAGAAACATCCGTCAGCTGCCTCCTGCACACCCGCCACTGGGGATGTGCCCGCAACCAAGGTGCATGCCCTTGACCGGAATCGAACCCGGGACCTTTCAGTCCGCAGGCCGGCGCTCTATCCACTGAGCCACACCGGCCAGGGTCAGCCCTCTGTCCTCAAACATTATGACTCTCGCCCGTCCGCTCCGGGGACATCCACGTGTCAGCACGCCGTGCACCGCCCTGGCCCGAGGCTGAGTGAGCTTCCCTTCGCCTTCTTCTCCGTGGGCCTCGGCCTCACGGAGCGGAACGGGGCTTTGGAAACAATAAAACGCCCCCCCAGCCCCCGTCCCCGCCCAGGCACTGCCGCCGCCCGCCACCCGCCGCCCGCCTCTTAGGGAACTGACTGCTTTGTCCTGCGTGGCCGCAGGTGACCGTGTCGAAATCTGTGGTGAACTAATGCTTGGTCAGAGATTACTTAAAGGACAAACCGGTAAGCCCCTCTCTTTGCTTTGGGGGGGGTCAGGGGTCATGTCGGGGCGCGCCCGCAGCACAGAGTGGGCCGCTGAGAAGCCGGAGCCTCCTGCCCCGGAGCGGGGACCGGCCCGGCTCCGCCCGGCCCAGTGTTCCGGAGCCGAGCCCATCCCCGCGGGTGTGGCACCCCGGAAGGAACTGAGCGGACGCACCGTCAGCTGCTCGGAAACGTACGTTTCGGTGGCGGCATTTACTGCTCTCTCCGCTTGTGCAACCACCGCTGTCTCTAGAGTCAGCTCTCCCCCCCCCCCAACAGCACCCAGAGCCCATTAGGTAACCACCCCACTTCCCTGTCCCCCGCCCCGGGGCGCCACCCAGCTCTTCTGGATGGAGCCTGTGAAAGGGGTCGTACCTTGGGTGACCTTGAGTCTGTCTCCTTTTTCTTTCTTTCTTTTTTAAAAATATATTTTATTGATTTTTTTTACAGAGAGGAAGGGAGAGGGATAGAGAGCTAGAAACATCGATGAGAGAGAAATATCCATCAGCTGCCACCTGCACACCCTGAATTAGTGGTTTTTGGGGATCACGAAATCTGGGCATGACACCTTGGTCGCGGGCCCATCCCCGGTGGGAGGTGTGCAGGAGGCAGCTGATGGGTGTTCCCCTCTCATCGGTGCTTCTAACTCTTCATCCCTCTCCAATTTTTTAAAATTGATTTTAAGAATCGATGAAACATATATATTTTTAAAAAAAATAAAAACAGAAAGGAATGGATTTAAAGAGAAATTTCCCGGCCCAGCCGGTGTGGCCCAGTGGTGAGCGTCGACCCATGAGCCCAGAGGTTGAGGTTCATAGGTTGACGCTCAACCACTGAGTCACGCTGGCTGAGCTCTGAGGTCCTTTTACTGTCCGGGCAGTGTTTGCACGACGTGCCTGTTGGCACTGAAGGACACCGCACAGCCTGTAGGGGGAGCACGGACAGGGCAGGGCACTCCTGTCACCAATAAAGCAGGGACACGTCTCTGGTCTGGCCAGAGAGACTGAGAGGGAGCGAAGGGGAGTGCCGTTGCCCTGGCTCCGTGGTCGGCAAACTGTGGCTCTCTGGCCCCTTGAGTGTGGCTCTTCCACAAAATGCCACGGCCTGGGCGAGTCTATTTGGAAGAAGGGGTGTTCGAAGACGTTTAAGTTTTAAAAAATGTGCCTCTCCAAAGAAATGTCAATCGTTGTGCTGTTGCTATTTGGCTCTGTTGACTGATGAGTTTGCCAACTACTGGCCTAGCTGGTGTGGCTCAGTGGACAGAGCGCCAGCCTGCAGCCTGAAGGGTCCCAGGTTCAATTCCGGCCAAGGGCGCATGCCCAGGTTGTGAGCTTGATCCCCAGTGAGGGGACATGCAGGAGGCAGTGAATCAATAATTCACTCTCGCCGGGACCGGTGTGGCTCAGTGGATAGAGCATCGGCCTGCCCACTGAAAGGTCGCGGGTTCGATTCCCGTCAAAGGCATGTACCTTGGATGCGGGCACATCCCTAGTAGGGGATGTGCAAGAGGCAGCTGGTCGATGATTCTCTCTCATCGATGTTTCTAACTCTCTATCCCTTTCTCTTCCTCTCTGTAAAAAAAAAAATCAATAAAATATATTTTTTTAAAAATTCACTCTCATCCTTGATGTTTCTCTTTCCTTTTCCCTTCCTCTCTGAAATCAATAAAGAAGTGTTTTTTTAAAAAAAAAAAAAAGAAAAGAAAGAAAGAAAGAAAAGAAAAGAAAAGGAAAGAAAAGAAAAGAAAAGAAAAGAAAAGAAAAGAAGTACCACTGATGAAAGAAAGTCAAATCAAATGGTCGGATTTTAAACTTACTCAAACTAAACTCATTGCTTGCTAAAGCTGGTTTAAAATTTCAGAAACATTTATGCTTCTTATAAGATACAAACTTTGAGAAACGGCTAGAAAAGTTTGAGTTTCATAAAACGAAAAATGTGCCCCGTGAAACATTAACCACAGGTTTGCGTTGCATTTATATCGCGGCCGGCAGGGCCCGTGCTGGCGTGACAGCCCAGGGGAGGCCTGCGCGCAGGGACCTAACGCGACCACGAAGCATGGTCTGAGATTAAACCTGAACTGGAACCAGCTGTGGTGAACGAGCAGCCACCTCCTGGGCCGGTGTCCTCCCTCACAAGGCCAACCTTCACCGTCACTGACCCCACCCCTCCTTTTGGGGTCCATCTGGGACGGCGCACCCTTGAGATGTCTGGGTAACCTGTAACTCCCCTTTCTCTGGAGCCCCTGGGGCACGGCCTGATGGGGTGGGCGCCGGGACAGAGGCCGCCACAGATTCCTTCGTTATCGTGTTCATTGTCCCTGCGCCCGCCCACGTTTGTGTGATAGTAATAGTAACAAGGAAAAAAATACAATATTGACTAAGTATTAAAGTGTGGAATTGAAGTGTAAGAATGTGAAAGCGCGGAGTGCGCTGTAAACACGCCGATAAGCACCCCTGTGTGTAGAAAACAGATAAGGCGACCCGTGCCCCACGTGCAAGGCCGGATAGCCAGGCTCCTGGGACCCGCTGATAGACACGCCGAAGACACTCCGAGCCCTGAAGACACCAGCTCCACGGGAGATCAGAGACGCTCCCCCTGCTCCTCCTCAGAGGGCCCCTCTCCACGGCCCCGGCCTGCACCCCACCCGCTGCCCGAGCCACGAGCCCCGAGCCCCGAGCTGCAGCGTCCCCCTGAACCCTGTGTGTCTGTCAGTGCGGCCCGGGCGGCCTGCCGAGGTCCGGAGCCCACCGGGACTCGGCCGAATAAACCGTGAGTGGCTCGGGCGCTGCACGTCTGTCTCCGGGTGGTTTATGCTCCGTGGATTAAGTACCGAGGGCCGTAGGCGTCGGATTTCTGGCGGAGGCAGCCCAGGTCGCCTGGGCATGCGTCCCTCGTGGGATTATTGGGAGAGCATGTGTCCATCATTTCAGTTTGTATCCAATCCCAGGGTTTCCCCGCCTCCCCCTCTCCCACCCTCTGGTCTTTCACCTCTGAATTTCCTGCAGCCCACCGGCCCTCCTTGGAGCACAGGTGTGAGCCGCCATTCTCCGGAGCATCTTCTCAACTCGTCCTGGCATACGTTTGACAGTGTGGCTCAAATACACGCACGCAAATTCTCTGCAGGTTTCAATGTTTTGTTTTGTTTTACATTAGCTCAGAGGAAGGCTTAACCAAGAAAAAAGAAGTGGAATCAGCACAGAGCTTCCTCGGCGGGTGGAGTGTGGGGTCTGTGTGAGGACGGGGGTGTGTTGGGGTGGGGGGGGTCCCAGAGAGGGGTGGGGGGGGGTGGCTCAGGCTGGGAAACATCCCTGGCCCAGAGCAGCCTCCAGGAGAGGCCAAGACAAGTCCTGACTTGAGCGCTGGGATGGCAGCCGTCCCCCCACCTCCCAGGGTTCCAGGGTAACCTGATCTCCTAGCGAGCAGCCAGATCACCAAATCACCGATTTTACAAAACGCCCCGAAACGGACGCGTCTGAGAAATCACGACCCCCCCCCGCCCCCCAGGAGGGCACCCACACGGCTCCCGTCTCTGCCTCAGGACGCGTCCACCTTCCCCTGGGACCCCGCCTGCCCCCCACACCGGAGATGTCCGAGGAGAAGCACGAGATCAGACTGGAGACTCCTACGGCGGGGAGGACGGTGATCAATGTCCACCCCAGTACCCCCGACACGGCGGCGCCCGACCACGTCGTCTGGTCCCTGTTCAACGCCCTCTTCTTCAACCCCTGCTGCCTGGGCTTCGTGGCCTTCGCCTACTCCGTGAAGGTGGGTGGTGCCCGGGGGCTCCCGGAAAGTCTGGGGGGTCCCCCCGGGTCTGCTGCCCCGGCTCCAGGGACAGGGGGGTCCCGGACCCGGCGGAGGGCAGGTGGAGGCTGGGTGGCTGGAGCAGCCGGGGCGGCCTGAGTCACAGCACCTGGCTGTCCCCAGGGCCCCTCCAGACCCTCACCATCTCTGCTCCCCCAGGCTAGGGACCGGAAGATGGTGGGAGACGTGATGGGGGCCCAGGGCTACGCGTCCACCGCCAAGTGCCTCAACATCTGGGCCATGGTCCTGGGCATCCTGGTGACCATCGGCCTCATCGTTCTCATGGCTCGGCACCCCGCACTCTTCGACGTGAGGGCGTGGGCCCAGCAGATCGCCGGGGAGGTCTAGTCACCGCCAAGTCCTCCCACCCCCACCCCCCGCAGCCCCGCCCAGACGCCCCCCCCCCTCACCCTACCCCTGTGCCCACGCCCGCCTGCAGCTGAGCTCAATAAAGTGCACCTGTACGTGGCCACGCTGGCATCTCCTGCGCCGCCGGGGCACTGCCCGGCCCCCAGCCCGCCCCTGAGGCAGCCCCCGAGGCTCAGGGGGGTCCCTGGTCTCTGGCCTCCAGCGGGGAGCAGCGGCTGGGCCAGGGGCCTCGGAGGGGTCCCCCCTTCCCAGTGCCTGACCCTGACCCGGGGGCCCTGGGCCAGACACCCTCGGCCCCGGGACAAGCCTCGCTGACTCCGAGTGGCCGGGAGCGGCGGAGCTGGGTGAGGGCGGCCGGCCGGCCTCTGGAGGCCGCGGGGTCTGCACGTGGGGTGCAGGGGTGCAGCCCAGGCCCCAGCCCCTCCTGAGCGGCCCCCCAGCTCGGTCCTTGCTCCTCCGCAGGGGGAGGGGGAGGGGCAGCCAGTGGCCCGGGAGGGACAGAGGCCTCAGCCCCGACAGACAGAAGCCCTGAGAGGACGCCCCGATCCTCCCTCGGAACCGCCGGGGCCTGCGGGCTCTGGTGTGTGGTTCTCCGCTCAGACCCGCCCGGGGGGAGGGAGGGACCCCCACCCGCCGTGGCCGCCCTGCAGCTCCTAATCCGGGCCCGGCGGCTGCGCGTCGTCTGGGGGTGGGGACGCCTGGCCGGAGGGCGCAGGGCCGGGCCGGTCAGAGAGGAGGGCCGAGGCCCGGGGGTGGTCCTGCAGGGGGAGGCGGGCGGGACGGTGTCCCAAGGCCGGCGCTGGAGGAGGGTGAGGGGCAGGGCCTGCGCTCGGTTCTGGGAGGAGCGCTGTGGCTTC